>OU452242.1:58121101-58744975 GCA_911728495.1 Furcula furcula
CAAGGAAGTCTTACATACGGTAATTGTAAAATAAGATCTCGAATTAAAAATGGTCGCATTGTGTATGCGAGTGTCGCAGCAAGTTCGCGCGCTTTTCCGCCATCTTTTCTTTTAAGTTTTCCTTTTTTTAAGTTAAGGTGGTAAATATATGTGTAAAATGTGTTGTCTGCCAGTGACTTATTATTAGTATAATCTAATAATTTTGTGGGAAGTGTTCTTGTTTTCTTTTCAATGAAAATGTCAGGTGAGTCATATTTATGCCTGTATTTTTTATATTATTTAAATACGAAAAATGTTACTTCCGTCTTTCGTGTCAATTCCGTGGTTAAAAAAATATCGAAGTTCAAGTCTGTGAAATGTGGTACAATACAACGAAGAGGCTCTGCCAGAGCATTGACGCACATCGTGCCCGGTAGCAAACAAATGTGACACAATAACCATGGTCCCTCAGCTACAACAGCACAGGCATACCGCAAAGATCACATGCCGCCATACTTTTCGCAAAAACATAACGTCTCTAAAAAGTGTTCTTATTTTGCAGCGTTATTTTTTTAATAATTTTAATATGATGCGATCTTTTCCTATAGTCCGTAGCTTTTTTGGATCTGAATTGTTGATTATATTATATGGGTTGGTTTCCCTCTCTCCTTCTGATTACCGGTAAAAGATGAAGCCTTTTGTAAAATTAATATTATTTTATATGTTCACTTCACGCTTGAACACAATCATACCCGATGGTGTGATAAAGACTCTACCATTATGTCAGAAGCATTAGGGACGAAAACATCGGTCCCTTAATCGTCAGACAGGTTACAACGTGGACCGACTTTTAACGTGCCTTTAGAAGCACGAAGATGCCCAGTAGCAACTGTTAAAGTGTCAAATGCCGTTTAAAGTTCACCCATCTATGGAATGACCTTGCCTGATGTTGTGTTTCGGAATATATACTTTTAGACTTTCGCGTCCCATTACTAGTGTAGTGTAGTGGGCTTAACGTTAGAAGGGAAAGAACGGGGGTAGACGAATATATTCCTGCGCACGGAGCCGTCTCGCTGAACCAGTCTGTTTGTGACCACAGCTGGTGTAACCCGCCCGAAACGTCAAGCCCAAATATAAGGTAAATCGCGATAATTCCCGATTAAAATAAAGTTTGTTGTGTTTTGGGTCACACTGTAGCGGTCACGGGACCAGATGCCAAATTCCGGAACGTTACCGGAGTTTGCGGCTATATGGCAACCCTACGTAGAGCACTGACAAGACGTGACAACCTCACGAAGAAACAGCACCAACAGAACGCTAGTCAATCGTGCATATAAGTAAATATTTCACTGCGGTCTTGTGTGGTGTGTCTTAGTTCCCCAGTTTCCTTATCTCCACAAATTGATTATTTAGTCTTATACGATGGGCTTATGTAATTTATCGATTGAAAATACCTTCACTCTCAAAATTAAAGTACGCTTGGGATTGATTAGACTAACAATGAACTACCTAGATGTCGCGTTTGTATTGAGTAAATTTTATTGACACACACAAACAAACACATGATGGCTGACCAGTGGCCGGTGGAAGATAATTGGTAGGGTTGATTATAACATATTCGACCCTACTGGCCATATTTGGCTAGCCACTGGTCAGCCATCACGCCTGCATTCATACATATATTGTAAAATTTTTGATCTTGTAAAAGCAAAAACAGGGTATACTTATTTAATTATTCATAAGTATTTTTTATCCTTAAACGTGTAATTTGGAAAGCAGATGGGATTCGACTTCGAAGGGACGTCATTTGTACTTATTTTTCCCGAATGTGCGTGAAAGCCTTGCTAGAGCGTGGATAGAGGTGGACCACTGTGTCGCACAATTTTTGACGGGACATGGCAACTTTAAGAGTAAACTATTCTCTTTTGATCTAGTGCCTTCGCCTCTCTGTCGACGATAAATAATGAGTACGATCAATCTGTCCATCATATACTTTGGGATTCGAGTGCAGTCTCTGGCAACATGAGCGTAGCCATAGCGTAGCCTTATGCTAGACAGTTTGGTTGTGACATCCGGAGTCGTATATTACATGGACCTTGTGGCGACTAAGGAGAACTTCCGTGCGTTAAAACGTTTTTGCCATACCTATTATTGGAAACAAGTTTGAAAAATCAAATAGGCCCCTTAAAATATTAGCAGAATCCGTGGTGCCTTACGGGTGGACTAGCCTTCGTTGGTCCGCCTGTAAGTCTTCCTTTTTGAGGTTGTATCGACCGGTTGTTAATTCTTTGCTTGTCTCCCGCTTTGCAAAGGAGGGAAGTGGAATGTATGTATTTCCTACTCTTCCTACCTTTTTAATTAAATTTGTTGCGGGTTCCAAGACAATTTAGCGTTCCCCTGGGACTCGCCTAGGGTCAAACCTCGGTGTCTTCAGTGGTGACCACTGTAGATCCTGGCTTACAGGAGTAAGTGGTGGGAATGAGTGGTGGGATTAGTCAAAAAATGTGTAATTTATTGCAATCACGTAAATGTTTCAATGATGATTATCTAATCATAGTAAAGTAATACATACCTACCTATTTCATAGGTATGTTGAAATGATGAGTCAGAGGCATTCGATAAGCTATTGGTTTTATTATAATTAGTCACTATACTATGTAATGCTACGAACTTTCTGTACTTATCTACACTTATATTGCTATGGTCAAGTTTTTGGCGGGAAGGTGCAACTCTACATATATAGAATAACCACCAACCAAGATAGATAGATTGATTAATACTTTATTGCACACATTTTGTTGAACAATACATGAAACAGTTACATAACTTAATGTGAGCAAAGGCGGTCTTATGGCTCAAAGCGATCTCTTCCAGACAACCTTTGTAAAAGGAGCTATACTAAAATAAAACTGCAGTATAGTGCACAGTATTAATACAAAGTAGACAAACAATAAATAATATATTAACAACACATTATGCAAATATTACGTATAAAAATATTATTATATACTAATACATATTTAATTAAGAGAATATATTATATATCTATAATAAAACTCAAAGAGCACTTTTTCTGTACATTGAATATTTTTCCAAAATTTCTATGTGGGGATACTATACTATCGACATAGAGGCCAAAACAATTTTTTTTGGAATTATTGTCTGTCTGTCTGTCTGTCTGTCTGTCTGTCGTTCTGTTTGTCCAGGTATCATTTGAAAACCCGTGGATGGATTTTGATAGGACTTTCACTGATGTGTTGTGTAGAAGTCTAGGTATAAATTGGTATATAAAACATCACGCTATGTTTCATAGGGGCTAAGCAGTGAAACATTACTTGCACATATTACCACGTAATTTCCTTTGTATGTGAATAGGGTAATTATAGACTGATCAGTTAATCATTAAGGTATGTATTATTACGCTATATACAATAGGGACTGAGCAGACATTTAGTTTGCATAAGATATGGCAGTGGCGAAGGGTCAATTTTTGTAAGGGGTAAGCCGGTCCGGTACACCCAGGAAATTTTCATTCGATTTCTGTATTGTTCTAAGTACTTTGCTGATAGCAATATGACATTATATCTTTGAAAAGTTAAAATCTGTAAAATCTGTCGTTCATGAAATTTTAATGAAACTCCCCAAGTCCAGGTAGTGTATAGGTATTGTAGCACAGTCGCAACAATAAAAGATGCGAAACAGTGGAAACTTTCATTATCGAATATCATTAGACAGTAATTTACGATGTTAGCGTGATTTACAATTATGAACAGCGCCATCTATCGGTGAAATTGAACATACAATCACTATAGAACTATAATCTAGCTAAATAAAAGAAATTCGTGTTAGTTACACTATTTATAACTCAGGAACGGCCTAACCGATGCGGCTGAAAATTGGTGGGGAGGTAGCTAAGAACCAGGAAACGGACATAGGATACTTTTTATCCCGGTAGGTTAAGGTTAAGCAACGTTAGGTAAGGTCATTAAATAGATGGGTGAACCGATTTGTATGAAAGTGTGCATATCGGGTAGGTCTGAGAATAGGTCATACAGTATATTTCATACCGCTAGGATAAGGTTAAGCAACATAAGGCAAGGTTATTAAATAGATGGGTGAACCGATTTGTATGAAATTTTGTGTGCATATCGGGTAGGTCTGAGAATAGGTCGTAAACTATGTTTCATGCCGCTAGGTTAAGGTTAAGCAACATAAGGCAAGGTCTTTAAATAGATGGGTGAACCGATATGTATGAAATTTTGCGGGTAGGTCTGAGAATAGGTTTAAGTATATTTTATGCCGCTGATACCATGATTGACGAGGATATATAGAACGCGAGGAGGGTGCAAGAGAGGGAGAGGGGAGGGTAATG
Source organism: Furcula furcula (assembly GCA_911728495.1). NCBI lineage: Eukaryota > Metazoa > Arthropoda > Insecta > Lepidoptera > Notodontidae > Furcula > Furcula furcula. The sequence goes on from OU452242.1 coordinate 58,125,453, forward strand.
GAGTGAGTAATCGGAGGAGTTAGGTGGAGCAAAGGGGGGGGGGGGTGAGAGGGAGCAAGTTGGGAGAAGAGAGAGGAGGGAGAGGGTTCAGAGAGGACAACGGGGAGAGGAAGAGGGGAAGTGTGACGGGGACCAAAGCGGGAGGGGAGAGAAAGAGCATAGAATTAGATTTTTCTTATAAGAGAAAGATAAATCAAGGGAGTAGGGAGAAAAGGGGAGCAAAATGTAATTAAAGCGCGGGTGGAGCTGCGCGGGTCAGCTAGTATTATATAAAATACTATACTTATAAAATACCTATTTCACAAAAATTACTTTTATTTATATTATATACAATAAGGACTGGTATTATTTATGATATATATAAGTAAGTACATATAATATACAAATATATATATAAGTATATAAATAAACATGTACCTAATAGTTCACAATGTACAGGTAAGAAGTTGCTCACTAGGGATTTAGCAAGAAGGTGCTTATGCAGGTTGTTCCGAAAGATAGGCAGAGACTTGGAATGCCGGACGTAAGGAGGAAGATCATTCCACAAATGCGTAGCTCTAATAGCAAAAGAGTAATAGCCAGATTGAGTAAAAGGAGCCTTTAGCACATTATCCGTTTTGGAACGCAAATTAACATTATGACTAGCTCCGAGAAATTGGAAACGTTACTTAAGGTAGGAAGGGGAATGCGGGTTATACAGAACATTATACAATAGGATCAGAACATGTTCATCACGCCGCAAACGAATGGGCAACCATTTCAATTTACTCCTGTACTCAGATACGTGGTCAAACTTGCGCAGCCCATAAATAAATCTAATACACAGGTTCTGAAGTCGCTGGAGTTTGTTCAATAAGTCCTCGTTAAGGTCAATGAGACAAACATCACCATAATCCAAAATAGGAAGAAGCAAGGATTGCGCAAGATCAACCTTTGTCTTCACGGGGTGCAGATTTATCCGCCATTTAAGCGACGCATAAGCTGCAAAAATTTTACGACTAGTCTCAGAGATATGATCAGCCCAGGAAAGAGTGCTGTCAAAGAGTACACCAAGGTTTTTGACAACCTTGCTGTAAGTAAGAGTGATATCATTATAGATAACTGGAGGGAGATTTGCATACTTTACTTTGGGCATCTGCCTAGAACCAGCAAGTTTCGATGATTATGGTCATGTCCTTGTAAAAGGTCAAAACAACCAATCGAGTGAGTGTGTGGTTGCCTAATTCTTATGGGGGGGGGGGGGGGGGTCACGGCACACATTATATACGAGGTAGTAGACTGTTCCAGTCCTTAAATGATGGTGATTATTTTTGCATTCAAGCAATGCATACAATCGATACTCATAAACTGAATAGTTACTGGAGAATCAAACGGGAAAGAGAGCCGCGCCGTAAGATGTTAAATTATTACTGTAGGTAAAACACTATAAGCAAAATCATGGCAACACTAGTACACTTTCCACCGGCTAATACCTAGTATCAATATTTGTGGATCATTATAACATCAAAAATAACCGATCAAGGATCTAATTACTTTGCAAATAAAGTTGTAAGTGGCTTGCTCGAAGGTGAGTTCGTTTGCTGAGTGCGTCTACCAATTAGCACTTCGAGTAATAACTACAACACTAGTAGGTACTCAGGTTCTGCGTGCAAAAGTGTTAGCAAAGAAGGTATTAGTCACATCTCTACAACAAATAAAAAAGGAAAGTTTAAAAAGCTAGTGCCGCACCACAATTCTATAGGCACCTACTTCATCTAAATTTTATCCTTAAACTCTGCAGCAAACGAAAACAGTTGATGGGAGAGGGACACCTACGAAGTCTAAATAAATTCTCTCAGGTACGTAAACCGGTCCACAATAAAATCATCTTATTTGAACATCGAACGGCGGTAGCCATCTTGCGTAGGTAAACAAATAAAAATGGCTGACCGCGGGACCGCCTTTCTGGGAATATGATTTTTTTTAATTTCTATTTTTTATTAGACTGTAGACGACAGCATGACACGTTAAGTGCTGGAACTTGATATTTTATTGGAAACGCATACACTATCACTTATTTTCTCAAAATTGTGTTATCAATGATAAGGAACACAAGAAGGAAGCCTACAGAAATTAGTTGATGTGAACTAAATACTCGTGCTTTAGAGGGACTCAACGAAAGCTTTAACTTTCAATTAAAAACCTGTGACACGTGTAATAAGTCAGTAGAAACGTGCGTAGCTGACGAGTAATATTTTTGAAGAAAATATGCGTAAATTCGTGTTGCAAAATCACTGAATGAGACTACAGTTTATTTTCATACATATAATATACTTTTCACACCACCTGCTCGATAATGTCACATTATATGTCATATAAAGATGACATAAAGTGCCTCATTATATCCCTATAGTCTATGGTCTAGCCGGGTAATAATGTTGTACTAAACTCCCTTGGGTAATAATGTGTTTGAATTTCGAATGTCAAACGAAAATTCCTCAACACTTTTACCACAGGTATGTATTACTACTCTAAGCCTTAGAGGCCAAAGTTTTGTTCATATGTTCAGGTCATTCTTTATTATTCGTATATTTTGAATGTGTTGCGAGTTTATTATAGTGTGAGTATGCGTGAAATTGTATCTGTGTGTGTTTACTTCGCCTCCCGCACCCCGCAAAAGTGGCACAAAAAATTTGTTCGGGGAATCGACGCGATACTAGCTCCATTCTAATTACTCTGAGCTCTAAGCAGAGAACTGCACGAAAAACTAAACATTTGAAAATCGAACCGAGCGCGACGAGCACAACCAGTGTTTTAGAAAAGAAAATGAAATACTAGATGATAACGCGGCAAATCACTATGTTGATATTATTGACGGTTTCGTTGGTCTAGTCGTTGGTTAGACACCCTGGCCGCTACCCAATAGGTCGTGGGTTCGATTCCCACCAAGTTTCTGGGTGTTATTTAACTATTAATTAATATTAGTTATCTGGTTTCCATAGTACAGGCTCTGCCTAGTTTGGGATCAGATTACCATGTGTGGATTGTCCCAAAATATTGTTATTATTTTAATTCTAGCAATATTTGTATTTTGTTACCTCGCAGTAGGTGTGAAAAGTAGTATATTCTCCTCGGGGATAAAGGTGTCTCTGTCTTGGGCGAGCTTAAATCCCTCGCTGTACTCAGGATTCTAGTATTAACTCCCTCGCTACGCTCGGGAGTTAACTCTATACTCCCTCCCTGCGCTCGGGAATTGCTAGAATCCTTCGCTATGCTCGCGATTCAATTAAACGCCCGCGACATAAGACACTACTTTATCCCCTTGGTGCATAAACTACTAGTATACTAGCTGACCCACGCAGCTCCGCCCGCGCTGTGTTTACGTTAACTAAACTTTCTGTTAAAAACTTGGACCTACTTTGTACTTGTCCTCCGAAGCACGGAGACGTTTAGTTCAAATGGCGTTAAACGGTCACCCATCTATTTAATGACGTTGCTTAACCTGAGCGATTTCCAAAAATTGTTAACAACTGTCTATGAGTGTTCCCTTACAAATATTTATTACTAGCTGACCCGCGCAGCTCCACCCGCGCTTTTATTACATTTTGCTCCCCTTTTCTCCCTCCTCCCTAGATTTATCTCTCTCCATATCTCTCTCTCTTATAAAAAAATCTAATTATATGCTCTTTCTCTCCTCTCTCTTTCCCCCTCCCGCTTCAGTTTCCGTCACACTCCCCCTCTTCCTCTCCCTGTTGTCCCCTCTCTGAACCCTCTCCCCCTCTCTCTTCTACGAACTTGCTCCTTCTCACTCCCCCCTTAATCCACCTAACTCCCCCGATCCCTCACCCCATCACCCCCTCCTCGAATCCCCTCTCCCTCTTTCTCCTGTCTTGCACCCTCCTCTCGTTCTATATATCCTCGTCAATCATGGTATCAGCGGCATTAAATATACTTTATTACCTATTCTCAGACCTTCCCTATATGCGCACAAAATTTCATACATATCGGTTCACCCATCTATTTAATGACCTTTCTTTATGTTGCTTAACCTTAACCTAGTGGCGTGAAATATACTTTACGGCCTATTCTCAGACCTACCCGATATGCACACAAAATTTCATACAAATCGGTTCACCCATCTATTTACTGACCTTGCCTTATGTTGCTTAACCTTAACCTAGCGGTATGAAATATACTGTATGACCTATTCTCAGACCTACCCGATATGCACACTTTCATACAAATCGGTTCACCCATCTATTTAATGACCTTACCTAACGTTGCTTAACCTTAACCTACCGGGATAAAAAGTATCCTATGTCCGTTTCCTGGTTCTAAGCTACCTCCCCACCAATTTTCAGCCGAATCGGTTAGGCCGTTCTTGAGTTATAAATAGTGTAACTAACACGACTTAAAGTTCTATAGTGATTGTATGTTCAATTTCACCGATAGATGGCGCTGTTCATAATGTAAATCACGCTAACATCGTAAATTACTGTCTAATGATATTCTATAATGAAAGTTGTAAGTTTTTCGCATCTTTTATTGTTGCGACTGTAATACAATACCTATACACTACCCGGTCTTGGGGAGTTTCATTAAAATTTCATGAAACATTTCTTTCCTAATCTAGTTTGGACTCACTCGGGATTTACAGATTTTAACTTTTCAAAGATATAATGTCATATTGCTATCAGCAAAGTACATAGAACAATACAGAAATCTAATGAAAATGTCCTGGGTGTACCGGACCGGCTTACCCCTTACAAAAATTGACCCTTCGCCACTGCCATATCTTATGCAAACTAAACGTCTGCTCAGTCCCTATTGTATATAGCGTAATAATACATATTTTAATGATTAACTGATCAGTCTATAATTACCCTATTCACATATAATAGGAAATTACTTGTGCAAGTACTAATATGTGCAAGTAATGTTTCACTGCTTAGCCCCTATGAAACATAGCGTGATGTTTTATATACGAATTTATACCTTGACTTCTACTCAACACATCAGTGAAAGTTCTATCAAAATCCATCCACGGGTTTTCAAATGATACCTGGACAAACAGAACGACAGACAGACAGACAGACAGACAGACAGACAATAATTCCAAAAAAAATTGTTTTGGCCTCTATGTCGATAGTATAGTATCCCCACATAGAAATTTTGGAAAAATATTCAATGTACAGAAAAAGTGCTCTTTGAGTTTTATTATAGTATAGATAATTATAATGAAAATATGTTAAAATCGGAGCAAGCGTATAACCAAGTGAACCGTGCCGAATGTCGGGATAAAAAGTATCCTATGTCCTACCTCGGAGTATAAACTCAAATCATGCCAAGTTTCGTTTCAATCCATCCAGTAGTTCCGGCGTGATGCTCAGCCGAGATACAGACAGACAGACAAAAATAAAAATAATATTTTTTTTGGCTTTAGTATCGGTTATAGAATGCCCTCCAAACATGATTTTTAAAATATCTTCAATGTACAGAATTGGACCTGTTACAGTTTTATTATAAGTATAGATTTACTAAAGAATTGAAATATACTTAGGTGGCAGTATTAAAAAGTCAGTTTTTATATGAAAAAAATATCAAAGGCCAAACGCCTCTCTATCGCTTTGGTCTCTATACAAATATAGTACCTACCTCAGGTCTCCAAGTACTTACCATAATATAAAACAAAGTTCTTATTCGCGCTGACCATTTACTTATTTCTTCTACATGAATTTTGAATCAAGTAATGAAGACATAATCTATACTTATAATATATCTAAATATAGGTATAGTATGTCCCTGAATGCCGTGAGAAACTTGGCTGAAAAGAAAATAAATACTTACTAACATATACTATTTATGTCCCACTGTTGGGCAGTGGCGTGCACAGAGGGTAGGCAAAAAAAAGTATTTGGCTTGTTTCACCTATTTTAAGTATGTTATTATACTATTTCAAATATCCATATGCAAGCAAATACTATAGACATATTAATTTGCATTTGAAAACATTAATAGGTTTATTCAGCGGCTCTATACTGACAAAAATACTTTGCCTACCCTAGGATTTCTCTAAAAAGTCTTAATTTAAAAAAATCTTAGTTTGGACATGAATTAACGTAATTTTTTTTAATGTAAATGGATATTTTGGTAATATTGGTTAATTTAAGGATATTTGTGCTGGAACACGAACAAATAGCATAAAGCATTAACAACTCGCAGATATTTTTGCCTGCTTTCAGTGCACGCCTTGGGCAGGGGCCTCCCCTCAAGGCCGAAGGGTCGTACGCATGCGACCTCGACATGCATCCCCTCGCTGAGTTTCTTGCCGGTTCTTCTCAGCGGGGGCGCGTTGTGAACCGGTGGTAAACTCATACTCTCTAAGCGGCAGCCCAAGCCGAGGCCGTGCCTCCCTGAGGTGCCCTTGAGCTAGTCGCTACCTTTCTGGCTGGAGCGCTTAAAGCGCTCGCCCTCTTGTCCGGTGAAGCTGTAATGGCCATCTGCGGCCAACAGTACTACTCCTACACAAAAAAAAAAAGTTACTTGAAACCACCACTTTCATTTTTAAATGACAATATTGAAGTTTCAAGTAAAAGTGATCGTTTTCCTATCTAAATATTGAATATTTACACCTACTCTAGCATTTTGGTACTTTGTTATCTGTTATTTAAAAGTTTTGTACAGGATATGAGATAGGTAACATTTCCTCCCAATTAAAAAAAAAAGAAACATATTCACTTCCTTTGTTTGCTAGCTTTGAACCAATCTCCAAAACGTCCGATCCGATAATACATTTTGTAAACGGGAAGAAAAATCTAATTTTTATTTAATAAGCTGTATAGAAAATTAAATAGGATTTAAAAAATGGATCGGTGGAGGTTTTTGGTATCTTTATAGGTTGAGTCCTAGAAATCTAAATAATTCATAGGAAGATTTAGACTTACAATGTTTTTTGATAAGCCGCACCAAAACCACCGCACATTCAAACTAATTGTAAATAACTTAGGTAGGTATAGGCATAATGATTTATAGGTTTCGAAGTAGCTACAGCTTATCCCGGAAATTTTGATTTAATCAGTAAGGCCCAAGTGCGCCGAAAAAAAGACTGTCTAAAGTTAGATAATCGATTCTTTGCTAAAAGTCTGTTTATTTTAGCAAAGAATCGATTATCTATTTAACTACGGTAGCGGGGGTCAGTTAGGTTAAGATAATGGACTCCATAACCATAACTGGGCTGGCGTCCATAACTGGGGTTATGGTTGTGGTGAAAAATAGATACTTAATCGATTCTTTGCTGAAATAAACGGACGTTTTTTGTCGGTGCACTTGGGCCTAAGTGTCTCTACTTAATTAAAAATTATAGTTTTTACGAAATGTAAAAATATTAATGTTAATCGAGAATCCAGGTTTGTGTGTGTGAGAATAGCGTGACAACCCTTATTCTCTCGATAAGATTAACTTTAATAGCGGTAAAGGTATTCGTTACAAATATTTTCACGTCACTAATTGACACGTACCAACATTAACAAAATCGCTACAATAAAGCTCCATCAAACGCGGGATAACACTAATGGCGAATCCGTGACTATCCGAATGCATTCCGATGCAATAAAAACAAATATAGACTGTAAAAGTAACAAATAGAAAAAAAAACTAGAAAAAAAATGCTCCGAAAAAGGGCGGCCATGTTGGTTGCGGCGCGCGCACGTACAGCCGTCGCCGGAATCTTTATAGATCGCTTTCGTGCGTGATCATCGAATACATTTTTGGTATAGTTCCGATTTTAGTGTTGTTTTTTTATTGCACGAAAGTGAACAAATTAGGTATGGCTCTAGGATGGGGTTGTTATTTTTTTTGGGATTTTTCAATTCGTTCATTCATATTTTTTTTAGTTTGTTGGGGTTACGGGATTGAATAGTTTTGTTTTTTACTAGGGATGCCATGAAATTTTAATCAGCACATGCATGTACGTAGATATTATATAATGTCCTCATAACAATAAAAAAACGATCTTCACCAAGTTAAATTAACTTAATGTGTGGGTGTATATGTGCGTGCGTGTGTGTTTAGTTATATTAGAATACATTACATTTTTTAAACTTTTTATTTAGCAGTTCTTTTTTTATAATAAATCGACTCTATAAGTTTGCACGAATACTTGATCTTTTGTTAGGTAAACTTCTCGGATATCTTAATTAATTTACCGCGGTCGCGTTTACTCTATGTAGAGCTCATTGTAATGAGCTACAGCGTGTTATAATACGAAGTGAACTTCCACTTAGTTCAAAATTATCACCATGACTACAGTCTTGTATCAACTTGTGTCTCTAGAACGATCACCTACATATAAAACGGACGCCATCCGTACTAATAATTCATAAGTAATTTAACAAAACAATTATCATCGCGCCTATTTTTGACCCCTAGAAAGTGTGCTACTCTTATAATTTTGGAATCTAGGTGTGTTGTGTCTTCCACAGCTGTTTTGTATACCTAGCTAAATTTATTTCTTCACATCAGCGTGTGAATTCACAAATTGATTATACTCACCTTTTAACTGGAACGCAGTCAGTAAAGTCACTTGCTATCAAACCAGGAGGTTACGGATACAAATCCTGTACAGAGTTCTGTGAAGTGTTTCTGTCTGGTTAGGGAAATGCAGCCTGCATTTCCCTAACTCTAACTGCCGCGCTTACAAACGTCTATTTAATTTAGTGACCCAGTTCTTGAAATTGGATACTAGCAGCCAATCAATACGTTCAACATATATAGTGAGTAGAGATATCAATTATCTTGTGATTAATAATGGAAAATAAGCATAATTGGTCTCCTAAAATATAATACCCAATTAAATTTACCTGAATTAAAGATAACTGACGTTTGTGAGTGCGGCAGTAACTTATAGTCGGAACAAGAAAGATGTCCCGTATGTCGGTCTTGTAACGGCTTTGAGATTAACTGTCCGATCGGGCAGATCTTATGCCCCATAGGATGATGGGATGGGACTACGAGCATAAAAAAAGGAGTGCACCAATGCTTCGCAAACAATTATGCACAATTCAAATTAAAAATATATTTATTTATTATTTTTTGTAAAGTAAAATTGTCATTAAATATAAAGAAAATCCTTTTATTGGCCGTATTTACAATTAGTCTAAAAGTTGTACTTTCTATTGTAAGAGTTGTGGATTTTTGTTTGAATAAATAAAATAAATAAATTATAAATAGGCCAGAATACTACTACCGGATCACAAAGGTCTCTATTGAGAAGATCCTGTAAGAAACTTAGAGGGCTTGTCATTTTTTGATTCATGTTTATTTAACAATGAATATCGTTCTTCCAATAAATGTCTTACAATTATAAACTCGCATGTATAATATTTAATATACTGTGACAATCCACACACGGTCATCTGATGCCACAGTCTAATCAACATTCTGATGCCAAACCAGGCAAAGCCTTTATTATGGCAACCAGACGACTGATACAAATGTAAATATCTAGAATAGACTAGATAAATTACACCCAGACACTGAGTGTGAATCGGTTCGACTCAGTACTACGTACACAGTCAGTACTATATACACTTTTGGTTAGTGACCATGGTGTCTAACCATTAGACCAACAGATCTGCTCTGATCTGCTCGAAGGTAGAAGCTGTAGTCACTTACTACTTAAGAAAGTAGGTAGATGGGTTATATGTTCTATGGAATAAGATAAGAAAAAGCAATAGTTGTTAGCTGCGTAACCAAGAAGCTTGTACATAAGTTAAACCAGCTGTCAAATATTTACATTCCAAATATAAAATTTACGACCAATACAATAACACGGTATATTGTTATTTCAAAACAACGCGTACAATGTACCAGTGATTAGTAACAGTTACCGGCGGTAACGGCTACGTAACCGTTGGTACGTGACTAGAGGCGGCGTAGGGCTGCGCTATTTACGCTAATGTCACGTTCACAACAATGTTGCGATGTATCGATTACCGATACATTGTTACACGATGACGCATCGTTAATCAGTATTAATATAGAAAACTCTATAATTTAGAAATAAATCGACCATCACCACCGAGCTTCAGCATCAGCCGAAATAGTCCAGTGCTGTTTTTTTTTTTTTTTTTTTTTTTTTTTTTTTTGGGAATGATAGACGCTGTTAACCGCAGATGGCTATTGCAGCTTCACCGGACAATAGGAGGCGAGCGCTTGAAGCGCTCTAGCCTTTACGGCAGAAGTAGCGACGAGCACAAGGGCACCTCAGGGAGGCACGGCCTCGGCTTGGGCTGTCGCTTAAGAGAGGGCTGAGTTTACCACCGGTTCACAACGCGCCCCCACTGAGAAGAACCGGCAAGAAACTCAGTGGGGTGATGCACGTCGTTGCGGTCGCATACGTACGACCCTTCGGCCTCGCCGGCGAGACCGGTGTCTGATAGCTAGTGTAGCATACGGTTGTCGGGGAGGGGTCGGCGCATCCCGGTCCAATAGGACCGTCATGGGGTCAGGAGGGTCGAGCAGTACGTGCCGTGGTCTGCGGCGCGAGTCAGAAGGACTAGCGGCGTAATCGGCGGCGGCGCGGATTAAACTGTTCGCGTGACGGGACGCGGATTCAAAGTAGCGTTTCGACGCTTCTTTGAGGAACTTACGAAGGGGATCTAATTTGAAATCGGAATGCAGATCTACGTTCCGCATGTACCACGGGGCACCGACGGCGCGACGGAGGAAACGATTCTGGATAACCTGGAGGCTATCTATATGGGTGCGGGCGGCGTGCGCGAAAACTACACTCGCGTAAGTCATGATAGGGCGAATGCAAGCTTTGTATAATGTCAACTTATTTCTAAGCGACATTTTACTCCGCTTGCAGAGAAGGGGATACAGGCGACCTAATACGAAAGCCGCTCGATTGCGGACGGACCTAATGTGCGGGCCGAAAGTCATGCGGGAGTCCAAGGTGACTCCGAGGTATTTAACCTTCCTAGTCCAGGGGATAGGGCGATTGAATAGGGATATTGGAGCTAGTCGTCTGTTGGGCCGAAGGCTCCGCGCGGAGAACATATTGGCGGGTCCCCGGGAGAAGACCACCGCGGCACTCTTCTCCGGGTTCACCTCTATGCGCCACGTACGGAACCATTGACCCAGGGCGTCGACTGCGGCTTGAAGAGCACGCGTTAAAAAGGACATATTCCTATGGGAATAGTAGAGAGCGGTGTCATCCGCGTAAAGGGCGAGTTGGACTCTGCTCGAACGAGGAATGTCGTTCGTGAACAGGCTGAACAAGAGGGGAGAGAGCACGGAGCCCTGAGGGACTCCGGCCTGTATAGGATGAGGCGAAGAAAACGTACCTTCGACCCGGTATCGAAAGGTACGATTCGAGAGAAAGTCTCGTATGATGAGTACGAGCCTATCGGGGAATCCTAACTGGAAGAGCTTGTATATCAAGCCGTTGTGCCAGACCTTGTCGAAGGCCTTGGCAACATCGAAGAATAGGGCGCCTGTGTAGACGGGCTTGGGCTGGTTGAGCCCGGTCAGGATGTGCTCCGTGAGGCGGTGCACCTGGTGGACGCAAGAGTGTCTGGTTCGAAAGCCAAACTGCTCGTCAATAAGGATGTTATTAGAACTGACAAAGTCTTTGAGTCTCGCTAATAGCAAGCGCTCATAGAGTTTGCCGAGAGACTTGAGAAGACTGATAGGCCGGTAGCTCGCAGGGCTGCTGCGAGGCTTACCCGGCTTAGGGATACCTACTACATCCGCGTCTTTCCATTCGGCAGGAAAGACGCAGTGGGACATGGCTGCGTTGAAGATAGTCACTAAAAGACATATCAGATGGACAGGGAGAACCTTGAGAACGCGATTGGAGATGCCGTCGGAGCCCGGTGCTTTCTTCGGCTTAAGGCCTTTGATCAGGTCTTCCACCTCGGTTTGCGTGACCGGGGAGAGGGATTCGGTGGGAGGGAGTGAGGACCTGCGCTCTACTTCCCTATCCACAAGATCGAGGTGCGCCGGATCGACGGGAGCGGAGCTGGGTGTGCACTGACTCTCTAGAGAGTCAGCGAGAACCTCAGCCTTCTCGTCGTCCTCGAACGCGGGTGGGTCGCCTGAAGGGCGGGTCAAGGGGGGCATGGTAGCTACGGTGTCGGTTTTGAGGGATCTCGCGAGCCGCCAGTAAGCCTGGTGTGACGGCGAGATCTCCTCTAGAAACCCTCCCCATCGAGCCTCCCTGAGTTCCGCGATGCTGCGCTTCACGTCCCTCTGCAAAGCACGCATGCGGACCCGATTGGCATCGGTGGGGTAGGAGTCGTACGCGCGAATAGCCGCGTTTTTAGCGCGGACTAGTTCCCTAATGTCATCGGGCAGCTTGAAGCGCACAGCGTAAAAGTTGTCCGCTTCAACCTGCCGGGAGGACTGGCTGATGGCCGATTTGAGATGATCGGTGAAAGCGCCGATCGCTTGGTCGGTGTCCTGAGGGGACGAGATTTGCGCCGGGAAGCGGGCAAGATTCGGAGAGTCGGCATCGGCTAAACAGGTGTTTAGCTGATGCCAGTCCAGAACGGTCCTAGTGACCGGCTGGGAAATGGGTGGCGGACCTAGTTCCATTAGGACCGGTCGGTGGTCAGAATCTAGCTCATGGAGAACCTCTAAGGAGCGCAACCGGAGGGTCACGCCCTTCAGGAGGGCCATGTCTAAGATATCGGGGCGGTGATTGACATTATTGGGATAATGGGTCGGGCGCATAGGTGCGATGACGTCAAAGTCGAGAACGTCGACCAAGCCGTCGAGGCACCTGCCGTTGCCGGTGGTGACGTTACAATTCCACCTGACATGCTTGCAGTTGAAGTCGCCGGCCAGAATGACCGCGTTGTCCAGGTCAAGGAGTGACTCGATATCACTCCTGAGGGGCCGCTTATCAGGTGGAAGATAGATAGAGGCGATAGTGACAGCCGAATGGCCGGAAAGAGAGAGGCGGCAAACCGAGGCCTCTATATTAGTGAGCGCAGGGGGATCGATAGGGATGCAGTGCAGGGCCCTTCTGTAATAGATGGCAGTGCCACCTCCGAGGGAGGTGTCACGGTCATTTCGCACAAGATGGTAGTTGGCGATATTCGGACTCCTATGAGAGGGTTTCAGGAGGGTCTCCTGCACCAGCAAGACATCAACTTGGTGACTTCGCAGGAAGTCAGCAACCTGATCTCTTTGTCGGGAGAGGCCATGCGCATTGAAAAATGCGAGGGAAAGGGAATGGGGTTTTTGTCTACTCTGGTGTAAATCCATTTACGGGCCTACATTTGAGTTTACGGGGGACAGGGCGTAGTACACGTCCTCGAATTCGGCGATAGCTTGTACTCTATCGCAGGGGTTCTGTGCGCACCGAAGGCGGCTCGCGAAAAGGCGGATTCTATCGATGTTAATACCATCGATAGAGCGTCGGACCAATTCGAAGTCCGAAGCGAGGCTGGACGCGTGCGCTGAAGGCGCAGGCGCGGCCGGTTGCTTGGCGGGGACGCTCGTTGCTTTAGGAGCAGCGGCGGGGCGGACGTATGGCAGTGTCTTATCCCACGCGTTCGGTGGACGCACTGCGGGCTGGGACGATGAGAGCGGTCGCGGCGCAGAGGGCGCGGGGACGCGGGGGGCCGGAAGCGGCTGCGTAAGAGGCGCTGAGGGCGCCGGGGCCTGAGGCGCTGAAGGCGCGGGCGGGTAGGACTCCAAGGGTGGAGGGGCGGAGGCCCTTGGTGCATAGGGCACCGAGGGGCGGGGGGGAGCGCGGAGATTGTTGCGCCTCGCCACCCGGCGGTTCCTCCTCGGGGCCCTCGGGCAGCCGCGATAGTTCGCGGTGTGCCCGATGGTCCCGCAGAGGACGCATCCGGGAGGCTCGGTCGCCGTCTCCCTATTGCGCTCGCAGTCCAGTGCTGAACAAAGGCCTCCCCTATTTATTGCCATAATCGCCACCCTTTCCAGGCGGCTTGGGTATCAGTATACATTTGTATGTATTTGGATATCATAGAGAAGAAGCTGTTCCAGCCAGTCTTCTGGTTTTCTCTTACTCGCCTCCAACGGAAAGAGATAGAAGGATACCCCAGGGTACCACAGAGCTTAGCACGCATGCAAATCTTGATATAATTATTAAACAATGAGAACAGGATAAAGCGTGGCCAGGATATTTTTAATTGCCAACTTTAGAATACTGACTATTATAAAATACAAAATTAAACAAAAAAAAAACACATATTAAAGGTCGTTTATTGGGTCATTAAGAGCTATGCTTGGCCCAGTACAAAATGAAATAATTCGTCCGAGAACCAATAGACGCAGAGCGTTTGGTAAAGTAGGTAACTGAAAAGGGAAAGCCGTAAATCAGGTTCTGTGGCACAGATTTAGAGTAGCAGTGGCGTGCCTTGGGGAAGACCTACGGCCAGCTAGTCATAATTAGGGACCGGATTTATAGGTATTAAAAATTCCAAAATATGTAAGTACATATAAATAATAATAATGTCCTCCGTATCGGCCAATCTTTCACAAGATCAACCATGTAGTACGTAAGAGATATTATAGTGCACAAATGTTTTGCGCAGACACAAGTGCACTCTCTCTTCCTATAAACCTCTCATAATTCGATGGGACGGGATACCGACACGACCGGGGAGAGGTTAGGCGCAGGACCGACTTTTTACATGCCCATCCGACGCATGGATCATCTTACATTACAGACAATCAGGTGATCGGCCTGCATTGTCCTAGCCAGTAAGGAACAACTACACAAGTTGCCCCCCGCAGGATTCGAACCCGCGACCTCCGGTTTACAAAGCAAGCGGTTGCCCACTACGCCACGGAGGCTACAACATACAATACATACATATAATATGGACTAAAAATAAAAATTATGGAAAATATATGGTTTTAAAAATAACTAAGTTTAACTTATAAGTTCCTTTCAGTATTTGTATTGTTGCAGTACACGAATCCCATATTTTGGCATGTTCATGTTTAAAGCCTATGTCTGTCTATCTGTGGCACTGTAGCTCCAAACGGTTGGATAGAATTTTGATAAAATTTTCAAAATTCAAGGTTGTTCTGTTTAGTCAAAATAAGGCTTTGGCTGAACAGACTTTCAACAGTACAGTACCTGATTAAGTGACTGGAACATACTTGCACACTGAACTGACGAACGTATAAAATTAAGTTATTAGTTTTCGCAAGAAATGAGTGTCCTGCCTATCCCACCAAAGAATACATACATGAAGATTTTTAAAGTACCAGTCATTAACAGAATTCCGACCAGATGTACGAACCCAGATCCCCGGATTACCGCTCCCCTAGCGCCAATAACTCTCCAACGCTAAAACCCGTAATCCTATAATCTCTGCCGGAACATGATGTTACAAATAAAAAAAAACAACAAAAATAATTTATGCTCTCTTCCTGTGATTTACGCGGTATTATTTCACCTTTAGACTTTTTTAAATATTGATGGTGACATAGGATAGCAAAAAACACACAGAACACACATCAGTAGGTACAAGTACTATAGAATGCTTCAAGTAAGAACACGTAGGCATGGGTAAGAACATCAAAATACATCAATATCAGGTACACGACAATAGCTTAGTACCTACAGTACAGTATAGTTACTGTCAGCATTATTTATAGACATTTGCGCTTGTGACAGATCAAACTCATCACTACTTATCACTTACATATCAATATAACTCTTATAATATAACTTTAAATAATTCAATTCACCTGCCTCTTTGATGAAACCCTTTTTGCCTACGCTTTGTTTAAGGGGACCATTGACAAAACGCATACTCTATTCTTAATATATGTACTCTATGATAAAACATGGCAGAATGCTCGCACGGTAATTATTTTTTGAAAATTAGAGGCCACATTATCAAACGTCATGCTGCAAAGTAGCAGTATTTATTTCTAAACGTTATTGTGTTCTGTAGAGCTATTCTATAAGCAACATAACCTCGAGGTCGACGCTGCGGCAGCGGTGAGTTGCGTTTTACGATACGATAAATTACGGTTTTCTGTAGAACTACATAAGGTCGAATAGTTTGACGTCGATCCGAAATGCGATAGTGAGTATGGATTTTAGCGTAAAGCTCGACTTCATATTCAAGGCTGGCTAACATCGAGCTCGCCGTCCAGCACAGCCGTGGTTTATTCCGTGTGTGTATGAGGAATGAGTGAGAACCCTGTGAAAAAAAAACAAAATTGCTAGTCATTTAGTAAAAGTTCTAAAACAATTTGTAAAAAGATAAAATAAAAGATACTTATATCCAATAATGTATGCTCACTCAATCCTCACACACGATTCCGTTAGGAAATTGTATAGCTGGTGTTAAGGGCTTTGAGGCTGTAAAAAATGGTGAAATGTCTCATCCTGTCGATGTTTTGTACCATCACTAAACTGCAAAAGGAAACTTATCTTAGATTGGGGTTTGAAAAAGTCGTAGAATAATAATTCACCTGAAGAATTTTGGTAGTCTAAACATAGAAGCTCTTGCTGATTGATCGAGCTTTCCAATATGACCTTTTGAATGTATGAAGATGATCCGGTGGATGTGTGGAATAACGAGACTCGTTAAAATACGCAATGAATATATTCGTGGTAGTCTCGGAGTACGCAATATCGCTGATATGCTTCAGGAAAGTATGACGCGTAAAGAGGAGTCTTCCTAGTTACATCGGAAATGTGGCAATCGATCTGAACCTCCACAGTTCCAAAAGAATAGGAAGACCAAAGCTGAGATGGATTTATTGTATGACACGTCGGATAGAGCAAAGTGGAAAGACGCGAGAAGCAGACCCCACCATCAAATAGTATTAAGAAGAGCTAAAGGAAGAGGGAGAGGTATTTTCACTTACTTACTAAAACTGTGGGGAGTCCACAGCTTGACATGCATGCATTTTTATTGTTCTCGCGGGGTTATTGAAATAAGTCTAGGGGTTTGCACCAGGAACTCCTCAGTGCCTTGTCTTTAATTCGCGCCTTGGGGGGGGGGGGGCATTATAGCTCCCCGGGAACCAGACACGGTGGTCAAGGGGACGGGGGTCCCCCGCCGCCGTTCTTGTCGGAGTTGCATCCGTAGTCAATTGATGTCTAGGACCCACACCACAAATGTCCAGAGACACCTGCAGGCCCAAAGAAACCACTACTATAACATAGTGACGTCATAACGCTTCGGCAAGTTTATGTGTTCAATTTTTATTCTAGCCTTTTTTGTTTTAAATTAAAACAACTGCGTTTTCATCATCAACGACTGCGCGTCCCTTATCATAAAGTATGATTACAGCAAACACAAGTTAAGCAAAAAAAAAATGTTACGTGGAAATAGCACAGATTTTTCTCTTAGTGTGTAATTACGTTTTTAGAACGTGCTTAAAAAAAGTGAAAATTAAAATTTGGATATTGCAAATCTAAACTGTTCAATGTTTAGCTATGATATCATCTTAGACAATATTCAATATTGTTATGTATAGTTTACGTTGCTCGTTTCGTTCCGCTAGAAATGTATTTCCATTTCAAAGAAACGACGCCAAGGTACGAAACAAAAGCTCAGAAATCCAACGCGGCCCTTTCCCACGTATACACAAATTACTTAATCATTACTTCGCAAGTCAATGAATATCCCTGCAGGTGTCTACTACGTCGTAAAAAAAAGAAACCGAGTAAACAGAACAGTAAAACCTGCCATAGACACGTGCGTCCTTTGCGGCCATAGACAATGGCATTATCACGGTTGTGTCCTTCGATAGAAAAAAGTTACGAAACCATTGATGTTGACTTTTGGCGCGAATATTTTATTGTCTTCTAACTTGTTCCCACGCATTTCGTATAGTTTTAGGGTTCTTTGAACAACTCGGACGTAATAAGAGTAAGTCATTCATAAATTAGTGAAAGGACATTTCAAAATTACTGCCTCGCAAATTGATTTTTGGAGTTTTTAGCCTACGGTAGCCACTTTGACTTCAATTTGACTTTGATTTAATACACTTAGCTCTTAGCTGATTCTTCTAGTCTTCTTTAATTACAAGCTTGATCATACCCAGGGTCCCTACCACCACCTTTATTAGCAGTATTATTATCATCTACTTGACATAAGGTAGGTAGAGACGTCAATATAAGTACATAGTTATAGCTCTATCACTTTCTATCGAGAAAGTAAGATGAAAATAATACCTATTGCTATTAGATGTGATGGTACTGGTCCTGTACCTAATAATCTATTTTAACCTAGCGCAGCGGCTGTAGCCGCTTGATAATACCTATATACCTATAGTAATAAATAGGTACGTTACCTACCTACTAAGCAATCGACGATTAAAACTGGCAAAGAAATTATTTATATTTTTTTTTTGTGTATTTGGATGATTTACATAATAGTATTTTCGATTGTTCTGATGCGATTATTCAATAAAATTCAAACGTAGTGACTGTGGTAGTAATACCAGTAAAAGCTTCCGTGGGTGGTTTGCTACTGATTCAAGTTGAGTTAATTAGCTCACCTTTTCCCACCGCTGTCAGATCGCCTATTAAACTCCTATCGCCTAATATCTAACTCTTTTCACATATCATATCATTGTGGCTACCTATATACAGATAATTACATCTTAATACCAATGTGCCTTTTTAGTTTGAACACATACCTACGACACATATAATACGAGTATCACCCACCGTAGCGTCAAAAATAGCATTATTTAAATTATGATTTTGTAAAAATCTCCGTGGTCAGAAAAAAAGGCGTACGACCAAGGCTGATAAAATATAGTGCTAACGGCGAATAGGTACAAAATGTAATAATAAAAGAAATGCAAAGATTTTACTTATGACGTTTTAATTTTCAGTTAATAAAGTTTTCAGTTTTCGCATTTTTAAACGACTTAGTTCAGGATCTTCCTACCCAAGATAGCACGGAACCACACATTTTTTTCTATTACATTATCTATGGTTCATCCCCGTATAATCTGTTGCAGGTGAGTGGTTATCCAATTACAAGGGTGGGATTACAATAACTAAATACGTATTATACATCTGTTTCTTCTTAAGTAAATGAAATCGAATTTTTGCATAAAGTATTTAAGTTTAGCCTGTTTTGTATCTGTACGAAGGAAAATAGACATGTAGTACCTACCCAGATTTAGTATAACAATTTTATAGCGTCTTAAAAAACTATTACAAACGATTCTGAAGTTTTGTGAAGATATTAAGGAATCATACAGTTTATAAACTAGAGTAATATTAAAAATAGAGTAGGCGTTCGTCTATGGTCCCCTTAAACAAATCTTAGGCAGCCTAGGCAGGTTCTCTTCCTCCAAGAGGCAGGAGAAATAATTTATAGTTACCAATATGTTACCAATATAGTAAGTAAGTGACAAGTAGTGATGGGTTTGATCTGTCACAAGCCTATATGTCGATAAATTCAGCTGACGACGGTAGTACTGTAACAATTGTTGTGTAATATGATATTATGCTTTTCGATGTTCTTACTCGTGCCTATGGTTCTTACTTGAAAATAAGCATTCTATAGTACTTGTACTTATACATTTTCTAAGATTGGCACACATAAATTACTTGTCTACATTGCGTCTTGGCTAAAATCATGATACGTATATCCACCCCATATCTCTTCCCTTCCCGGTACGGGTGGCCAAAGACAATAAAACTATACACTAGAGCCCGGTGACGTCAGACCACCGCGCGGGACCCGCATGAGCGGATTACCCACACGTGTGTCGTTGGCGCTCGCAGAGTCCCTGTCAAAACACTCGAACTTTTTTAAATCTCTCTGGATAAGCAATGGTAATTGAATAAAAATCCGGAATACTTGTGAACTTGTTATCTTAATAATTAGCCATCAGACTACTGCCATAGGATAGAATAGAAACGTTTTTATTCAAGCAACCAAGACTCATTTTTTTAACCGACATCAAAAAAAGTTGGAGGTTCTCAATTCGTCGTCTATGTATTATTATTTAAAAAAAATATAGATGGAGACCATGGGGCCTTGGTCTCATGAGACGCATGGTTTGGTGAATGAAATTTCATCCAAACTTATCGAAGTCTCAGGAGACCGTCCGCGTCGGGCTGGTAGCTTTTTCTGCCAACGTATAAGCTTGGCTATACAAAGAGGTAATGCCGCCAGTCTTTTAGGTGCCCTTCCCTCCCAGCGCGGCGGAAACTTGGAGGAAGTTTTTTACCTAGTTTAGGTACCCATACATATTTGTAAATAAATTGAAAATATTTCGTTTCAATAAAGAAGAACTAATGCAGCGATCCATGAGTTTTGCAGCAGCGATTACGGATAATCCAGAATACGTGCCAGTGACAGTATTCTGTTAGGGCTATTCCCCACCGAGACCAGAGACATACTTCCTTCACTTTCGCATTGTGGTGTAAAAACAATCTACTCGTACTTCTGCGAACATCCTCCGCTACAGAATCGAGGCCGCAACAGCATCCTAAACGCGTTATTGTATTCGGTGGGCGTTGTAAGCTATTGGCCATAAATCAGTGTTTTACTAACGTAACTATCACGATAACGGCTATTCAGTCAGATGACTGTATAGCCGTTATCGTGAAATTCAAAAAATAGAAGAAAATAAAAAAATAAAAGAACATTAAAAAGCAAGATAGCTAGATGTTTTCATTATTTTTTCTGGTGTTACGCGTCGTGAGAACGTGCTGGGAGTCTTTGTTATCAGACAGGAAAATCTTAATAGTAGGTGTACATAAACAGAAGCCTATCATCGATTTTATTTTCTCGAAGGACGGGGGTGGGGGGAAGGAGGAGTTTATGTTTCAACGTTTTTGCCCGAATGCCCCAGGCGGACGGTTATTATATACACTGGTGGTAATTCCTTCCTCCCGAAAAAGGGAGTAAGCATTGCTAAAAATTCCATTTTTAAACTTACTATACTCTATCCATTTTATTATTGGGATTTTGACAGCTGACGCCCATATAAGTAGTTGCGTATTGTTAAAGTTACAAAATTCACAGAAATAATATTGTACTTTATGGACCCGTACCGCACTTTAGTGAGTTGCTACACATAACGATTACTACGATTGAGCCACAGATTACAAATAATCGATAGAAATAAATGCTAATAATGTAAATAAGGTGTAATATGTTTTCATTACTTTCGTCTTGTTTACATTAACTTTCATTCATTTTATTTTGAGGGCCTCATGCATAATATAACAAAGAAAGACAACAAATTTTGAAGGTTGAAACATTAACATAAGTCGTCAGAATAAAAAAAAATAGTTAATCGAATGTACATTTTTCGATATTGATTATTTCGTTTACTTATTATGTTCACGTTCCTATAAACGTCAAACGTCGAGCTGTCAAAAAACCAATAATAAAATGGACAAAGTTATAAGTATTTTAAATTCAACATTCAAACCTCATTCGAAAGATTCAAATTACACCTTTTTTCGCGCGTCGTATTGCGAGGCTTTCAACGGCCCTTTTCTATACTAAGATGGCGACTGATATGCAAATTATACATTCATCTTCAATTTTATTGATTCTATGTCCTTTTCAACGGCGATGTTATGATGTGACGCGTGACCGCGCATAATACGATGTGTTTTGTTGTTACTGATAATGATTTTAACGATCGTTTTGAATACATAAAGATTGTTTTTCTCAATATCACCAGACATCAGAACACACGTATTACCTAATATAATTGAGCCACCTCTGTACTATAATTCTCAATCTGATCATCACAGATAAATCATTGGACCAATTTTAAGAATAACACGAATACGATAAAACTTAAATTCAATCTAAATGTGATATGATTCTTTTAGTTTTCTCTCTCGTACATTTTACTCATTTTAGATAGTTACCTACCACTATAGGCACTGGTGTGAAATCAATGGTTTACTATAATGATCAAACTGGTGCTTAGAACCCTGTGTACTTATATTATATTGAAGAAAAGATTTCACGCGTTGCGAAATTAAACTCTTACTCAAAATGAGAAAGCCGTTAAATAAAGTGCAAATAAACACATTCGATAAACATATCAAAAGATTATCCCATAACAACACTATCATACATTATGAATCAATCGACTCTTCTGTCAAAACTTTATACGGGTTCCTTGAGCGGTGCGGACATCTTTAGCATACGTTGCGTCACAATGCTTTGAATCCGGATAATTATTAAAAAAATACAGTAATTATTATTATAGTTTATTATAGTAACCTAATGTTGTTGTTAATATGTGCATTATAATTTAGAAAACTTATAAATATCTTACCGTAATTCTATTCTATAACACTATTAGATTAAATCGGGTTTGCGGAAAAAGCTTTCTCGAAAGGTGAAGTAATATTGTATTTCAAATCATAACGTACTTATGATTATTAACCAAGTAGCAGCACAACATCCAGCAACTTGATAAAAAAAATGTTTCACAAACCATTCAAAACGATGTGTAACGAAAAAGTAAGCGTTAATTATTGTAACTTCATGGCAATGTCATAAAACTCTGGTAACTGTTGCGTTCAGTGACGTAACCTCAGTATGCATTAGCTATTGTCAATCTATTTGTTCGCGCTATTGTTAGTACCTGTCATTTGTGTTTTTTTTTTCGGAAACGGACACAGGAACGAAGGTGGATGCAGCCAGTCCGTATTTGAACCTGTTCGCGTAAGGTGCAATTTATATTTTTTTAGTTTAATTATGATTCGTGCACCTATGTAGCAGTAACTTTTAAATAATTTACAAAATTGTAACTAAGTATTTAATATATTTTAAAAGTATGAAATATCCATGTAGAAAATTATTTAAAAAATACGCAACGCATTATGACATGGACTTTTGTAAGTACCTTTTTATTTATTTTTTTATTATTCTAGCGTTCATATTAATAAAAAAAAATAACAACACAGTCGGTCAATCTGAGGTAACGTCGTGGCTCAGTCAAATATTGTGTAAGCTTTATGAGAGTTCACTAAGATTATCTCGTCACTTAAATTAAGAGTTCAATACGATATCTAGGGTATAAAAAACGACTAATGAACGGACTATGAGTGCGTCCGCCCTTCCCATTCCCCGGATACATGGGCGCCGGCAGCAGGGTCCAAGGGGGTGCACTTCCACCCCCATGGCACCAGTCAGGTCAGGAAAGAAAATACATCCATATCTTTTTTATTAAGTTTGATTATAAACTGAAAGTGTCTAGGTTGCTGTCCAAATTTGTTAATTAAATTTACTACTTACATGTATAATTCTATATTAGTTAATAGTATAATGTGTAGATGTAGATGCACCCCCTGAATGTAATCCTGACGGCACCCATGCCCGGATATGTAAAATCCTATTGATCCGAACGATGGTCCCGTCCAATCCACGCCTTATCCACGCGTAGCCAGCCAGTTTACCTAACTTTGTCTAAAACTCATAAACGGTTTTGCCATTTTCTTGCTTAAATACGAGAATTTTAAATTGCAACCGTTGAGAATTTTCTTTCTATAAATAGAATATCAAATAGTTAGTATCAAGTAGGTATATTAATATCGTGGCTGGCTGATCTAAATGAAAAATTAGTTCCTCATGATTCCGGTATAGTTGTACTTACCAAACTTACTCTAGGTTCACCATAAGTTTCTTACGATCAAATGTCAATATTATTAAGTAATTTTATATTCTTATATCTATCCAATGATATTTGTGTATCTCCATATACTTAATCTAAAATCTGCAGATTTTGAAAATCTGTAAATTGCTGGCAATTTGAAAGTTTCGTCTATGAGACTTTTATTTTGATTTTCGAATAATAGCTCGTAAGATTGTTTATCAAGACCAATTATAAATTCAGCCGTTAATAAAATTCTATTTTCAAATCACGCTCATTTAAAGAACAATCTTATAGTTAATAGCCCCTAAAAATACGACGTTCGGTCCCGCATTACGCGAATTCCGATCGAAAGTACGCGAAGTTTATTGCGCGCCAATATAAATGGCCACCATATGTCGCGTTTATTGGCGTCGCGTTTTAGCCAATAACACGAGAGCTTTCATTGTAATACCACTTGTAATGCCAACGATACGCATTGTTGACGTGTTTCAATTATAACAGTGAAGTGAATGATCCGATTGATGTTAATTAAAAACGGACATGATTACCCACAACGTAACAACGCGTGTATCAAATAATTATTTGAGCTAGGTTTTTAAAGCCTATTCAGAATCTTTTAAAGGTATTAGGTACTGTTGAAAGATACTTTTCGAGCAGTTGTATCAATTAAAGATATAAAAAAACTTGTGTTTAATATAAAAAGCACTACAAAAAAAACATGTTGATTGAAATATGTACTTACTATAAACTACCAATAATGGTAGTAAAGGAAAATTTAAAAAAAATCTTTTATATTTCTTTTTAAATTTTTATATCTACCAGTCTTAGATCATAATAATATGTATTCTATAGTCTAAGCTACCAGTGTACATAAGCCAAAGATATTACAAAAGCTCATTATGTATTGAAATTGTGCATAGAAATTGCAATACCTATCATATCACCGTAACGTCCACAATTCATACAGAAAATACGTACCTATCGCACCAACAAGGTGATTTGTAAGTATTATGATGCTCTATGGTACTGAATAATTCATCTGTGCTGTTGTTTTCCCGCCAAAACTCTATGAATTTGTTTTTTCTTTGTATGTAGGGGCTGCACCAGGCGGAAGGCTTCTCGGCAAGCCGTGCCATAAATATGGATGATATCGTTAGGGCTGTGATGCAAATTGTAGGGAATTTATAATTTTTTAGGGCTTTTTTTAAATTAATTATACTGCGTGGGTTAGGTCACTGTGGTATAATGGGCTAGGTCAGGTTTTCTTAAACACATGTAGTAGGTACGTATATCTGTATACCTTCACACTATCCACAATCATATTATACCTAACTTTTCACAAATAAATGATGCAATTTGATAAAATAGAGAATACATCATGTGGACATGGAATTGTTGAATAATTGATTAATAGTTATATAAAATTGTTGAATCCACTGACTGGTTCTCCTCGCCACGCACGTCTTCGATCATCATAGAATTAATAAAATGTCACTCGCATTGAATAAAATTCTAAATCTATTCCGACACCGGTCGTACGCTTGCAACCACGGCTGTGGTAGAGCCAGCCTTCTCTTAAGCAACAGCCCAGGCTGAGGCCGTGCTTCCAGCCTTGTCTTAAGCGACAGCCCAAGCTGAGGCTGTACTTCCAGTTTTCTCTTAAGCGACAGCACAAGCCGAAGCCGTACTTCCAGTTTTCTCTTAAGCGACAGCCCATCAAGCCAATAATTCAAAAAATTCTAAATTCAATTTTTTTATTTCAAATAGGCTTAACGCTAGCACTTTTGAACGGTCAATTTTTTAAAAGCTACCACCGGATCATAACGCGACCTCAACTGAGAAGATCCGGCAAGAAACTCAGCGGGCTTGTCATTTTTTCACATTTTTTTTTTATTAAACAAATTTTGTATTGTTACAATTAGATCAGCACCAGCGACAGTGTGTCCTGCCGTTCAAAAGATCAAATAAAATAAAAAATACGACGAAAATACAACAAACTAAAATGCCAAAAGGATAGTAGTCGAGCCAATCCCCCCAAGCAGCACCCGCGCACAAGAGCGCTTTAAGCGCTCGCCTCGTATTGCACCAATTGTTCCCAAAAAAAAAAAACAAAAAAATGTTGACTCGAGCAGCAGGGGGTGACCGGCCACACGAAGCCGCCACAAGCAAAGACTTTTCGATGGCGAGCATGACCGATCCAAAATCACAGTGGCTCACGTTTAACATTTACCTTCTGCTGTTAATCAGGCAAGACACAAAGCACTTTAACATATTACCAACTTTTATCACAAGTCGTCTAAGTTAGATACACACCAAGAATAATTTACAAGCTCAAATGAATTACCGTAATTCCAGCTGTCTCTTAAGCGACAGCCCAAGCCAAGGCCGTGATTCCCGTTCCCTTAGGTACCTTTGAGTTAGAACTCCCCTGCTTTTAAGACTGGATTGCTATAAGCGCTCGCTTTGCTTGTCAAATGAAACTGTCATGGCCGACTGCGGTTAACAGTACCCACCATTTCAAGAAAAAAAATGTTTCCACATGTATTCCTGCACTGAATTACTTCTTAGTTGGCAATCCCGCCCCGGATCTGGTAGAATCCGGAGGGTTTGCTGATTAAAAACAGATCCGGCAAGTAACTCAATGTGTTATGCATTGGTTCAAATTCTGCGAGCAACAACTAAGTAGTTGTTCGCTACAAGCACCTGGTTGTTTGAAGAGTAACATGATCCATGCCAAGTTCGTCCTAAGCATGCCTTCTCCCCGATCGTGTCAGAGCTCCGTTTCATCGGATCGTGGGAGTAAAGGAAGAGAGAGTGTCCCTTTGTCTGTTAGCAATTGTAAGTACATTATAATATCTCTTGCGTAATTGGCTAATCTTATAAAGACAACTATGCTCGGAGTTTGTTTGCGCGATAAACTCCGGTATGAGGAGATTCTCCGAATAACTAAAGTCACAGACATAGCTCTTAGTATTTGAAACTTGAAGTGGATGGGCAGGCCACATCCAATGATATTTATAATAAAGGGTACTAACAGAAAAAAAATTAGGATAGTTGCGGAGTAAATTAAAAATTACGCAGCCGGCGCGGGGGACAGCTACTTAGTCTATCTCGATAAAACTCAGAAACGGCTTGACAGATTCGAATAATTTTAGTTTTGTTTTTTCTCACTGGAATCACTGGAGTCACAGAAAAACCATTACAACCGTAGAAGGGCACGCCACTGTGTAAAGATTACTATATGTTCTATAGAATATTTTTATTATAAGTATTTTTATTTCTAGCTTGCCGCAAAGCGGAGCCGCCGCTCGACGCGGCCGCAATTATGAAAGAGAAAAGCAAAAACGCGGCGCGCTCGAGACGCGAAAAAGAAAACGCAGAGTTCCTAGAACTGGCCAAACTGCTGCCGCTACCGTCCGCCATCACGTCGCAGCTGGACAAGGCGTCTGTCATACGGCTCACCACCAGCTATTTGAAGATGCGACAAGTCTTCCCCGATGGTGAGTCTTTTGGCCCGTCTGGCACAGAAGGAGATTTTTAAGCGTATCGTGTCGTACACACGGCTACACATCAATTTCAACACTCTATATAACGATAACTACGCTACATACAACACAATGAACGGGACATGCGGTGGCCAGCGGGCGCAGTTAGCCCCGGCCGGCTGGGGCTAAATGAAATAAAAGGACGAAATAACAACAAAATATCGCGCCCACTCGCACGATTCGCATCGTTCAACTTTTAATACGAAGTTCAAAGTCTAAATAGTCTAGGTTGAGGACATTAATAGATTTTTTTTCAATCGTATTATTTTGACACCCGACGCCAATTGAAACTTAATGCTTTGATAGCATGTACCACGGCCGGCGACTTCAACTGCAAGCATGTCAGGTGGAATTGTAACGTCACCACCGGCAACGGCAGGTGCCTCGACGGCTTGGTCGACGTTCTCGACTTTGACGTCATCGCACCTATGCGCCCGACCCATTATCCCAATAATGTCAATCACCGCCCCGATGTCTTAGACATGGCCCTCCTGAAGGGCGTGACCCTCCGGTTGCGCTCCTTAGAGGTTCTCCATGAGCTAGACTCTGACCACCGACCGGTCCTAATGGAACTAGGTTCGCCGCCCATTTCCCAGCCGGTCACTAGGACCGTTCTGGACTGGCATCAGCTAAACACCTGTTTAGCCGATGCCGACTCTCAGAATCTTGCCCGCTTCCCGGCGCAAATCTCGTCCCCTCAGGACACCGACCAAGCGATCGGCGCTTTCACCGATCATCTCAAATCGGCCATCAGCCAGTCCTCCCGGCAGGTTGAAGCGGACAACTTTTACGCTGTGCGCTTCAAGCTGCCCGATGACATTAAGGAATTAGTCCGCGCTAAAAACGCGGCTATTCGCGCGTACGACTCCTACCCCACCGATGCCAATCGGGTCTGCATGCGTGCTTTGCAGAGGGACGTGAAGCGCAGCATCGCGGAACTCAGGGAGGCTCGATGGGGAGGGTTTCTAGAGGAGATCTCGCCGTCACACCAGGCTTACTGGTGGCTCGCGAGATCCCTCAAAACCGACACCGTAGCCACCATGCCCCCCTTGACCCGCCCTTCAGGCGACCCACCCGCGTTCGAGGACGACGAGAAGGCTGAGGTTCTCGCTGACTCTCTAGAGAGTCAGTGCACACCCAGCTCCGCTCCCGTCGATCCGGCGCACCTCGATCTTGTGGATAGGGAAGTAGAGCGCAGGTCCTCACTCCCTCCCACCGAATCCCTCTCCCCGGTCACGCAAACCGAGGTGGAAGACCTGATCAAAGGCCTTAAGCCGAAGAAAGCACCGGGCTCCGACGGCATCTCCAATCGCGTTCTCAAGGTTCTCCCTGTCCATCTGATATGTCTTTTAGTGACTATCTTCAACGCAGCCATGTCCCACTGCGTCTTTCCTGCCGAATGGAAAGACGCGGATGTAGTAGGTATCCCTAAGCCGGGTAAGCCTCGCAGCAGCCCTGCGAGCTACCGGCCTATCAGTCTTCTCAAGTCTCTCGGCAAACTCTATGAGCGCTTGCTATTAGCGAGACTCAAAGACTTTGTCAGTTCTAATAATATCCTTATTGACGAGCAGTTTGGCTTTCGAACCAGACACTCTTGCGTCCACCAGGTGCACCGCCTCACGGAGCACATCCTGACCGGGCTCAACCAGCCCAAGCCCGTCTACACAGGCGCCCTATTCTTCGATGTTGCCAAGGCCTTCGACAAGGTCTGGCACAACGGCTTGATATACAAGCTCTTCCAGTTAGGAGTCCCCGATAGGCTCGTACTCATCATACGAGACTTTCTCTCGAATCGTACCTTTCGATACCGGGTCGAAGGTACGTTTTCTTCGCCCCATCCTATACAGGCCGGAGTCCCTCAGGGCTCCGTGCTCTCTCCCCTCTTGTTCAGCCTGTTCACGAACGACATTCCTCGTTCGAGCAGAGTCCAACTCGCCCTTTACGCGGATGACACCGCTCTCTACTATTCCCATAGGAACATGTCCTTTTTAACGCGTGCTCTTCAAGCCGCAGTCGACGCCCTGGGTCAATGGTTCCGTACGTGGCGCATAGAGGTGAACCCGGAGAAGAGTGCCGCGGTGGTCTTCTCCCGGGGACCCGCCAATATGTTCTCCGCGCGGAGCCTTCGGCCCAACAGACGACTAGCTCCAATATCCCTATTCAATCGCCCTATCCCCTGGACTAGGAAGGTTAAGTACCTCGGAGTCACCTTGGACTCCCGCATGACTTTCGGCCCGCACATTAGGTCCGTCCGCAATCGAGCGGCTTTCGTATTAGGTCGCCTGTATCCCCTTCTCTGCAAGCGGAGTAAAATGTCGCTTAGAAATAAGTTGACATTATACAAAGCTTGCATTCGCCCTATCATGACTTACGCGAGTGTAGTTTTCGCGCACGCCGCCCGCACCCGTATCGATAGCCTCCAGGTTATCCAGAATCGTTTCCTCCGTCGCGCCGTCGGTGCCCCGTGGTACATGCGGAACGTAGATCTGCATTCCGATTTCAAATTAGATCCCCTTCGTAAGTTCCTCAAAGAAGCGTCGAAACGCTACTTTGAATCCGCGTCCCGTCACGCGAACAGTTTAATCCGCGCCGCCGCCGATTACGCCGCTAGTCCTTCTGACTCGCGCCGCAGACCACGGCACGTACTGCTCGACCCTCCTGACCCCATGACGGTCCTATTGGACCGGGATGCGCCGACCCCTCCCCGACAACCGTATGCTACACTAGCTATCAGACACCGGTCTCGCCGGCGAGGCCGAAGGGTCGTACGTATGCGACCGCAACGACGTGCATCACCCCACTGAGTTTCTTGCCGGTTCTTCTCAGTGGGGGCGCGTTGTGGACCGGTGGTAAACTCAGCCCTCTCTTAAGCGACAGCCCAAGCCGAGGCCGTGCCTCCCTGAGGTGCCCTTGTGCTCGTCGCTACTTCTGCCGTAAAGGCTAGAGCGCTTCAAGCGCTCGCCTCCTATTGTCCGGTGAAGCTGCAATAGCCAACTGCGGTTAACAGCGTCTATCATTCCCAAAAAAAAAAAAAAAAAGCCTTTTAAAGTTAGATTACTACTCGTCGTGTGGCACTTTCTGGCAGGGCAACGGTGACTGATCTTAATTCTGATTGAACAGGCATTTAGTCGCTAATTAGTCGAATTTAGTCGTAAAATTTGAGAATTAGTCGGCAAGTAAACAAAAAGATATTGATGAATACTTTATCTCCATACATTGGGTACAGGCGAGTAGAAAACTTATATACTATATTACTATATTTACTATATTTATATTACTATATTTATTATATTTGATGAAATTAAATATACTTCCTCTGGCACCTTCGTGGCGTAGTGAGAAACCGCTTGCTTTGCAAACTGGAGGTCGTGGGTTCGAACCCCACGGGGGATGGTCAAAAAATATGTGTAGTTGGTCCTTATGACTTGGATAATGCCGTCCAATCACCGATTGGACGGCATTATCCAAGTCATAAGGACCAACAATTGTCGAGATATAGTGGTGGCCCTGCCAGAAAGAGTCCTCCCTGGTAGGGCCACCAGGGTACCCCTATAACTTTTAAACCAGGGGCCGACTAATTCTCAAAATTTACGACTAATTTCGACTAATTAGCGACTAAATCTGAGCGTCGTTAGATTTTCGTGGGGTGCTTTGGTTGTCGAGATCTAGCGGTGGCCCTGCCAGAAAGAGTCGTCCCTGGCAGGGCCACCGGGGTACCCCTATAACTTTTAAACCACGGACCAACTAATTCTCAAATTTTACGACTAATTAGCGACTAAATGCCTTTCAATCAGAATTAAGATCAGTCACCGTGGCCCTGCCAGAAAGTGCCACACCTACTCGTCTAACAAATACCAAAAAAACCAAACCGCAATATTAAATTTATTTGACAAGGTTTTTTAGGATTACTAAAAAATGTAAAAAATGTATTTAAGGTGATTTTATTTTTCCTGTAAAATATAGATAGACCCATAATTATTTCATGATTTTCCCTTCACACACTTCGGAGATACTTAACGGTATTTTTTTGTCATTTTTGATTATCAGCCAAAAACTACGTGGCATAAACCAAAATACAAATGTTTTGAGATGTGTAAATGAAGTCCTTTCTAAAGATACCCTACTCAATATAGCGTCAGTGGTCCTATATATTTAATTTATATAGGTGGGACAGATAGACAGACAGATGAAGTCTTACCATACCAGTTCCTTTTTTACCTTCTAGGTATGGAACCCTAAAAAACTTTGATATATCTTTGTTGAAGGTCTAGGCGACGCGTGGGGAGCCGCGCCGCCGCCACCGCAGCCCCGGGAACTGTCCATCAGGGAGCTGGGCTCGCACCTCCTACAGACCCTGGACGGGTTCATCTTTGTGGTGGCACCAGACGGGAAGATCATGTACATCAGTGAAACAGCGTCGGTTCACCTTGGACTTAGCCAAGTAAGAGGAGGTGACAACACAACAGTATGAACGAACTAGTAACAAAATAATCAGTGTACAGAAGTCAAGTTACACACAACGCGCGCTCGAGTAACGCACACATATACATCGCTAGCTTCGATGATACCAGCCCTTGTTTTTGTCCCACTTTTGGGCACGGGCCCATACATTATGCATACATACATGAGCTTGACTGCTGTACACTGATTATTTTTCGACCTAGTGTGAACCAGACATTATGACGGAGACAGTTTTGTTGGTCGGCTGTCGGCTTTTGCTGTTTAGACATGACACACTTTAGCTGTTTCCCGTGGACTCCCAGCAGCTACGTTTCAGTTTCTATCATATTCCCAAAACTCGACAAAAATGTGAAGAGAGAATTTGCGTTGAGCCAACCTAGCCCCCGTTGAGTCTCCCGTGGACCCCTGTGGGTCCACCTGGACCACTTTGGGAACTAAGGATTTAGACAATAACGTGACTATTCACCGGTTCTGACATGGTTCTTGTTTCTGGTTAATGCCATTATCCCTGCCTGGAAGGTGTCTTGTACAAGGGACCTGTCCAGGCCAATTTCACCAGTGACAGTGCCCTTCACACCGGAACACAGCAATGTTTACACACTGCTTTTTTGGTGGCAGAGTATCTAAGACCAACCAACTGGTTGTTGTTGAACCAACTCGTAAAACAGAAGTAAATAGGTACTAGGATATTTCTTAGGAGTCGCTAAAAGTTTGGGGTGTCGGCCCTAAACGTCTAATAGAGTACAGCACCGAGATTGCCTGTCCCCGTGAGCACCGTGACAGGTTCTCGGGGGCCCGGGGTGCTATAATGCGCCCCCCGGCGGTGGAGAACCCAGGTCCACCTTATGTGCTGATGATCGCGGAGATTTAATGGGTAAGAATCCTACATAGTAGTTGATCCCTTTCAGG
Organism: Furcula furcula; assembly: GCA_911728495.1. Lineage (NCBI taxonomy): Eukaryota > Metazoa > Arthropoda > Insecta > Lepidoptera > Notodontidae > Furcula > Furcula furcula. The sequence continues at coordinate 58,157,960 of OU452242.1, forward strand.
GTACCGCGGACATTTTCTCAAACAAAAAAATATATACCCCCAATTACGTACAACAAGTATTCAACAGGACATTCTCACTAGGATCTAGTTATGGTTCGTCAATGTATCAACCGTAGACTAAACTTTGCCTACGATAAACCAGTTTATTAGACGGTCTAAAATTTAGACTAGTCTATATCGTTGACAAAAATTGTGTAGTCGTTAAGAGTTATTTAACGCGCTGTCGACGCGCGTTTATATTGTTACAAGGGCAAAGAAACTGATATGTGGAATATAAAAACGTGCTGTCGACGATGCGCTATGTCGTTAAAAAACGCTGTGTGTATAGGCCCTAACGTTGGACCAGCATAATGTCGTTTGCAATTAGAGTCCACCGATAAACTAGTCTAATAAGTAGACTAGTTTATCAGTGTACTGTAAACTAGTTTATTCGTCTACGAAATAACTGTAGAGATAATACGCATATTGTTATGCGCAGGTAGAGCTGACTGGCAACTCTATATACGAGTACATCCACCAGGCGGACCACGAGGAGATGACGGCTGTGCTGAGCCTGCAACACCCTCACTCCTACCTCGGACAGTACCCTACTTTAGGGTGAGATTACTTATTTATAATATAACACTAGGCCACAAAGAAATCGAGTCGATTTATTTAAGCAATCCCTTTAAAATGAATACTAAATTAAAGTTTATTTCATTACAAATATAGGAAGACGTAAAACTTTTTTGGTGATTGTATTAAAAATAAAATCGACCCGCTTTCTTTGCAGCCCAGTGTATTTTTAGGCGTAGTGCAAAGTACAACGTACACGCGAAGTATACGCGACCATGCGGCGGTCGTGCAAAGTAAGTCGCGCGAGTATACGACGGTCGAGCAAAGTAAGTCGAGCGAGCATACGACAGCCGTGCAAAGTAAATCATGTGACCATACGGCGGCCGTGCAAAGTAAGTCGCGCGAGTATACGACGGTCGAGCAAAGTAAGTCGAGCGAGCATACGACAGCCGTGCAAAGTAAATCATGTGACCAAACGGCGGTCGCGCAAAGTAAGTCGCGCGAGTATACGACGGTCGAGCAAAGTAAGTCGAGCGAGCATACGACAGCCGTGCAAAGTAAATCATGTGACCATACGGCGGTCGTGCAAAGTAAGTCGCGCGAGTATACGACTGTCGTGCAAAATAAGCCACGCGAGCATACGACTGTCGTGCGAAGTAAGTCGCACGACCATACGATAGTAGAGCACAGTAAGTCGAGCGAGCATACGACAGCCGTGCAAAGTAAATCATGTGACCATACGGCGGTCGTGCAAAGTAAGTCGCGCGAGTATACGACTGTCGTGCAAAATAAGCCACGCGAGCATACGACTGTCGTGCGAAGTAAGTCGCACGACCATACGATGGTAGAGCACAGTAAGTCGAGCGAGCATATGACGGTCGTGCAAAGTAAGCCGCGCGAGTATACGAGCGACGACTGTCGTGAAATTTTTAACCGACTTCAAAAAAGGAGGAGGTTTTCAATTCGTCTGTATATATTTTTTTTCTATGTATGTTCGCGCATTACTCTGGCAATTATGAACCGATTTGAAAAAATCATTTTTCCATCCATTCTTTAATCCGTTAATTGGGTCTCATAAAAAAATTATTGCTTACGAATAAGTAGTTCCTGAAAAAACAAGAATAGTGTCTGCGCATGAAAACTGCAGGAATGCCTATAAGATGACTTTATGTCGCTTTTTACGGACATAACTCTGGCAAATATTTACCAATTTCAATGATTCTTTTTTTATTCAAAAGAAAACCCCACTGTAATGAATCTGTATGAATATATAAATACTTAAATTATTTTATACTTTTCAGTGATATTGAAGTCAGTTCATTTTTTTTTTTAAAAAGATTAATAAGATAATAATATCTTGGGACAATCCACACACGGTCATCTGATCCCAAACTAGGCAGAGCCTGTACTATGGAAACCAGACAAGTGATACTAATACTTATATACATTGTTTTTTGTAAATACATACTTAAATAGATAAATAACACCCAGACACTTGGTGGGAATCGAACCCACGACCCATCGGTTAGCGGACACGGTGTCTAACCACTAGACCAACGGGCCCGTCAATTTTTGATTTGATTTTATTTGGATCAAGAAAGTTACTTACCACATAACATGAGATGGCGAGAAAGACGTCACACGAACAGCTTACAGTTTTTAGGGATATTACCATCACCTCTTACGGCAGTAGGTATTACCATAATATTAATATACTTACATAAGGTAAGAGGTCAATTTAACGTACTTTATAGCTCTGTCACTTTCTACCGAGAAAGTAATGTAACCTTACAAGTAAAATATAAATCCCTGAACCTTACTTACTGCTATTAGAGTTGTGGGTGAGTGGCAGGGCCCCAGGTTCTGAAAACAACAAGCAAGTCTGATTCTCAATATTAAATTTTAGTACGAAGCTAGGGTACTTGTTTGAATACGGTGAAGGCCGCAGTTTCGGATAACGATTAATTTGTAGGCATCGCAGGTACCCGGTGACCGGCACGTGGGGCCCAACAGTGGACATCGAGTGTGAACGAGCATTCTTCATCCGCATGAAGTGTGTGCTCGCTAAGAGAAACGCTGGACTCACCACGTCTGGATACAAGGTATTTATGATGCATTATTACCTGTTAGCGACCTGTTAGCGACTTATCTAGGAGACTTTTTTTTTTGTTTATTTGGTTCACAACTCGAAATATACACTTGATTATCTCTTATGGCTAGCTGAAACAAGAACTTTCACGGTGTAATTTCTAATATCAGTGAACACATCATGCAAAAGATAAAAACCTGAACAGTGCTCGAAAAACAGTATAAAAAAAAACTAAAAACTCAATGTGCAAAAAGAAGTAACAAAAAAAAGTAATTAAATAAATCATGCAAAACAAATAAAAACCAATATTTAAATAAGATTACGCATCATTAATGATTTTGTAGACAGTGGCCCTCGCCGAGGATAGAGAACCAGAGAATATGTTAAACTGTGATTAATGCCATTGCAATATGAAAAAGATCTGTATAAAGGAGAATGTTGACGAATATTTGTTCTACACCTTGGTAACCTGAAGCACCGTCTATTCAACAATCGGCTTCCTTGTCGTGGGACTTCCAAGTTAACATGCATTAAAAGTTCTGGGCAATCTACCAATCCGTGAATTAGTTTAAACTAAAACATAATAAGTATCTGATACTTTACGGCGAACACTTAGGGACTTCATTTTATAAAAAGTTAATCTACTCCCATAGGAGGGCAATACCTTACATTTATTATTTACATAAGATAATTGGTGTAAGAATCTTTTTGATTTTTTTCCAATCTGTTAGAGTGTACTGCATAGCCAGGAGACCATACACAACTATTAAATTCTAGTATATTTATCTTATCATCTTCTAGGAGACTTATCATCTGCTAGGAGACTTCATGTACTAGACTTCATGTACATGATCATGTAATAGAAGACAAATCTTTTACTAGGAGAATTATCATATACTAGGAGAATAATCTTCTACTAGAAGACAGGTCATGTCTGTCGCATGTCGGACGAGCAGTGTGCCCACAGAGCGACCTTTTGGAGCCCCGATACAGCGACGCGAAAACGCGGCAGGCCTCGAAAAAGATGGCGCGACGACCTGGATGTCTTCCTTGTAGATTGGCCGATAGAGGCGGGTGATAGATCAAGATGGAAGGAAAGGAGGGAGGCCTTGGTCTAGCAGTGGGACAGAACAGGATGACATAATAATAATAATAGAAGACTTATAATATATATTTTTTTTTTAATTATAGACGCTGTTAGCCGCAGATGGCTATTGCAGCTTCACCGGACAATAGGAGGCGAGCGCTTGAAACGCTCTAGCCTTTACGATAGGAGACCTAACTTCCAAATATTCCAAAATCTTTTCTATGAAGACTTATCATCGAGTAGGAGACTAATCTTCTACCACATATTAGAGTTATTATCGACTTGGCAAACTACATAGGAGACTTATCATTCATTCATGTGAAATGATGTGTATTATATTTTATGTAGATCTCGGATTTGTGATTTTTTTTATTGTTACTCGGAAGTACTTACTCGTACATATTACTTATTCGTGTTGCACTGACAAATAATAATTGCTTAAAAAAATTGTGCAATACAATTACAATGCATTCCGACAAAAATCCCTCAATCCCTCACCATATTGGGAACGTACAAATAAGCTCAACAGCGCCCCTCTCTAATGTTAATTCCCACTCAGCGTGTTTGTATAATTGAGCGGACGAGGACGGCGACAGGCGCACTCACCCCGCGCTCGGCACGGTGCCGGTGTGACACGCGCTTCTATTGTTTTTGAGATTTTTCACGATTTATTTTAAAAATAAATGTTATCGTAGCTATTATTAGTGGGGTGGTATGATAACGTATAAAGGAATTGAAAGTCTCAATTCAGTATTTATTTACAAAATAACTAAATATTTACAATTTATTTACAAATATACTAAGTAAAACTAAGTAAAAAAATTCCACTAAGTTGTCGCCGCACTAGGACGGAAGGGTATCTAAAAGACTGGCGGCGTTACCTCTTTGTATGGTCAAACCACAGACAAGAAACTTACACGTTTGCAGAAAAAGCTACCAGCCCTGGCAGCTACGATCGCGGTCCCCTGAGACTTCCGATAAGTTTGGATGAAATTTCTTCCACCACCGAATTTCTTTATTTTTTACTTCCTTTTTTAAACTTTATATATCTAAAATCGAAAGTAACTTTGTTTGTTGCATTTATAAAATCTTTTTAAAAAAAAATTGAACCGACTTCAATATCACTGAAAAGTATAAAATAATTTAAATATTATTGAAGTTGGTGTTAGCGTACCTGCTGTGTATATTTGGCACCAACTTCAATAATATTTAAATTATTTTATACTTTTCAGTGATATTGAAGTCGGTTCAATTTTTTTTTAAAAAGATTTTATTTTAAACTTTTTAGTGATATTTTCATATATAAAGATTGAACTATCGAAAACCGTAAAATTATCTAGGTAGGTTATGATCACATTATCGTCTACATAGTTTTACATAATTCATGTTTCTTCAGAAAAAAATATCCGGTCGTAATGAAATTTGCATGAAAACATCATAGTAGTTTACTCTCTCGAATAAAAAAAGAATCATCGAAATCGGTTAATAATTGTCAGAGCAATGTAATGGAGAACATCAGTTTTATGGTTTTTACCAGATAAATTCCTCCACATCGTTCATGGTCCTCCAGGAAGTTCTTATCCGGTTGTAATAAAATTCATACAGATTCAATACAGTGGTTTCTTCTTTCGAATAAAAAAAGAATCATTGAAATTGGTAAATATTTGCCAGAGTTATGACTATTTTTGTCCGACCGAGTGAGTCCGAGCGACTAAAACGTCATCTATATAGGCTTTCTTGCAAGTCTCAGTGCGCAGTCACCATTCTTGTTTTTTCAGGAACTACTTATTACTAAGCAATATTTTTTTTATGGGACCCAATTAACGGATTAAAGAATGGATGGAAGAAAGATTTTTTCAGATCGGTTCATAATTGCCAGAGTTATGCGCGAACATACATAGAAAAAAAAAAAAATATATATATACAGACGAATTGAGAACCTCCTCCTTTTTTTGAAGTCGGTTAAAAACGGAAATAGAGTACAACACAAGAAAGGACATCTAATAGGCTAATTATTTCTCAAGCTAATACTATCAAGAAACTTTAAAAATAATGTTATTCCGCGAGCTAAATGAATGTTATACGTCCACATTATTAATTCGTATGATGTATTGAGTTTACATAACTGTGGCGTGTTTGGTACTTCAGGGAGCTTCACACTAGTACCTACTCAGCTTTGCGTCTATTCTTATTCTTTGTATAAGACTCTATTCATACCAAGATGGCAGCGACTGGCAGAGCACTTTCATTGTGTAAGAATTTTAAACTTTATCAACAATACGTAACAGACCAGTATCGCTTGAAAAGCGCGGCGCCGCTCGTGGCCCCCTGTGGCCGCCCGAGCGCCTCATTTTTCAAGCGATACTGGTCTGTTACGTATTGTAGAAGATAAAGTTTAAAATTCTTTCACACTGAAAGTGCGCTGCCTGCCGCTGCCATCTTAGTGTGAACTGAGCCTAAGTTTAAATAATATACTAACAATGTACGATAAAGTGTACTCTACTGTTCTGTTAAATCTATTCTAAATGCATTGGACCACTTTCTGTTGTATTTCCAATGATAACAAAGGCTCCTATTGGCAGGTGATCCACTGTTCCGGGTACCTCCGAGCGCGTCGCTTCGGCGAGGGCTCAGCGCCTCTAGGACTCATAGCTGTGGGGCACTCGCTGCCTCCCTCAGCGGTCACTGAGCTCAAGCTGCACTCCAACATGTTCATGTTCCGAGCGTCGCTGGACATGAGGCTCATATTCTTGGACGCCAGGTATGCTTCATTTTATTAATGTAGGGCCACGTTTGACATCTGTTCTGTTCGTTAGTCCTTAGTTCCGAGATATGGTGGAAGGATATGGAACCGTCCGGGTAGGTACCACCGCAGTGCCACCCAGCAGCTGTGTGTAATCATTGTTGTGTGCCGGTGTGAAGGGCACTGTAGCGGGTGAGATAACCGGACACAAAAGAACGTTAATGTTAATATCTAATGTCTTAGGAGTCGGCAACGCACTAGTGATTCTTCTGATGTTGCTAGCGATTATAGGCAACGGTGACTGCTTACCATCAGGCGGGCCGCACGCTTGCTTGCCACCATAGATATGTGATATCCCTACTAATGCGCGCCAAAAATTGTGACTCATGTAATTAAAATATTTTCTCATATACATGGTGTCCCAAAAAAGTAGTGGCTCCAAAAAGTAGGCATAATAACACAGGGTTGCTTAGGAACAGTTTTAGGGCCATATAAATATTTTTTATGTAATTCAAAATATCACTTTTTGGGGTATTTGTCATTTTTTCCGGAGTCTTTAGTAGCAATACTATACATAGTCTTCGGCTTGATATACCCTTTCTGGGACACCCAGTATAGTTAAGGTATGATATCCTTTCCTTTATATCTTTACTTTTGTAAAGTACACTGTGTTTTTTCTAAATACGTTACTTGATTATCAAAGGCACACGTCACGTTCGTTACAATTTACCGACGCGTGACTTACATGCGCGATGCGCGATAATGTGCGCTAATGGCATATCTACCTACTGTATAAAATACCATTCGAAACAAACAAGACGATTGCCTGATTGTGACCTGCTTCCTATAGACAGCTGCAGGCTATCAAACGTTGACGCCACTAGATTTATTAAAAAACACCCTCTCTCAAACTCTCACACCTCTTCTCTAGTTAAATATACAACGCTTGTTTATAAATTGGCGAATAGTTTAAAATAACGCGTGTGCCACCTCGCCCCTCACACGGCGCCGCCGTCGCGCGCGTCGCCCAACCGCGTGTTCTCAGAACATTCGCATAACTCTGTATCGCTAACGAAACAATGCCGAGCCCTGCGACGCGTTTTCCACTGGTATCGACACGGGGAATAGCGAATTTATTTGGTTGAAACTCAATCGGGATTGGCTAAAATTCCATTCAAATCACCCAGCTCAAATCACCCAGGTGATTTGATTCCGAGGTGATCAAAGTGGAATAAATTGTTCCACTTTAATCACCCAGGTGATCAAAGTGGAATAGACCAACATAGCCAGTTGTAATTACTGATAAGCAAATGATCAGTTAGTTAAGCAACGTCAGGCAAGATGGGTGACCGTTTAATGGCATTTCAACTAAGCGTCTCCGTGTTAGACAACGCGTATATAAAATGTCGTTTCCAGTTGGTGTCGTTTAGACAGCAGTCGTTAAGCCAATTCAGAGGCAGCTTGAACAACCCTAAAACCACGTTGGCTACTAAACATACGCCATAAAGTAATCGGGATTGGCAGTATCAAAACTCACGGTTTTTAGAAACTCGTCAGGCTGTGACCGCGAACTTATGCTGTCTATTATTGAAACCTCCAAGGCGTAGCGGAAACATGCCTACTTTACAAGCTGAAGTCGTAAGCTTCCCATCCAATCGAATTGTCAACTGAAGTGAAAGTGAATCTGTATCTGCGCAATATTTGTCGTTTGGTTAGTGGTCAAACTGCTGTCAGATTTGTTCAACCTGCCCTACCTTTACGCCTGTAATTCAGTTTAACGGTTAAATGATAATAACGCCACTACATCCATCTGACGACTGCCAAGTGTGAGGATTATGGCAACCCCTCCCTTCTAAGGGGGAGGCCTTTGTTCAGCAGTGGTTGTCTTTCGGCATCCATCTATGGCCTGACCTTAACCTGACATTGCTTAAACAACTGATCGTTCGCTCATTTGAGCGCTCCATAATATATCCTAAGTAGTTGAATGACCTTTTAAAAGGTTACTCGCCGGACATTAGGAGATTATTAATATATCAATTTTTTAATCTCGTGTCGGACACATTGGACAAGCACCGGCCAAGCAAGTTCACGTTTATTGGTTCACGGCAATCAAAATCGCGTAAAGATTTGCCCTAACAATGGCCGCGTTAGGGCTTCGGGGAACCAGCCCGGCCGAGACGCGACGTAGGGACGCCGCCATTCGCAAATTAGCTCCACTCTGGTCATAGTGCTCCACTCTGATCGTGGCCAGATGTTTCCACATCCTAGCTAAATTCTAAAATGAATTCCTGCTCTAAACCATAATTAGCTAGAAGACCTCAACTGCTGAACATAGGCCTCCCCTTAGAGGGGGTGGGGGAGGGTTGCCATAATCCCACGTCTTAGGGATCTCAGTGTAGGTGATAATTGATAGGTAATCCAATGAAGAGACTGAGAAAGACGCTGCTACCCTCTTCTTGGTTTTCCCTTAGTCGCCTCGTAGTTGGGTGTCCAAACCCACGGGAGGTGTTGGGGCCCTAGGCCCTAGCTATAAAACAATAATATTTTAATATTTCTAAGTAAAACAGGGAAACGGCACGGAAAAGTAATGATCACAATTTAAATATGTAGCCTTTTTGGCGCAGCAGGTAACCGCTTGCTGTGCAAACAGGAGTTTGCGGGTTCAAATCCCGCAGGGCGCAATAACTTTGTGTGTTTTGGTTAGGTCAATAAAGACAGATCTAATTGTCTGTAACGTAAGATAATCCATGCGTCGTAAACGCATGTAACAAGTCGGTCTTCCGCCAGACCTCTCTCCGTATTGGTCTTCCGTCCCATCGGATTGTGAGAGTACAATATCTTCGGTAGATGGCAGATCGTGTGAAAAATTGGCCGCTGTGGTCGTATCAGCCAGTTTATTATGAGAAGAAAAAAGCTAACCATAATAATACAAGGAATAATGCAGCAAAGTACCAGGAGCCCATAGACGCAAGGAGATTGTATTACAAAACAGTGGGCCGTATATGGGCCGCACCTGGTCCACAGATGTTCGCGACGTGATACTTGCTGATAACAACGTCTATGGTCTAAGCATAGCTTCCATAGATAACCACTTCGGCTTATCCGCGCTTTGTTTTGTAAAGCCTTATTTAGCGAGAACTGTAGGTACTAAACCTACTGCGAAAATGAATACGCGTGGTAACGGTTGTTTGTATACCGCAGGTCGCGGGATCGAATCTCGCAGGAAGTTTCTTTGTCTAGCTGTTCCTTACTGGTTAACACGTTACAGGCCAATTGGCTGAAAGTAAGATGATCCAAGCTTCGGATGGTCATGGGCTTGAAATCAGATAAAAAATAAAATCTAATACATCGAAACCACTTCTTTCGACTTTACAATAAAGGCTAGAGAGCTTTAAGCGCTCGCCTCCTATTGTCCGGTGAAGCTGTAATGGCCATCTGCGGCCAACAGCGTCTATCATTCCCAAAAAAATCATTATTTTTTTTCTTGATCAACCGCCTAGTGCTATTAAATGACAACAACGTTCAATACAAATTTAAACCTTGTCGTTCAGGTAATTAGGTCCAAAATCTATTTCGCCCAATTAATAACGCATAGATTATCGAAACAATACCTCTATTGCCATCTATTGCCTATCAATTTAAGTATATTTCCCTATAAACCAAGCGTTAATACGTACCAACACAAATACACTTACGCAACACCAATGCTGAATCTTATTTCGTAATGGATTGAGTTTATTTTCGATTATCATAAGGCGGAAATAGCAGCATTGATAAAGTTGCGCAACGCTACGTGCTAAAGTGCGCAAGGCGGGGATCGCTTCCGCACGGTCAGCACAGCGCCGCCCGTGGAGATGGCTGACGTTGACAAAAATTTATTGTTTGTTTGTTAATGATTCGAAACCTTGCAAGGCCGTTCTTTGGATAATGATGAGTAATATAGCCGGAAAGTATGTTTAAGTGTGTATGTAGGTACTCAAGCGAGTAACAATATTTTATGACGCTTAACGTATGTGACAGCAAGAAGTTAAAAGGCTGGACTACAAACCTTCAGGTTTATTTACATACGTAAATATGTAAATATAAATAAGCGGGCATTTCTATGAGCATGCGGACTGCTCAAGCTGCATATTTTATTAACACCCTTATGCTCAGTAAGCAGAAGTTCACCCCACTGAGTTTCTTGCCGGTTCTTCTCAGTGGGGGCGCGTTGTGAACCGGTGGTAAACTCAGCCCTCTCTTAAGCGACAGCCCAAGCCGAGGCCGTGCCTCCCTGAGGTGCCCTTGTGCTCGTCGCTACTTCTGCCGTAAAGGCTAGAGCGCTTCAAGCGCTCGCCTCCTATTGTCCGGTGAAGCTGCAATAGCCATCTGCGGTTAACAGCGTCTATCATTCCCAAAAAAAAAAAAAAAGCAGAAGTTCGCCTATTTCATCAAGTTTAATTTTGTTTGTTATTGTATCAGATTCATACGCTAGATTTATTTTTTCTTAATCGTTATTGGTGTGCATTGTGGTATAATATTATAACCGCGGCAAATAAAATATTCTCAAATTATTTAGTAAATAAGCTAGATTATATTTTTCGGCACTTTTCAAAATATTTTCATAAGCTCATTTACTAAATAAATGATGTACTCACAATATTTAGTAAATAAGCTAATAGCTGATTCTATTTTCCGGGTCTTTTCAAAATCAAAGGTCATTTTCTTCTAACGAATAGTGTTGTGACTAGACACTCTGACTGTGACCAAAAAAATCATGAGTTCGATTTCCACTCAGGACAAATATTTGTGTACATCAACGTGTCAAGTCTGAGTTTTAAGTACTTGTATAAGTATGTATGTATATTCAAAATACACACATCAAAAGTGTCTAGGGATCAAGCATTTTTAAGCGGATTTCTTGAGATTGAGATGTGGCTTTGTAATAAATTTATGATTTTATAAATTTATATGGATCCTTTTTGGTGCATTTCATAATTTGAATCAGGAACTGTGAATCAAATTCGAGTAAAAGATGAAAATCAGCTGTCAATATTTTCCCTATAAAAACATACAACGCATTGAAGACATTATTAGTGCTACTGTTTCCCTACTACTGATTAAAACCAACGTTATTATGGAGCGGCGACGTCATTTAAGCAGGGAAGAAATGCTCAGAGCCGTGGGAATGATAGAAGCTGGTTCCCGGCAACGTACTGTGGCTTTAGCTCTGAATACAAGTCAGAGTGTTATCAGTCGACTTTGGACACGTTACCGAAGCACTGGTACCGTGGCTGAGCGCCATGGAGGACGGTATCGCTGCACCACACGGAGACAAGACCGATATATTCAAATCTTAACTCGAAGAGCTCCAACAATAACTGCCATGATGTTAGCCGTGAGGCTTCATCACTCTTCAGGGAACTTAATTAGCGACCAAACAGTCAGAAACCGCTTGCATGAAGTGAACCTTCATTCCCGAAGACCGCTACGGGTACCACCTATAGCAATGCACAATCGTAGGATTCGATATCAATGGGCTCTTGAACACAGAAATTGGGCAGAAGAACAATGGCGTTTCGTGTGCTTTTCTGATGAGTCTCGTTTTGGTATGAGACCGGATACAAGACGTATACGACACTGGAGAACCCCTGGACGCCAACAGCGATTAAAATCCTGCCAGGAAGTCCATCCTTATAGTGGTGGAACCATCATGGTATGGGCGGGTATTTGGATCGGCGGAAGAACTGAGTTGATTTGGATCAGAGGCAACCTCAACGCTCAAATTTATGCTGAGACGATTGTATCAGACGTCATCGTTCCTCTACAAGTGCAAATCGGTCCCTTATTTCAGTTAATGCATGATAATGCACGACCGCACACCGCAAGAGTTGTAAGACAGACTCTCGCCGCAGCTAACATCAATGTCCTGCCCTGGCCTGCTCAGTCGCCAGACTTGAACCCGATTGAGCATGCATGGGATATGCTACAGAGAAGAGCTCTGCCGAATATGGAGGGTATCCAGTCGCAAGAAGACCTTTTTTTGTTGTTGCAACGAACATGGGCGGCCATTCCACAGCGTGATTTGGATGAACTCATTTTGAGTATGCCAAACCGATGTTCTTGTGTTGTTAGTGTTCGCGGTAGAAACACGGATTATTAATTGTTTAAGTTACCCAATAAAATTTTAAAGAAAACTGTTATTTCAGTCTTTTTTTCGAACTTTTGTGTTAGTGGTTCAAATGTCAAAAATCCCTTTATTAGGAAAATGGCAAATTTCTTTATTAATGCAAAGGTGACTTGGTTTATCGTTACTGTGACAAACGAAAACACTTTATTTGATGAATCCTTAAAGAAAATTTTAATTAATATCAATCAGGAGAAAAGTTATTGCAAAAATATATGTTGATCCCTAGACACTTTTGATGTGTGTATAATATGTACTAAGCTGCATTAGTTGTCTAGTTGCTTTGTAATTTGATGGTCATGTGTAGATGGTCCCACGATATTTTTATATCAGTGCTATCTTCAGGCCCACATAATCTGTGACTAAATAATAGTATTAACTTTCAGTTTACACAAAATATATATTTACAGTTTAAAATACCTGCGTATATGTTTATATCCCTTAAAACGGTTTAAAACTACAAAATGGATAATTCTGATATTTTTTACCCGACTACGGAACGGAGGGAGGGTTATGATTTTAACAAGAATGTATGTAGGTATGTATGTATGTATGTTCGTCTGTTCCCGCATATCTTCTAATCTACTCAACATAATTTGACAAGTAGGGTGTCGTTAGAAGCGTCTTGATTGTCCGCTGGTTATTAGGCTATATTATTATATCACATTATTATACTGTGATTTTATCCGTAGTCGGGTTTAAGTTTTTAAAACTTATTACTTGTTTTGGCATAAAGCTCCAAAGTAACTCCAAAGCTAACCTAGTAATATTCAAAACAAAAATTATAATGCCTCTCCATTAGGTGCATTGTTCTGTACGAGTACAGTCGCTCAAACAAAGGGTATCCAAAAAACAAAGGCAACCCTCTCGGGGCGTAATTGCCGCTCTTTAACGCGTAGTATCGGATATCCGACGACAACGCAAACTATCGATTAACTAAAAACAGCTGAGATTTTTTTATTGTCTCGTCGCGGTACTAATGTGGTCACGTGTCGAAAAAGGCGAAGCACTAATGATTTTTTAGGGTCTGTGGCACACCGCTTGCTTTGAAACCTATAAACCGTCGTGGGTTCGAATCCCCCGGGAGCAACAACTTTGTATTAGTGTTCCTCATTGGTTAAGACAATTCACAATACGGACCCATATTACAGGCATGTAAAAAATCGACCTTGCCGGGCCTTTTTCAGGACGTGTCAGTTTTCCGTTCCATCCGATTGTGAGAGTAAAGGAGAAGAGTTTGCATCAGTTTTTGCGCAAGAACTTATGCAATCTCGGGCACAGTTGGTTAATTTTAAAGATTGCATTAAACCTTCGGCAGTATCAATCAGGATTATTTTAAACTCACACCACACAGAGACATGAGCACCAATGAATATACCTACCGCAGAAGAAACCGCATCAATCTGCAATATACAAGAGCGCGAGTTATTATGATACTCGAAATCTTTTTACAGAATTTCACCCCACAGATCCACTTTAAAATTGGTTGAGAGACTCAAGAGGGGTAGCACTTGGGGGTAGCACCACCCCCCAGTTCACGTGTCAAATTGCCGGAAATCATCGAGTTTTTTGTGCCTTTGTCAACATATTTCTTTCTCGCGAAAACAATATGAGGGTGGTTTTTTAATGGTCAATTAGATCCATTGTGTTAACGAGTTTGACTTTTTTTCATAATAGATCAATAGGTAGGTACCACATTTTTTTCGGTAGGGTGACTTTTGGGATAAGCTTTCTAAAATTATAGTATTCTAATTATATTGGGGAACTAGCGTACTTATGTATTTGATACGATACTATGGCGTTCTATTGGTAAGTTACAATAACTATGCTTTGTAAAAAAAAAATATTTATCTTAATATTTCTTTCAGAACGGTAGTAGGACAAACATAATGCATTTTTTTTTAGAAAGATATGGTTCAGTTCATCTAGTGTTGAGTAGGACTTACAAGAGTGTCCGTATAGATAATTTTTAAACCGTTATCACAATTATAACGGTTATTTGTTGTTCGCAGGGTTGCTTCGTTAACGGGTTACGAGCCACAGGATCTCATCGAAAAGACGTTGTACCACTACATACACGGTACTGACGTGCTACACATGCGACACTCGCACTGTACATGTGAGTATAATATATAACAATAACGGTATTATCGGTAACTTAAACGAAACAGGTATTTAATTAAACGTAATATTTTTGGAACATAACACCAGTAGTTTTAGATCACTTTAGTTGTATCCAGTGTTCGTAGTGGTCATTTCAATGCACTGGATGCTGACTTCGAGACATTCTGGGCTAGTGTTCATTCCCAGATGGAGTAGTGTTCTCAAAGTAAATTAGCAGATTTAGCCGTAGAGTTATCAAAAATTGTGACCATAAAATCTAAAATTAGACTCACTCATTTTACATAGGATTTGATAGATTTGATAAATAAATTTTCTGATCTACAGTTTTCAAAATTCAATTCCAATAATATCTATGACAATCTCCACAGTGCTAACAAAGGGCCAAGTGACGTCCCGGTACTATCGGTTTCTGACCAAGTGCGGGGGCTGGGTGTGGATGCAGAGCTACGCCACCATAGTCCACAACTCACGGTCCTCGCGACCACACTGCATCGTCTCCGTCAACTATGTGCTCAGGTAAACGCAGTTCAATAAATAAATAATTTAATCTTAGCTTTCTTTCAAATGAAATATACGAATATATTGTCAATAGATATTAATCACGCGTTATATTCCTACACTTTTTTTTCGTAAGGTTAGTGGCCAACCTGGTGTCAGATTCTTCAAGCTGCCCTTAAGCCTCTGACTTAGCTTAACGACTGCTGCCTAGATGACAATAGCCGGGACTGACTTTTAACGTGCCCTCCGAAGCACGGAGACGCTCAGTTCAAATGCCACTAAACCGTCACCCATCTAAGCTCTGACCTTGCCTGACGTTGCTTACCCAACTGGCCGTTTACCGAACAGTGGTTACAATTGGCTATGAGCCACACTTCCTACACTTATGACCGTTATTTAGCAGTTAATAGTGCCCGAGTGCAGTGTATTTGAACCCGAGACATACTTAATCGCAAAAGTAGATAGTTGGAGGTGAAATATATTACTTATTTCTACCAAAAGTTATAAAATAATGGATGGTGTAAATAGTGTTTGCATTTTAGCAATTTATAAAAGTTAAGTTGATTATTGAAAATCAGTTAGGGTCTTCTGGATATTTATTTAACAATATGACAATTCACACCAAACATGATTGGCTGTAAGCGTGTAAGCTGATATATTATAAAATCCGAATTAATCATTTCACTCCGTGCATTTATGCCAATAAGACAGATCCTACAAAAATTAACTTTCCACTATTCCTTTCACAGTGACATTGAAGAGAAACACTTAATACTAAACATAAGCCAAGGCACGCCGAAGCACACCGAAGTGGCGACGCCCTCCCACGTCCCCACAACCACCAGCTCCCCACAAATGCCTCACGTCCGACACACAGACAAAATAAACCCGGTCCATGTGCCAGAGAGCGAGTACAGCGACTCAAGCGGGGGGTACACCTACGTGGAGTACAACCTCCCCCCCATCCCCGCGTACGAAGCGCCCGAAGACTACCACCACCAGAACGGTTACTACCAAGAGATCTTCTACGAGAACAATCCGGAGACAGGGGAAATGGTGCAAAACAACTACGTCAGCTATCCCCAAAACCAGAGGCCGTTTTCAGCGAGCTCCTCATCCTGTAGTTCTATTGAGAGTTCGGATATATTGCATCAGTACAATTATACTAATCTAATACCGTGCTACGGGCACAGTCAGACACAGAACGGCCGGCCCGTTGAGAACTTTGGTGGTAATTTTGGTAAGATTACTCCGAGTCCAGTGGTACAGGAGGGGGCATACACTAGCGTCATCGTGGACAACACCCAGCAGTTCCACCATCATGGAGGAGGGGTGAACGAGTACGTACATTGATAGACTGCCTAGTTAAGTCCCTAGTGTATATAGATAAGGTTTTCAACATCCATTTATTTATTCTCAACAAACTTATTATTATATTGAAATTGATTTAATGATCTCTTACGTTTTAAAGTGTTCATTACGTTCTAATGCTGTGTCTTGTCGTTTATTGAGTAAAATATGAGTTATCACGTCTATTTAGCTATAATTTCCTAATATCTCGAATTATCTTAGAATCTTTTATTAATACCGTATTATGTGTATATGTATATTAACTAGGTAATAAATAAATATAAAATAAATTTTCTACTCATAATGAAAATAACGAGTATACTTATAATAACGTATGTAACTACAATAAAAAATGCTAATCCAAATAACGGTTTCATACCGTTATCGTTACTGTATAGTGTAGGTACATCACTATCGCGACTAAATATGGCGGTTGTAAATTATTGTAAATATTAAAAAAAAAAATATACCCTGTTTTTTTACTGTTTTAGATCAAATTCGGAACAATAAATGTATGAACACAGGAGTGTTGGCCGTTCTGTGGCTAGCCAAAGTGAATTGGTAGGGTTGAATATGACAAAAAATCAACCTTACTAATTATCTTAGGGCCCGGGTAAGAATAGCACCCTCCCATTTCTTTCCGTTGGGTGTCAGTAAGAGGCGACTAAGGGAAAACAAGAAGACGGGCAGCAGTGTCTTTCTATTGGATTACCTACCACCTATACTTCGATCCGCAAGACGCCTGCCAAGCGTGTGGATTATGGCAACCCTAAGGGTGAGTCTAAAGATATCCAGCCGTGGACATGTTTCGGCCGATGATGATGAATTGTCTATGGCTGGCCACCGATCAGCCATCACTCTTCTGTTCATTCATATAACATCCCGAATTTGATCTTGTAAAGTAAAACAGGTTTATAGATTATTGAGTACAATAAGTAGGTATATAGTAGTTGTCGAGATAACATTTATATCGGTATAACAGTATAATATATTGTTATATTGGTATACAGCATAAAAATAGATATTAATTTGCTTGGACCCATTTTTAGTATTTATCTTCTTGGTGTAGAGCAGATACATTAAATAAGTATAGGTAGACCCGCACACCTTCAATAAGGCCTCGTTTTTTTTTGGGAATGATAGACGCTGTTGGCCGCAGATGGCCATTACAGCTTCACCGGACAATATGAGGCGAGCGCTTGAAGCGCTCTAATAAGGCCTTGTTTACGGAGGCGCGGGGCGTCACGCGTCGCGATGGGCGGCGCGGCCCGCAGTGAGTTAAAAGATATGGCGTTGTAGGAGTGAGAGAGAGATGCAAGACACCACGCCACACGCGACGCGCGATGCTCCGCGCCTCCGTAAATGAGGCCTAATATTGTCAATATTTTAGAACCCGCCCGAATTAACTGTGCACCTCGCTGGAATGCGACCTCACAGCGCCAGGTGCACAGTCAAGTCGCACGGGCTGTACAATAGTGACAATATTACTGAAGGTGTACCGTGTCGGCTAGCCATAGGCCATATACAGATTCTTTTTTTATGAAGTGCGTATATTTTTAACACGTAATCAATATCGTTATTAGATCATATTTATGTGTTTTTTTTTTCATTTATAAATTTACTCACCCACTCACCACTCATAAATTTACGCGGTGACCGCGCGTGACCATGATCATTGCGCTTGTTGTGGATACTTTCAAGTGAAGTCATTTTGATATTTTTGTACCAAGGTGAAGGTAATTTTTCAACAATCTTGTAGGTATACAAAATGTATGCATTACAAAAAAAAGTTAATCTGTATATGTAGCTAAAGAGTGGTCTTTGAGATTTTGCATACAAAAGCTGTTTGTTTTGTCTAACTAAATACACACTCTACTGCGTTCGTTGATATAATATGTAACTGCATTGGATCGATCTATTAAAAATATACTTACTATAGCTTATTCAACATTTAAATACAGGTACAGGTTTTAGTACTGGCTCTGCCTAGTTTGGGATCTGATGATCGTGTGTGGATTGTCCCAGAATATTATTATTAAACACAAAATTATTCCTATTTGGTAGGGAGTATAGGCATGTATCTTTCATGTATGTAGGTATGTCATATACTGACATTTTTATTGGTTTCAATGACGATATTATTAAATTTATAGACAATAATAGAGTATTTAGATAAGTATATATCTTTGTCATCATCGTACTTTTTCTAAGATCGGAGTTAGGACGACCTACCTACCCACCCACACATAATATTTGTAATAGGTACATAGATACTTACAACTTACCTGTAAGAAATATAATATTAAACGATTTTTTATTATTAAAATTAAATTATTAGTTTGCAAATAAATACATTTAAGAAATAATTTCATTAGATTTATTTTCTCTTAGATAATCGCAATTTGAAAAAAAATGGAGTTATTTGGAGAAATCAAAAATATGCATACTAACGCCATCTAGTATGCAGTATATTTATTAATTTGCTATCGAGAGGCTTTTCCGATATTATTAAAACATGATAAAAAAGACTTTGTGAATTAAGTGCCATCATAACGGAGTCGACCTAGTCTTAACTGTATTTATATAAAAATTGTACAAATATACATACCTACCAACCACGATTATTTCATTATTCATGTAAAATTAGTTTATTTTCCTTTGCTAACAATTATGAACTTATATTCGCATTATTTTTGTTACATGAACAAGGAAAAGACGATGATATTAAAATCAAACATAACTAGACGACTGCTCTGTATATATTAATTATAATTTAGATGTAAATTTTCCTTACAAATTTGCTGCGTGAAAATATAGTCGATGTATTTAAATTGTAATTTCGGCGAATAAAGAACAAACAAATTGTGATATTCCAAACATATTAACTATTTATGATATAAAATAAAGTGCATTATTTCATAAAATGTACATTTTGTTTTATTTTGCTTTATGGAAACGATAACCTATCAAATAGGTGGGGAATAAACCTAGTTTATTTGGGAACTCCATTTTTTTTGCGCATAAAACCGCAACAAATAAGGGGTTGTTTAATTTTTCTTCACAGAGAATATCTTTATTTATAAAAAAATAAAGAGTATCCATAACAGGGATCGGCAAAATTTCATATTTATTATTTTAATTACCAAAATATCCGTCAAGTATAATACTTAAATATTAATTGTGTCTCAAGCGTTATCATCTCAGATAGTTTTTAAAAACAAATTAACGCAGGCATTTTTACTATGCTAGTTAAATATGCTATACTAATTTTGCGACTGTAAAATATCGAAATTCATTTAATGTGGTTTATCACACACAGCTGTGTTGGTTAAGTGCTGCCATCTGCTATGCAGTAGACGAAATAAATATTTTTTTTATAACCGAGAGAACCCAAGGTCTTTTCTACGATTATGCTCATCTTATTAATCTTAAGCTAAGTATAAATACAGGCTTTTAGGAGAATGCTACAAGCATGTTTTCTCTATTTGTTAACGATGGAATTATTTTTAACAATGTGAGTGAACCACGTTTTTGCTGCAACATTATTATTAATATGACTAGCTGACCCACGCAGCTCCCGCATGCGCTATTTTTACGTTAACTTAACTTTTAATAACAGACATTCGCATCGAATACATAACCTCCTTTTTTATAGTCGGTTAAAAACTGGGACTCACTTTTTACTTGCTCTCCGAAGCACAGACCAGTTTAGTCCAAATGGCGTTAAACGGTCACCCATCTATTTAATGACCTTACCTAACGTTGCTTAACCCGATCGATTACAAAACCTTGATAACAACTCTCTATGAGTGTTCCCTTACTAATATGTATTATAATTATGAAGAAAAATTGATAAAATCGGACTAAGCGTATAACCAAGTACCCGTTTTGACTTTAATCCCCTCTCCCAAAAGAACCGTGCTAGATTACGGGATAAAAAGTATCCTATGTCCTACCTCGTAGTAAGATCTCAAATCATGCCAAGTTTCATTTGAATCCATTCAGTAGTTTCGGCGTGATGCTCAGCCGTGATACAGACAGACAGACAGACAAAAATTAAACAAAATACATTTTCGGCCTCAGTATCGGTTATAG
Organism: Furcula furcula; assembly: GCA_911728495.1. Taxonomy (NCBI): domain Eukaryota; kingdom Metazoa; phylum Arthropoda; class Insecta; order Lepidoptera; family Notodontidae; genus Furcula; species Furcula furcula. The sequence goes on from OU452242.1 coordinate 58,178,667, forward strand.
AATGCCCTCCAAATATAATTTTCAAAATATCTCCAATGTACAGAATTGGACCTGTTACAGTTTTATTATAAGTATAGATATAGATTTCTCCTGCTTCACATGTACTACGGGAGCTAGTAGCTTATGAAGCTACAGTCCGAAGAACGGTAACCGGTAACCTATCTTCATTGTCTTTACATAACATACTTTTAAGAATTCTTTTTACTTTACGTGGTATGGATAACTGGGAAAGTAGCTGGTAAACGGCCCAGGGGTCGCTGTCCCATGCGTTGGGTGGACCCAAGTCTAAAGACACCAACATCTATAGTGCGCTACACATCGCCGCTGACAGGAAAAGATGGTGCCAAGTTGTCTTGGCTAGTGTGGTATTTGGGGGTAATCACGACCATCAGCAATGAGGAAATACAACGCGAGGAGGAGGAGTATGGATAAATCCTCAAGTAAGGTTCTGTACCTTAAGGTAGCCACTGACGATACGTCTATTAATCCAAATGGAGTGGACGTCTTCCAAAATCGTTTCGTGAATGTGAAAAACGTATGCCAATTTAATGGACGTCGTCCAGCTTTCGATTTCCAAACGGATTGAAATCCATGCATCCAATCCAAATGGACAGCATCCGCGGCCGACTGTCAATGTGATAAACGTGCGCCACGCTATTTGGAAGACGTCCGAATTGTCTGTGAATGGGCAAAAAAGCGTCCATTTTTTTGGAAAGTTCGTCTCAGTCTCAGTGTATGGTATGCTCGGGCCTCTGGCGTTGGCGGCGGCACATGTACTGTATTATAAGAGCTCTGTGGCTGAGTCTATGAAACGTATGAATAAAATCACCGGATTGCATTAATGTTGCTGGAAGAAAAGTCTTTACAAAATTTGTAAAGACTTTTCTTCCAGCAACATTAACTGCTTATGTAATAAGCAGTGCCTCTGTACTATTATTTCCTTTAATAATAATATTCTAGGACAATCTACACACGGTCATCCGATCCCAAACTAGGCAGAGCATGTACTATGGAAACCAGACAACTGATACTAATACACTACTAATATACTTCTTTTAAAATAAATACTTAAATAGATATAACACCCAGACACTTGGTGGGAATCGATCCCACGATCTGTTGGATAGCAGCCAAGGTGTCTAACCATTAGACCGACATGCGACAGGCCGGTCCTATATTGCTTCTTTCCTTGTTGCTAATGTGTGTACAAAAATTATGAAATGTTTACAAATAAATATTACGTTTGCGCGTGACTTTGTATTAGGAGTCAGCTTTGATTATATATAGGAGTCAGTTGAAAAATATAATTTTATTGGATTGTTTAAAAGAAAGGGTCCTGGCGCCAACTTAAATACGGTTGAAGAAAAGATCCTTTAATCCATGTTCTCTAACGTTTTTCCTATAGCGTGCAACATTCGAAGTGACGGTGCGTACGTCCAAATGGACGTATAGTCAATGTGCGTATATGGAGTACTTCCATTCGTTAGTATTCCATTTAGAAGTATGTATTCCAAACAGACGTATCGTCAGTGGCTACCTTTAAGCTTTCTGTCGTGCAAAGGTTAGATTAATATACCTTGAGAGTGTGTAGTGCTGTCGTGGCTGCCCATGCTGCCACTAGTAGATACTAGTCACCTTTGCATTTGTTCCGCTATCGTGTATCCATCATTATAATCCCCCCCTGCTTATGTAAACGATATATCGAAATAATTAATTAATTATGCTTTCATCAAGAATAAAAAATTTAAACTATAAACGTGAATGTTTCGAATTTTGGAATCATTGTTTTCGAAAATTCGAAATATAAAAATTAATATCATTTATTACACAGAATTTTTATCTATGATCAGCCAGCTACACCTGAGAGCTAGATACCTAGATACAAACGTGAATTCACTTCCAGTGTCGTAAAATTCATTTTCATGAACTGCAATAATGATAATTAACTTTAATTAGCGTTCGGGAATTAAACACCATTATATAAGAAGTCTGATTTATAGATAACATGGAAGGAAATGTATGGCCAAACACCCCTGTTCACGGTTCCCGCCTATTCAATCCAAATATAGTAAAAAAAATCTTATGAGGGGAGGGAAGGTTAATTCTACTAGCTTGGAGTCTACTAGCAAGAATTACTCTGAGAGCAAGAACTTTGCCAATACACCGGAACTAAACAATTTAATCATACTCGTATTTTCCGGAAGTAAGTAATTTCTACCTGCGATCACAAAAAAATACCATTCACGGTTGGCAACACTGACTGAGTTAGAGCCAAATAGGACTAGTGTGAAGACTAGTGTAGTAAGCACAGAGTACTTTGTTGGTAATAAGCGGCTCCCTAGGTAGGCGCCACGCCCACCCTTGCCACCGGGCCCTGAATACCGTATAGTGCAAGGCGGTGTCCTAACTAAATGCGAACACGTGATCATCGCAAGTTCCCGCGAACGAAATATCAACAAGTTGCTATATTAAGGGGTTATACCCGCAAAAGTAGCTAAAGGGTAATAAAGTACTTCATGTACTTATTGGAAAAAAATAAAAGGTATACTTTATTACTTCTGCCTATTTTTCGAACAAAATAAGCTAAAATAAAGACCTGGTTTTTATATTTAACGATATTGACAAAATAGCCGTTTTCTCACGTACATTTTATTTACTAGTTACTAATTTTGGCGTTGGTGCAGGACTTCAGCTGCCAGTTCATTGGGATGGTATTTGCAACCGTTTATGGTAACAGAGGTCGCTTGGATTTGACAGTTTTTATTTCCAGGTGTTCGTGGATCTCTTTGTTAGTAACTAGCCAAGGAGCTTGGGATATATATTTAGGTATGATATTTTGCATTCGTTGCAGGATTGAATTGCTGGCGCTTCTCTATAGTTGTATGCCATACATCCATATCGGCTTTAGAATTGCCTTGTAGATTAAGAGCTTGTTGTCCGTTGAGAGTTTTTGCGTCCTGTGAGCTAATGTACTTCTTTATGTCGGATGTTGAGTTCTTCTCTTTTGGCTTTTACATGTTGGTTCATCCAGGTGTAAGCCAAGGTATCTTACGCAATCCTTAAGTGGAAGAGCTGTATTCTCTAATTTTACCGGAGGGCAGTCTCCTTTTGGTAAGGTGAAAGTTACCTGCACTGATTTATTTGCACTTGCTTTGAATTTCCATTTCTTAAATTTTACAGGAAATTACATTAGATGTTTCCCTCCACAAACATCGGAGATAATGGGGGGGGGGGGGGGGATCGGTATTTTATTTGTAATTTTTTACAAACAAAAACTGCGTGACATAAACCAAAATAAACATCTGTTTTGAGATGTGCAAATGAAGTTCTTTCATATACCCCACTCATTCATAGTAGTCTTACTTTGAAATTTTGATGACCCAATTCGGCCCCCGTTATTATAAAAGTAAAAGAAAACAATACTGTTTTAATTTTCAATGAAGTTGGGTTATTAAGGTCTAAAACCATTCCAAGTTTCAAATAGATAGCACCAGTGGTTCCTGAAATATATAGGTCTGACAGACAAACAGACAGACGAAGTCAGACCATAAGGGTTCCTTTTTTACCTTTTAGTTATGGAACCCTAAAATACTGTCAAAGTCATCTCCTATATCACATCACTGGGCGTCTGTGTAATTATTCTAAAATGAAGTCTCTACTCGTTAGAGTCGTCGTGGGGAGTCTCGTAGACTGAGTGTCTAATACTTGTTCGGCTAAGAGTTAAGACATAATATTTTACAGGAAAAAAAGAACTTTCTAAGTAGTACAGTTTTTAGTAATCCTAAAAATACCTCTACCTCTGCAAACTTTTTGCGGTTTGGTTTTTTGCTATTTGAGTGTGAGGTGTTAAACGAACAGTAAAATAACTTTATTAGGTCCAATTTGGCTAACAACTGCAGCAACTAAAAGTACAGACCCGATTGTTGTCATCTAGATGACAACAATCGGGTACTTATTAAAAATGCCACTAAACTGTCACCCATCTATCGCCTGACCTTTCGCAATAAAATATTAAGTTTTGGTAGAAATAAAAATCTAGGTATGGTAACCCTTTTTTTTTTTAATAAATAACAACATTTTTTGGTAGGAGTGCGTGGTAATAAAGACAAGACAAAATTTACTTTAGCAAATTAATTTGTAACATAGTTGATAATTTTATAAGATACGATGTACATTAATCATTATACATAATAATGTAAATGAATTTGGGTATGAGATAACTGTGCAAGTAATATAACGTGGACACAGTGCTTCTGTTCGTATGATAGTGAGGTTATAATTTCTTAGAAAACATTTTTAACTTGTAAATGGATTCGGCACCGGCACAAGAAGTAACAGAATTGTTAAAACAATGGGAGGAACAACACACGTCACCGAATTACGACCCCATTCCGACGCTGACCAGGTAATATCAAGTACACAGTAAACATTTTGGTAATTTCTGAAATTGTCAACATTTATCTTCACCTAAAATAGGAAGGTGCGGTGAAACTATATAAAATACATAATTGGCTATACCGTACGCTTAATTTTTGCCATATGTTGATTGTATAACCAGAGAGTTTATCAAGAAATAACTGGATAATCAAACATTATTTTTACTGGGAATAAACATGATGATTTACTTATATTTTGGCTTTAGTGCCGACTTGGTTGCACGAGCCATGGTCACAAGCAGACCGAAAATGGAAAACAAATCTCTAAAAGTATCTCTCACCTGGGGAATCGCCCGAGATCTTTGTTGTTCTTAATAAAGTAATTCTTTATCAATTAGTAGAAATACTGTTGATTTCATGTAAAACTATTTTTATCTAGGATCTAGGTTTTAATAGAAACAGTTTTTGTTCCCTTTAGAGGTATTGGTTTGAATTGAATGGGAGAAAACTGACAGTTTGGTTGTTTTTTATAACTAACAAAACCTGTACTAGACCCACATACTAGATCAGATGATCCAATATCAAGAAGCATGTAAAACATTCTATTGTTAATGAGTTCATCAAGAAAGCTAAATAGCTGGTTATAATAAATATGATGGGCCCGTTGGTCTAGTGGTTAGACACCCTGTCCGCTAACCGATGGGTCGTGGGTTCGATTCCCACCAAGTGTCTGGGTGTTATTTATCTATTTAAGTATGTATTTACAAAAAAAATGTATATAAGTATTAGTATCAGTTGTCTGGTTTCCATTGTACAGGCTCTGCCTAGTTTGGGATCAGATGACCATGTGTGTGGAGTAATTAGAATAGAGCAAGTATCGCGTCGATTCCCCGAACAAATTTTTCGTGGCACTTTTGCGGGGTGCGGGAGGCGAAGTAAATACACACAGATACAATTTCACGCATACCCACACTATAATAACCTCGCAACACATTCAAAAAGATACGCACACAAATAAAGAATGACCTGAACATATGAACAAAATTTGGCAGAGGGGTTAGCGCATCATGATCTCTCCAGTGGTATCTCCTCTAAGGTTTGTAATGAATAAACTCAAAAACTACTGGACTGATTTAAAAAAATCTTTCTCCATTAGAATGCTATATTATAACTGAGTAAGATAGGCTATATTTATTACTAGAAAAAAAAAAACCATCTATGCGAAGCAGGGATGGGCTGCTAGTGTTGTGCAATCAGAACTGAGTTTTAAGTGATATACACAATGTAATTGAATGTAATACAAAAGAAAATGTTTCAGTTTGTGTTAAAATATTGCTCAAATTTTAAGCTATTACAAATTCACGCAATAGCATTTTATTATATGGTGGCTTTAAATCGGGCCCCGTAGCCAGCGGAATGAACTTCGACCCAGTTGAATACATCATGCATAGCAAGTTAATATCATTATTTAAAAGAGTATTTTAATTTTAAAAGTAATTAGTATGTTTTTCTTTAGTCGTAAGTAACCAATACCTATTGCATGTCCGAGAGGATAAATTGTTGTTTCTAAATGTATGATACAGAACACCTTTTGTACACAATTGAGCAATAAAATATATTCTATTCTATTCTATTAATCATTTCTCAAATATACCGCCGCAACAGATGGACAAAGTTTCACCATAGCAGCCTTATTAATAAACTATGATTAGCGTCAGAACAACTTTACTCCAAGACTTACGCAAAGATTAGGCAATTATGGTATTAATAAACTAGTAGTAAGGACGGAGTTAACTAATCAAAATGTAGTCCCGGAGTAAAAGTTACTCCGCGGAGCCCCATGGTTTAACGTTTGAGTAAGCATAGATTTGTATTGTATTTCTAACTTCCATTGAGATAATTATATATACTAAATAAATATAACCTAATTGTATAAACCTCTCAATATCCCTTTTGAAGACCTTGAAGACGAGTTTAAATATAAATATAGATTTACACGCTCAACTGCATATTACATTACTGAAATGGTAGAATGATTTGGCTGGAGATGCAGTAGGCTTTATACCACCTCACTTGAAAGTTTTAGCTGCAAAAAGGACTTGGGCTCGTGGAGAGGTAAATAAACTCTCTCAATAAACTAAACTATTAGGCTAGTTATGTAGGCTACAGCCGGATGATTCAGAAATAACTTAGAACAGATTTTAAAACTATTTTTTATTTATTTAAATTACATTTTTAATATCTAATTTAAATATGTAGTGACCGCTTCGATGTTAGAAGCTAAGTGAAGAGCCGATTCCGTCGCTATGGGTCCATACAATGGATCTAGTTGTGCGCCGTCAGCTGGTTTTCGGTACACATGCTGGATGCGTCCATACAATAGCCCTTCTGTTCTTGGATAGGTTGCATTGTCAGCAAGTTTTGCATTACACGCGCCGGCTCGTGCTTGAGGCCCACCGTGGTTTCTGCTCTTACACGCGTTTTTTGAGGTGCACTGTAGTTTCTTGTTAGGGACGGTGTGTAACAGGCTAGATCCCCGGCCTACTTGTTATATACTTTCTTGATTTATAGATAATATTCTGCTAATAAAAAAACACAAATTCTAAAACCACTATCTTGAATTCAACAAGAGAAATACAGAATATTATGATGTAAGAGAAATATAGAATATTATGATGTAAGATAAATGTTAAGTAGACTACCTCTATAGCAATATATTTTTGGTAACCATGGATACATATTAATAACATAATTGTCACTAATTGCTAAAATAATAAATTCATTATTATTTAATATTATGTTCTGCTTTCCGTTATCTTAACATGGTAGCAGAGTAAAACAAAATAGTATATGATAATAATGGCTTCAGGCTCAAGCACTAAAATTGAGTCACTAAACAAAGAAAATTTCGAGACATGGAAAATTCAAGCAAGAGCCATACTTATTAAAAATAAATTATGGACTTGTATTCAGAAGCCAGTAGATCTTGAAAAAGCCGACGAGCAGACGAAAGAAAAAGACCTCCTTGCTCAATCAGAGTTAGTACTTTTAATCTCGCCTTGCGAACTTAAGCAAATTAAAAACTGTAAAACTGCATATGATATTTGGTCAAAACTAGAAGCAATATATGCTAGTAAGGGGCCTGCTAGAAAGGCAACCCTTCTTAAGCAGTTGATACTCTCCAAAATGCAGGATGGAAATGTCAGAGATCACCTAAATAAATTTATGGACATAGTAGACAAATTGCAAGATATGGATATTCATATTCATGATGATCTACTATCAGTCATGATGCTCTACAGTCTTCCATCAGAATATGACAACTTCCGGGTAGCGATTGAGTCCAGAGACACACTTCCCACACCCGAAGAATTGAAAATAAAAATTTTGGAAGAGGCAGAAGCAAGACAAGTAAACAATAATTCAAACATTAAAGAACAAGAAGAAGAGTCTTACTATGTAAAAATATGTAAATTTTGTAAAAAAAAAGGACATGTTATTAAAGAATGCAGAAAATTAGAATACAAAAAGAAGAATAAGCCCATATTGCAAGAACCTAAAAATTCGTATGGTGTATGTATGTATTCTAAGAACAAGAACCCACACGAAGAAAATAACAAGTGGATTCTTGATAGCGGTTGTACATCGCACATGTCACATAATAAGGAATATTTTGAAGAACTCGGTAAACCGAACCATCAGTCGCTGAGATTAGCATCAACAGAAGCAACGGCTGAAATTAAAGGTAAAGGTAAAATCACTCTCAACGTAAATGCTAACGACAGTGGTGCTAACAAGAGTGGAGAAATTACTCTAAAAGACACTCTATATGTACCAAGCCTGTGTTCAAATTTACTATCTGTTGGTAAAGCTACAGAATCTGGATGTACTGTATTATTTAATAACAAAAAAGCTACAGTGAGACATCATAAAGAAGGTATTATTCTTAATGCGTCAAGGGACGAAGATGGTCTGTACTATATAAATCCAGCATCATATAGGCGAAACAAGCATAGGTGTAATTTAGTAGAAGAAGAAACCAATATACAAAAATGGCATAAACGCTTAGGGCATATGAATGAGTCTGATATGAAGCTTGCCTTAAAGAATGAGACCCTAGTTGGTTTGGATTTTAATCCAAAAGAGAGTCTTGGAGATTGTGAAATATGTATTCAAGCAAAGATAAAAAGACTGCCTAGTAAATTCAAAACTTCACCAAGAACTACAAAAAGACTGGAAATAGTACATAGCGACGTCTGTGGTCCAATGAAGACACAAACCCATTATGGTAATAAATATTTTGTGACTTTTATTGACGACTTCAGTAGATATAGTCGCGTATACTGCATGAAAAATAAGAACGATGTACTAGAAAAGTTCAAGCTGTATAAGGCAGAAATGGAAAATTTCACGGGCGATACAATAATCAGTCTCCAAACAGACAATGGTTTGGAATATTGCAACCGAGATTTTGATAAATTCCTAAAAGACAGTGGTATTACTAGACGCTTAACAGCGCCATATACTCCACATCAAAATGGAATAGCAGAACGTAAAAATCGTACCTTGCTGGAAAAGGCTAGAAGCATGATGGTTGAATCGAAAGCACCTCAGAACCAATGGGGAGAAGCTATCCAAACTGCTAACTACCTTTCCAATCGTAGTGTCAACAAAACTATTTCTACACATTTTGGTACAATTACGACACCTTTTGAAAAATGGGTTCAAAGAAAACCTTGCGTCTTCCACTTGCATCAATTTGGATTAAAGGTATTTATTCTTCTTAAAGATAAAAAGCAACATAAATTTCAATCAAAAGCTATACCTGGGATGTTTGTTGGCTACTCAGATACCTCAAAAGCCTACAGGATTTGGGTACCTACTAAGCAGAAAATAATAACTGCTAAAGATGTTAAGTTTACTAACAAATTATTTTACACTGAGACTACAAAATCAACCATTAATACTGCTGAATCTTCAAACGAAAATAACGCTAAATGCTATGCAGAAATAAGTTTCTTTGAAGAAGATGATGGTAGTGATTATGAGTCAATACAAGATGAAAACGATTTTGGAGTTCCTGGATAAACCTTTCTCCTTCAGTTTCTGTCGTTGACGCGATAGCGGTAAAGGAGAACTTATCCCTTTGCCAGTTTGATGTGACTACAGCCTTTTTAAATGGTAAAGTTGAGGAAGAAATATACATGAAACAGCCAGAGGGATACAGCGATGGAACGAATAGAGTATGTCGCCTAAAAAGGAGTTTATATGGGCTTAAACAAGCCCCTAGATGCTGGAACGCCAGTATACATGAATTTCTAGTAAGTTCAAACTTTAAGCAAAGTTCTACTGATCCATGCCTGTACATTCGAGAAAATGGAAAGTCTAAAGTGCTGATTGCACTTTACGTTGATGATGGACTAGTGGCGTCAACGACAGAAACTGAAGGAGAAAGGTTTATCCAGGAACTCCAAAATCGTTTTAAAATTGTGACGAAGCCTGCATCATATTTTCTTGGTTTGGAAATTGAAAAGTCTAATAATGGGAATATTACACTAAGTCAGAAAGCTTATACAAAGAAAGTTTTGGAAAAATATAATATGATTGAATGTAAACCAGTGAAAACTCCAATCATAAAAGAGATCCCTGGGACAGAAGACTCGTCAAATGAAAAAGAAAAGTTTCCTTATAGACAAGCTGTAGGATCTTTAGCATATTTAATGGTTGCTACAAGAGCAGACATTAATTTTGCAGTCAGCTCTGCTTCGAGAAATTTAGATAATCCATGTAAAGCAGATGTTATGGCTGTAAAAAGAATATTACGGTATTTAAAAGGCACTATGAACAAAGGCCTTGTATTCAGTAAGCAAAATGCAATAAATAAGTTGATTTGTTACAGTGATGCAGATTTTGCAGCTTCCCATTCAACATCTGGAATATTATGCCGTTATTATGGTCCAATAAGCTGGCAAAGCCAAAAACAAAAGACCATTGCTTTATCTTCAACAGAAGCGGAAGTAGTAGCCGCCTCAGAAGCTACACGTGAGATAGTGTGGCTAGAGAAGATGCTAGAAGAAATTACTGAGATTGAAAAGCCTCCGTGTCTTTACATCGACAATGAGTCTACCATAAGATTGGCATACAATCCACCATATGAGCAACATAACCGTACAAAACACATACATAGAAGAAATCTCTTTGTTAGAGAGTGTGTATCAGATGGACTTGTTGAAGTTAAACAAGTTACGACTGAAGCCCAATTGGCTGACTGTTTAACGAAGCCCCTTTATGGACCCAGGTTTGAAAAACTGACTACAAGCCTCGGTATGAGTCTTTAAAAGAAGAGTGGATGTTAAGTAGACTACCTCTATAGCAATATATTTTTGGTAACCATGGATACATATTAATAACATAATTGTCACTAATTGCTAAAATAATAAATTCATTATTATTTAATATTATGTTCTGCTTTCCGTTATCTTAACAATAAATATAGAGTGAAAGTTGTGATTGTCAAATAAAAGTGTCAAATATCAAAATTTACCTAACTGCCAGTGTCTTTTTAGTCATTTTGTTCATTTTTTTTACTTTTAATTTCAGTGGGTTGCCATAACATACACCTTAGTCTCAGTGTAAGAATTGTATTGTTAGTCCGAACCTACTTCGTATTTATTAATACCGTTATTAAGACGTAGCTATTCCGTGACTAGTCTAGAATTAACTACTTCCGATGTAGCTTTGGAGTAAGAGAAAAATAAGCGATTTTTATTAATAAGACAGTTAGGGTATAGTTTTTAGGGTTCCATACCTAAAAGGTAAAAAGGAACCCTTATGGTCTGACTTCGTCTGTCTGTGTGTCTGTCACACCTGCATATATTTCAGGAACCACTGATGCAATCGATTTGAAACTTGGAATAGTTTTGGATCTTACTTACCCAACCCCATCGCAAATAAAAAATATATTTTTTTCTTTTAGTTTTTTTATAATGGGGGTCGAAATGGGTCATCTAAATTTCAAAGTGAGACTACTATATCGAGTGGGATATCATATAAAAGGGCTTCATTTGCACATCGCAAAACTGATTTTTATTTTGGTTTATGTCACATAGTTTTTGGCTGATAATCAAAAATGACAAAAAAAATACCGTTCCCCCCCTTATCTCCGAAGTGTGTGGAGGGAAAAAACTGAAATAATTATGAATAATACACGTTTATCTATATTTTACAGGAAAAATAAAATGATCTTTCTAAGTTATACAGTTTTTTAGTAATCCCAAAAAGCCTCGACAAACAAACTTAGTTTTGCGGTTGGTTTTTTTTGCTACCTGAGGTGTTACATGAATAGTAAAATTACTTTAATACGTCCAAGGGTGGTATGGAACCCTCGGTGCGCGAGTCCAACTCGTTCTCATTTAGTAAGCACACTAGCAGCTTATAAAGCTAATGCATGTGTATCATATTGCTTGAAGTATTTTGTCCAGTCTATTCTTGAAAGCATTTATTGGAGCCATCACAATGTTTTCTGGTAATTTGTTCAACATGGTTTGATAGAAATTGTTTCAAAGGTTTCCTTTTGGATGGTAATGGCCATAATTTCAAAGGATGCCCAATAGGCATGATGACTGCAACACAATTCCAATAAATCTGTGGTTTTAAATATTAGAACAGATTGCACTGATTCCAAAAATGCATCTCATTTTCATAATAATAGAGAGATTTTCGTGATATTTAAGCAAATAAATTACTCAAATACAGCTAATCGCAATTTTGTAATAAACGCTGATCAGAGTGAATGACCTCAATCCTGTGTAATTAAACAACTGTCAAACTGTCATCTCAGCTTTTTCTTTCATACAATGATTCACTTTTATACCTAGACAGATGTTTATTTACACCGCAGTGACGTCACAATATGGCGCCATGCACCAGCCATCGTTTTGGAACGAAATTCAAACTCTATTTTAAAAATTGAAAATATTGCTAATAATTGTAAATTTAATACAAAAATATGATTATTTTCGGCAATAGTAAACCCGTAAGTACATTATAGAGTATTTTTTCAAAATTAGTCATCATGCCTATTGCCCACGAAGGTGGGTATTATTCCTCCTCGTATGATTTATCAGTAATTTATTTACCAACTTTGTTGCTTGTCTTGACATTTGGACATTTTTGTTTGGACATTTTCCAATAGAGTAATATCTTTTTTAAAATAGGGGTCCCATAAAACATAGCCAAACACCAACACAGGTCTTACATATTACTCCATGAAACTCGTCAAGCCTCTATGCGCTAGCAAGCAAGCTATTATCTATGTGCTAGCAATCCTAAGACACACTTCTTGCTGAATCGCGTAGTGAACTTATGGAACTCTTTACCTGAAACTGTAATAAGTGCACCCTCAGTGAATTCATTTAAAAACAGACAAGACAATTTTTTCTTAACAAGCAAAATGCAAGTGCAATGATAGACATGCATCAGTTCAAAGAGCTGCTTGTGTATTATTCTATAATAATAAATAATAATATGTCTTGTAAAGTTTAACAAAGGGAGAAAATCTTTACGGTTTAAGGATTAAGTACAATATAGTTAAAAATGACATCAAAATTTGCACAGTTTTGGTAACAGTTGTCACTAAACCCATTGGTATGCACAACTCATTCCAGGATAGCGGAGATAATAGAGGCAGAAACAGAGAACTTCATGAAGAAAGATCCCGATCCATTTGACGAGCGGCACCCTTCGCGCACTGACCCCGAGTGCGCCCTTGGCCATGCGCTCAAGGTCATGTTCAAGAAAGACAACTTCATGACTAAGGTAGATAACCATAATTCACATACTTCCTACTAAATACATACTTAAATAGATAAGTAACACCCAGACACCTGGTGGAAGTCGAACCCACAACCTATTGGACAGAGGCCAGGGTCGGGCCAGCCATCACAGGTCCACTAGGAAGTCTTCCAGCTGTTTGATGTGGCCGAAGACATCCCGGAGGCTGCTTACACCAGGTGGCCTCCTGCCGTTTGTCTATATATTGATTTATTTGAATGAATCAAGCATAATATACGTGTGATGGTAGGGTGTCAGGTGCCCATAGCCAAGCTGTCATTCTATCATACGGAACTCTAGAGAATAGATAGCAAATGTATTACTAATATTTTCACTGTCATGTGAATTGATATGTAATTCTCATACTTTTAGAAGAAGAAGAACTACATTTATACGGCGGATAACGACACACACACACACACACACAAATATATATAAAATAAAATACATAAATTGGTACTTACATAAATTCAATTCAATTCAATTCAATTTATTTATTGCAAAAATTAAAATAAAAAAAAAAAATTAAATTAAACATACATTTAAATACTATACAAAATATTAAATTAAATTAAATTATACATTTCTTTTACAGTTAAACTGTACAGGTATACCTTTACGTATATGGCTGGCTTTAGCCCTGTAATTACACCAGTACGATTCAGCTGACTGAAGTATATCGGACGTTGACATGGTGCCTAGGAAGCTGCTCTGAGCGCGTTGTACTTGTGTGTGTGTGTATGTATATATCAGCATTCGGCGATGTAGTTGACCGTTTATCATCAGCACCAGTTGAAAGACGTACACCACTGAACAAAGGCATCCCGTTTAGAAGGGACGGGTTGCCATAAACCTGACGCTTGGCAAACGGCTTTGGGATCGCAGTATAATAGAAAGATGCTGCTGCCCATCTTCTTGTTATCCCTTAGTCACCACCCTTGTGGACATCCAACGGGTACTATCAAGCACGGCCTCAACGACGATCACCCCGCTGAGTTTGTTGCCGTTCTCAGCTGGCCGCGGTGTGAACCGGCGGTAGAATCAGCCCTCTTTAAACGATAGCCCAAGCCGAGGCCGTGTCTCCCTGAGATGCCCTTCACGTCATCACTCCCCTGCCTTTCTGGCTGGAGCGCTCTAAGCGCTCGCCCCAATCATATTTTATACTAGCGCACGAAAAGTGATACAACGAAATTCAAATACAGATCGGATGAACTAGCAGTAAGTCTCGCATCCATAAAATGTAATGAAAGTGACGTGTGCCTTTGAAAGTCAAGTAATATGTATGATGTTTAGAAAATGCACAAAGTAATGCATAAAAAGTAAATAATAAGGGAGGGATAACATACCGTAACTATGATGAAATATTTTAATTATATGTGATTTTGGGCGTGCATTAGTAGGGATAACATATCTATGGTTTAATACAATATCGTTGGCTCGCCCTCTTGCCCGGTGAATCTGTAATGTGACTATCCTCTCAAAAAAAAAGCCAACAGAAGGAGATTGGTGGGTGATATTTTTAACCAGACACCCAGACCAGCTAGTAAAGAAATGTTTGTCTTGTGTGTGTAGCTGGTGAATGACTACGTGCGCGACACATACTACTCGCGGCAGAACATCACGGGGCGGGACGTGCACAAGCTGAATGTAGCCGCGTGCCGGCTCACGCTCGATCTCATGCCCGGCCTCGAGATGAGCGTCGTCTTCCAGGTAACATTACGCACATAATATTGCCCGAACGCCCCAGTAGGAGAGCCATGTTTTGTTCGAGAGGTATGTATGTTCTTTGGCACGGGCTAAACGGCTCAAACAATTAAAATGGCGTCCCACAGACGATTTTTGTTTTTTTGTTTGCAGTCGGGCTTTTTGTGCTTTTATAATTACATACTTACATATATTCACGCCTTTTCCCCGTAGGGGTAGGCAGAGCCCATGGGCCGCTTTTCGCCACCGTGAGAAACGAGACGTGATGGGTGGCGAACCACATCGCCGCCATTTTGGTTAATTAAATTATTCTATGCGCTAACCATTGCGTTCTCACGAATAATTAATAATAATAATTTAATTAATTCTTTTTTTTATAATTAATACTTGTAATAATTAGTCTTCCAATTGCATAAATCCCGCAGACTCAGGAGTTCCATCACAAATTTACACACAATTCCAAGGGCAAATTCATGCCCGATGTTCTCAGTGGGAGCGCGTTGTGATCTGACAGTAAAGTGGTACCCTCTGCTCTAATCAACAATTCTAGTCAAAATATTATTATAAATCGCCATGAAAGTTTCTTTCTTAAGTTAAGAACACCAAGCCAACTTGATAATAGTAATAATATTCGGGGACAATTCCACACACGGTCGTCTGATCCCAAACTAGTCAGAGCCTGTACTATGGAAACCAGATAACTGATACTAATACTAGTATACTTTTTGGAAATACATACTTAAATAGATAAATAACACACAGACACTGCGGGAATCGAACCCACGACCTATAAGGGTAGCAGCCAGGGTGTCTAACCAACAGGCCTGTCTAACATACTATATAGATGTGTGATAAAAACAATAATGTATGGTGTCAGGACAACGAGGCTCTGATCCACCGGCTAGTGAACTGGGCGTCCAACTCCGTGGAGCCCCTGCAGTGCTACGCGACCGGGCTACTCGCCGCCGCCATGGAGGTGCAGGAGATAGCCACCAACTTCAGGTTAGTGCTTGATGCGTCTGTACAACGCGTTTATAGCAAGAGCAAGGGCTAGCGCATGCATAACCAACTGGATCGAAGTGCGTTCAGGTGGTTACCGGGACATATTCATAGTCCAGCACAACAGAATAGATTAGTGTTCAATGCTGTTGTAGTTAGAGACGTAACTCTTAGTATTCAATGCATCACCCATTTAATTCACCCACCCACTGAGTGGTTTGGACGAGTGATTCACGGAAGAAGTTAAGACGTGTTGAAAACGCCTACATCAATAAGCACAAAGATATCCGCTGCTGAATAAAGACACCCCCCCCCCCCCCCCCCTTGAAGGGAGCGGTTAGGATAATCACGCTTGGCAGGCGTCTTGAGGATCGCAGTATAGTTGGTAAGTAATCTAATAGAAAATCGCTGCTGCCGTCTTCTTGATTTCCCTTAGTCACCTCCTACGACACCTAACGGAAGGAGATGGGAGGGTGCCGTTCTTACCCAGCCACCCCACAGGCCAGGCCAATAATTTGGTTTAATTTGGAACACAGTAAAATAGTCACACACAGAATATTTGACACTGTGGTCCTAACATGTCTTAACGCCTAACGAAACTGCTTCTGTCTGCAGGGATTTGAACGCGATGCTAGTACCATTGATGTTAAGGAGGCTACACATATTGAGAAATAAGAACCAGGAGGACAAAGTTAGTATACATATATTTTTATTTTTATTTTATTTTTTTTATTTTATTTTAAAAATTCAACACATCTGTTTTTACAGGGTAACCTAATGCAACAGTGTGGTACCTTAACTTAATACACATAATGTCACTATTGTGAATTCATTCAAAGTACAGGAAAACAGGTCAATCCTTTCCGCCACTTGATTGAGTGTCCGCAGCGCGCGCGTAAGAGGCGCCTTGTTAACTAAGTTCGTGCGGCCGCGCGGCACCGCCAGCAGTGGTGGCCGACGTCGCCGCCCTACATAATTGTCCGGTACACATAAACTTACGAGGCTCAATACTCCCGGATTGCACGATTTACCCCGCAATAAATTGAACACGTACAGCATTAGCTTCATATCCCTTCTTGTCTCTAATTTATTGTACCCAACCATACCTAAAACAAATAGGGTTGGATACATCAACGGATAGAAAGGATAGACCCCATACAATCTTAAATACAAGAACCTGGTAAATTTATTTTGTATGCGCTCCAACATAAGTGTATATTTTGCTTCATGTGGCGCCCAAATTTCCGCATTGAACTCCAATTGCGTCCTTATCAGAGCGTTGTATAAAGCTACAATAGCCTTTATATTCGTAAACCCTTCAGAGCGTCAAAGTATAAAGCCTAAGCTTCTGTACGCTTTCTTACAAATATCTGTTATGTGATGACGGAATGTCAACTCAGTGTTCAAGCTAATACCAAGATCCCGCACCGATTCCTTACGTTCCATTACTGTGCCATCTAACTCGTAATTGTAACAAACCGGAGCTCGCAGACGACTGAATGTTATAATGGAGCATTTCGAGACATTAAAATTTAACTTATTTCTCTTGCTCCACTCTACTACGTTATCAATATCTTGTTGTAAACGCGTCCTGTCCCTATCATCTTTGACAGCAAGAAGCAACTTCAGGTCATCTGCAAATAGCAGACAAGTGGCATCCCTAACGACCTCTGGCAAGTCATTTATCATAATAATAAATTGTAATGGCCCTAGGTTACTTCCTTGGCTTACTCCCGATCTCACAAAATATGGTTCTGACCTATGACCAGCATAATCAACAAACTGTTGTCGGTCCCTCATATAACTGGCGAAAAACTTAAGCAATTTCGGAGTGCATCCCATTGCCGCCAGTTTAGTTAGTAAAATATCATTATCAACCACGTCAAACGCTTTTTGGAAATCGAAGTAAGCTACATCCACCTGCGTCCCTGCATCAACTTGTGGTGTAACATACGTCATTAAATTAAGCAAATTGCTTGTCGTACTTCTGGCCGGCCGAAATCCATGCTGAGCATCTGATAATAGCGTTGCCACTTGTGCGTATACGGTCCGCTGTATGGTTGATTCAAACACCTTGGCCGCTGTCGACAAAATTGCCACCGGTCTGTACCTATTTACATCAGACCCTGTGCCGCTCTTCGGTACGGGAATGACGCGAGTTATTTTCCACTGCTGCGGATACTGTGAGGCCTCAAGTGAGAGATTAAACAAGTGCAAGAGAGGTTTTGCTAAGACGAAACGGCAATCTCGAAACATAAAAGCAGGTATGCCGTCAGGCCCTGATGATCGCTTAGGTTTAAGTCGTGTTAACGCTTCCAACACCTGATCAAACTCTAGAATACCTATATGGACACGAGCACAGCCTCCCCCACTCGCTTCTACCGCCGCATCTACATCTAATCGCGGTTCTTGATTGTTATAAACCGAACGAAAAAAACTCGCAAATTCATTGGCACATTCTGACTCCGGTAAAATATTCCCACCTTTGGTAATGTTTTTATAGTTACCTACTCCTTTTTTGGCCCGTACATACTCCCAAAAAGATTTCGGATCCTTCGTAAAATCTAATTGTATTCTTTCTACATGCTGTTCATATGCCCCCTTAATCATCTCCTTAACCTTCGCCCTACACTGAGAAAACTTCTCGTAATCACATCTTGAGCCTGTAGCTTTGTACTGCTTATGAAGCCTAGCTTTTTGTTTAATGTATCGAATGACGTGTGGTGTATACCACTGTGGATAACTATACCTTGAATTCCTACGCTGATGCATTTTTCTAGGTACACATTTATCTATTATGTCAATGATCGTGCAATAAAAATAATTTAAAGCTTTTTCGGGATCATCAATACTTAACATCTGACACCAGTCGTGCGATGCCAACAGCCCGTATAACAAACTGAAATTTGCTTTATAAAAGTTCCACTGCGGCCAGGAATCGCTTGACTTTAAATATAAACTAGGAGTTGAGATAGATGCTGGAACTTCATACACACGCGCCCGCTTTCTTACTTGTACCGATATCGCAAGCGGTGGGTGATAACTGTCCACCGGCGCAAGAACTTCATCCGCCTGTCTAACGCGTACGTCCTGATCCGCACCCAATGAACATAAGACCAAGTCCAGTTGACGATCATTACAATTTGGTACCTTATTTTTTTGAATGAATTCACAAAATGATACAAAGTATTCATAATAATTCGCTATGTTAGTACTACTAGAATATAAATTAAAATCACCTATCACAATAACATCTTTGTATCTAACACATAATTGCTCTATTATTCTAAATAAGATCATATACTCATTTTCGTTAGTATTCGGTGGTATATACAACACACAACATAAAAAACAGAATTTGTTTCGTAAATGTACGGTAGCGCAAACTAACTCAAACGCGCAATCGTCAATAACAATGTTACTTGGCATATTTACTTCACGTAGCTCAAACCGGTGTGTGGCCACTAAAAGCACGCCTCCGTGTTTTCTTCCGTCTGCCCGGTCGCACCGTAGAATTTTATAACCCGGGCGAACTATCTCTCCATTTAAAATGGATCCATTACAACCAGTTTCTGTGATTGCAATTAAATCCGCTCCCAATGAATCTATACTATTATAAAAATTGATTAATTTTGTACGCAAACCCCTTACATTCTGGTAAAAAATATCAATATTACTATGTCCCATTTTTTGATTGTTATCTACAGACATAACAGCCAACATAAGGCCACGGTTCACCATATGCGTACACATAGACGTGGACGTGCCATTACGTTGTAATATATGGAACTTTATGAAACGTGGCACACGGCTTGCGTGACGTAATGACTTATACATATACGTATTAATACGTATATCTGCTATTTTATAGCAGCATGCTATAAAGTATATTTTGTTAGCGTGCTATTTTACACGCTATGTTATTTATAGCATGTTGCATACATAGCGTTTGTCTGGGAAGGTAGCGCGCTGTGTGAATAGCGCGCGATGTCGTGATAACCATATACTATGCGTTTCAACTAAGAATGTGGCCGCCATGATGATCGCGACTGCGGAACTTCACACGTTTTTTTACGATTTTTGTACCGGCAGCAGAGTAAACACAAAATGAATTATTCGCCCCGGTTTTGATTATTTATTGTAATGTATTATTTAGCTATCTATTTTTGTTAAAACATCATTTTTAGTAATTTTATATTTGAAATGGCAAGATGGCGGCCACATTCTTAGTTGAAACGCATAGTACGTACGTCGTTACGCGAGCGCTAACACGCGCTGACTGACTGACGACTTGATCGTCGAAGACCGCGCTTAGTTCGTTTTAATAGTACGGCGCGATTTATAGCGCCTAACGGAAATAAATATAGCGTACGCTATACGTTGAGTGAATATAGCGCGCTAAGTTAAAGTGCTATGTGCTATTATCAACCACCTCTAGTTATGTCTAATAAAGTTCGACACATTGCAACGTACTTACGTCTATACCCTGTTATTATTTACAAGATAAAAAAATGTATGGCCACCAGTCAGTCACGCCTGCGTTCACACTTTCAAATCTGTTCCAGTAAGGAACAATGAGTGTAGTGTTATTATATTGCACAGCAAAACAATCAGAACGCAGTGACGCCGCCGAGTCAAACGCGGCACTTCGCTCGCTTCGACAAGAGAAGAAGTAATGATATCAAGTGCAACGGACCTACGCCAGAGAAGAGAGGTATGTGTCTATACATTTATTGAGCCAATATGGCATAATTATAACGACCCTGCCCCCTTGGCCAAGTGAGCTGCTAATACGGAATCTCTTCGCTAAGTCACGTGAAAAGATATTCCCATACATTTCTGTTCTATTCTCTTGGACAGGTGTTCCCAGCCTTTTTTTTTTACGTCACATCCCGCCTAGACCATAGCTGATATTTTCCACGCCCCTCTTTCAGTTTAATAATAATAATAATATCTTGGGACAATCCACACACGGTCATCTGATTCCAAACTAGGCAGAGCCTGTACTATGGAAACCAGACAACTGATACTAATACTTATATTCTTTTTTTTTTTTTAGTTTGTACCCTATATGGGCTTTATACCCAAGTTAAGAATTTTTGTAATCTTGAATTGTCCCACGCCTCCTGCGATATCAACGCACCCCCGGTTGGGAAGTCCTGCTCTAGGGTATCGTATTGTAGAATGACTTCTTGGCTACACATTTGACTCTTTTCCGCTAGTGGTTAGACGCCCTGATTTGTGATTGGGTGTTATTTATCTATTAATGTATTTACGAAAAAGAAATTATCAGTATTGGTATAGGTACAGGTACTTCATTTATGTATAGACTCACACTATTATATAACTGTATTTTATATTATTAAGTAGTTGTATTTTTTATGTTCTTTTTGGAACTTTTATTTTTTTATGGATCTTGTGTCTGACAAATAAAGATATTATTATTAGTTGTCTGGTTACCATAGTCCAGGCCTAGTTTGGGACCTGATGAACGTGTGTGGATTGTCCCAGGATATTAAGAATAAGAAAATATATATTCTCAATGTAAATCTTCAAAAGATAGTCAAAGGGGGTATGTGTGATTTTTAACGAACTATAATTCCTGGGCCTGACGCATATGAGTGGAAGACCTGGGAAATTTGGTGGTATTAGCACGACCCGCCGCCAAGGAAGGCCAATGACCCCTATAAGCAGTGGCGTGCACTGGGTTATATGACAGGGTAGGCAAAACTAAATTGACTTTAATTTAATGATGTGAACACAAAAGAAACATACCTATTAAATTGTTTGTTGAGTAACTAATACCTACTGGTTTTTTAAAAATATATATTCTATTTCACTTCCACTACTAATGAGTACGTAGGAAGTACCAGATATACATACACACTCTAAAAACATAACCCTTCTATTCTTGTAGTAGAGTAAAAAAACTTACCAATATGAGAGAGACTGCGAGTTACACACATGCACACACACACTAAGATGATTGTAAATATGCCACCTCAAATATCCAAAAATTAACTGATTTTATAGACAAATTAATTTAAGGATACACGAAGTGGCCTTGATAAAGACCCGATTGCTTATTGGTACGCGTACAAACAAAAATGTGACTGCAATCAGTTGCAAAATGAATAGATATTTACGAGTAGGTATGTACTTTATAATTGTTTATGTGTAACAAATGTTTATACAAATCAAAATTTAATTAATATGCTGATTTGTCTAATTTCATTTATATATTAAATCTATACGTCTGTCTTTTACTAAATATTTTTCTAATACAGAATCATAAAAGGTTGAACTACGTTTTATATCAATAAGCAGACTTTTTTCAATTGAAATCATGGATAAATCTGTGAGACGTTGCTGGCCTTGTGTGTTTCGCAAATAGGTGTGGATACGTTTTAATGATGAAAATGATCTTTCGGCGGAAGCACTACTCGCGGGAACTGTGACTATTAATTTTGCAAAGCGTAAAACTTCGGAAAAAACTGCGTGCAAATTATTTTCGTACAGGTGTTCTATAATTTTGTATATACCGAGGTCTTTAAATTCGGTAGATTTATAAATGCATTTGAGCTCATTCACAAGACGGTCTAAATTAAAGTTAAAACATTTATAGCTGTTAACAAATTCAAGAACTAACGCATTCGGAAAATCCACGACAAACCTATTAAAATTTTCACACGCAAGCAATTCAAAAAACTTGAGATTTTTAAGATTTTTGTAACGTTCGCGACATTCACTGGAAATATTATCGATAATTTCTATAAAAATCCGCCTATAATTATCTTTCGCGTTCTCGATATTACGCTTTTTTTTTGGTGGACCCGATATAGTTTTTGCATTTTCGTAAATGTAATCAAATCTAGATCTAAATGACTGTAAAAAGGACTCGAATTCGTTTATTTTTTTGATACAATAGGCAACGTCAGAAGTCTTTTTTTGTAAAATGTCGTAAAGTATATCGGTTTCTGTAAAAATTGCATTAAAAGTATGTAAAAAGAATTGAAAATCAAAATCTTTTATGTTTACTAGCAATGATGATACCTGTGCCAATGTTTCGCCATCCCATGAGCTCTCGTTATCGGCCATGTCCTCTAATAAGTTAATCAAATGTAGAAAACAGTTAAAAATTACATTTACAGTACGCGAATGATAAGACCACCGTGTTTCGGCAACACGGGGTAATTTTTTAATATCAGCAAATTTATTATAATGGGCCTGCCGTTTGGTGCTATTGTGGAAAAAAGCTGCTATTGTTTTAATTAAACTAAAAAATCGTTTCGTCTCCGGAATACGTTCACAAGATTTAGAAAGAACTAAGTTTAACACGTGGGCGGAACACCAAACGAATAAAGCTTTAGGGCATTGTTCACGAATTAATGACTGCACCCCGTTAAGCTCAGAAGACAAAACGGCTGCACCATCGTATGTTTGAGCTATTAATTTCGACAAACAATTAAAATCTGACAGTACCTGTAATATTGAAGTGGTTAAAGCTTTAGCGGTGCGATCAGAACTTACATCGATATATTTTATGAACCGATCAACTATTTCTGAGTTATGGAAATACCTCAAAATAAGTACTAACTGTTCTCGGCCGCTTACGTCAGGGGTCTCATCTACCATTACCGCGACAAAATCAGTGTTATTTATCTGTTGTTTAATATTTTCTAACATTACCGACGAAACGCTCGATATTAAATCATTTTGAATGCGGTTTGATAATCCCGTAAATGTACTAGAAGCATTTTGTAAATGGTTTTCCAAAATCCCGTCATATTTCGAGAGCAAATCAACGATCTCTAAAAAATTTCCCTTATTTGTTGACGAAACCGATTCGTCATGACCGCGAAAAGACAATTCTTGTTTACCTAAAAAGCAAACAATATCAATTAATCGCTGAAAAATATTACGGTTACGATCAACTTTCGCGTTATGTCGATCAATATCTATTTTATATTGAGAATTTAAACTCGTCTCAATACGATTTTTCCCGAATGTGTGATATTTTAAAGAGGACTCTAAATGCTTTTCTGACTGGTCGTGCTTTTTTGCAGCGACTTTAAAATTGTGTATATCTACGTAGCCGGTGTCGGTCCAGACATTTTTATTATTTGAAAATAATAAACACGGAAAACAAAACAGACGGTTTATATGTTTACAGCCGGCTAACCAATTGTAATTATCATATTCTTTATTATTAAATTTTCGCGTGACTTTACCTTTGACCTGAATTAATTCCAAATTCGGCATACAACGGCCATCTTCAATTATTTTTCTTTTAATTTCGTAAGAAAGGGACGAAAATGCGTGATTTTTTAATTTTTCTATACACACTTGGCCAGAACATCGATCACACGTTACCACTTCCATTTTCTAGTATTTTTTTTAATTTGGAAACACTAATAAAATAATAATACACGGAGTAGTCACTTTTTCGAACATACTGCACCGAAAGCAATCGTATAAATGAAAATAAAAACCAACAAAAAATGGATGTCATTATAAAATATTGAAGTTTGAACAAACTAGGTATTTTATAATTTGTAGTATAACGTATTGCGTTCGTTCGACGCATCGGGCTCCTTATTGGTTGACTCATCTAAAAGAGTATATTGGATCGACTAATCAGGGATCGACTGTCACTAAAAAGACATTGCCTATCTTAGAGTATCATGTTTGTATGTGTGCGTGACATTTATTCTGTTCGCATGGTCGGCGTGCATACAGGTGTGAGTAAATTTTCGTTTGAATGTGTGCAAATCAAGATTTTGCCTTTTAAAACCTTTAGACCGGGCCTCGCGGCTCGAACGCGCGAACTTTAAATTTCCGCGTACTTAGGAATAGTTCAATGCACTTGCCGCGCGCCCGCGCCCGCCCGCTTTGATGCGGCGCGCTCAGCTGATTGATTTGAATTTTTGATTGATTTGTTTTTTGCGCGAATTTGTTTATTTATAATAATGAAATAATTCAAAACAAAATGAAATATTCACTTAAATTATTTTTGTTATCATGTAATGTTCCGGAAATCACAGGGTAGGCAAACACTTTTTGCCTATATGGACTGCACGCCACTGCCTATAAGTGCTTTGACCCCAGTTTGTGCAACATTGTCTGTCAGTGTAATGAACTGCATTAATGCACCCTCATTTGCGCACAGAAACGTCCTATTATTGCGCTGCTTGTTGTGACCCCCGTTACTACTTGTTGTGACCCCCGTTACTACTCTGAACCTCGCTAACAACGTGATAAGGAACCTTGTTTATATACCCTGTTAGTGCACTGACCCCTACTAGTGCATTCGTCACTACGTATTACTAATCTATCACTGCGTATGATTGCCATGATCATATTTTCTGAATTTCTTAACCCACTGCTACCAAAACAGGCTTTATCGTCGTTTTATCCACGGTAGTTACGTATTTCCTCCCTCAGATCGCGAGAAAGATGACGGTGGAGGGGGGGACATGGTTGTAGACGAGACCCCGCCACACGCCAGTAAGGACCCCGAGACCCCAGTCAAGAATTTTACTGGTGAGTTGGTAACTGCCTTGTATAGAAAGGAGGAACTTAAAGAAAATATTAATACATATAATTTTACTAGCGACCCGCCCTGCTTCGCACGGATATCTACACAGAGATATCTCAGAGGAAAGATTTGTATATATGTAACGAATAAACTCAAATACTACTGGATTTCAAAAATTCATTCACTTTAAACATGTTTTATTTTTTTGATGCGGGGGAGATCTTCAAAAGATCCCTAGGAGCTGTGTGAAAATAATCATAAACGACTCCGACTGTCTTAATAACTAGATATTAAAAACATACTTTTTTTTTATACTACCAAGGTGGCAAGCAAGCCTACGGCCCGCCTGATAGTAAGCAGTCTCCGCAGCCTATAGACTTTAGCAAAACCAGAAGAATCACTAGCGCATTGCCGACCCTTAAGACATTAGATATTAAGTCTTTATGTCCGGTAATTTCACCAGTTACAGTGCCCTTCACGCCGGAACACAGCAATGCTTACACACTGCTGCTTGGCGACAGAATACCTGACACTGCGGTGGTACCTACCTGGACGGTTCCTTGCACAAGAAACCTACCACCTAGTAAAAGACCCATTTAATTAGAATTAACTTTAATAGGCGTTTATGGGTGCGGCAGTTAATAACTATATACTCGCGGTGACACACGGCAGTGCAGCTGTATATAGGCAGGCGGGTGGCGGTCCATCAGGCGCACGTCGTAACATAGTTGTATAATATACGCGGGTGTGTGTGCGCAGTGAGCGCGTGCTCGCCCCCGGGCGCGGGCGGCATGATGTCCCCTCCCCCGCGGCCCCCGCCCCCGCAGCTGCACCACGAGGCCTCCTCCAACTCGTCCTGGGCGGAGATGGAGACATACGTCATAGGTTAGTGTATCTACACGCACCTTAACTCACACACACGTTTTGTATGGATGCGCGAACACAGCGCAGTGCCATAATAATAAAAAAATAAAAAAACTTTAATTCATTCGTGCGCCTTAGTGCGGACCGGTTGTTTCCTATGCCTCAAGCAAGCCCGCGGTCGTTTTACGTGTGTGCGTGTTCTCTGTATTACACGATCTGCTAATCGGTGCGTGTATTTTGAAAGTCCTCGACGCGGACGACAATCTATCAAAATCCGGTGAGATGAGTGTGGACGTTTCTCTTTTGGACAAGGAGTCACCTCCACCCTACGTAACGTTTCGTAAGGGTATACCTGTGACTAAGGAACCACAACTTCGGGAAGAACTATTAACTTTTCAAAACAGTATGATGTCTAAACTTGAGTCCTTGTTTTCTAAACAGGATGTAAAGTTCTCCATGCTTCTGGCTCAATTTGATATATGATTGATTCTAATAATCCCTGAACACACACAAACTCAAAATTTATTATTTTTCTTAATATTACCGTAGACGCACGATTTTCCTTGTAATCTTTTTATAATAATCTGTCGACTTTGCTGTGGATTACATGTTTAATAGTTATGTAAGTGCGATTTCTTTGTAAGTTTTAACATGTAATTGTTTTTTGTCCCAATAAAGTAAAATAAAATAAAAAAAACACACATACTAATACGCACGCAAACCAACGCAGACTTACACAAAGCAATACACAATTACAAACCTATACACATACACACACACGCGCTAGCGCACACATACCATTATACATACACAAAATAACACTCAGTCAGACTAACCAACGCACACACACACATACACAATCGATGATTTTGATCCAATTGTAACAAGACAATGTTTAAAAACAGTTAAAAAATGACAAGCCCGCTGTGTTTCTTGCCGTATCCTCTCAGTTGAAGCCGAGTTGTGATCCGGTGGTAGCTTTTAAAAAATTGACCATTCAAAAGTGTTAAGCCTATTTGAAATAAATATTTTTTAATTTGAATTTGACACACACACACAGACACACACAAAGACAACATTAAAACAAACACACACATTCGCATAAACCAACACACACATACACTAAAATTTACACAGAACACAATCACACGCACAGGATTAATTCTGGGTTATATATTTCAGGTAATATACAGATACACCCTCCGACGGACGCGACCAGACAGATGCTCATATTGAGGTATCTGACGCCGATGGGTGAATATCAAGAGGTAAGTAACTTTTTTGATGCATATCGAATCTTATTGGCGGCCTCGACATGATATACAGAAGTTAATAGCGATTGTCGTCCTAAAGGTGGTACACCGTTCGTGGCCGCGAGAGTATACACATGAGTTTGACTTCTGTACACTGATTATTTTGTGCCACGTACAACCTAGTAAATGTAATATGTAACAGTAGTATGTGTTGTCGGCAGTTCCTATCGCACGTGTTCGAACAGAACGCGTTAGGCCTTATCCTGGGCTACCTGAATGTGCGCGAGTCGCGGGACTCGAGGCTCGCCTTCGAAGCGCTCAAATACCTAGCAGCCCTGCTGTGCCACAAGAAATTCTCAATAGACTTCATTAACATGGGAGGATTGCAGGTCAGTACGGCCAATTGTATACATTCTCATAAAAACTTAACCTACACAAGTGTAAATTTAATTTTTCAGATATAGTTAGGGCTCCAGCTAAAGTCATTATTTATTTATTAAAATAAGTCATGTCAACTTGCGATTATTAAGACATAGTGTTGTCGTAAGTACTACGTAAACCCGATAGATGGTTGAACAATCCTGAATCGCGCTAGCAAAGTTTTAACGCGACATTCCGTATACATAGGGAATTTATATTTATAGTAATGAATAACGAAAAAATATTAAAGGATTCACGGGCCCGATTTTAAAGAAAAAACAGCATCTTTAGATTTTTGCGATATCAATATTTAGGAATATTGAGGGATCGAACCCGGTTATTTTGAAAAACAAAAACACTAGATAGACCCTTGCATAAGGCATCTGCCACCTAGTAATAAGTTACTAAGTTGTATGGATCTATTTTATACAGAAATTTCTGGAAGTCCCCCGGCCGTCGGTGGCCGCGACTGGTGTCTCCATCTGCCTCTACTACCTGGCGTACTGCGAGGACGCCATGGAGCGCGTGTGTCTACTGCCCAGGAAGACGCTCGCAGACCTCGTCAAGTTAGTACCCTCCATCTGCCTCTACTACCTGGCGTACTGCGAGGACGCCATGGAGCGCGTGTGTCTACTGCCCAGGAAGACGCTCGCAGACCTCGTCAAGTTAGTACCCTCCATCTGCCTCTACTACCTGGCGTACTGCGAGGACGCCATGGAGCGCGTGTGTCTACTGCCCAGGAAGACGCTCGCAGACCTCGTCAAGTTAGTACCCTCCATCTGCCTCTACTACCTGGCGTACTGCGAGGACGCCATGGAGCGCGTGTGTCTACTGCCCAGGAAGACGCTCGCAGACCTCGTCAAGTTAGTACCCTCCATCTGCCTCTACTACCTGGCGTACTGCGAGGACGCCATGGAGCGCGTGTGTCTACTGCCCAGGAAGACGCTCGCAGACCTCGTCAAGTTAGTACCCTCCATCTGCCTCTACTACCTGGCGTACTGCGAGGACGCCATGGAGCGCGTGTGTCTACTGCCCAGGAAGACGCTCGCAGACCTCGTCAAGTTAGTACCCTCCATCTGCCTCTACTACCTGGCGTACTGCGAGGACGCCATGGAGCGCGTGTGTCTACTGCCCAGGAAGACGCTCGCAGACCTCGTCAAGTTAGTACCCTCCATCTGCCTCTACTACCTGGCGTACTGCGAGGACGCCATGGAGCGCGTGTGTCTACTGCCCAGGAAGACGCTCGCAGACCTCGTCAAGTTAGTACCCTCCATCTGCCTCTACTACCTGGCGTACTGCGAGGACGCCATGGAGCGCGTGTGTCTACTGCCCAGGAAGACGCTCGCAGACCTCGTCAAGTTAGTACCCTCCATCTGCCTCTACTACCTGGCGTACTGCGAGGACGCCATGGAGCGCGTGTGTCTACTGCCCAGGAAGACGCTCGCAGACCTCGTCAAGTTAGTACCCTCCATCTGCCTCTACTACCTGGCGTACTGCGAGGACGCCATGGAGCGCGTGTGTCTACTGCCCAGGAAGACGCTCGCAGACCTCGTCAAGTTAGTACCCTCCATCTGCCTCTACTACCTGGCGTACTGCGAGGACGCCATGGAGCGCGTGTGTCTACTGCCCAGGAAGACGCTCGCAGACCTCGTCAAGTTAGTACCCTCCATCTGCCTCTACTACCTGGCGTACTGCGAGGACGCCATGGAGCGCGTGTGTCTACTGCCCAGGAAGACGCTCGCAGACCTCGTCAAGTTAGTACCCTCCATCTGCCTCTACTACCTGGCGTACTGCGAGGACGCCATGGAGCGCGTGTGTCTACTGCCCAGGAAGACGCTCGCAGACCTCGTCAAGTTAGTACCCTCCGTCTGCCTCTACTACCTGGCGTACTGCGAGGACGCCATGGAGCGCGTGTGTCTACTGCCCAGGAAGACGCTCGCAGACCTCGTCAAGTTAGTGCCCTATTTACTGATTAGGACCCTGAGGGGGTCGACAGAGGTCGTGGGTATTGGCACGAGATATGGACCTGGGTTTTCTGGTGGGATCTGCACTGGGTACTCTTAAGTGCTTTGCCTATGAGCCCGCTGCCGAGGGGTAATTTTTGCATTTAACTTTTTTGTTTTAGGTATCCTTAGTATGTAGTATACATTAAAAATTGCGCATGTTCCCATTACATCGAATGCCTCGCTTGTCTCGTCAGAGTTAAAAAATAAACAATAAATATAGCCGCGTTGTCCTAGGATACCATTATTATTAAGAGTGCTCGTTACATTAGATAACTGAAACAATAATCTATAATTTATAAATAATCAAATTGCTTATTAAAGGCAAGCGTTATTTTTTATCTGTTATTTAAATTACATAGGTATTGTACGACCATACGAACTGCCTGCCACGACGATACGAACGAATATATTCGCGCGGCACAAAATAACGTAATAAATATTATATTCATATCATTATTGGACACTGATTCAAATATAGTTCTTAAGCAGTTGTCTTAGAGTATTAATTGGCACGCGACCCGTCGTCGTGGGTCATGACGACTTGACTCAAGGACCAAAGTCACTTTATCGTATAATATTTTGTCACGAGTCGCATGCCAATTAATACTCTAAGACAACTGTTTAAGAACTATTTTTAAATCAGTGTCCAGTAATGAAATGAATATAATATTTATTACTTTATTTTGTTCGAATATATTTGTTAGTATCGCACGGTAGATTATTTCCAACGCTAACGTTTAACAGCGCGACGATAATCTAAACGCATCGTTTTACGGAACGAAGTATAATATATTTATAACGTAAAAAATAATAGGTGTTTTGTAAGCAACGTATCGTTATAACGCGTTTTCAATATATAGCCGTTGCGAACATCCCTAATCATTATAGCGGTCCGTGCGTTGTGTTGCAGGTACGCGTTGTGGTTGTTGGAGTGCTCGCACGACTCGGGCCGCTGCCACGCGACCATGTTCTTCGGCTTGTCGTTCCAGTTCCGAGTGATATTGGAGGAGTTCGACCATCAGGCGAGTACTATACACTATACTGTTGCTTAACTCCTCACACAATTTAATTGCAGTGCATGCTGCTGGGAGCTGGAAATTCAAGCAAACTTTTTTTATTTATACAGGGTGTAAGGGACTACATACCGAAAACTTTTTTATAAGATTTCTTATATTGTCCGTTACAACATTACAGAAACGATTTTTATGGCAAATGACAAATGACTAACTTGTTAATTTTTGAGCATGTAATGAATATGTGCAGGACGGGCGGACCCGAATGCACGAGCCACTGACGTCCTGTGTGTCTGTAGCTATCGCTGGTACGGTATGAACCCGCCGAAGAGTGTTGACGCTGTTGGTTACAATGTAGGTTGGTTACAAGGTGTCCGTGAAATAAGAACTCCCAATTTGATAGCAAGCTTGATAGTGGCTCCGACGGTCGCGCTCTTCGTACTGAATATTCTTTTCTTCTATTTATATCTTGCTTTTAGTTCCCGCGTCGACCGCTTGCTTGTTCACCGACAGTGGCGCCGAATGCGCATTTACTATCCTTGCAGGGAACTTTACCGTAACGAGAGCCCCACCGAGGCAGCCACTAACGTTTTATTTTTATTATAAGAACGGTACATTTTCGCTTATTCTACTTAGGCTGTTCTAGACACATACATGATACCTATACCGTTAGAAAGTGCGTGTAAGCAGCTTTCTAACGGTGTACATAGGGTTTATCTATCTATTTCTGTTAGGGAACTACAGGCCGATAAATGCTGTAAGTAGGGGCGCGACGACTATGCTTGGCTGCTTGTCGCTTCCCCTGCGCCCTGCCCGTAGCATCCACATGCCCACAAATAGTACCGATAGGTAGCCTGCGATGTGTACTATCTGTATATCTATGATCTAGACCACCTAGGGGCCTAGGTCATAGCAAAAACCCTAGAAAACATGATATGCGATAGAACATTATAACATTATTATTTGTCTGGCCGCCGACAACGTATACGCATAGAGGATACTTTTTCTTCGTGGAGTGATATTTCTGCCGGTGTTCCGCAAGGAGGAGTGCTTTCTCCTTTGCTTTTTTCTCTTTATATTAATTCTATTGCCGATGGTCTAATGTCTTCCAACCATCTATACGCTGACGATTTACAAATTTATGCACAGGCAGGCCTTGATGCTTTACCTACTGCTATACAGTTGATTAATAGGGACCTTGATTACATCTGTAGTTGGAGTTCTTCCCATGGCTTGTCTGTTAATCCGGCTAAAACGCAAGTTATAGTTATTGGCAGTCCTTGGTTTGTTTCTAGAATTGATCTTAACCAGCTTCAACCTGTTGTGTGTAATGGAACCCGTATTCCTTTTCAGCACACTGTACGAAATTTAGGTATTCTTTTTGATAGCTCGCTGTCCTGGAAAGCGCAAGTAGCCGAAGTCAGTAGGAAAGTATTTGCGTCAGGTGCTTCACTCCGTAGGTTACGTAATTTCTTACCCCATAGCACTAAGGTTTCCCTTGCTCAATCTTTGCTTTTGCCTATTCTTGATTATGCTGATGCATGTTACCTTGATACCACTGAAGAGCTGTTAAATAAATTAGAAAGAATTCAAAATTATTGCATCCGGTTTATTTTTGGTTTGCGAAAGTATG
The DNA here is from genome assembly GCA_911728495.1 of Furcula furcula. Lineage (NCBI taxonomy): Eukaryota > Metazoa > Arthropoda > Insecta > Lepidoptera > Notodontidae > Furcula > Furcula furcula. The sequence continues at coordinate 58,211,305 of OU452242.1, forward strand.
ATCATGTCTCTGAATTTAGAGCACAATTAGGCTGGCTTCCAATTCGTCTCCGTAGGGATATGCATGTGCTTTCGTTACTTTATTCTGTACTCTTCAATCCACGTGCTCCTAACTATCTTAAAGAAAGGTTTTCCTTCGTTGTCTCTACTCAAACTCGTGATCTCCGTTCTTCTGATACTCTACGTCTTAACATCCCTTCCCATTCCACTAGGTTCCTATCTGATTCTTTTATGGGTCAGAGTGTTCGATTATGGAACTCCTTGCCAGATTCGATTAGGCGTTCTGAATGCGTAGAGTCTTTCAAAATGAATGTTAAATCTCATTTTCTGCGTAGTGTGCTGTAATACGTTCTTTGTAACTTTAATTTTTTATTTTTTTTCCTTTTTAAGATTTTTAACATCCTATCCTTATCATATCTGTCTATCTGCCATCATCTATACTTTAATCCTTTTTTTTTTTTTTTTCTACGTTTATATATTTATAGTTAAGTATATATATATATTTGATATATATATTTATATATATATATGTATGTATGTATTTGTAATTCATTTCAGTTTAATTAATTTTTATTTCGGATAATTTCGTTAGATATTATTCTTAGTTGTAATTTGTTTTAGTACTTTGTCGCACTACCTACATTTATATTTCCTTCTTTTTATCCTATGGGTTGCCTGGAAGAAATCGCTTATTAGCGATAAGGCCGCCTATATGTACAATGTTTCTGTTTCCTTTTTATGTGTTCTGTATTTTGTGTTTGTACTTAAGTGTAAATAAATATAAATAATATAACATTTACCTATAACTATGGAAATATGTACAGCAGTGCTGTTTAGGCACTTAGACCCACCAAGGTGGACCCAGATCTAGGTCCTGAGTTGGTTCCTAGATTTGGGACCTAGCTGCAAATAACTATTTGCTGTTCATATATGTGCTTAGCACATCTAGGGCATGTGGATACTTCTATCATACTATTACCCTACGCTAATTACAAATAGCAAGTACTATGAGACCTAGGCTAGGCTATCTATAAGTATTCAGCTCACCCCTCCTCGGGATAGTGAGCTTATACACAAAACTATATTATAATTTACTAGCTGACCCGCGCAGCTCCGCCCGCGCTTTTATTACAATTTGCTCCCCTTTTCTCCCCCCTCCCTTGATTTATTTCTCTCTCCATCTCTCTCTCACTTATAAGAAAAATCTAATTCTAATTCTCTCTTTTCTCTTTCCCCTTTCCCGCTTCGGTCCCCGTCACAGTCCCCCTCTTCCTCTCCCCGTTGTCCCCTCTCTGAACCCCGTCCCCCTCTCTCTTCTACCACCTTGCTCCCCCTCACTCTCCCCTTGTTCTACCTTAATCCCCCTATCCCTCACCCTATCACTCTCTCCTCGACCCCACTGAGTTTCTTGCCGGTTCTTCTCAGTGGGGGCGCGTTGTGAACCGGTGGTAAACTCAGCCCTCTCTTAAGCGACAGCCCAAGCCGAGGCCGTGCCTCCCTGAGGTGCCCTTGTGCTCGTCGCTACTTCTGCCGTAAAGGCTAGAGCGCTTAAAGCGCTCGCCTCCTATTGTCCGGTGAAGCTGCAATGGCCATCTGCGGCTAACAGCGTCTATCATTCCCAAAAAAAAAAAAAAACTCTCCTCGAATCCCCTCTCCCTCTCTTTCCTCTCTTGCACCCTCCTCTAGTTCTAAATATCCTCGTTAATCATGGTATCTGGTATCTGGGATTCTTACCCACTTAAACCTCTGCGGCTGTCGCATCGCCATATATGAGGGGAGACCTGGGCCCTCCAGTGGGATATGCACCAAATACCCCTCAGTGCGCATTATAGCCCCCGGGAACCTGGCACCATGATCACAGGGACGGGGCTTGCAACCCCGTCACCGTCCTCCTCGGAGTCGCCGCCGCCCGCCACCTATCTATGTAATGACCTTGGCTAACGTTGCTAAACCTAGCGGCATGAAATATACTTACTTTACGATTTTATTCTCAGACCTACCCGATATGTACACAAAATTTCATACAAATCGATTCACCCATCTATTTAATGACCTAGCCTTATGTTGCTTAAGCTTAACCTAGCGGTATGAACAACATTCACAGCTTTTTTGTCATTGGTGTATATATTAGTGAAGTTTATGTTATATTGAAGAAGGGACAAATTCATGCTAACAACAATTTATAAATAGTTAATTATTTGTCATAAAAAGTAAAGGATAAAAAATGGTTATTGTGGGTTATCTCTAAGAGTTAAACATATACCATCGCGGACTTTTTTGTAGACCTTGTTAATATGTACAATACTGTAGTACATTATTTTAATCTATCTCGTAGGGTTCAGCCAGCGTTTGCAATGTAAGCGCAAAAAAATGTGCTAATTTACGACATCACATTAGAAACCTCAAAAATTATCAGTGTTTCTCTACTATATTATGCATGTATTATACATATAAACCTTCCTTAAGAAACACTCTATCTATTAATAAAAACCGCATCAAAATCCGTTGCGTAGTTTAAAAGATTTAAGCATACATAGGGACAGACAGACAGCGAGAGCGACTTTGTTTTATAATATGTATAGATTAGGAAATTAAATCTAGGCTCTTAACTATCGCAGAGTTATAAAACTTAACTATATTACTATAAAACACAACACTCTGTAACACAAACACTATTTTGTCCTTTCGTAAACGTTGTCTTGTGGTCGTCCTGAACAATAGCTATCGATGGTAACAATTTTAACTTATAGTAAGGGATCGATAGGATATTGGGACCGGTAGTTAGTTAGTTGTTTAACACTATAGTAAGTGTTTGTTCGGTACTGGCAGGATGGTCTACGCAAGCTGTACAACGTGATCTCGACGCTGCCCATCCTGAGCTCGGACGAGGAGGAGTCCCGGGTCTCCGAGGACGAGACTTGCGCCGCCAGACAGATTGTTCGACACGTCTGCGTCGCTCTCAGGAGGTAACATATCACCAGCCTCGGGTCTCCGAGGACGAGACTTGCGCCGCCAGACAGATTGTTCGACACGTCTGCGTCGCTCTCAGGAGGTAACATATCACCAGCCTCGGGTCTCCGAGGACGAGACTTGCGCCGCCAGACAGATTGTTCGACACGTCTGCGTCGCTCTCAGGAGGTAACATATCACCAGCCTCGGGTCTCCGAGGACGAGACTTGCGCCGCCAGACAGATTGTTCGACACGTCTGCGTCGCTCTCAGGAGGTAACATATCACCAGCCTCGGGTCTCCGAGGACGAGACTTGCGCCGCCAGACAGATTGTTCGACACGTCTGCGTCGCTCTCAGGAGGTAACATATCACCAGCCTCGGGTCTCCGAGGACGAGACTTGCGCCGCCAGACAGATTGTTCGACACGTCTGCGTCGCTCTCAGGAGGTAACATATCACCAGCCTCGGGTCTCCGAGGACGAGACTTGCGCCGCCAGACAGATTGTTCGACACGTCTGCGTCGCTCTCAGGAGGTAACATATCACCAGCCTCGGGTCTCCGAGGACGAGACTTGCGCCGCCAGACAGATTGTTCGACACGTCTGCGTCGCTGTCAGGAGGTAACATATCACCAGCCTCGGGTCTCCGAGGACGAGACTTGCGCCGCCAGACAGATTGTTCGACACGTCTGCGTCGCTCTCAGGAGGTAACATATCACCAGCCTCGGGTCTCCGAGGACGAGACTTGCGCCGCCAGACAGATTGTTCGACACGTCTGCGTCGCTCTCAGGAGGTAACATATCACCAGCCTCGGGTCTCCGAGGACGAGACTTGCGCCGCCAGACAGATTGTTCGACACGTCTGCGTCGCTCTCAGGAGGTAACATATCACCAGCCTCGGGTCTCCGAGGACGAGACTTGCGCCGCCAGACAGATTGTTCGACACGTCTGCGTCGCTCTCAGGAGGTAACATATCACCAGCCTCGGGTCTCCGAAGACGAGACTTGCGCCGCCAGACAGATTGTTCGACACGTCTGCGTCGCTCTCAGGAGGTAACATATCACCAGCCTCGGGTCTCCGAAGACGAGACTTGCGCCGCCAGACAGATTGTTCGACACGTCTGCGTCGCTCTCAGGAGGTAACATATCACCAGCCTCGGGTCTCCGAAGACGAGACTTGCGCCGCCAGACAGATTGTTCGACACGTCTGCGTCGCTCTCAGGAGGTAACATATCACCAGCCTCGGGTCTCCGAGGACGAGACTTGCGCCGCCAGACAGATTGTTCGACACGTCTTAGGCTCAAGCTTACGTATGCTTTGTGGAGCAAGTTTTTTATTTTTTATCATATTATATTATGATTTTGGCGCTCCCTGAAACTGCCGCCCCGAGCCGGTACCCCGGTTTGCTACGACGGGGTTTTTTAAAATTTTAACATGTATTTTTGACAGAATCCTAAAAGTCAAAGTTAAAATATCTTTATTATGTATAGGCCCCACGGAGGCACTTACACAAAAATCATTTTTACAAACTACCACCGGATCGTAATGCGGCCGCTACTGAGAAGATCCGGCAAGAAACTCAGCGGGCTTGTCTTCTTTTGTCATTTTTTTTTAAAAATAGTTTTACAAATTTTACTTATGTCAGCCTTAAACTTCTAAGCTTGCATGAGTTGAGCAGTTCAAGCCCACGCAGCTTTATCCTCCAGGTAATCCGAGATTTTATAATAAGCCTTTTTTGACAAACGGCTTTTTATCAAAGGTTTAAATTTCTTTATTGGAAGATCTCGGATATCCTGTGGCAGTTTGTTATAAAAGCGTATACTTTGGCCCATAAACGATTTGCCTGTTCTGTGGAGACGCGTGGCATGTACAACAAGATCGTGTTTGTTCCGGGTATTAATATTATGCGTATCACTATACTTTTTAAAAGAACTGATATTTTTTCTAACATAAACTAAATTTTCAAATATGTATTGTGACACAACCGTTAGAATATCTATCTCTTTGAATTTCTCTCTAAGTGAATCAATAGGAGCCAGATTGTAAATGGCTCTCACAGCTCTTTTCTGCAGAATAAAAATAGTATTAAGTTCTGCAGAAGATCCCCACAGTAATATGTCATATGACATAACACTGTGAAAATAGCTGAAATAAACAATTCTAGCGGTTTCAACATCAGTTAAACGTCTAATTTTCTTGACTGCATAAGCCGCGGAACTAAGTCCATATAACAGACTGATTCTATATGACCAAGCTCTGATGCCACGATTTTCACGCCATAAAACGCGGGCGGTGCTGCGTGGGTCAGCTAGTAGTAAAATAATCCTTTTTTTCTATTGTATTAACTAAAAGCAGGTAATTGAAACGGGAACTATATGTTGCAGGTATTTGGAAGCGCACTTGAGGCTCCGCGCGGCGCAGGTCGCGAGGCAACAAGGCGACAACGTGCCCGAACCACCGCCATACAAGGTTCGCCATCTTGCATTCATCATCATCAACATCACTAGCCGGGAGACGTCCACTGCTGAACATAGGCCTCCCCCTTACAACGCCACAATGAACGACAATTGTCTATTTGCATCCACCGGTTACCTGCGACGCGCACAATGTCGTCTGTCCACCTAGTGGGAGGCCTGCCTAAGCTGTGTCTTATTGAGTTCCCATTAACTTTGTGCAAGTTATTGAATCACTATCGAACTGGAACATCACTTCTACTATTAATATGGCAATATTGTTTTACACAGTGACGTTAGTAAATGTCAGTTTACTCCAGTGAATTAATAATTGGTATTTAGTAAGCTTCTCTAAACGAGTGTGCCAGTATAATTATGTGTATGAAGGAATGGAAGGTAGCGTCAGGCCAAAGGGTGGAGGGGTTAAATTATTAAACCTAAACAGATCACAAATAAGGCACCTAATAGGTGCACTCACGGGACATTTTGGTACCAACGAACACCTTCACAGAATGAGGCTAAGTACTGCTGACACTTGTAGATTCTGCGAAGATGAAAAATAGTTAATGCGACACATAGGTAATGTTGCTGCGACGCTCTTGCGAGACGTAGGTTGAATGATCTGGGAGTAGCCTATCCTACACCAGATGATTATATACAGCTCCAAGCTGGCGCGATCGTTGCGTACCTGAGGGAGCTCTTCGATACGTCAGCAACAGAGTAAGGGCTAGGGCATGCACAATGGATCCAACTGGGTCGAAGTGCGTTCCGGTGGGTACCGAGCCCAAAGGACAATGCCCATCTGTGCCCCAGAAATGCCCCAGAAATGCCCAGATAAAGTATATTACAAGATAGCTCTAATAAATAAAAAACTAGAATTATGTTGTTAATTTTAAATCATATGAGGCACTGGATAAAAAATAAGACGTTCTGTTGACATTGCCGTACCGGTGTATCTAACCAAATTGTTTTCATTTACATATTGACACTATACAATGGAGACAGACTAGATGATTCCAAATAACTGACATGTTTATCTGATAACATACAGATAAGTATATAAAAGAACACTGACCTGGCTTAGCTTATGTGATGATCATGAAGTTCCTAGTGAAAAACTAATAGCAATGCTGTCTGTAAACGATAAAATGTATAAAAAACCAGTAGGAAGTTATCATGTTTAATGTCCAATATATTTTGAACCGGTGCTTTATATGACATTAAATCTAGATATCATATAAATACTGTTAAAAAGTTATCATATGACGTAGAGATGCAGTTTGGGCATTGCATGGCATTTCTGACTTTCAGCTCCATACTAATATGGGCATGGTCCTTTATAACCACCAAGAATATAATAGAATATTGATGTGCATGTCAGGCGTCGAAGTCGTCGGCGGAAGAGATCCAGGAGCAGATAGAACTACTGCAGAGCGTGTCGTGGTCCCGGTGGGCCCCCGTGGACGAGCTGCTCGAGCTGGGGGGGGTCACGCTGCTACTGCAGGTCGTCGGATACGCGTACGAGTGGAACTTCAACGGCAGGTACAGTGCACACGTGTACTTGTGTATACTAGGTGGCGTGCAGAAAGTAGGTAAAGATATATGCGAGTTATCTGTACTCTAAGCAGGGGCGTGGCCGTATCAATGATGCGGGGCCCCCGGGGGTTACAGGGGCCCCGAACATTTGTAAGCAACAATTCGTAAATTCAATGTTCCCACCAGGGCCGTACCATCCTTTGGGACCCCCAACAAATTTTGATACGGGGCCCATCTAAGGTAAGCTACGCCACTGCTTAGAGCTTAGTCTCTAAGCTAATTGTTAGTGTGTCACCACAAATATCCTTAAATAATAATCATAATCGCGATCGCGAGGCGGTATGGCAAAGTAAGCATGAATGAATTTTGTGGTCTACGTAGTCAAATGTTTTAGTCATATCTGCAAATAGTGCACCTACATACTTTTTTTCGTCTACATTTTTTATGACATTAAATAAGAAATCGTATATTGCTAAATTAATACTTTTATTTTTCCTAAATCCCTTTTGCTCTTTACAGAATACCTCATATTTCTCGAGATATAGATAAAGTCTTTCATGAATAGCTTTTTCAAATATTTTGGAAAGAATCGATAACATAGCTACCGGTCTGTAATTTTCCATACATTCTTTATCACCTTTTTTAAATATAGGTTTCACTATGGCTGATTTTATTTGTGTTGGATAAGCACCAGCACTTACACACATATTAAAAATGTGACTCAAATGGGGTGCTATAATCTTTATCACGTACTTAATCACTGGTTGATATATCATCAGGTCCTACACTATTCGTACTTTTTAGATTTTTTGTTATTTTTATTAAGTCTTCAGTAGTAATGGGATACATAAAGAATGTTTGACGTTGAGTGTTTACTACTTTGCATTTTCCATGTGTACATGGATTGGGTTTAATCTGATCTACAAAATAATTATTAAACTTATTAGCAATATCCTCAGGTTTAGTATATATATTGTCCTCACTTTTTATTTTAAATATTTGTTGCTTTATCCGACTAGGTTTTTGGCTATTAATAATGTTCCATGTTGCTTTTGATTTATTTTTAGACGTCTTTATGTGATAGTTATTTTGTGCTCTTTGGGTCAAGTTTATTATATTCTTATACATTTTATTATACTTAGAAAATTGTCTTTTATTTTTATCATTTGGATTGTGCCTGTAGCGCCATAGTAATTTTCTACGTTTTTTACTACATGTTTTAATGCCTTTTGTGATCCATCTAATATTTTTCTTTAATTTATTAATAGTTATAACATTGTAAGGGAAGCATAGATTATAAAAAAGTAGGAAAGTATGCATGAATGCGTCATACGCGAAATTTGCATCTGTTGTATCATAGATCTCGCTAAATGTCAGGCTACTTAAACACGCTTCAAACTTTTCTAAATTTTCCATTGAAATATGCCGTTTATTAATTTTCCATGAAGTAATTTCTGGTTTTTTCTTTAATGGGATCCTGATTGTCTGTGCAGTGTGATCAGAAAGTCCCAAGTCAAGCACATTACATTCACAGCCTCGAATAAAGTTATGTGCAAAATTGTCAATGCATGTGTACTGCTTAAGCGAGTTGGTTGTCGTATCGCTAGTTTTAAATTAAAACTTAAAAGAAACTGTTCAAATTCTAAGGCATCTTTACCCCTTTTCAACAAATCTATGTTTAAGTCTCCACACAGTATTATATTTTTTCTTCTTTTTAGATAGAATTTTCTTAATATTTTTTCTAGTTTTACATAGAAAATATCAAGATTGCTCATTTGTGGGACCCTGTATACACACAATATAATAGTTTCATACTTATTTAATTGCACACCACAACATTCAAAAAGTCCCTGCACAGAATGATTAGCAACCTCGTCTAATTCTGAAGCAGCTACACGGAAGGTTCTACCGGGCTCTTCATGGGCCCGATGTAGACTTCTCAGCCTCCGTGGCCTGGCTACGATTCGGTGACCTCTTTGGGGAAACCGAAGGTTTTGTCTGTGCAATTATGGACGAAGTTGTGATGACGAACAACTACCGGAAATATATCCTGCGGGATGGCACCATCGACATTTGTCGGGCATGTCATCGCCCTGGTGAATCCCTCAGGCATATTATCTCCGGTCGGAGAAAGATAAAGAATGCAAATATCTGGATCTCGCGCACGAGGTTGTCGACATGTGGGACATTGATAAGGCATGATTGTACAATCATTGTACCTACAGTCGTTCCGCCCATGGCCTTATGGCCAAGAGCCTCGATAAACATCTTAAGAGGCTCACGTTAGACGGCTAGATCAAGGACCAGATGCAGAAGGCAGTGCTCCCGTAGACGGCACGCATTGTGAGGAGGTTCCTCTCTCTAGAGCCTTAACCACCGTCTGCTAGGACCCTGTTCCCGCAGCCGGTTGGAAGGTGTTCTTTATATTTTTAAATGTATTTGTGTTTTATATGCCATGAAACTCGTCAAGCCTCTATGTGCTAGCAACCCTAAGACACATTTCTTGCCGAATCGCGTAGTGGACATATGGAACGCTTTATCTGAAAGTGTAATAAGTGCACCCTCAGTGAATTCTTTTAAAAACAGACTAGACAATTATTTTTTAACAAATAAAACGCAAGTGCAATGATATACACGCATCAGCTCAAAGAGCTGCTTGTGTATTATCCTATAATAATAATAATATTTTATATTTAAAAATGTAAAGAATAGTTTTAAAGAATAATTGAATGGAATAATAATAATAATATCTTGGGACAATCCACACACGGTCATCCGATCCCAAACTAGGCAGAACCTGTAGAAACCGGAAAACTGATACTAATACTATACATGAACTATACATTACAGACGTATCCATTTACATTTAAAAACATCACGTTAATACCATGTCAGTACAAACAATTTTTAAATTAAGATTATTTAGAGAAATCTTAGGGTAGGCAGCCTTTTGGTGTGTATATGTACTCTCTGATTAATCTTATTACAGTTTTTAAATGCAAATTAATATGATTATAGAATCTGCTCACTTATGGATATTTAAAATGTTATACTAATATACATATAATACGTTCAACATGCTGAATATGTTTGTTTGCCTACCCTCCGTGCACGCCACTGCTAGGTGGTCCCTGTGAGCACCGTGACAGGTCCCCGGGGGGCTATAATGTGACCCCCGGCGACGGCGGTGGACTCAAAGGTGGACTGAGTAGTCCCTGGTGCGAATCCCACCGGGTAGGCCAGTCCCGTTAGCCAAGAAGTCATTCTACAATACAAAACGACAGAGAATAGATAACACGTGACATAGCGAAGGGTTATGTTGTTCTCATACATTTGTTTTCTATTATTATCTAGCGTTCCGTATTGTAGGATGACAACTTGGCCAAGGGGGCAGTTCTCCCCTCTAATGTGCCGACGCGTCAACCGCGGTTTAGTGGGGAAGAATCTCACATTCCCCGGTTGACACGCACATGTCCCGGGGACCTATTTAAGGTTACCCTAGTAAGAACAAAAGGTGGTAGGTCTCTTGTACAACTGCAGTGTCAGATATTACACCGCCAAGCAGTAGTTTGTAAACATTGTGTTCCGGTGTGAAGGGCACCGTAGCTGGTGATATTACCGGATACAATAACTAATGTCTCGGGAGAATATGAAAGTTTGGACGTCCTGACACATTTTTCTATCATCATCATCATCAGCCCACATCAGTCCACTGCTGGACATAGGCATCCCAAAGGCACGCCACTGAGCCCGATCTCCGGCTCTCCTCATCCATTGTCTGCCTAACCGCTCTGCGGATATCGTCGCTCCACCTAGTCACAGGGCGTCCTACACTACGCTTCCGGATTCGCGGTCTCCACTCCAGAACCAGTGTACCCCAACGGTCTTCGGTTCTTGGGCAAATATGATCAGCCCACTGCTGAAGCTGAAGTGATCAGCTGGCTAATCCTTTGAGCTGTGTCGGTCACATTGGTTCTCTGGCGAACTACTTCGTATTCCGTATTCGGTCCCTCAGAGAAACACCCGGCATAGCTGTCTCCATAGCCCGCTGAGCGACCTTGAATCGGTGGACTAGTCGTACCGTGAGTGGCCTAGTCGTGTGTAGTTCACGAATGAATCCTTCAATTGGACTACTTCAGTTGGTTTACTTCCTTCGTTCTCTAGTTCAGTTACAATTCATCTACTTCATAGTTCAGTTGTTTAGTCCACCGGGCGCGAACGATCCGATCCGAAACACGAACGATACGCAGTGCGGATAGATAATTCTGTCTCGCTCTGTTGTACGTACTGAAGTGATTTTTCTACTTCACTCAAACCATAGATAATACACTATATACTTAAGAATAGATGGGTCACTCTGGTTCATCTTTTAATAAACTAATTTTACCCTCGCCTAAAGATGGCGTAACTTTACAAGAATCCAAAATGTGCCAACAGATGGCGTTTTTTAAAATACTCACTTTACGTATAGGTAAATGAAGCATGAATATTTGTAAGGAACATGTTTAAAGGCAAACCAAAGAGATATTTATTGTAAAAGTTTATTTGGTAACCAATAACTTTATTCAACATATCTGAAGCACAATCATACTCTATTAATTATATAGTCCAATCCCCTTGAGTTTCTTGTTTCAGTACAGCTTTGCATTAAATTTTTCCAATTCAAGCCATTGTGGTTAAAGACAATGATGTAGTGGACCTGAAATAGTTCACGAGTAGTATAAATATTATTATATTTATATACTTATGCTAGGTGCATAATGACTTGTATGTTTAAGCTTTTGTAAATAAGTACATACCTACATAAGTAGATAAATAACACCCAGACACAGAACAAACAGAATTCTTCAAAAACATATTTGTAAATAAACTGTAAATATTTAGTTTCAATAAAATTTATAAAAGCTGTTTATCTTCAATGAAACAAGTTATTTTGAAAAAATGACATAACAACTTAGGTTACCATAGTAACCGCCAAAGGCAATTTACAATAGTACCTGGTAACCTCCTAGAGTAAAACCATAGTGTTTTATTAGGCATCCGTTAAGGCCGGCTGTTGCATAGGTTTTATTAAATTATGGAAGTTTACTAAAAATATACGAAATGTATCAGATTTACTCAAATAAATTGAAGATATACAATAACAATATTAAACTAATTAAATAAAAATATATAAACTGCATTTTTAACGCCATCTAGGCAAATTATAGTAGAATCTTAAAATTTAGTTCCTTCCCTTGCCTGAAGATTGTGCTAGTTTCCATACATTAAAATTTTGTCAGCTGTTTTAAGGAGAGTGCCACTGGCATGACTCAAACTTTGACTCGGTTATGTAATACAATCGTTCGAGAACGATATTAGGCGTGCTCTTGCTTTAGCTGTACATTGCTTGTTATTTAGAAAAGCTGATACTGAACTACCAAGCAAAATGGCAATGTACAGTTTATAAACACATTTGCACGAGCTTGAATATAAAATGTAGCAATCATAAAAGCACATTGTTTTCATTCGTAAGTATCTGAGTAGTTATGAAAACTGTAAAGTTTTTAGAGTATTTTGAGCTTCATGACATGATGTTACGAGAGTACGGGACACTTTAGTATAATTGTTACAGTTTACTGTTCATCTGAGATGAGTTGTGTGCATTGAGATATAATGTACCAATTGTGCGGGAATACGTTTCCAAATGGCTTAATTATTTAACTTTACAAAAACAGAAAATTAACGGAAGTTATATACTCATGTCTCAACTCATGCGATAAGCTGGTTAAAAAGTAATAATATATAATAATAATCTTTATTTAGCATTTCAGTATTTACATTTTCAGTGGCGTGCACAGAGGGTAGGCAAAAAAAATTATTCGGCTTATTTAACCTATTTTAAGTATCTTAGTATACCATGTCAAATATCCATAAGCAAGCAAATACTATAGACATATTAATTTGCAATTCAAAACATTAATAAGTTTATTCAGCAACTCAATATTGACAAAAACACTTTGCCTACCCTAGGATTTCTCTAAACAATCTTAATTTGAAAAAATCTTAGTTCGGACATGAATTATCATAATTTTTTTTTATGTAAATGGAAATATTGGTAATATTGATTAGGTTAAGGATATTTGTGATGGAACACGAACAAATAGAATAAAGGAAAAACAACTCGCAGATATTTTTACCTGATTTCTGTGCACGCCACTGTACATTTTATATTACTGTTGGACTGTGTACTGGAAAAAGAAAAAAAGGAAAGTGTACTGATGATTAATAAATCAACCATTTCAATATCTCTCATTGAACTAAGAACGAAAACCGAACAACAGACTAAATCATTTCTGTTGAGCTACTGGACTAGATTGAACTATTGAACTAAAAGATAGATATACTTCACAGCAGTGAAAAGATATGTATATATCTTTTCATTCAAGTGACACATTCTGCGCAAGGCTAGAGTGGCCACCTCTCGGCTCCGTATGTCATCACGGGTAGGACGCACCGATTAAATACTTTTGTCTTTCTTTTGACTTTCTCTATCAAACCTCAGTATTCTCAATCAACTGCCCTTCATTCAATATTGAACTCTATATCAAGTACGTTAAAGTGTGAACTCCGTCACCAGATCAGAGACGGTCCGGTCGGCCCTCGACGTGATATCCGTGTGTTGCGTGGCTCCGCGGGTGCAGTTGCTTCTCACTGACAAGATAGACATGAGGGACGCAGACCTCACCACCGGTGTCAACATCGTGCTCGGTAAGATAGTTTGTATTCTTTGTGTAGTACAGGGATGGCGAGCCAATGGCACTGCCATTGGTGGCACGCGGCACAATATTTGGGCACGCCACTGATCATTAATTTCATTATGCAGTGAGAAAAAACAACTTCTATTAAGGAAATCTTCTCAAAACAAGTGTTTGGAATATAGCGGACTGTTAAATAGAAATAAGCTGGTTGCAAAGTATTAGAATTTATTTTAACACCGAACACACGTACATCGTTAATAAGAGACAAAAGCAGACAGACCCGGAAGACAAAGTATTTTGACATTTATACTTTTAAATGTTGTGTTGCCAACAACAAGAAAGTATATTCTTGCAAAAATAAATGATAAATAATTTTTATGGATTTTTTGAACCAAGAAATTTTTGTATGGACAATAGTATTTTTTTTTCGGTATGGACAACTATTATACTTATTACGAGTGTTCAGGTGCGGTGCGCGGCCTTAGTAGGGAGTATTTGATACCTATTATTATTTTCCACAGATCACAAATCAGTACAAGTACTATATAATGCTTTTTTAGACCGGCCCGTTGGTCTAGTTGACACCCTGGCTGCTACCCGATGGGTCGTGGGTTCGATTCCCACCAAGTGTCTGGGCGTTATTTATCTATTTAAGTATGTATTTACAAAAAAAAATTTATATAAGTATTAGTATCAGTTGTCTGGTTTCCATAGTACAGGCTCTGCCTAGTTTGGGATCGGATGACCGTGTGTGAATTGTTCCAAGATATTATTATATTATTATTAAAGTAAGAACCGTAGGCACTGGTAAGAACATTAAAATACATAAATATCAGGTACAAGACAATAGGTACTATACCGTCAGCTGCATTTATCGACATTTGCGCTTGCGACAGATCAACCTCATCACTACTTATCACATACATATCAATATAACTCTTAAATAACTTTAATTAGTTCAATTCACCTGCCTCTTATAGGAAAATCTGCTTACACCTTGTTTAAGGGGACCATAGACAAACGCGTATTCTATTCCTAATATCATCGATATACTATACCAACTAGATTAGCTGTCAGGACCCGAAAAGTGGTCACGAAAATAGCGCCACGGAGACGGCTGTGTCGCTATTTGAAATTAGTACGAGCCGACCACAGCTAGCGTAAGGACGTATCGAAATTCCTTATTGCGCGTTTATAAACTGTCCAAATACTTATCGTAATACAAAAATTGCAGATGGAGAATTTTTTTTCGTTTCGTATTCTTATTACTACTAGTTTAAATAATAAATATAAGTAAGATATCATTATAATACGAAAGAAAAATAATTTATTTGTTATTTTCTCCGCTAGTAGTTCGCAACTGCCATGCCGAGACTGACAAAATTAATGTTGCCGATAGGAGTGTCGCCACTGTCTATACGAAAATGTCAAACTACACGTCATTACCAAAATAAAAATTTAGTTGTCATTTTTGCCACCAGCACGGATAAGTTGGTAAGTCAGTACACACACAATGGAAGCACACATTTCTCAGCTCCAAAACTGTGTAGGTGTCAAATTGTCTGCAATTGTTTTGAACCTTATTTCATAGTGGTTAAGAATTTTCTTTTAAATGAATTTATTTTTGCTTAAGTCAAAACAACTACTTTTTATCGTACCGCGTTGGCGATTTTATTGATTTTTCTTTGTCTCCGATGTAAAGGTTTTATGTGCCAACATTACTGCATACAGAATTAGACTTTATTACTACACGTGAAAGCTTCTATTAGTCCGACGTTCCGAATTATTTAAAACGATTTTCTACAATTTCTAGCTACGTGTATAGTTGTGTAAGTATATTTAACCGTACCACATTTTCGATGTCATTTTGTTCGTGACTGCTTATCTTGTTTATAGTATATCGATGCCTAATATATAAACTCCATGTTATTTTCCCAATCATCACGACATCAACATTATTCTTCACGTCTATGGCCTTACTGAACATTTTTAACAAAAAATGACATTGATATACACAGGATTTGGTTCTGCATTCTTAACATATTTACGGAGGTTGACACATACCTTTTAAAGAACATAAATCAATCATTAAATGATAGACTTAAAATTATGAATTATTTTTTATGTTTGGTACGAAAAGAAATCCCGTGTGCAACCGTCACTATAAAATAATCCCGTCTGGCACCGCTCTTCGCGCAAAGTAGATAAACAAGAGTACGCGCGGTTTGCCAACCTTGGGGGCGCTTATTCTGGTTGAACGTTAATCGTGAATCATTAATTTATCCTTTAGTTATTAACCACTGAATTATTAAACTATTTTTAATCAATTAACATAATCCTTAACTGTTAGGTCTACAAATATGGAAAAAATGCAAAAGTACATCCTGTATAGCTTCGCCTCCCCTGGTATAATATCTTGGTAATTTGATTAGAAACGAAAGTGATTTATTAACGACTAGCAATTCCCAGCGACTTGGCACGCTATTATTTTTTTCATACAACGGTACCAACCGAATGACATCGCATCAAGTCAGTGAGCGTTTTCACATCAACGCGTACTGTATCATACACATATTATATTGGTAAGCAGGCGCGGCGGACGGCGAGATAGTACCGGAACCGGAAGTGCAGAAGGCAGCGCTGAATGTTCTCGTCAACTGCGTATGCGCACCCGTACATAGAGTAAGTTACAGTTTAGTTTATTATATACAGGGTGTAACTGATGTAAGGGACATCGTACCGAAAACCGATACCAGGTATCCAGTACATGATTCTGAACATTCTAGTGTTGAAATTTTTCATCGGCTTTTTATGAATTAAAAAAAAATGCCGCTTTTTTTTAATAAAATTGGGGAACATCATTATTGATATAATAATAAAGCCTATTTTCAATTTAAAAACAATAAATTACTTATTTGTGCAAAATTAGCAATCATCAGCAGCCGAAAAGTCCACTGCTGAACAAGGTCTCTCCCTTAGAAGGGAGGGGTTGCCATAATCTCCACATTTGTCAGACGGCTTGATTGAAATCAGCAGTGTAATTTGAAAATAAATATTATTTCGCACGTATTCATTACATGCTCAAAAATCAACAAGTAAGTCATTTTCCATATAAATGGTTTTTGTAATGTTGTAACGGACAATACGAGAAATCTTATAAAAAAAGTTTTCGGTATGTAGTCCCTTACACCCTGTATAATGCTCTTTAGAAATCTTCGACCACGGCAGCCAATGTTTTAACCAGATCATCAATGTATTATAGTGCACAAGAGCTTGCGTGGACACAAGTGCACCATCTCTACCTTTACCTCTCAATGAGATGGGACCGAAGACTGACCAGGGGGTTTTCAGGTGCGGGATTGACTATAAATGCCACCAGAATCCAGATAATCAATCGATCAATTAAAACTACTCCTCAAATTGATAGTATCATACCATGAAGTCGTACCATAAAGATTCCTTTATAGGTACTATGGCGGACACGAACAGTGTATCAGTTTTCAATCAAAATCGTTTGAACGATGTTACGTGCGTTTACCCCGCCCGCGCGTATTTTGGACCAGCACGTGCAAGCGCTTGTCGTCTTAAAGGTGATACACCGCTTGTGACCGCGATAGTAGTAAAGCCTTCTTTATTTCCTTAATTTGCATGCATTTGTAACAGATAAAACATATGTATATATTTTTTTTAAATTTAAGGACCTCTCACCGAGTAAGGGCCTCCGTTATATTTTTCCTGACATTTCTATCCCTTGCCTTGATAATCCAGTCGTTTTCAACCCCTCTGTTTATCTCGTGTATTTTGGATCAAAGACCACGATATTACCAGTGGCGTGCACAGAGGGTAGGCAAAAAAATGTATTCGGCTTGTTTAACCTATTTTAAGTATATTAGTATACCATTTCAAATATCCATAAGCAAGCAAATACTATAGACATATGAATTTGCATTTCAAAACATTAATAAGTTCATTCAGCGGCTCCATACTGACAAAAATACTTTGCCTACCCTAGGATTTCTCTAAACAATCTTAATTAAAAAAAATCTTATTTCGGACATGAAATAACGTAATTTTTTAAAATGTAAATGGATATGTTGGTAATGTTGATTAATTTAAGGATATTTGTGCTGGAACACGAACAATTAGCATAAAGCATAAACAACTCGAAGGTATTTTTCCCTGCTTTTTGTGCACGCCACTGGATATTACGGTACCCTAAAAAGATTGGCCGTCGTGACCGGATATCGCCTGGAGAGCATTATTATTAGTTTACACAACATTATATTGTTATATTGTAGTAACTGTAAGTGTTGTTCTACTAGGCCGGTACGTCCACGACTAGGTTCTCCATAACTGGTTCCAGTAAAAAGAAAACAGCTCTCAAGTCGTATGAAGACGTGATACAGAAAGTTTGGGAGAGCGTGCGCACCAACAACGGTATCATGGTGAGTGGAACACCGCACCGTGCGAATCTATACATTGTTTTTCTTTATAAGATCTAAATCAGTACAAGTATGAAGGCTGACATTGACAACATTTCATACTTTTAACAACGGTGTTTGAATACATATGGTATAGTTCGATTCAAACTTAAAGGCGGCTCTGTGAAGTTCGTGCATTGCGTCTTCGCGCATGTACAGTCAAGTCGACAATGGACAACCTCGGCATTACCCCGCTGATACCTTAAATTGGTTACTGCGCAGCGACTTGAGCCTAACTTCACGGCCGCCTTTTAGAATGCATCGCAAATAAAAATATGCCGACCGTTAGCCACCATTATGTATTTTTTTACCTCCAAAAACATTAATATGGGTATCAAATATGGTCTTAACGATACGAGTTGAAATATATATTCATGTGTATAGGTTTTATGTATGTATATTGTAATTTAAGCCCATTTTGATTGTTTGTCGACTACAAATGGCTTTTTGTCCTTTTATATAATTTATACTTGTTACAGTATTGGAAGATAGAGAACCACTATTTTTATTACTATAAGTTTAAAAAAATGTTATACGAGTACCTTTTGTTTGGTCTCCAGACAAACCCGATTTAGGGTTTTTGAGATACTTTGTAATAAACTGATGTGTACCCTTTTTAATATAAATAAAGAAAAGAAATTTGAATCACCTACATAATATGAAATGTTGTCAATTGGTAGCATACAATGTCATATACAACCCTACCAGTTGTCTTTGGCTGGTAAAACAGGGTATACATAATAATATGCCCAATTCATATTACATTGCAACACAGCTGTCTATAGGCAAGCGTATCGCGCACCATCAGGCGAACGTCTTCCCAATCACCTCAGACAATTTAATGAACACAAATATCGTCTGCGGCCAGGTGTTATTGTCCCTGATGATGGTGAAGTCCCCCATCACGGACGCGGACCGGCTGCGAGGCCTGGCGTGTCGGGCCCTGGCAGGCCTCGCGCGCTGCGCTACTGTGAGACAGATCATATCCAAACTGCCGCTGTTCACCACGTCGCAGATACAAGGTACGGCGATCGTGTAGTATACTTGACAGTTAAGAGTCGAGTATGGTGAGAGTCGGTTGTGGTAAGAGTCGAGTTTGATAAGAATCGAGTGTGGTAAGAGTTGAGTTTAGTAAGAGTCGAGTGTGGTAACAGTCCAGTGTGGTAAGAGTCGAGCGTGGTAAGAGTCGAGCGAGGTAAGAGTCGAGTTTAGAAAGAGTCGAGTGTGGTAAGAGTCGAGCGTGGTAAGAGTCGAGCGTGGTAAGAGTCGAGCATGGTAAGAGTCGAGCATGGTAAGAGTCGAGCGTGGTAAACGGCGATTGTGGTAATAGTCGAGTGTGATGTGCGTTGTAAGAGTCGGTGTGGTAAAAGTCGAGCATGGTAAGAGTCGAGCGTGGTAAGAGTCGAGCGTGGTAAGAGTCGAGCGTGGTAAACGGCGACTGTGGTAATAGTCGAGTGTGATAAGCGTCGTGCGTTGTAAGAGTTGGTGTGGTAAAAGTCGAGCATGGTAAGAGTCGAGCGTGGTAAGAGTCGATTGTGGTAATAGTCGAGTGTGATAAGCGTCGTGCGTTGTAAGAGTTGGTGTGGTAAAAGTCGAGCATGGTAAGAGTCGAGCGTGGTAAGAGTCGATCATGGTAAGAGTCGATTGTGGTAATAGTCGAGTGTGATAAGCGTCGTGCGTTGTAAGAGTCGAGCGTCACAAGAGTCGAGTTTAGAAAGAGTCTAATGTGGTAACAGTCGAGTGTGGTAAGCGTCGTGCGTTGTAAGAGTCGAGCATGGTAAGAGTCAAGCGTGACAAGAGTCGAGCGTGGTACGAGTCGGGTATAGTAAGAGTCGAGTACGAAATGAGTCAAACATTTTAGTCTCTAGTATGTCGAGTCTAGTATATTAAGAGTTGACACATTGTTGCCAGTGTTGATGCGCGACCCGATCCTGCAAGAGAAGCGGCAGGAGCACGTGATGTTCCAGAAGTATGCGCTGGAACTGCTGGAGTACGTGTCCGGCAAGAGCAAGCATAAAGGCGCCGAGTTCGAGACGTCGCTCGCTAATATACACAGGGTAAGTTATCATGAACAAAGTGAAATCCAAGCATGGCAGCGTTAGCACCATGTTTGGATAAAGCACATAAGTTTTAAATATATGACTTTCAGTTAATAAAATTAAATGCAAAGTAATAAAACTATAACTCTACAACGGAAAATCAACTGAAAAGTACAAAAGAATAAAAAAAAATCTTATTTTACTGAATTCTTATCAACACGTACAGTACTCACAACGGATTTTTGTGTGTCTGAATTTGGGCTTGGCGAACCATTTCGCAACTACAGTCGTGAGTTGTCAACACAAATAAATTAAGTAGTATAAATTTAAAAAAATAAGAAAAAAACCGACATAGGTAAACAAACTCTTAATAGTATATTTCATTACGAGTGCGGAAAGCATGTCATTGCAAAGAGTTCCGACAAATGTCTGGTTGACAGTCGGAACAAGTTGCAATGACGGTTCCGCACGTGTACTGAACAACTATTTTTAATACAGTTGCGAAAAAACGAAGCAACTTAATAAAATAATAAAAATACACAACAAACTCAACTAACTTATCATTTATTTCTTATAAAAGTTATAATTCACATGTACATTGAAATTGGTACAGTTTTTAATAGTAACTGGGGAAGTTTTAGGTTGCATATTTACTGTTTGAGACAAACTATTATTAATTTGGTATGATTGTTCATGTATATTTATCAAAGGTGTTAAACATTGGCGTTTGCTAGTTGATGGAATAGGATCTGATGAATTATCGTTATCAACGACGGTAGATGGACGAATGTTCTCTTCAGTATTGGCATGTGAAGGAGACGGACTGGACTTTAAATTAATGGATCGTGTGATTTTTTTCCCAGTTTCTAGTTTGTTGTTTAATGAATCAGCAATATAGCCTTCTGCAACTGTCTGATATTGTCTGATTTCCAACCTCCTAGTCGCTTTAAGGACGTCAAATTGGCTCCCGAATCTGCCAATAATGTAGCAGAGGTCCTCCTGAAGCTGTGCCCAGTATAACACTCAGCATCCGGCAGACCAAGAAACGTAGCTATTTCTTTTGGCATATTACCAAATTTGTTTATCTCGATTGCTTAAGTTGTACACTTTCCTTTTTGATAATTTTGGAAAAAACGGTCGGTTTTTGCTTTTTGGGACCGCTGAATCATATATTTTTGCACTATTCTTAGAAAATCTCGTTCAACAACAAAGCTTCTCGGTATCTTATTTTTTGTATTCGGAATTTTGATTAGTAGCATTTTCCCATGGGTTGCAATATCTTTTAAAGTAATATTGGCTAACTCCTCTCTGCGGCAAGCTCCAACAACACCAAAAATCAGCGCAACCTACAAAAGGGATTTGATTAATATTTTTTTAAATAATATATAAAGTGTATTTTGCGATTTCGTAAACTGAATACTAAAGAAAAATATAAGTACTTATTAATAAATTAGGTAAGTACCTTTGTGGCTAAATAACGATCATCGGGAGCTTCGTTCAAAAACCTTTCCACTTCATTAGATGTTAATATTTTCGACTTTTTAGTTGTAAAACCGTCTGATTGTCGTTTTAAGAAAGCATTTAGTTTTTGGTATTCACTTATATCCACGTTGTTCCTTATTTTCAGCATACTTTTTATCATCGAAAACCTCGACCATAACGTAGAAGGTTTTAATTTTGCTGAGAGTTCGGAGAAGTATGCCAACATAACATTTACTGAAAAACTATTTGCTTTTTTCTCTTCTCTCCGCGCAATAAATTAGTCGTATGTAGATATGTAGCGACTTTTTGACTTTTCCGGTAAAATGTTCTCCGAAGCATTTTGTGCAATTATACTGAGTTCGGGTGGTGTTAATTCAAAAAACATATCGTCGAAATTACTCATTTTGTGCAACAAGCAACTAAACTCACAACAAACAAAGTACAAGGATTTTTTTTGGAAAATGGCACCAACCGTAAAATAATATAAGCAGTTTTTTGTTTTCTTTATCCATTCTGGGTAGACAAAGGGAAATATGTCCATACAGCCAAATCTGATATTGAAACAAATTAGTAGCTGAATCGTAAAAACTTCTATGAATTCTTTTTAGTAAAAACTTCGTGGTTGTTTTTTTTTCTCTTTTTAATAGACATTATTTTGACAGTTGGGAAAGAAAACGCACGAGTGCGGGAAAGGTAAAGAAAAAGCACTAGTGCGTAATAGCCTACATCCCGAACGCTATACATTTTTTTTTTTTTTTTTTTTATACCACATCCCTGCAATACGCCACTTTTTGAGCAACTGTCAAGATTTAACCATACATTTATAATTCGGTGGGTTCTACATTTAATGGAACCGAGTTCCTGTTGCCACCTTCTTGCTTGCTCCCATCACCAGACTCTGATCTTACTACTCGCAGCAACCTATCCAAAGAATCCAAATTCGGTGGGTCTACGTCTATTAGTGCAGAGATCCCGTGACCACCTTCCTGCTCCATCATCAGACCCTGATCACTATTTTTCTGGCAACTGCTCGTCGAGACCTACCTATCGAGCCCAAACTCGGTGGGTCTACGTTTATTGGTGCTGAGATCCCGGGACCACCTTCCTGCTCCATCATCAGACACTGGTAAAGGTTACCATTTTAATTTAGTATCATCGGATTTACATATGTCCTAAATTTCAGATGTTTCGGACTAATAGAAGTAATGAAAAAGTCTATTGGTATACGAAATATCCCTATCTCGACTCGTAAAAGAGCTGATGGTCTTCAAACGGCTGGACCGACTTCCATGAAACGTAGCTAAGAACCATCTCGCTAAAATTAGCTTTCAAATAAAAAAAACCGCATTCAAATCCGTTCACTGGTTGGACCGCTACGATTTCACAGACAGACATACATACAGACAGTAGATAGACTTCCGGACATAGGCGACAAACTTATAACTCCCCTCGTTTTTGTTCGGGGGTTTATCAACACATAGTCTCAAAACGGATCTTTCTGTGTCTGAAGTTGGGTTTGGCAACTACAGTCGTAAAGGAGACAGAGATGATTCTATACAATTTTGGGTCCAGGTTGTAAAAAGATGAAAGTTGTGCCTGTTGATAGCTAGTATATTCTTAAATTAATACTGAACATTTTGCGGATTTTTGCAATCTGAGAGAAAATTTATAAGATATTTATGAAAAGTGAGGTTATGTAACAACCAGTACCTTAATGGCTGATTTTAAGTACAATTTATGTTTTTATAAATATATAATTATATGATACACTATCTTGGCTGTAGTTATCTATGAGTAAGGCAAGAGTATACCCTGTTTTTAGTTACAAGATCAAAATCGTAGCATAAAATGTTTGCATACAGGAGTGATGGCCGGTCAGTGGCCAGCCAAAAGCAACTTATAGGGTTCAAAACTAAATATTCAACCCTAGCAAATCTCTTTGGCTGGCTACCGATCAACCATCACTCCTGTATTCATACATTTATTGCTAAGATTTTGACGTTGTAAAGAAAAACGGGGCATATATTGTTATATAACCACAGTTTGCCTGATATGTTTAGTTCCCCTAGGATTGAGGCTTTTGCCATTAAATCAATTGCATCCCTGAGCCAACACCCAGAATTTCATAGAGAAACCCAATAGTTAATCCATTGCTCAATGCAATACAATGCAAGCAATGGATTAACTATTGGGTTTTTCTCTAGCTCTTCAGTCGCGCTTACGACCAAGTATGAATTATATGTTTGTCATATTGTGTATGTAAGTAGAGTAAAAGAAGACTCCCATGATTCTCTTTAAGAAGGGAGAAATAAAACTATTAAGTATTATAATTATTTATTTATTCGTCTTCAATTATAATATTATTAAAATATTACCTTACTAGAAATTGTGCAGGCTGTACTAGGTATATGACCTTGGTATTGTTATTTTTTTTTCGCGGAGATAAGGTTCGATAGGTCCCCGGAGTCTGGGGGTCAACCAGGGTACGTGCGATTCTTAACCACTAAAACCCCCGCCCTAACGCCCCCACTAAAAGGCAGTCTCATCGCCAGAAGGTCTCATCAGACCTGGGCTCTTCGATGTGATATTCATATAAGTTTATTCACTTTTTCATAATGTAGGTATAATTAGATCTGCACCAGGAGCCCCTCAGTGCCTTGCTTTTTACCCTGCCGCTGGCGAGAGCGCATTGCAGCCCCCCGGGAACCAGACACGGTGCTCATGGGGACGAGGGTAGCAGCACCGCTGCCGTCCTCTGAGTCGCCGCCATACGCAATGGACGTCCTAGGGCCCACACACTGAACCGCTGGACGTTAGGGGGGTGGACTCTGAAGGATTATTTATTTATTTAATAATTTCTGTACACACAAACTCAGACAAAATAAACCTTAGGATAATACAGCTCTCGTAGCAGGCTGCTGCTGACCTCTCTGCACACCTATATTACAAAACCATCATTACCCCGTACATATTCACCAAAATAAGATCCACTCCTGTATAATATTAGAATACTTGATTGAGGAGTTGAGCTATTATACGTATAGTAAATCGCTAGTGATGAAAAAGAACATCCACAGTGGAGACAAACATTAGGGTGCCCAAGTAATCTCGATTCATTTGCAGTTGGTCGTCGAGCTAAGTCCCAGTAAGCTTGACAAACATGAAAGCTGCTGTTTATCTGAAAGATGGAAAAGTTTTGAATGTAATATAATAAATATCGTAAAGGTAATGTAACCAGCATGGTAGTCGCTGGCAAGCTAACAAAAGGAAGTATGAACTTACAGGCTGTAGTGCATGCTATTCACGAATCACTGACAGCATCAACTCATCATCTAAAGGTCGTCGGCCTAGTGTATCACAGCGACTAGTCGCTATGCCGCAATTCACACAGCGATCCATAGTAAAATCCAAAACAATGGGTTGAAGTCAGAAGCGAGTTTCTCCGTGTCAGGCGATATCATAGTGTGGTTCCTAGTTACTCTGAATGTGGTTCGTACAAAGAAAGCAAGCTCAGAGGTCCGTAGAAAGCAGTACTTGAGGGATAAAATCAATTAATCATGAAAAAACCCTGAGGAAAAAACTAGATAACAGTCAAAACATACGAAACGAGTGAGTGTTGTAGAGACGCTCGATCCGTATCGACAATTATTAAAAAAAAGTATTTATTTCATGCATTTTAAACTAATATCTTATTTCTAGTTTTCTACTATAATTATTAATATAAAATGTTATTACTAATGGCAGCTCAGGTGCTCCTCCCTTCCGGCAGTTTTGTGAAGGTAGGTACTTGTTGAAGCACAGTTCCCCGATAGGACCTGAACAAACCTGAAGGTGCGCGTGTTTTCGGTGCATCCAGTCGTTTAGCACCTTTAGCCGGTATGGTCAAGTAGTCGGTGCTTGGCTCCGCCACTCACTTCTGCGACCACACAAGGACGTCGTCTTGTGCCTTCCTTCGCTATCGCTGAACTTCAACAGGAGGTGCTCCGCCCCGGCTCCGCGCTTCTGTGTTCTGCCGGTGTAATTCGACATATCCGCCTCCAAGTGTCAGGGTAAGACTACAATGGATGGGGCTTGGTTTGGGCTGTCAGAATGTCCACCCACACTGGCGCACCATAGAGGGACATCGTTATATAAGCGATGGCAACTATCACTTTGGCTACCCAGATTCGACAGGTGCCGCAACAGAGCACCGGCGGCGGCTCTAGACCCTTGAAATGTTCGTCATTGGCTTTCGCTGAAACATAGGATAGGGCCAGCGAAACCTATTCGTTAGGCCGTTTGACTGGTCTGTCTGTATGCAACAAAACCTAAAGAGCAATCATGGGCTTTCTCTGAAACGTCCAACATGCTAAGCACGATATCCAACACTTGATACATAAGTATGAGTATGACGTCACTACGACATAGTATTTTAATTCTATTTTTTGCATGGAGAACTTTTCTGTGTTCAAAACAACATCATACTCCACACATCATACTCCACACCAACCTGCGAAGACTGCAAGTCGTGCTAGGCCTGCAGATAAAACTAAAGAAACGCAATCGTTAGCATCTGTTGAGTAGGTCTGTAGGCAGCATTAGATATATACACATTACACGCATGTTGTTCGAACTTTTTTTATACTGGGACAATTCACACACGGCTATCTGATCCCAAACTAGTTAAAGCCTATTCTACGGTAACCGGACAACTGATACAAATACTTATATACTTTTTTTGTAAATACCTACTTAATATAGATTGTAACAGCCAGACGGAAGGTGGGAATCGATCCTATTAGGTAGCAGCCATGGTGTCCCACCAACAGATCATTTTTTTGCCATCGCGGAGGAAACCTTCAAAAGGTACCCAGACTTCGTAGGGGGCGGAGGCCGGGTTATATGGGATTTGAACTCACTAAAACCTCCCCGATGGCCTTCATAGACGCTTGGCATTCTGGTCGCTCCGCTCGGACCTCGCCAGAGTCTCCAGCCACACACACTTGCTAGAGCATGTTACCGGGGAGCAGAAATGCATTTCCGCCAGGATGTTCAGGGGTGGTAAATGTGGCAGGATTGTTGCCGCCTTACATGAAATGTTGCGGCACCTTCTTGCAACCCGGATTAACCACTGGATCATAATAAGTATGTAATTGAATAAACCGATAATTGGATCAATACAATGAGATGCTTTGAATTGAGATTCAAAATATCGATACAAAGCGACTGGGAAGAACAACCCTAAAATGAATATGACTTATTTAGTCTTTCCTCCAAGATTATGACAAATAGCCATAAACTCAGAAAAAAAATTACTTGTCAATGCAGATACTACAGATTAAAAATACATAATTGATTTAACGCGACTAATGAGGCGATTCGTGAACTTTAATCGATTTGAAGATTACTCTTGTAAATATTTTTAGATCTCTTTCAATATCGCAATGATTGTTCATAACATTCAATTAATTAACTAAACACACAGTTTGGTATTAACGATTTTCAATAATTAATACGTTTAAGGGCACATTAATCGATTATACTTTAATAGATAATCGATTTATGAACTGCATAAACTTCTTGTTAAGATTCCTCTGTTTCCAGCTTGATTTAATGGACTGGTTTTTTACATTTTTAAATAGAAATATATAACCATTTTTTAGGCCGTAACTCATCTTTTTACAAGTTGGACCCAATAATCCCAGTCTCCTTTATTGTCAATACGTATACACAAAACTAGCTACTGCGCAGCATCATGCAGTCAACTTCAAACACACAAAGATCCGTAGTGTCTCTTTTTTTTATTTGTGTAGGAGTAG
Source organism: Furcula furcula (assembly GCA_911728495.1). Lineage (NCBI taxonomy): Eukaryota > Metazoa > Arthropoda > Insecta > Lepidoptera > Notodontidae > Furcula > Furcula furcula. The sequence goes on from OU452242.1 coordinate 58,238,778, forward strand.
TACTGTTGGCCGCAGATGGCCATTACAGCTTCACCGGACAAGAGGGCGAGCGCTTTAAGCGCTCCAGCCAGAAAGGTAGCGACTAGCTCAAGGGCACCTCAGGGAGGCACGGCCTCGGCTTGGGCTGCCGCTTAGAGAGTATGTGTTTACCACCGGTTCACAACGCGCCCCCGCTGAGAAGAACCGGCAAGAAACTCAGCGAGGGGATGCATGTCGAGGTCGCATGCGTACGACCCTTCGGCCTCGCCGGCGAGACCGGTGTCTGTGTGTTGATGTGTTTACGACGACTCGTGACGTCGTTGTCGGTGTTGGTGTTGTGTCAGTGTCGTGGTCCAGGAGGACGGACATCGGGTCGGGTGGGTCGAGCAGTACATGCCGCGGACGGCGGCGATGTACGGTAGGTCGACGATCTGAGGGACCAGGACCAGGGTCGGGGTCGATCGTAGTGTCTCCTGTGCCTATGTAGTGACAACTGATTTTTTTCTCGCGTACAATCTCGCACACTCCATATCGCGAGTGTACTCGAGTCAGACACCGTGTCGCATGTGAACGAAGCGATTGTGTTTGTGCGAGCAGGCGAACGTGGTGGCGCAGACCCGCATCCACTACAACGAGCGGCAGCTGCTGCAACTAGTGGCGGCGCACCTGCAGGCGCGCGGGCTCGCCGAGAGCGCCGCCACCCTGCGCCGCGAGGCCGCGCTGCCCCCGCGCGCCGCCACCGCCCCCGCGCCGCCCCCGCCGCCCGTCTACACGCCGCACACGCCGCAGCGGGTACGTGTACACACACACCTGCAGGCGCGCCCCCTCGCCGAGAGCGCCGCCACCCTGCGCCGCGAGGCCGCGCTGCCCCCGCGCGCCGCCACCGCCCCCGCGCCGCCCCCGCCGCCCGTCTACACGCCGCACACGCCGCAGCGGGTACGTGTACACACACACCTGCAGGCGCGCGGGCTCGCCGAGAGCGCCGCCACCCTGCGCCGCGAGGCCGCGCTGCCCCCGCGCGCCGCCACCGCCCCCGCGCCGCCCCCGCCGCCCGTCTACACGCCGCACACGCCGCAGCGGGTACGTGTACACACACACCTGCAGGCGCGCGGGCTCGCCGAGAGCGCCGCCACCCTGCGCCGCGAGGCCGCGCTGCCCCCGCGCGCCGCCACCGCCCCCGCGCCGCCCCCGCCGCCCGTCTACACGCCGCACACGCCGCAGCGGGTACGTGTACACACACACCTGCAGGCGCGCCCCCTCGCCGAGAGCGCCGCCACCCTGCGCCGCGAGGCCGCGCTGCCCCCGCGCGCCGCCACCGCCCCCGCGCCGCCCCCGCCGCCCGTCTACACGCCGCACACGCCGCAGCGGGTACGTGTACACACACACCTGCAGGCGCGCCCCCTCGCCGAGAGCGCCGCCACCCTGCGCCGCGAGGCCGCGCTGCCCCCGCGCGCCGCCACCGCCCCCGCGCCGCCCCCGCCGCCCGTCTACACGCCGCACACGCCGCAGCGGGTACGTGTACACACACACCTGCAGGCGCGCCCCCTCGCCGAGAGCGCCGCCACCCTGCGCCGCGAGGCCGCGCTGCCCCCGCGCGCCGCCACCGCCCCCGCGCCGCCCCCGCCGCCCGTCTACACGCCGCACACGCCGCAGCGGGTACGTGTACACACACACCTGCAGGCGCGCCCCCTCGCCGAGAGCGCCGCCACCCTGCGCCGCGAGGCCGCGCTGCCCCCGCGCGGCCTCGCGGCGCAGGGTGGCGAAAGACTCCCACTGTTGAACAAAGGCTTCCCCCTTAGAAGGTAGGGAAGGTAGGGTAGGGTAGGGGGGGGGGGTAGGTAGGGAGGCTTGCCATAATCCCCACGCTTAGCAGGTTGCTTGGGGATTGCAGCAAAGGTGGTAGGTAATGCAGTAGAACGACGCTGCTGCCCGTCTACTTGTCTTCCCTTAGCACCCAGCGGGAGGAGATGAGCGGGTGTTATTTTTATTCAGACAGGTCACGGGCACGTTGAGTGTACATTGCCGGTTTTGTTCACAGCCGCGGCTGTCAGTGTCGCGCACCAATAGCACTGGATCGGTGCACCGCGATAGCATAGACTTGAACAACTCCCACACGCCAATGCACACAGAAGACACCGCCGCCTCACCTTATATTATTAAACTCAGGTATGTATGTTATTTACATCTAAGATAAATTATACCTATTAGTATAATATCTATATAGGTCTAATCCCACCACTGTTACTGCTGTAAGCCAGGATTTACAGTGGTCACCACTGAAGACAGGTTTGGTGATACCCGGGAGAACGCTAGATTGTCTTGGAACCTGCAACAAATTTAATTAAAAAGGTTGATAGGAGGAGTTGGAAAGCCATCACTTCCCTCTTTTGCAAAGCGGGAGACGAGCAATGAATTAACACAAGGTTGATACAACCTCAAAAATGAAAGCTTACAGGCGGCTAACGAGGGCTATTTGTTAGGTTATAATAATAATAATATGACATGACGTTTATCTAGCCTGTCAAGGGGGCACGGCGTCACTACGACGTGACATGCACACGCATTCGGTGTGGGTCAACCCTTAAATCTCTCGTTCATCATCTATACATATTATAAAACAAAGTCACTCCCGCTGTCTGTCTGTCCCTATGTATGCTTAGATCTTTAAAACCACGCAACGGTTTTTTATGCGGTTTTTCCTAATAGATAGAGTGATTCAAGAGGAAGGTTTATATGTATTATACATGCATAATACAGTAGAGAAACACTGTTAATTTTAGAGGTTTCTAATGTGATGTCGTAAATAAACACATTTTTTTGCGCTTACATTGCAAACTAAGACTGAACCCTACGAGATAGATCAAAATAATGTACTACAGTATTATACACCTTAACAAGTTCTACAAAAAAGTCTGCAATATTATATGTTTATCACTTAGGGATAACCCACAATTAAAATTTTTTATCCTTTACTTTTTATCTAAATTAATTAACGATAAATTGTTGTTAGCATGAATTTGTCCCGCGTTCAATATAACGTAAACTTCACTAATATTTACACCAAAGAAAAAATAGCTGTAAACGTTGTTCATACTACTAGGTTAAGGTTAAGCAACATAAGGCAAGGTCATTACATAGATGGGTGAACCGATTTGTATGAAATTTTGTGTGCATATCGGGTAGGTCGGAGAATTGGTCTAGGTTAAGCAACGTTAGGCAAGGTCTGTACGGTGCAACCGCACATTGCTATTGTCAGCATTATGCCCGCGGCCGCGAGCCGCGCTTTTATAATACTTCAGTTCACGTTTACGTCTTGCCATCGACGCGCGTAACTCAACTATCAACTATCAATCATTATCATTTTAGTATTTAAGTATTACAAATAAACAATTTATATTAATATCAATTTAGCATTATCATTTAAGGTGTAAACCTTACATCTTTATGGTCCTTCGAGCCTCCGAAGGCGGGACCGAAACGCGTGTGCTAGTGAAATTAGGGCGTACTGCCTAATTTTTGGATTGCCACTTTGGACCGCTGCGTAAGTTAACCAGCCAGCCTTCGGTGAGTTATCAAAGTTATCATTATCAATCATCATGCAAGACATCATAGCAACGCAATATCAACCGCGGGGAACAAATAGCAGATTGGAGGAAATGCTGCGCAAACAATCAAGCAACTTTAAGGCATTTTCACGTACTGTTGCTAACTTGGACCTTCAAAATATATCAGACAAATGGGAATTTAAAGACGTCTTGAAAACTGTCGAATCACGATGGTCTGCTATCGATTCTCTCCATTGGGAGTTGGATAGCGAGCTCCAAGGTGAAAATGAAGATCATGAATTGGCTTTTACTAGATATGAAAAGGAGTATCAGAATATCAAAAAGGAAATCAATATCAAAATGAGTTCGATGAGACATCGTGAAAAATCAACACCTTTAATGGACCTTCCTACCTTTGGGGGAAGCTATCATCAATGGGTCAGTTTTAAGGATTTATTTATAGAAACTATACACAGCAATCCATGTTTATCAAACGCGCAGAAAATGCAATATTTAAAATCGAAGGTTAAGGGTGAAGCCGAAAAACTGATTCAACATCTACATATATCTGCCGAAAATTATCAAGCATGCTGGGACATTTTAAACAATAGATTTAATAACAGAAAAATAATATTCACATCTCACATCAATCTTATCATGAATCTGCCGGTCATGCAGCAGCAAACCGCAGCCCAATTAAAAAAGATCCACGATACGACGAATGAGAGTTTAAATGCTGTCAAAAACTTAGGAGTAGATACATCCACATGGGACCCCTTGTTGGTGCACATTCTGTCACAAAAATTGGATGTTACCACACACAATGACTACGTGCAATCTCTGAAGAGCCCAAGGGAGTTACCTACATTGAACGATTTTTTGGCATTTTTGGAAATCAAATTTCAATCATTGGAATCTTCGCGGCGCAAGCCAGAAATCATCAAACCACTGCTGCAAAATCGTCAAGAAGCAGCAGCGCCTATCAAAAAATATCAATTTAATTATCCACTAAAACCAACCTTATCAACATCACCTAAAGCATATCATATCGGCAAGAAGCTAATATGTCCATATTGCAAACAAAACCATGGCTTATTTTATTGCAATAAGTTTCTGGAATTGTCGGCGGAGTCAAAGCGGAGTACTATTTCAAGCCTGGACATTTGCGAGAATTGTCTGTATGCGCATAATGGAAAAGCTTGCATTTCTGAGAAACGTTGCCTACAATGCAATGATAAACATAACACAATTCTCCATAATGTGTATTATAATTATGAGCAAATGACACCGCAAGTATCAACTTCAAAAGGCGGAATCGCTAGTACTGCGGAAAACCCAAGCACATACCGTGTGAACAGCAGTCATGTTATTTCAAATGGCATCAAAGAAGTACTGTTAGCAACTGCACAGATCAAGGTTCAACGAGCAGATGGAACCTATGTGACGCTGCGAGCCCTTATAGACCAAGGATCACAGACATCACTTATCACTGAAAATGCAGCTCAATTGTTAGGCCTTCCGCGGCACCATTATAACGGAGTTATAACTGGGGTAGGCACTAAGAATAGCAACTGTAAGGGGATCATGAACATCAAATGTGCATCAATCTACGATGACTTTGAACTTCAAACACAAGTATTCATAATGGCAACACTTATAAATGACTTGCCAAATCAATCCTTTGAGAAGCCAACATGGCCTTATTTGGATAATTTGCAATTAGGGGATAAATTTTACTACATAAGCAAAAAAATCGACATCTTGTTCGGAGCGGAAGTCTATGCGGACATCATACAGAGTGGGATTATCAAGATTGAAAATCACCCGGTCGCTCAGCAAACGCGATTTGGGTGGATTTTGAGCGGGAACGTACACCGGAGCTTCCAGTGTAACGCTATTATCAATAACACAGAAGACTTGCAACGATTTTCGACGGACGGAAATATCAATGAAAAACAAGATATGTCTGAAGAAGACCAGCGATGTGTTCAGTACGATCAATCAGTCTCAACAACAAGAAATCAAGAAGGCCGATCAGAGTTATCAGAAACACCTCACCTTCCGCTCGCCGTAGAGCGCGCAGATTCCACGCAGGAAGTATCGCAAGATATCAAGAGCGAATGGGAGAAAATTAAGCAGGACTTAACCGATATCAGTACTATTATAATACCGAGAAGGTTAAGTATAGATAAGGAAAGTGAGCTGCGCGGTTTATGTGATTCGTCCCAAAAAGCATTGTTTGGCGCCGTAAAGGGATGGCACAATGGTGATGCTAACAAGTCAAAACCGTTCGTGGCAAAACGGGTACTACTTATCATTAAAGTTATGCCAGCTGACTGTTGGCGTTACGTCAAGTCTTCTGAAAACGCAGCAGATTGCGCCAGCAAAGGAATATCAGTATCAAAACTATCAAAGTCCTCCCTTTGGTTGCAGTGCTCGACTTGGCCTCGTTCATTTGACTTCAATCAAAAAGAAATTGAACATCCGAATTACACCACAGAAGAAGAGATTAAACAAAAGCAATTAAATATATCAACACAGCAAAACAATAAGCAATTATTATACAGCATTCATGAACTACTCAACAGACACAGCATTTCTACGCGAGTAGTCTGGGTGTTGGCTTGGATACTCAGAGCGACACCGCGTAATCGTGATATCATGCTGCCGTATTTGTCAATTAATGAGTTGAGAGCGGCACATAAGAAGGGTATCAAATACGTACAGGAAACTGATTTTCCAGATCTAATCACTGACTTACGATCAAACAAGCAAATAACCAAAATTAGCGACATCGGTATCATAAATGACGTGAACCTACCGGCGGAAAAAGGGGTACTAAGCCGTGCCATAGCCCTGCATCCCGGGAAGGATGATTACGTACCCGTAGTCTCGTCGGAAAAGAAGAATGAAAACATCAAAAGGCCTATTATCAAATTATCAATACTTCCTGTTCAAGAACACGAAGAAAAAGTGAACAAATCAGAATCAGAATCTACAAATACAACTGCAAAACCGAAATCAAGTCTCGTATCACTATTATTATCGATTCTTTATATTATGAATTTTATATCATCAGCATTCGCAACATATAACATAACGACATTAAATAGCACAAAAGGATTTTACTTCGACAAAGTGTCAGATATGCAGATAATCAGAGACGATTGGAAGGTCATTGTCTACTATGACATGAATCCATACTGGGAAGGTCTGACAGCCCTAGAGAAGTACTCAGACTATCTAATAAACATCTGTGATAAGTCAAATACCAACACACTTATACATTGTAAAGTTATCATATCACAATTAAAACAAGGTTTCTCAGAACTGCATTACTATGACCACAATTTATTAAATCAGCAATTTGCGACACGCGCCACTCGTCGTACGAGACGCGGCCTTATCAACGGTGTAGGTTACATCGCGCACCAGCTGTTCGGCGTACTCGACGAAGAATTCGCAGAACAGTACCAGCGATATATCACACTTCTTAATAACAATAACAAACACTTAGCGTTACTATGGAGAAATCAAACATCTGTTATTGAGTCCGAGTATAATTTATTAAAAAGAATGGAGAAGTCAGTAAACAAACAATATAAAATGATTACTCAACACTTGAACAGTTTGGAAAATGCTACTAACGCAATAAATTCAGAGGTGCAGCATCTCGAATTTACAAACGAGTTCATTTTATCAGCTATCATTGCAAACAACATGCTAACGAAACTTTGCAATTTACAAGAGACGTTACTAGATATCATCACCAACGTCTATGACGGCAAATTCAACATCCATCTATTGACGCCGGAACAGCTTCAACTACAGTTAAATATCATTTCGGGTCAACTACAGCGAGACCTATCTTTACCCATCAGCAACATACAAACAGATTTAGCAAATATTTATCATCTGTTGCGAGTAAGAACTAGAATGACTAAATCATATCTTAGCTTCGAGGTGAAGATTCCTCTCGTCAGTAGGGAAGGTTTCGAGGTTTATCAAGTGATCCCGATTCCCCATCAAATTGGAAAGAACACCATCAGCATGACACCAGTGGCGGAAACATTAGCAATAAATATCCAGAAGGATACCTATTTGCCTGTACCAGATATGAAATCATGCCTCATCGTAGATTCACATAATATCTTTGAAAGCCACGTTGAAAGTCCTATCTACAAAATCATATCAGACACAAGTTTGTGTATGAAAGAGCACGAAGTAAACACCTGCCTGACAAAAAGTTCGCCTTGTAAAAATATGTGGAGAGAATTACACAAGACAAACACATATTTATATTTCGTCTGCAACGTATGTTCCTTAAAAATCATATGTGAAGACCAAATATCAATGACACAAATAAGCAAGGCTGGCATTATAAGTCTCAGCCAAGGATGTATCATAAAAGGAGAAGATTTCACGATACATTCACACCAACAACTATCGCACACGTTGAAGGTCAATCCTGATATCTACATACCTGCGATCGCTCCTATCAACCACGTCATTAATTTATCTGTCCCTCTTAGCAACTGGGATGCTGAAAACGAGAGCAAAGAGGAGAAACACTACCTAGCAAACATAAAGAAGCAGATCGATCAAATGAAAAGGGAGACAGTCTTGTCAGACAGTCTGTCATATCATGATGTCCATCATTACGTCGCCATCTACTTGGTGGCGGGCATGGCTATCATCTTCGGAGCAGTGTACGTGTGGCGGCGCGTGCGGCGTGGCTCACTGAGTGCGCGCCCCGCGCCGTCGGCTGCGCTTCAGTCGGAGTCTACGCTGGCGGTGGCGCCGGCGACTATGGATCACGTCAGCAACGTTGGACTTACGGCACGTGTAAATAATGAACCTAGTGGCCTTGTAAGGCAAAGTGAAATAAATATGTCCAGTGAAAGTGTTTCTAGCGATAAACTTGATAAGGCGTCGTCGCCTATTTTTCGTAGCTCGATGTTTAATATCAGTGAAACTCGTATGTAGTTTACCTTTAAGTTCATTACTAACAAACAATTGTTCAATCATCTTGTATCATACTACTAACCAATCATCATCTCATCTCGTGGCCGGGAGCATGTACGGTGCAACCGCACATTGCTATTGTCAGCATTATGCCCGCGGCCGCGAGCCGCGCTTTTATAATACTTCAGTTCACGTTTACGTCTTGCCATCGACGCGCGTAACTCAACTATCAACTATCAATCATTATCATTTTAGTATTTAAGTATTACAAATAAACAATTTATATTAATATCAATTTAGCATTATCATTTAAGGTGTAAACCTTACAAGGTCATTACATAGATGGGTGACGGCGACGACTCCAAGGAGAATGGTGACGGGGTTGCGAGCCCCGTCCCCGCAATCATGGTGCCAGGTTTAAGGAGACTATAATGCGAGGTGAGGGGTATTTGGTGCAGATCCCACTGGAAGGCCCAGGTCCCACCTCTTATGTGGCGATGCGACAGCTACAGGGGTTTCAGTGGGTAAGAATTCCAGATACCATGATTGACGAGGATATATAGAACGAGAGGAGGTTGCAAGAGAGGAGAGAGAGAGGGAGAGGGGATTCGAGGTAATAGGGTGAGGGATAGAGGGATTAAGATGGAGCAAGGGGGCGTGAGAGGAGCAAGGTGGGAGAAGAGAAATGAGGGGGGGGTAAGAGAAGTGACAACGGAGAGAGGAACAGGGGGAGTGTGACGGGGTCCAAAGCGGGAGGGGGAAAGAGAGAGGAGAGAGAGAGCATTAGAATTAGATTATTCCGCCGGACGCACCGCACGCAACGGATTTAGTTTGCTTTGTATGATTTTACATAGCGCTGCGTCCATTATCCGCATCGGAAATTGACGGCGCGGATAATGGACGCAGCGCTATGTAAAATCATACAAAGCAAACTAAAATCTGTTGCGTGCCGTGCGAGCGGTGCGTCCGGCGCGTGCCAATGGACACGTACCTTTGAGAAATGGAGAGAGAAATAAATCCAGGAAGGAGGGAGAAAAGGGGATCAAAATGTAATAAAAGCGCGGGCAGAGCTGCGCGGGTCAGCTAGTCATTAATATAATTAGCAGTCGATAGACGTCCACTGCTGAACAAAGGCCTCCCCCTTAGAAGGGAGGGGTTGCCATAATCCCCACGCTTGGCAGGCGGCTTGGGGATCGCAGTATAGGTAGAAGATAAATACAAGAGAAAGACGCTGCTGCCCGTCTTTCTGTTCTCGCTTAGTCGCCTTTTACGACACCCGACGAGAGGAGATACTACGACTAAGCGAGAACAAGAAGACGGGCAGCAGTGACTTTCTTTTGTATTTATCTTCCACCTATACCTTTTATTCTATTTTAATTACTCTAAACTAAAGTAGTAATCTAATAATTGTAATTTTCAATTAAAAAAAAAAGAAATCTAGTTAATACTCCATAACACTGTACATCTGCAACATACTGTTAAACCTTATTGTCAATTGTTGTAACGTGTTACATAGGTCTCTTAAGTTTTTTAGCACACTCTAGATTTTTGGGTCTTAAATAGGTAAAATTTTATCCGTCACTGGCAACATTTTTTTGTCTATGACATCGATCGTGCATGGAAATAGCTTCTCGATTGACATTGGTAACAGCGGACATTTTGTTTCGATCTGTCATTGAATTAGACGTCACTTTCTTCAGACTTGGGAGGACAGAACATGTCGCTTTGCGATTAAAGTTCCCATCCAATTGAATCATATTTGATTCCCATTATTTTTAAAATGGAAATTTTAATAATAAAGCCGGTAAGTGTTCTCGTTTTTGGAGACATTATATTTTGATATTTAGTTTGAATTTTAGAGTGATGGAAAATTTCTTTTGTTTCAGCGATAAACGCGGCCTTTTTCTTCTAGTTTTTTTTTGTTTTTTTGAACTACAAATTTTCTTTATACATCATGCTCTGATGCATTGATTTGGACTTCCGTCTACTCTCGAAACTTCTGTGGGGATTTCGCCGGCTCCGCCGTGGTTGTGATTTTCCATTCCGTCCACGATGTTCTGGAAATGGGCAAGTGAGCACTCAGGACATACACACCTTCCTTTCTCATAACCTAATACCGATGTATTGAGGTACCTAAATTTAATTTCTTTACTTTATTTTTGTACCATTGAACATATTAAAATCATGTAATTAACATTATGAGATCGGTCTAAATTTAAATACAAAATTGTAATCCTCAAGAGTCAAATAAATTAAGATCCAACTTATTTCGGCCTTTTGCTCACCAGCCCTTATGATTAGAAGCCTATGCGAAACGCGGATGTTATCCTGGTAATTATTTTTTTGCTTATTCTTTCGGATATTGACCTGGCGCCCGAGCTCTAATAATTGCTATTATAGTAAAACGTAAATCAGTTTAAGTATTTAAAACTCTTTAAAACTTTATTCTGTAACTAGCTGACCCACGCAGCTCCGCCCGCGCTGTGTTTACGTTAACTAAACTTTCAATAATATACATTCGCATAGAATACAAAACCTCCTTTTTTAAAGTCGGTTAAAAACTTGGACCCACTTTATACTTGCCCACCGAAGCACGGAGACGTTTAGTTCAAATGGCGTTTAGCGGTCACCCATCTATTTAATAAACTTACCTAACGTTGCTTAACCTGATCGATTTCCAAACATTGTTAACAACTCTCTATGAGTGTTCCCTTACAAATATTTATTATAATTATAATGAAAATTTGTTATAATCCGAGCAAGCGTATAACCAAGTACTTACACATTTTGACTTTAGTCCCCTCTCCCAAGGGAACCGTGCCGAATGTCGGGATAAAAAGTATCCTATGTCCCACCTCGAAGTATTAACTCAAATCATGCCAAGTTTCGTTTCAATCCATCTAGTAGTTTCGGCGTGACGCTCAGCCGAGATATCGTTTGTTGTCCCATATAAAATAAATAAATACTGCGATACCCAAGCCGCCTGCCAGCCGTGGAGACTATGGCAATGGCCGACTACGGCCCTTAGTAGGGTGGGGACCCTACTAAGGGCCGCTGATGATGATGACAACCCTACGGTAATCCCTCGTTCCATTCAGGAAAGTCCAGAGCCACACGCCCAGCAGTGGGCCCGTGGGCGCGCCGAGCACGCCGGGCGAGCACAAGCGGTCCCTCGCGAAGCAGCACAGCTTCGCGGGCGCCGAGCCGTCGCCCGCGCACCGCGTGACCCTCGACACCATCATCACCGAGTACCTGTACAACCAGCACGCGCTCTGCAAGAACCCGGTCGTCACCTGTCCGCAGTTCAACTTGTTTGAGTGAGTTGTATACTGTACCACAGCTACGGCACTCCATGTACTTACGCGCTATAATTACCTACTGCCCGGCCAAGCGGTCACGGGCCGTTTGCGGACCAAATTCAGTGCGGTTTTCACAAGCGAAGCACACGCACGTTGTTCAATTTTTAACCGATTCAAAAAAGGAGGTTAAGTTATTTTTCACTTTTTAGTGTGGTGTCTGTTGAAGTCGGTTTATTTTTTTTAATAAACATTTTATATTCGTTCCATTCATTTGTACGCGTACCTACGATGCCGTCTGGTGCCTTATGTGCAGTAGATGGGTGCAAATCAAGTAAAAGAAGGGATAAACACCTAACATTCTTCCATGACTTTTTTTTTTTCTCTTTATTTGGGTTAACAAACAATAACACAAGTAGAATAATGTACAGTATAGTTGTTAAAGTTAAATATATGTGCTACCAGCATCATTAACCACGAGTTATATTAACGTATATATAAAATAGTTATACATGTTGGCGAGTTAGACATATTATACGAATGAATTCAAAACATTAGTGATCATTTTTTTGTACTTCATTGGAGATGTGGCAAATATGTCTATATCATTGAAGTACTTGTTATATGAACTTACAATACGATGTAGGGGTGAGCGTAAACCAGCGTTTGTGCGACATTTACTAACTGAAAAAAGTTCTACTTTGCGTGTAGTTCTAGTTTGTGATCGAACTGGTATCCTATAGCAAATTTGGTTCGTAAGTGCAACACAGTCGTACTTATTATGAATAAGGTCGTATAAGAACTTCATCTCTAATAGTAAGCGTCTTGATTTTAAGTCTAACAACTTATACTTAGGTAGTAGATTACAATATGATAGATGGCTTTTATAACATTTGTATTGAATACGGCGTAGGATTTTTTTTTGTACCATTTCTAAGGAATCTGAGTATTTACTATAGTATGGGTTCCATACAGATACAGCGTATTCTAACTGTGAGCGAACTAAACTTCTATACAAATGCAAATATGTGGTAGGTTGCTTAAAATTGGTAGTACTTCTAAGAATAAAACTATACATTTTATAAGCCTTATTGATAATATTCTCAACATGCGTAGCAAATGAAAGCTTACTGTCCAGTATAACTCCTAAGTCTCTAATACTGTTTGTTTTATCAAGGATAAGACCGTTTAGCTTATATGAGTAGTTACTAACAAATCGTTTTTTAGTGAAAGTGATTGTTTGACATTTGTTGATGCTGAGACTTAACTTATTTGTTTCACAATAGGTACTAAATCTGTCCAGGTCGGATTGAAATTGGCGGTGGTCTTCAGGGCTATCTATAGTGTGATAAATTTTTAAATCGTCGGCGTACATTAAAAATTTACAGAACTTAAAACATTTACTGATGTCATTAACAAAAATGATAAATAGGAGAGGTCCTAATATAGATCCTTGTGGGACTCCGGAACTGATTAATACTGGATCTGGTCCAGATTCATACCCTTTAATGACTACCTTTTGGGTTCTATTAGAAATATACGATTTGAACCATCGCCAAAGATTACCACGTATACCGTTATAAGCTATTTTTTCGAGCAGAATTTTATGATCTACTCTGTCGAACGCCTTCCGGAAATCAGTGTATACACTATCAGTTTGCTTGTTATTGTCTAGTGCTTGGAAGATATATGTTGTGTGTTGACTTGTATAATTATGTTTTAGATGTATTGCAAAGTCAGCACCAATTTATAAAAAAAAAAAAAATTCACTCCACCTGCTCGATAATGCTCCAATAATTGTCATATAAACATGATATAAAGTACCTCATTACACCCCTATAGTGTAGCTGAGTAATAATTTGGTACTAAACTACCTTGGGTAATAATGTGATTTGAATTTCGAATGTCCTATCAACCCTTTTATCACAGGTATAATACAACACCATAAGCAGAGTCTTGCACGAAAAAAACATTTGAAAATCGAACACTGGGTTGGGAAAGGAAATCGCTTCAAATAGCTATGTTGATATTATATGATATTATTTATTTAATTCTAGCAGTATTTATATTATATTGCCGCGCAGTTACAAGAATCCTTCGTTATCCTCGCGGTTTAATTTCACGCCCGCGACATAAACTTCTTTATCCCCTTGTTGAATAATCTACTAATAAACGATACAATTTTAAACTACCACCTATAGTCAGAACATATTCACAGTTCTCAATAGACACAAATAGTTATTTATGTTAATTTAATTTTATCGAAGCGGCAGCCCTGCGATCGCTGTGGGATCGCGCGATACGAAGCAATCACAATTGTACGCTTGAGTATTTAGGCACATTTTAGCATGCAGTGGTTGCTGACGCGACAGAGTAGGCTATTATAGCAGTAGGTATTGGTAATTTTCTTCCGAGTGAAGTATCTGTTCCTTATTATTCTGTGACTGTACACCATCGATATACTATCTAAACAAGATTAGCTGTCACGGCCCGAAAAGTGGTCACGAAAATAGAGCTACGGAGACAGTTGTGTCGCTATTTCAAATTAGTACGAGCCAACAACAGCGTAAAGACGTGTCGAAATGCCTTATTGCGCGTTGAAAAACTGTCCAAATACTCATCGCAACACTAAAATTACAGATGAAATATCTTTTTTTCGGTTTGTAATCTTATTACTACTAGTTTAAATACTAAATATAAGTAAGATATCACTAAAATCTGAAATAACAATTATTTATTTGACATTTTCTCCGCTAGTAGTTCGCCAAATGCCAAGCCACAGGCTGACAAAATTATTTTTGCTGATAGGAGTGTCGCTACCGTCTATGCAAAACTGTCAAACTACACGTCATTACCACAATAAAATAGTAGTTCTCATTTCAGCCACCAGCATACATAAGTTGGTAAATCAGTACACGAGCGTTACGTAGTTCTCGAACAAAGAATGCATGGAGTTTCATTGTTAGAAAATTGTGCAATTTTTTTCACAACTGCGTAAAATAGAAAAAGTGGTGATGAGATGTGTGTGAGTTTGTATTATTATACCATCATTTGAAAACTCGTTGGTCTAATGGTTAGCCATCCTGGCCTCTATCCAATAGGTTGTGGGTCAGATTGCCACTTTTTCTCTGGGTGTCATTTATTTAGATAAGTATGTATTTCCAAAAAAGTATATACGTATTTATTTTAGGTGTCTGGTTACCATAGTACAGACTCTGCCCAGTTTTTACTTTCTTTATCAATTGAGGTAAAATATAAAAAAAAAGTTAAAATTGGCACTGAAGTAAGAACTGTGTTTAATAAGAATAAAAAGGTTCCATTGGCCTTGACACAAAATAATACTGGCTTGTTGGGTTTACTGGTATGTATTAATAGTTTAATATATTTATATGAAGCATTAATTTTAACTGATGCCCTTCCGTTCTTATTGACCTATAAACTCAGCCAAGATCATGTAGAGTTATTTTTCGGAAACACAAGGAGTCAAGGCACAATAATTATCCCAACACGAGACAATTTAAAGCCAGTTTTAAAAAACTGCTGTCTCATTTGGAACTAGGCTCCAAATTTACTGGGAATTGTGCACCAATAGAAAATATACCAATTTTATCAGGATTATTTTTTCTTAGGTGCCAGTCTTAGAGAAAGAAAACAATAGAGAGCTGGCACTTTCTTTCTCATTCGCTCAAGAAAAGGATGCATTTATATATATTATACGTGATAGAAAGAAACAGAGCATATGATTTTTTGTCCCTTAGCGTGTGTTCAAAATCTGGCGCACCTACGGTGCGTTTTCTTCGAGTACTCGTGAAATTTTCTAGTTCACGACCTAGCTTTGGAGTTTTAAATTGAATTGCGTTATGAAATATGGTTTATACTACATAATAGGCGCATTTGAATAAATATCCATAACGTGTGTTAAGTGTACGAATGATTATTTTCCGTTATTTTCTGTCCTTATCGGCGGCACGCTAGCTAGATGTCTTGTTATATTCTGTCTACGGTGCCAGTCAACACACCACTTTTCTTATCAATCTAAGGCATTGATCAGACATAAAATTAAAGTCTACGAGCCAGTTTACCATCAGCTAGGGATCCCGTAATAAATATAATTTAATCCAAATACAAGCATTCCACTGCACGACCTCAAGATACTTGTAGCGTGTTTGCTACAGTTTAAAATGTAAATTAGGAGGGAGAGGTTAAAATGTAAGAAATAACCAAACCCAACGAGCGCTGTTTTGACACTGATGTAATTAAATAAAACTGTACCTAACGAAACCTAATTAATTTAGGTTAACTTTGTGCGTCATAATGCTGACAATTCACACCGTACAATAGTGTAAGCTATTTCTGCTTAGATCGGACTAACAAAACACTAAAACATCTTTAGACAGCTATAACGTATAGACAGCTACCGCCTCAGGACGCCCGTGACCAAAAATGCTGTTAAGTGTTCAAATTTATAAGGGCTATTATAAAATATTGAATTACCTGGAGGATAAATCTGCGTAGGCTTGAACTGCATTACTCTTACAAGCTTATAGTTTAAGATATATTTATTGTAAAATCATTAAAAAACTTATTATATATATTGAAAATAGACAAGTCCGCTGAGTTTCTTCCCCGATCTTCTCAATGGAGGCCGTGTTACAATCCGGTGGTAGTTGTAATAAAATCTTTTTAAAAAAAAATTGAACCGACTTCAATATCACTGAAAAGTATAAAATAATTTAAATATTATTGAAGTTGGTGTTAGCGTACCTGCTGTGTATATTTGGCACCAACTTCAATAATATTTAAATTATTTTATACTTTTCAGTGATATTGAAGTCGGTTCAATTTTTTTTTTAAAAGATGTTATTTTAAACTTTTTAGTGATATTTTCATATATAAAGATTGAACCATCGAACACCGTAAAATTATCTAGGTAGGTTATGATCACATTATCGTCTACATAGTTTTACATAATTCATGTTTCTTCAGAAAATAATATCCGGTCGTAATGAAATTTGCATGGAAACATCATAGTAGTTTACTCTCTCGAATAAAAAAAGAATCATCGAAATCGGTTCATAATTGTCAGAGCAATGTAATGGAGAACATCAGTTTTATGGTTTTTACCAGATAAATTCCTCCACATCGTTCATGGTCCTCCAGGAAGTTCTTATCCGGTTGTAATAAAATTCATACAGATTCGATACAGTGGTTTCTTCTTTCGAATAAAAAAAGAATCATTGAAATTGGTAAATATTTGCCAGAGTTATGACCATTTTTGTCAAACCGAGCGAGTCCGAGCGACTAAAACGTCATCTATATAGGCTTTCTTGCAACTCTCAGTGCGCAGTCACCATTCTTGTTTTTTTAGGAACTACTTATTACTAAGCAATAATTTTTTTATGGGACCCAATCAATGGATTGAAGAATGGATGGAAGAAAGATTTTTTGAAATCGGTTAATAATTGCCAGAGTTATGCGCGAACATACATAAAAAAAAAACAAAAAAATATATATACAGACGAATTGAGAACCTCCTCCTTTTTTGAAGTCGATTAAAAAATGACATGAATGACATAAATGTCAGAAGGTCTATGCATAATAAAGAATTTTGAATTTGAATTTATATGTATGTCTTATTTCATCCAGTCGATCTCTCCGACATGTTAACGGATTAACATGCGGTCGCGACCGACCGCATGTTAATCCGTTAACATGGTGCAGATCGGAATCCGCAGATCGGCCGTTGAGAGCTTAATGTTGTAAGAAATAAATGCAGATATACTACTAGAAAGACATAACCATCATTCTGGAGAAGTTGGGTACAAAGTAATCCTTTCTTTTATGGCTAGCATAACGTAACTTACCATATTTTTATATTACATTTATTCTGGATTAAAAAAAAACGTAAGCAACTCCATACCTTTCCTTAGCCTAATGTACGTCTAAGCGTTCAAACACAATGGAACTCAATGGAAGCACACAACTCAGCCCCAAAACTGTGTAAGTGCCGAATTGTCTGCAATTATTTTGAACCTTATTTTATAGTGCGTAAGTTTTCTTTTTATATGAACATATTATTGTTTTGCGTGTACGTGTATAGTTGTGTAAGTATGTGTAACCGCGACGACATTTTCGACGTCATTTTGTTAGTGAATGCTTATCTAGTTTAGATAGTATATCGATGCTGTACACTTTTTTGAAGTGAAAACTTCTTTAGCGGCGTTGTGCACTTTTTGTGATGGCTAAAAAATGTTAAACTCGCTTCAGCCCCCCTAGACAATGTAACAAGCGTTATCGCTAATAGAAAGTGTAAAAATGTATGAGAATGACATCAGTCATCGAAAAATCACGTGACAAATTATAGGGAATTGAGACCGTTAGCGAATAAAGAGATAGATTCGCCATGAAGCGATTGCATCGTGTCTAGGACCTCAGGACACGTGACCTGATCGAAAATTCGTAAGACCTGATCGAAAATTCGTAAGACGAAGGGAGAGTAGACCGCCAGCGCGGCGTAGGAGAGGAAGCATCCCCCTCTCTTTCTACCGTGTGGCGAAAATGTATGCCTGCGCCTGCTGTTTCGTTGAGGCGGCGCAGGGCGCTTGCGCGAATGTTCATGTGTGCTTTTTTTCTGGGAACACTGCCTTTACATATTCAAAAAGTTACAATAATGACACCATCTCTTTAGTGCCGCGCTCAGCATTCTTTAAAATAATAATTCAGAACATTGATATACTATACCAACTAGATTAGCTGTCACGAACAAAATGACATCGAAAATGTGGTCGCGGTTACATTTATTTACAGAACTATACACGTAGCTAGAAATTGTAGAAAATAGTTTTAAATAATTCGGAACGTCGGACTAATAGCAGCCTTCACATGTAGTAATAAAGTCTAATTCTGTATGCAGTAATGTTGGCACATAAAACCTTTACATCGGAGACAAAGAAAAATCTTTAAAACCGCCAAAATTATACGAAAAAAAGTAGTTGTTTTGACTGTACTCATTTAAAAGAAAATCTTAACCACTATAAAATAAGGTTCAAAACAGGTGTGTTTCCATTGTGTGTGTACTGACTTACAAACTTATCCGGGCTGGTGGCAAAAATGAGAACTAACTTTTTTATTATGGTAGTGACGTGTAGTTTAACAGTTTCGTATAGACAGTGGCGACACGCCTATCGGCAACATTAATTTTGTCAGTCTCTAGCGGAGAAAATATCAAATAAATAATTTTTATTTCGTATTATAATGATATCTTACTTATATTTATTATTGAATTTAAACGAATTGATTACTCACTTATTACAGAAAATTATTTTAAACATACTAACTATATAAAGCATCCTATAACTACACGTCAAATTAGTAATAAACAGCTAGTAACCATTAGTGCCAAGAATAAATATGGAGAACGAACCACAGATTATATAGTACCTAGATTAATCAATAAAATTCCCATAACTCTAAAAAACAAACTTAATAATAAAAATATAAAAATTGAATTAAAAAAATATATAATTGATTGTCTATTTACAAATAATAATTAATGTCACATTATGAAACCACCTGTATATCGTTGGGCTGGTTACTGTCACTGGTACACACACACTTCTACCCGGTCGTATAATACTCATCGAGCCAACTTGTGTCGCCCGGTAACAGGTTTTTGTACCATCTACCGACCTAGCATAATATTGATTGTAACGATGCATAATTTAGATAATGTACTTATATTTTCCTTTTATAACAACCATTGTACGTTTTTATTCCTTTTATTTTTAGTTAAGTACGAAGATTGTTTCACTCACGTCAACGACAAACCCTAACGGGTTTATATGGCGTGATTGGTTTTTGTTTATAAATATTTTGCATGATTAAATAAATAAAAAAAAAAAAAAAAAAATTTAAACTAGTAGTAATAAGAAAACGAAACGAAAAAAAAAATCCCCATCTGCAATTTTAGTATTACGATAAGTATTATATTATTTGGACAGTTTATAAACGCGCAATAAGGAATTTCGATACATCCTGTTGTCGGCTCGTACTAATTTGAAATAAGCGACAGCCTCTCTATTTTCGTGACCACTTTTCGGGCCGTGACAGCTAATCTTGTTTAGATAGTATATCGATGATTCAGAAGCATCTCAGCAGAAGTGAGTACACCGCCATCTATGAATCTATATCGAAACTACTTCGTAACTTGCTTCTATACTTAGTTCATTTATCCATGCTTCTATAGTACCATTGTAGCCATTCCAAAATATCAAAAATGCACAACGAAGTTTTCACTTCTGCCGGCACTCCCGGAGCGCATCCCGTGGTTTTGTTTTTTTTTTTGGAATGTGACACGCCGCTGTTGGCTGCAGATGGCCATTACAGCTTCACCGGACGGATAATAGGTGAGCGCTTATAGCACTCTAGCCTAAGGACATGAAGGAGCGACGAGCTCAAGGGCACCTCAGGGAGGCACGGCCTCGGCTTGGGCTGTCGCTTAAGAGAGGGCTGAGTTTACCACCGGTTCACAACGCGCCCCCACTGAGAAGAACCGGCAAGAAACTGAGTGGGGTGATGCACGTCGTTGAGGTCGCATAAGAGGTATCTCGCGAAGCAATCGCCCATCCACAGCTTTAACCCTTATCACTATCATCACTGATTACCTGTACAACTAAACTAAACTGTCAACAGTTCAACTTGTTTGAGTGAGTTGTATTCTGTACGACTCTAGTGGTCATAAAGTCCTCCGCCGTGTCTGTCTGTCTGTCTGTGTGTTCGCGATAAGCTCAGTAACTATTGAACGGTTTTTCTTGCGGTTTTCACCAATAGATAGAGTGATTCATGGGGAAGGTTTATATTTTTAATTGGTCAAGGTTTTGTGTAAAACCGGAGGGTACCTTTTGAAGGTTTCTTTCATATACCACAAAATAATCAATGTACAGAAGTCAAGCCAGATACAACGCGCGCTCGAACAACGCACACATAGATACCGTTCACGGACACGATATCTCGGTACAGTTGGGAACAGCGTGCCACGACAGCTAAAATAGGCCACTTTTGCGTTGACGGCCTCATATATATTCTTAAATGGCATTCTGTGTGGGTCTGTAGGCCGCACAAGTGTTTAGAGCCTCGCGGTGCGGTGAGGGCGTTGACTCCGAGCGCTGGTGCAACCGCGAATGTGTGTGCTCGTGTCGTGGGTTTATAATAATACGTGAAGCGAAAGCTACGCCTTTTAACGAAAGTTATGTGGACGAAGGAGCGACTACTCCTTTTCACACGACTAACTGTGGCTTTGGCCACTTTCTTTTTTGAGAGACTGGCGAGGTCCGAACTGAGTGCCTAGAGTCTTTTCACAGCCTCGATGATTAAGTGCCGAACCTACAAACGTCAATTACAGTTAATGATGATTAATCCATTTCTTGAAATCAGATTATTTTGACACTCGAAGCCAATTAATACTTAATACTCTGATAGTGAGTAGATATAACAATTATCTCGTATTGAATAAGCGAAATTAATCATAAATGGCTCCGACAGTCGAAATAAATAGATTTTAAAAAGTGACTTAATTAGAATTAAATTTAATTGGGGTTTGCGAGTGCGATAGTATATTAGGTAAAAAATCCACATTACCTGGCTTTCGCCCTTAAGGAGACCGGGTACCTTTTGAAGGTTTCCTCCCCTACAGCAAAAAAGGGCACGTTTGCGTTGACGGCCTCATTCGTACTCACAAATGTCGTCGCGTGTGTCCGTAGGCCGCACAAGTGCTCGGAGCCCCGCGGCGCGGCGGGCGCGCTGGCGGCGAGCGCGGGCGCTAGCGCCAACGTGTGCGGGCGCGTGGCGGGGCGCGAGCTGGGGCTGGGCGGGGCGGCACGGCGCGCGCTGGCCCGCTACGCGCACGCGCACTTCGCGCCCGCGCGCACGCTGCGCCTGCAAGACGACGACGCCTACTTCACGCACACCATATTCCATGTGAGACATCCGTACTATGCGTTTCAACTAAGAAGGTGGCCGCCATCTTGCCATTTCAAATATGTAGTTACTAAAAATGATGTTTTAACAAAAATAGATAAAACAAGACATTACAATAAATAATTAAAACCGGGGTGAATTTTTCATTTTGTGTTTACTCTGCTGCCGTACAAATATTGTAAAAAAAGAGTGAAGTTCCGCAGTCGCGATCATCATGGCGCGGCGGTCACATTCTTGGTTGAAACGCATAGTACACTTCATATTATTATATTAACTGATGAAACTCAAAAATAGTTTATTTCAAATAGGCTTAACGCTAGCACTTTCGAAAGGTGTTTTTTTTAAAAAAAGGCTACCACCGGATCACAACGCGGCCTCAACTGAGAAGATCCGGCAAGAAATACAACGGGCTTCTCATTTTTTCTTACTTTTTTTAAACAGTGTGTCATGTTACAATTAGATCAGGGAGACAGTGTGTCTTGACGTTCAAAAGATCAAATAAGACAGAAAAAAATACGATGAAAGTACAACAAACTAGGCGGCCGGCGGGACAGTAGTCGGACCAGTCCCCGCGCGCAGCACCCGCGCACGAGTTGACTCGAGCAGCAGCCATCACTCCCCGAACCTACAAACGTCAATTATAGTTAATCTATTAGTTGAAATCGGATTATTTCGACATTCCAAGCCAATTAATACTTAATTTGCAGATATTGAATAGAATGAACGGCTCCGACAGTCGAAATAAATAAATTTTAAAAAGTGACTTAATTAGAATTAAAGTTAATTGGCGTTTGTGGGTGCGGCAGGAAGAATAGAGTACGCGTTTGTCTGTGGTCCCCTTAAACAAATCGTAGGCAGCCTAGGCAGGTTTCTTTAGTCCTTCCTCCGAGAAGCAGTAACTATTTAAAGTTATATTGATATGTATGTGACCAGTGGTGATGGGTTTGATCTGACACAAGCGCAAATGTCGATAAATACAGCTGACGGTAGAGTACCTATTGTCATGTAGATAATATTATGCTTTTCGATGTTCTTACTCATGCTCACGGTTCTTAATTGAAAACTAGCTGACCCACGCAGCTCCGCCTGCGCTATTTTTACGTTAACTAAACTTTTAATAACAGACATTCGCATCGAATACATAACCTCCTTTTTTATAGTCGGTTAAAAACTGGGACCCACTTTTTACTTGCCCTCCGAAGCACGGAGACGTTCAAATGGCGTTAAACGGTTACCCATCTATTTAATGACCTTACCTAACGTTGCTTATCCTGATCGATTTCCAAAAATTGTTAACAACTGTCTATGAGTGTTCCCTTACAAATCTTATTTATTATAATTATAATGAAAAATTGTTAAAATCGGAGCAAGCGTATAACAAAGTACACATTTTGACTTTAGTCCCCCCTCCCAAAAGAACCGTGCTAGATTACGGGATAAAAAGTATCGTATGTCCTACCTCGTAGTAAGATCTCAAATCATGTCAAGTTTCATTTGAATCCATTCAGTAGTTTCGGCGTGATGAGCAGCCGTGATACAGACAGACAGACAAAAATTTAAAAAAATATATTTTCGGCCTCAGTATCGGTTATAGAATGCCCTCCAAACATAATTTTCAAAATATCTTCAATGTACAGAATTGGACCTGTTACAGTTTTATTATAAGTATAGATAAGCATTCTATAGTACTTGAACTTATACATATTCTAAGCTTATGAGTGACTATTCGCTGGATTAAGCTAGCCGTAATTAATAAACTAATCTTTGTTTTAAGAAATCTGAATAGGTAGAGTATATTTATTCATATTCATTTATTGCATAAACTTCGAGGAAGGAAGTAACATAAATTGGATGAATACCCTCTCTAAAATCCGAGAATACCTTGACTACCACCTAGAAGATATTGAGATATAAAAAAATATGTATTTGCATCAGTTGTCTGGTGATACAATACAGATTTAGGATCAGATAGCGTGATGTCGGTTTTTAGGGTTCCATGCCTAAACGGTAAATATCATTATGATCTGACTTAGACCGTCTGTCACACCTATATATTTCAGGAACCACTGAGGCTATCGATTTGAAACTTGGAATAGCTTTAGATCTTACTTATCCAACCTCGTCACAAATTAAAAAAAAAAACATATTGTGGGTCTAAATGGGTCATCAAGTTTTAAACTGAGACTACTATAATTAATATTAAGTGGGGTATCATATGAAAGGGCCGGTTTTTATTTTTATACTCAATTGAGTACCGACATGAAGAGGACGATCCCATAGTAAGTTTTACGCTTGCCATTGCAATGTCGTTCGTCACCAAAAACCCACCAGTTACACACCTTCACACCAAAATATTATACACTGTGCTGCTTGACGGGATAATATTTAATTTTGTTATAAATCCGACAGCCGACGCAACAACAACTGCTAGCAGCGACCTCGTCCGGAGATATTAGGATATTCAATTTATTCAGTGGCGTCGAAGAGAACTCCTATCAAGTGCACGAGTCCTACATATACCATATGCAGGTGAGGGGTTTTTAACACGTTTTTTTTATATCAATATAGGTTATTGTTTTATCCAGCGCGTATAACTTTATCACGTAGTTAAGCAATTCACCTAAAAGCAATTCATGTTTTTAATAACAAGCATATCCTTAAAAAGTCTACTTGTTTTTGATAAATGGTCACACTTTTAAGGTGAATCATACTCAATTCATTTATTATCACTAATTAGCAGATTCATATTTAGTGTTAATGCTGCCATAAGAAGAAATATTGAACGGTAACTTACTGATATTATGATTCACCGAAAGTGACCTTGTGATAGTGACAGTGATAGGGGGCAGGTGAGGTCACGGTGACCTCTGCAAGCGGCGAATACTCGTGACCATGATCATTGCGGTTGTTGTGGATACTCTCCAGTGGAGTTATTTTGATATTTATGTACCAAGGTGGGTAAATAAAAACACATGTATATTATTCAATAATCTATGAGTATGCAAAATTTATGTATTACAAAGTTAGTTAATTTGTATGTAGGATTAAAAGGGGTCGTTTTTTCCGTCCAGGCGAGCAGAGACGGGCTATTGTTGCTAGCGTCGGCGACGACACCGTGGCGACCACTGTCCACGCTGTGGAACATGAAAGAATTCGAATTATTGTAAGTATTAATGACAAATATCAACCGCATTAGGCTGAAGCCCCATAATTGCGTTGCGTCGTCGCACGCCACTTTTCATCGGATCGACGGGCGAGAGACGAAGCGGGAGGGAGGGTGATGCGCTGAACGCGACGGCGGACAGTGATCCACTGCTTGAGGGGTCAACTAAGTATGCGTCGCTCTCTTGCGTTGCGATGTCGTGCGTCGACGAAACGCAGATAGGGCATACAATGCGTTGATCCAACGCATACGACGCAACGCAACGCTACGCACTAATGGGGCCCCAGCCTTACTAGTCTCAATGATAATTTGGCGTGTTCATCTTCATCCTCAGCTGAAAATAGGCCTCCCCTTAAGGGGGCGTGGCAAACGTCTGTGGTCGCAGTATAATCCAATAGAACAGGGATTGCCAACCTTTTTGTATATTACGCCCCCTTGGATCGTACCTGAAATTTTCACGTACCCTATTTCATTTTGTACCTGTATACCTTTATACCTCACTTACGAATTTTTGCGTTTAGTGACTGGCATTTATGTCTATGGATTTTCATTTTAAAACGGCCCCCGCCCTCCAACGATCGGGGGCGTGCCCGAGTTGAGTGCGGCGGCGACCCCGTCTCCGTGAGCATCGTGTCTGGTTCAAAGGCAAGGCACTGAGGGGTTCCTAATGCAGATCCCACCAGAGAGCTGTGGTGTCCCCTCTCGTATGCCAATGTGACAGCCGAGGGGGGCTTAGTGGGTAAGAATCCCACGTACCCCACAGGTCCCGGGAACCTTTTGAAGGTTTCTCCCACAAAAAAAAAAGAATATTATTATACAGAGTGTCAATAAAACGCAGAGATTATTATTCAGTTTCGCCATCGATATATTAAGTAAACTAGATAAACATTCACGAACAAAATGACACCTAAAATGTGGTCGCGGAAGTTGCAAATTTATCTGTGCTGGTGGCGGAAACGTGAACTAACATTTTATGTTAATTACGTGTAGTTTGACAGTTTCATATAGACAGTAGCGACACTCCTATCGGCAAAAATAAATTTGTCAGTATGTGGCTTGTAATGAAATAGCGACACAAGGGCGCTATTTCTCGCTACCACTTTTTGAACCGTGACACCAAATGTAGTTTATATATTATATCGATGAGTTTCGCAATACAATCATACGTATAAACTCATTTGTTGTTATATATCACTTATAGATGTTTCTTGTTTTTTTTTTTAAATTTCAAATAGGTTAATCGCTACACTTTTAAACGGTCTATTTTTTTTTAATCTACCACGGGTTACGACGTGGCCTCAACTGAGAAGATCCGGCAAGAAACTCAGCCTGCTTGTCATTTTTTTCACTTTTGTTTTTAAACAGTGTTTGTCTTGTTACAATTAGATCAGAATCAGCGACAGTGTGCTCTGCTGTTCAAAAGATAAAATAAGACTGAGAAAAAACTTGGCGGCCAAATGGATAGTAGTCGGACCAGTCCCCCCCAAACAGCATCCGCGCACGAGTTGACTCAAGTTCCTAACCTTCCTTCGGAGTCGCTCGACGTTCGGGGTGTGGGCCCAATGGACGTTCATTGAGTACGGCGGCGACTCCGAGGAGGACGGTGGCGGGGTTGTGACCCCCCTTCCCCGTGAGCACCGTGACTGGTTCCCGGGGGGCTACAATGCGCCCCCTGGCGGCGGTTTCAAAGGCAAGACACTGAGGGGCCCGTGGTGCAGATCCCACCGAAGAGCCCTGGGGTCCCCCTTCCCATGTGCCGATGCGACAGCCGCGGGGGTTTTAGTGAGTAGAATCCCACATACCCCGGTCGAGCCCCACAGCTCCCGGCATCTTTCGAAGATTTCCCCCGCGTCAAAAAAAATAAAAGTCCCTAACCTTACATATTTGTAATAACAATACGGTTAATAATGACTATTCCCCATACAAAACGGACAGTGGTTGTTAAACCCCGTACACGCCGGCCCCGCCTCCCCCCAGGTACCAACTCGACAACGAGGAGTACGTGGAGTTCTCTAAGATGAGTGACGAGAGGATAATAGGCACCAAGGGCGAGACGGCCACGATATTCGACACGCGCACCGGCCGCGGCCTGATGACCCTCGCGCCGGCCATCAGCAACCAGTACGCCAAGAACAGAGCCACCTTCCATCCCTCAGACGAGCTCGTGCTGTCAGGTAGGACTTCCTGCCTGTTTTAGGTTTTATTTTGCCCGAATAATAATAATATTCTGGGACAATCCACACCTGTACTATGGAAACCAGACATTGATATTAATACTTATATACTTTTTTTTTGTAAATGCATACTTATATAGATAACCCACCACCCAGACAGTTGGTGGGAATCGAACCCACTACCTGTTGGTCAGCGGCAAGGGTGTCTTACCACTAGACCAACACGCCCACCAAGACGAGGACTCTGTTTTTCGTAAATATGTATGTAAGTATGTATGTAAGTTTGTATGTAAGTATGTAAGTATGTATGTAAGTATGTATGTAAGTATGTATGTAAGTTTGTATGTAAGTATGTATGTAAGTTTGTATGTAAGTATGTATGTAAGTTTGTATTTAAGTATGTATGTAAGTTTGTATGTAAGTATGTATGTATATTTCTTTGGCACGGCCTGCAGTCTAAACAGCTTGATGGACTGTGACTTATAAAATGTCGTTAGATTTGTTTTAGTTGTGAGTGACATAGACTATATATTATTTAAAAAAATGGTGGCCGTCAGCTGTCATTTTGTATTCTTTTTAATTCCAAAAACATCAATAAAGGTATCAAATGAAAGGTCTAATTGAGACAAGTAATTTCATAAATTGTAAAAAAGACACATTGTAACCATCTTTATTAAGATTTTAAGAAAATCATAAATCTGTGTCTTCATTTAGAACAGCAGCATTTAGTGAATCTTTATCTCTCTGCCAATCGGTCCCTCATTACTGAGGATCGTGACTCCGCTGTGCACACTCATGTATACGTATTAGCTGTGATCCGCCTCCATTGAACCCGATCTTCTGCCAGGTGAAGGGGATCTGGTTCGACCACCGCTTTACACAACGTCCTCTTGGCCGCTTTCCTTCAATTTTTCCTGTCAACACAACATTCTAAATTAGATGGATCTCTTCGTGCAATAGTTGAATTTTAGTGAATATTTACTTAACCTGAAATACCAGTTCCATCTTTACTCCGTTCCGCCCGGGTGCCCATAAGACATCTCTCAACGTTTAATATATGTAAATTGCTTCAATATGTCATATGTGTATGGTGAATAGATGGCGTGCTATGGGACGTGAACAGCGGTAAAGAAATACACAAATTCGACAAACTGAACCAAACTCACAGCGGCGTGTTCCATCCGAACGGCTTAGAGGTATGTGTGTTCCGTTTCAAATGTATTTCCCAAGATATGTGCAAGGGGTCGCGGCGGATAGCAAACACATTATTTTTGAACTTGATCTTTTATTTTCAGTTTTCTACAATTTTCATTTCCAAACATCTTGGTCAAGTTTCTATCTATCCAGCGACAGTCCTTTTTTTTTCTTAAATCACATTCCGTTTCATCGACTTTGCAAAAACGTTCCGTTTTCACAGAATAAAGTCAAAGTTCCTACATATATATGCATATTGTATATAGTTACATAGGCCTAATAGGGGCACATACTGCCGCAATTACAAACGTTAATTAGGGTTAATGATAATTAATCTAGTTCTTGAAGTTGTATTATCTCGATAAACGCATCAAATTAATTAATTTATTAGTCTATACATACATATAAAATAACTTGTCCAGACTGACTGATTGATTTATTAATGCACAGGCCAAACCGCTGGACCTAGGAACTTGAAATTTAGACAGTAGGTTCTTCTTACGACGTAAGCATTCACTAAGAAAGGGTTTTTGAACATTTCACCCCTAAAGGGGTTAAAAGGAAAAAGATTCTTTAAATAAAATAAACAACAACATGTTTCGTTTCAAAGTGAGAATACTATTATATTGAGTGATGATCATATGAAAGGGCTTCATTTGCACATTTCAAAACAGATTTTAATTTTCGTCTCGTAGTTTTTGGTTAACAATCAAAAATATCATATAATACCGTTGACGGTATCTCCGAAGTTTGTGGAGGGAATAGTCCGAAATAATTACAAGTAATAAGTAATATAAATAAGTAATATAATAGTAATAATAATATATTTTACAGGAAAAATACAATGATGTTCCTAAGTTGTACAGTTTTTTAATAATCCTAAAAAAAAAACTCGACAACCAGACTTAGTTTTGCGGTTGGGTTTTCTTGCTATCTGAGTTGTGAGACAAATAGTAAAATAACTTTAATACGCCCAAAGAAGACATGGACTCGCACTTGACTGGTTTTTCTTTCTAATAATTATTTTTATTAAAATTTCAGGTAATATCAAACACAGAAGTCTGGGATCTGAGAACGTTTCATTTGTTAAGAACAGTGCCTACGTTAGACAAATCAGAGGTAATTATTACATACACATAGTCGCCTCTGTGGCGCAATAGTTAGCCGGTCGTTTTACCATCGGGGGCGGTCGCAGGTTCAAATCCACCAGAATGTCTGAAGATTAAAATTGTCCATGCATCGAACAGGCGAATATCTACAAAAAAAACTCACCAGGTTTTGCCGCCTTAGGCCTGGGCCTAACCCGGCAAAACTTGGTGGCCGGGACTGAGCTGTCACTGCTTTCTAGGCCCGGGCGTATAAGTATTGAGTACTCAGTGTTGAAAAACAATGTGCACAGGTTTGAACCCCGGCTCGCACCTCTGATTTCTTGAATCATGTGCGTATCTTCTTTGTGCGATTGTTACTAGCTTGCGGCGAAGGAAAATATCGTAAGGAAATATGCACGTTTTAGAAAGCGGACTTCACACCGCCAACTCGCACTTGGCCAACGTGCTTTTGGGTTAAGCCCCTCATCACGAGGGCAGGCCTGTGCCCCGTGCCTCAATATAATAATATTATATTGTTTCGCTTTTACTTAGGAGAAAAAAAAACTAAAAATCGTTTGTTGATGCCATTTGGACGGCTGAATGAGATCGGCGATGTATCTATGGCGTCGTCCGTGCCACACATCGTTACACACACACATACGCACACAAAACACATACACACACACACACACCACAGTACCGCGAGAATTATTTGACCGTACAAATGACGTCATCAGGCCTTTGTAGAATGTACGAGGTATCGTACAGAGGTGCGAATTGTCAGCATTATGACGCACAACGTTAACCTAAATTAATAACGTTTCATTAGGTACAATTTTATCGAATTAAATCAGTGTCAAAACAGCGCTCGTTGGGTTTGGTTATTTCTTACATTTCAACCTCTCCCTCCTAATTAACATTTTAAACTGTAGCAAACACGCTACAGTTTCAGTCCTTCGAGCCGGATATGATCAGCGACCTATGGATATTTGAGATGAATCAAAATTATCATATTTTCAGAATAAAACTAAAAAAAATACGGTTTCCATATTGGTTAGTGTAGTGTAGTTTATTGAAACACAAGATATAGTACAGCGCAGTATCACCCCGCAGGTGATATTCAACCCGCAGTGCAGCGCGCTGTACGCCGTGTGCTCGGACCAGGACTCGGAGGAGCGCAGCCAGTTCGACACCAGCTTCAAGACGCTCGACCCCTACGACTACTCCAGCATCGGTGAGGCCTGATATACCATTTTTAGGGTTCCATACCTAAAAGGTAAACAAACTCTGGTTTCCTAAACGGCCGAAGGGAAAAAGGAACCCTTATGGTGAGACTTCGTCTGTCTGTCACAAACATATATATTTCAGGAACCGCTAACGCTATCGATTTGAAACTTGGAATAATTATAGATCTTTTTTACCCGCATACATCGCAAATGAAAAAAATATATGTTTACTTTTACTTTTTTTATAATGGGGGTCGAAATAGGTCATCAAAATTTCAAAGTGAGACTACTATATCGAGTGGGGTATCATATGAAAGGGCTTCATTTGCACATCTCAAAACAGATTTTTATTTTGGCTTATGTGACGTAGTTTTTGGCTGATAATCAAAAATGTCAAAAAAATACCGTCCCCCCCCCTTATCTCCGAAGTTTGTGGAGGGAAAAATTTGAAATAATTATGGGGTATGCATGTCTATCTATATTTTACAGGAAAAATAAAATGATCTTTCTAAAAAGTACAGTTTTTTAGTAATCCTAAAAAACCCTCGACAAACAAACTTAGTTTTGCGGTTTGGCTTTTTTGCTATCTGAGGTGTTACATGAATAGTAAAACTACTTTAATACGTCCAAAGATGGTATGGAACCCTCGGTGCGCGAGTCCGACTCGCACTTGACCGGTATTTTTTTATTTATTACACGACCAACAAGTCACACAACGTCTTAAAATAAATACAATACAGATTCGGATACATCGAACATTGTAGACTTAATTAGGTACAGGTTGCCTCGACATGCACCATACCTCACGAATACAAACTGTCGAAGTTACTCTAGAGAAATTGTAGAACATGATTAAAAATTATTTAAAAAATAATCTTTGTTTGTACTTTGCAAGATAAATATGATGAGCGTCTAAAAGTCACATTTATGCAAAGAGGATCTGAATTTAGACAAGGAACAATATTAATACAGGGCGTTTAAAAGTCCAATTCACTGGAGTAAACTGACATTTGCAAACATCACTTTGTAAAAAAATGTTCCCATATTAATAGTAGTAGTGATGTTCCAGTTTTATAGTGATTAGTGATTGTGACTTGCACAAATTTAATGGGAAAATATCGAATACTAACAATATTTTTTAATACAAATTATATTTAGTTGTAAATTGATGATTACTATAAATAAATTTAGTGAAATTGACGAACAAAATGTCTGCATGGGCTATTCTATCTTAAAAACATCACACATACTCCGAGTCGTTGGAAAAGAGTTGACCTTGGCTTGACACACGCCGCGACGCGCCGCCGTCCCTCGGCTTCTAACTTCTAGTCTGTGCACGAATGTTTAGTGAGGAAGTGATCACTAGGATAATTTTCTCTTCACAATTGTTTTTTTCATCGGAAACTGGTATCGCTGGGAATGTCAGATTACTCCAGTGAATTTATAATTGGACTTTAGTATTCGATTATCGTCCTAAATATAACGGGTGTAAGGGACATCGTAACGACAACCGATACCAGGGATCCAGTACATGATTCTGAACAACTTACTTAGTATTGAAATTTGCCATCGACTTTTTCATGAATTTCCAAAAAAAAATTTAGTTTTAATACCTATTAATTTATTTACAAGCTCCTGGTACAAGTTTCTTTGTAAAAAGCCGCCGGATGACGGGACACCTAGTGCAAGGTGGCACGTTATTGTAATTAAGGTTTTTTATTTATGTTCTACGATTTATTACACATAATATATATATATATATATATACATATATATAATATAATGTACTAGAATAATTAAATATACATATTAGTATAGTATTGTGTTTATGTATAGTATTTGTGAAATCTGTTGAGTATATTTATATATATGCATATAAGTTTATATTTGTGTGTCCGATGTATATGTTTGTAGTACACCACCAGCTGCCCATTTATTCTGATTGTGTTTCTCCTGCAAAATGGTTGTCTGGAAGAAATTGCTTATAGCGATATGACCGCCATTTGTACATTTTATGTTTAGTTCTAAGTTTATATTGTAAATATCTTCTTGGTGTACAATAAAGAGTATTCTATTCTATTCTATTCTAATAGGTATTTATTTCCTTTAACTTTGTTATATGTTGAACCATTCACCCCGTATTAGTCTGACCGAGCCCCGTTGTTATGTGTTGTGCACAGCGACGACCGACGTGAAGCGCAACATCTACGCGCTGAGCGTGTCCCGGTGGGCGACGCAGATCTCGCTCGTGGAGAACATGGGCGAGTTCGAGCAGATGCAGGAGTCCTGCGTCAAGATATACGACGTCGGACGCAAGCGGGACCACGACGACGACGCGGTCAGTTGTATTACAATAATAGGGATAATTTACTCAGGGTAATTTTATACATACACAGGGGTAATATTGTTATTGTGCGAGTGGTAATTTTCCTAAGCAGAGTATGAGGGGTAATTTAACTAAGGAGATCGTTACTAAGGAGAGTATGGTTACTAAGTTGAATACCGTTACTAAAGAGAGTATCGTTACTGAGGAGAGTATGGTTACTAAGGAGAGTATCTATACTAAGGAGAGTATGGTTAATGAGGAGAGTATCTTTACTAAGGACAGCATGGCTACTAAGGAGAGTATGGTTACTAAGTTGAATACCGTTACTAAGGAGAGTATGGTTAATGAGGAGAGTATCTTTACTAAGGACAGCATGGCTACTAAGGAGAGTATCGTTACTAAGGAGAGTATGGTTACTAAGTAGAGTACCGTTACTGAGGAGAGTATGGTTACTGAGGAGAGTATCTTTACTAAGGAGAGTACCGTTACCAAGGAGAGTATCGTTACTGAGGAGAGTATCTTTACTAAGGACAGTATATGGCTACTAAGGAGAATATCGTTACTAAGGAGAGTATGGTTACTAAGGAGAGTACCGTTACTAAGGAGAGTATCGTTACTGAGGAGAGTATGATTACTATGGAGATTAAGCGTACTAAGGAGAGTATGTTTAAACTGAACATACGCCATTTTTATTTCGATAACATGAGTAAAAGAAAATTTATTCAATTAGCATATCAAGTTTTTTTTACAAATTTCATTGTAGCCGCGAGTAAGAACATAAAAATACGTAATACCAGGTGCACGGCAATAGCGGTCAGCTGTATTTATCGACATTTGCGCTTGTGACCAAACCCATCACTTACATAACAATATAACCGCTTCGGCCGCGCACGAAACCAGTTCTACGTAACCAGAACTACTCTCTTGCCTCTTAGAGGAACATCTGCCTACGCTTTGTTACTAATACCCATAGACAAACGAGTACTCTATTATCAATATATAAACTGTATGTATCATTGCCTGATAAATCCTCCCATATTGTATACAGGAGGAGGATGAGGAGGACGAGCTGGCGGGCGGCTCCGAGAACGACGACGGCTCCGACTCCGGCTCCGACAACGACGACGACCGTGAGTGGCCAATCAATATTTTAAACAAAACACATTTTTCCAACACACGTTCCATACCTTCCTTCTACACCCGCCAGGGCCGTAGCTGTAGTCGTATCAGCAGTATCGGGGCCCCAGGACTACAGGGGCCCCGAACATGTGTGAGCAACAATTCGTAAAATCCATGATCTCACATAAACTCTTAGACCGTACCATCATTTGGGCCCCTTCACTAATTTTGATACGGGCCCATCTAAGGCAAGCTACGCCACTGATACGCGCCCTTGTTGATCTCCCACTGTTGTGCACGGGCCTCCCTCACGATTTATTTTATTTTATTTATTAGGACAACCAGTAATTGTTACAGCACACTTAAATTACAAAATACACAGAAAATTAATTAAATGCACAATTTTTTAAGGTGTCACAACATGCTCTATAAGTGAACTTAGGGTAACTTATAACTAACAGAAAAGAAAAAAAAAGTAACAATAATAATGGTTCACATGTTATGATAGACTAAATTCAATTACTTAAGTTAAATTGGATCGAAAAGACTTCGTTATGAGTTTCTTATAACGGCGCAGAGAATCATTGAATACATCACTATTACTATCTAGTGAGTTGTAAATTTGGTAAGGGGGCTTAGGCCATAGTCCACCGCGCTGGCCAAGTGCGGGTTGGCGGACTTCACACATCATTCGAAAGCTAATTAGGTTTCCTCACGATGGTTTCCCTTCACCGAAAGCTAGTAACAATCGCACCAAGACGATTCGTATATTATTAATGAAAGAAATCGGGGGTTTGAACCTGCGCACCTGGTTTCCAAGGCTCGCCCACTGAGCTGTTACATCTCAGATAGCAAAAATACCAAACCTCAAAACTATGTTTAATTGTTGTTTTTAGGATTTCTAAAAAAAACTGCACTATCTAGAAACCAAATTTTATTTTTTTCTGTAAAATATACCTGTCAGTTTCAGATGTTGCTCTCTTCAAACTTCTGAGATTAGGTCGGTTTTTTGACATAATTGACATAATTGATTATAAGCCAAAAACTACGTGACATAAATAAAAATCTGTTTTGAAATGTATTTTTTTTTTCATTTCTGATAAGTTTGTGTGATTTTTACTTGTCTCTGTGGAATATTACTACTACGCATAATATTATTTTCATGTATGGCAACATCGTGCCCAATAAAGTGTGTTGTCGTCGACTTCTTGTCTTATTTAAATTGCTCCCGCCTAAATTTTATAAATATTTAACTGGCGACGAGGATGGGATTAGAAGAAGAGTCGTTTCCGATTAGTGCTAAAGAGATAGCTTCGTGGACGCAGAAGGATGCTATTCTAAATAAAATTTTTAATTATTTGAATAATGGTTGGCCATCGAAAATCACGGATGAGAGTGAAAAGCCGTACTTTAACCGAAAAGATAATTTACACATCGATAGTGGTTGCATTTTATATAACCACCGAGTCGTTGTTCCAGAGCGTTTAAGAAAACAGGTATTGTGTGAATTGCACGTTGGACATTTAGGAATAGTGAAAATGAAAAGTATTGGTAGGAGCTATGTTTATTGGCCGAATTTGGATACCGAGATTGAAAAATTAGGTAGAGAGTGTTCAGCATGTCAACAGCAGCGGGATGCACCGCCGCGTTCGTTACTGCACCCGTGGCCGTTCCCCGCGCGCCCCTGGCAGCGCGTTCACATTGATTTTGCCGAATTTCAAGCTAAGCACTACCTGGTGTCCGTGGACGCACACAGTGAATGGATTGAGGTACAGACTATGTCTAGTACGAATGCGAGTGCTACCATTCTCAAATTACGAGAATTATTTTCCCGTTTTGGTCTACCATCACAGATAGTGAGCGATGGAGGTCCACCTTTTGCTTCCGCAGAGTTTGCTGATTTCATGAGGAAAAATTTTATTACACATACCATTACGAGTCCTTATCGTCCGGCTGGAAATGGAGCAGCAGAGAACGCGGTTAAGAGTGTCAAACGAGCCATGAAGAAGGCGGCACATGAGGGTATGGACATAGAAACTGCTGTATTAAAATTTTTACTTCAGTATCGTAATTGCGAGCATGCTACTACGGGTACCTCTCCGGCGGTTGCGATGCTCGGACGACAGCTCCGCACGCGGCTAGACGTGTTGAGACCTGGTACACAAGTTGAACGGCGAAGCGAGGCCGCAGGAGAGCGCGCTGCGCGGCTACGCCCGGGAGCGGAGCGCTACGTAGAGCTCGGAGATCGAGTACTGGCACGGGACTATCGAGCACGTGCTGAAAAGTGGGCGCCGGCTGTCGTCACCGGACGAGACGCCCCACTCACATATAAAGTCAGATGCGCGGATGGTAACGAATGGAAAAGAAACATTGACCAGCTGTTACCTGTTCGAAAGTCACTTACGACTTTACGTCACTCTGTTAGTGCCGTAAATGACAATAATGACGAACATTATTCGGAGGTTTTCGATGATGCATTAGATGAAGCACCTGATAGTCCAGTGTCGGTGTCATCTGCGTCCACAGAAGGTGTTTTGGATTCTACCTTTCATCCAGAGGATACGGACAGCCCGACACCCGCTCATAGACCTGAAAGGCGTGTACAACCTGTCCGCGCCTGTGTAATGAGTAAACGTAAAGTTTAGTTACTTAGATCAGTCCTCTTTGTTAGTTTTAATTAGTAATTATTATAAGAATGTACCTTATTTTTTTTAATTAGTTTAATAAGTTTTGTTTTGTTGCGGAATTTGAAAATGTTATCTTTTTTTTTAACTCTATGTTATGAATTAATTACTGTTAGTAATTTGATTTAAGGGGGGACGTGTGGAATATTACTACTACGCATAATATTATTTTCATGTATGGCAACATCGTGCCCAATAAAGTGTGTTGTCGTCGACTTCTTGTCTTATTTAAATTGCTCCCGCCTAAATTTTATAAATATTTAACTGTCTCCCGCTTTGCAAAGGGGGGAAGTGGAATTTATATTTTGGAAGACAATTTAACGTATCTCCGGGAGTCACCGAGAGTCAAACCTCGGTGTCTTCACTGGTGACCACTGTAGATCCTGGCTGACAGAAGTCATGGTGGTGGGAATGAGCGGTGGAATTAGTCCCATTAAAAAAAATCTGTAAAGGTTGGATAAGTAAGATCTAAAACTATATTAAATTTTAATTCGATAGCGATACAGATATAGCCGCTCGGCTCGGCTTAGACCGGTGTTACATGTTTGTGGGTCGGCATAAATCGTCACCGCCTTGCCGGGTTACCCGATCGGTACTGACCGAATCAAATACAACATGGAAAAAAGACATAGCTCTCAGAATCTGCATGTTGAGGTGACAATGGGCAGGCCACATCGCTTGAAGTACCGATATAAACCGATGGGGAAGAAAGGTTCTTGAGTGGCGACCACGAATCGAAAGACGTAGTAGCGTAGGCAGGCCTCCCACTAGGTGGACAGACGACATTGTGCGCGTCGCAGGTAACCGGTGGATGCAAATAGCCAATTGTCGTTCATTGTGGCGTTCGAAGGGGGAGGCGTATGTTCAGCAGTGGACGTCTTCCGGCTGATGATGATGGTGGTGCAGTGGTGTAGTGGTGCTTCGGGTCGGCCTTGCATTTCAACAAATACTGCCGAACCAAACTTGCCGGCCCGCTTATATGTGTACCGCCCCTAAAATAAAGCACGCGACCATCGATCTAATATTTACATAAATTAGATTAGATGTTACGGCCCAAAAAGTGGCAGACAGAAATAGCGCCCCCGAGACGGTTGTGTCACTATTTATTTTCAAGCCACAGACTGACAAAATATTTTTTGCCGATAGGAGTGTCGCTACTATCATAGTAATAGAGACACTCATAGCCAGTCGTAACCACAGTTCGGTAAACGATCAGTTAGGTAAGCAACGTTAGGTAAGCACAGCCTTTAGATGGGTGACCGTTTAGTGGAATTTAAACTGAGCGTCTCCGTGCTTCGGATGGCACGTTATAAGTCGGTCCCGGCTGTTGTCATCTAGACAGCAGTCGTTAAGCTAAGTCAGAGGCCTAAGTGCAGCTTGAAAAAAAAAACCGGTAATCTGTTAGTTCTCGTTTCCGCCTCCAGCACAGATAAGTCGGCAACAACATTTAAGATGTCATTTTGTTAGTGAATTTGTATCTTGTTAAAATTGTATATCTTAGCACGCGACGCACTTGTCGGTATCAGGCGCCTTTGTCCCTTGTAACGGAGGTGCATACTTGCAGTCGCGACGTCTCTACTACGGAACGCAGTGATGGGGTTCGCGGAGGCGGGCAGCTCCGGCGACTCCTCGCCCGACGCCGGCGAGCGACCGCGCCCGCGACAACGGAGACCGAGGCGCGGCCGACGGCGGGTCAGTGAACACACACCTTTATACTAACCACTGTTTATATTTTAGTAAGACAGCTCAGCTTACAAAATTTATTGAAATGCCAATTAAAAAGTCTCCACTGGTAGAAACAATATCATACAAAAACATATATTCCAACAAAACATGAACAAAATTATATCTATCGGCGTATCTATGACAGAGTAGGTACTACCTGCCTGTAATAATAAAAAAATAATTCAATATATTCCACACGTTATACCTATATGATATAGGTATCGGCATGTGATATAGGCTATATCACATGCTCGATATTTTATAACAATCTAGTCACTATAGTATAATAATGTCCTCTTGATAATATTAATAATGTCCTCCTAATCGATACTGTCGACTGATGACGGTTGGTCACGGTAGCCATCCATCTCCATCTCTCTCTCTCTCTCTCTCTCTAACTCAAGGTCTCAGTCTCTACAGTGCTAAAATGTAAGTGTTGTTGTGTTGCAGCCGGCGGAGAACCAGAGCAGTGACAGTGATGGCGACGGTGACCTTGACCTTGGAGATCTGATCGAGTTCGAGCTCGACGACTAGACGCCGCGCGAACTATACTACTATTATGAAATACATGTGTTGATCAGTTCTTTTGTTTGTGTTACTAACCTCCACCTTGATCTTCCCCGCGGGGTGCCGGGTTAGACTTGCATCCCCCATCTCCTCTCGTTGTGTGTCGTAAGAGTTGGCTAAGCGAGAACAGGAAGACGGGCAGCAGCGTCGTTCTTTTAGATTTATCTTCTACCTATACCGCGATCCCCAAGCCGCCTGCCAAGCGTGGGGATTATGGCAACCCCTCCTAAGGGGGAGGCCTTTGAATTAAATGACCTTGATCTTGAAATAGTGAATTGTTCGGCTGAGATATAAACAGCAACCTTAGAAGGAAGGGGTGGCCACAATCCCCAAGTATGGGAGGCGTCTTGGAGATCGCAGTATAATAATAGTAGTGGTAGATAATCCGATAGAAAGACGCTGCTGCTCGTCTTCTAGTTTTCCCTTGGTCGCATCGTGAGATACCTAACGGAAGGAGATGTGGGTACCCACATCTTCCGTTAGGTATCTTACCCGGTCACCACGCGGGTAAATTCGACTGACACATTGATCTAGTATTATTTATAGTAGATAATAATATCCACACACGGTCATCCGATCCCAAACTAGGCAGAGCCTGTACTATGGAAACCAGACAACTGATACTAATTTTTTGTAAATACATACTTAAATTGATATAAATAACACCCAGACACTTGGTGGGAATCGAACCCACGACCCATCGGGTAGCAGCCAGGGTGTCTAACCTCAAGACTAACGGGCCCGTATACACGGGCAATACAATAGTGTAAGATTAATAAATATGCTAGCAAACTGTACTGCTAGTAATGACAAAAGAAGTGAAATGTAAAAATAAACCTTGTTACAGTTGTCCAAAGCTCTATTTTAATTGCAGTCAGAAATCTGATCTGCTCTCCGAGCCGGTCTGTGTGAACGGACGCTAATCGTAGATAAAATCTTTAAAAAAAAATAATGAACCGACTTCAATATCACTGAAAAGTATAAAATAATTAAAATATTATAGAAGTTGGTGTTAGCGTACCTGCTGGGTATATTTGGCACCAACTTCAATAATATTTAAATTATTTTATACTTTCAGTGATATTGAAGTCGGTATTTTTTTTTTTTAAGAAAACTATTTTAATCTTTTTAGTGATATTTTCATATATAAACATTGAACCATCGAAGACCGTAAAATGATCTAGGTAGGTTATGATCACATTATCGTCTACATAGTTTTACATAATTCATGTATCTTCAGAAAAAAATATCCGGTCGTAATGAAACTTGCATGGAATCATCATAGTAGTTTACTCTCTCGAATAAAAAAAGAATCATCGAAATCGGTTCATAATTGTCAGAGCAATGTAATGGAGAACATCAGTTTTATGGTTTTTACCAGATAAATTCCTCCACATCGTTCATGGTTCTTATCCGGTTGTGATAAAATTCATACAGATTCAATACAGTGGTTTCTTCTTTCGGATAAAAAAAGAATCATTGAAATTGGTAAATGTTTGCCTGAGTTATGACCATTTTTGTCCTTAAAAAGCGACATAAAGTCATCTATATAGGCTTTCCTGCAGCTTTCCTGCGCAGTCTTTCTTGTTTTTTCAGGAACTACTTATTACTAAGCAATAATTTTTTTATGGGCCCCAATCAATGGATGGAAGGAAGATTTTATCAAATCGGTTCATAATTGCCAGTTATGCACGAACATACATAAAAAAAAAAAATATATATATATATACAGACGAAT
The DNA here is from genome assembly GCA_911728495.1 of Furcula furcula. NCBI lineage: Eukaryota > Metazoa > Arthropoda > Insecta > Lepidoptera > Notodontidae > Furcula > Furcula furcula. The sequence continues at coordinate 58,279,542 of OU452242.1, forward strand.
TGAGAACCTCCTCCTTTTTTGAAGTCGGTTAAAAAGACATTAGGTTCTCTTGGTTCATCGATTTATTAGATAGTATATCGATGTCTTGGTTAGAAAAAAAAATATTTACTCGTCTACTGCATAGCAGATGCAGCACTAACACAGGTGTGACATGGAATTTATCCATGTTATTTATCCATGGCTGTGATAAACCACAATAATTATATGAATTTCGATATTTTATAGTCGCAAAATTTGTATAACATAATAGCATAGTAAAATTGCCTGCGTTAAGATTTTTTTTAAGACTATTATAGCCCCCGGGAACCTGTCACAGTGCTCAAAGAGACGGAGTCGAAAACCCGCCGATGCACCGCGCCGTCTTCATCGAAATCGGTATCAACGCATACGTTTGTGCAGTATAAGGCACAAATTATACATACTGTATACAAATAATACGCAAATTATCGCACACCAGATCATGGGAAATGGAGCAACAATGATTTACGTATCCAAAATCCAGCTAACTATCATGTTCTGAAGAGTGTCAGGGCTGCTCCGCGCCCTGCGCACCAGGGACGCACACCTCTTGCGCATAGTAGCGTACAAGCAATCTACGTGTGCGTCCGCGAACATCCTAGATGCGCTACGGAAGTGAGGCAATCACACCAGCACTCTAAACACATTATTGTATTGGATACGTAGGGCGTCGTACGATCCTTGCGTGTAATTTCCCCACAGGCTGTAAGTATAAAATGCTGTGCAGTACGCGCGAAACAGTGTAATTTTAACAGTCAGTGAGTAGGGTGCAAACCAGTGAGCCAGAATATTTACTCTCACTGTCAATGCCCTCCGCTCTCACTCAATGTCTGCATCATCATTGAGCTCGGGATTAATATATGGCCTAAATATTTGAAATGATATGATAACATAAGTATATAAGTTACTAACTAATTTAAATGCGTTACTTGTTTGATTTACAAAATGAATACAATATTCTCCAAACATACTAGCTGTAGCCCGCGGCTTCGCCCGTGTTGGTTTTGTAAGTAAAACGCGTTTTAAATCAAGGATGAAGGTTTTTAAAAATATTGTTTACACTGTTATTAAACCTGGACCTATTATGTGTCATCGTCAAATATACATACTTGATGACATAGCCTGTATTTTTGTAACTCTATCTGTCTGTCTGCTACGCTTTAACGCCTAATCCACTGAACTGATTTCGATGAAATATGGTAAAGAGACAGATTAGACCTTAAAAAGGACATAGGCTACCTTTTATCCCGAACAAAAAGATAGAAGGGGTTGAAATAGGGAATGAAATTTAGAATGGAATTTCGTCATTGTTGAAAATAATACCATGACTTTGTTTTACAATTGATAAGAAATCCTACTGTCCCTACTTCCTCCCTACTTCTATACTATCTATCTATATATTGTAAAGAGTTTAAATTTGTATTTTTGTATGTTTGTGTGTTTGTAAGTATGTGTAATCTAAGGGTAATCTTCGGAACCACTGATCCGATTTTGAAAATTATTTTGCCTGGGTTGAGCCGGATCATCGTGCTAAAGCAAGCTGGATCATTTACCTCGGTAAATCTAGGTGGATCGATGTGGATCAAGATGGACCGAGGTAAATCGAGATAAGTCAAGGTGGGTCGAAGTAGCTCAAAGTGAAATAAACTGGTTCGAGATTGAGTCAAGCCGGATTATCAAACTGCATCAAACTCGATAGAACCGAATTTAATAACAACTGGTTTGAGCTAGATTAAACTGGATCATGCAGGATCAAGATGAATCGAGGTAAATCGAAGTGGATCTATGTGGATCAAGATGGACCGAGATGGATCGATATGCCAAGGTGGTTAAGTGGGTTAAGATGGAATAAAGTGGATTGAGTTAAGCCAAACTCAATCATGAAATTGCATTGAACCGGATAATACCGGATTCAGCTGAATAAAACTGGTTTGAGCTGGATCAAACCGGAACAAGCAGGATCAAGGTGAACCGAGCAAAAGCGAGCTGAATCAAAGTAAATCGAGGTGGATCGATGTGGATCGAGATGGACCGAGGTGGATCGATATAAGTCAAGGTAGTTTGAAATGGGTCAAGTTGGAATAAAGTGGATCGATATGATCCAAGCTGGATCATCAAACTCAATTGAACCGGACAATAAGGGATTGAGCTGAATAAAACTGGTTTGAGCTGGATCAAACTGGATCAAGCAGGATCAAGTTGGATCGAACTAAAGCGAGGTAAATTGAGGTGTATCGATGTAGATCGAGATGAACCGAGGTGGTCAAAGTGGGTCAAGGTGAAACAAAGTGGATCGATATGAATCAAGCCGGATTATCAAACTGCATAGAACTGGTTCGAGTTGGATCAAGGTTTAGAAAAAAATCCAAAAATTTGTTTCTTCCATTGTTGTGTTGAGTTTATTTACCGAGTTGCGTTACTCTACCTGAATTGTAGCAATAGAAATCCATCTTTGTGCAAATTTTCAACCCCATGAAATTAACTTAGGGGTTGTTTTTGCCGGAAAAGGTATGTTAGATTCTTGTGTGCAATACATAAATTAAGTATTGGCTGTAGTTCAAAAAACATTTTTTGGACCCCAATTAGAACCTCTTAGGGGTTGATAATCAAAACAATATTAATGGCACATGGATTTGCATTTGCGGTGATAAATGTATTCGCAAAGTTTCATCAATGCAGCATGAATTTTTTTATGCGCATTTCATGCTCAAAAACCATGCTAATACTTACCCCTTAAACCCCTTTAATGGAAGTTTTTTTTTTTAAGTTATGAAATACGTGTTTCTTTATTTCTTTTGCTCAGTATACTGACAAAGTTTCGTGTCTGTGTCAGTGCCGGATTAAGCCAGCGCGGGGCCCGTAGCAAATATGAACGCGGGGCCCTTGACTTGCATAGTTCTTTTTTGTTACTATTTGTGAGGTTATTTAGACGTTCTCAGAACACAAAAAATTGCATACGCTACTTTTTTGAGCTAGTTCTTACTTGACTGTAATCTCGGATGGTAAAGCACCCCAGGTTATAAAAGCTCTATTTAATCTAGTCTTGAAAACACAAACAATTATAATTGACAGGGCAACTGGCACGAAAAACACGCTATTCCAGTCTACATTTGTAAATATTGACGAAGCAAACTGCTTTGTCCGTCCGTTCAGATGGGACATTTACAACGTAAGAGTGCGTAGCTACGCCGTGGATCGAAAAGAGAAGGTGGAATCAAATCTTGTAAAAATCCTGCGCACACTCTCTGAAATGTATTCTGTAAAATACCAAGAGTTTCTTCTTTTTTACGTGGGAAATCCTCATGAACACCCATACTGGTGTAGCAGTGTCAATGTCATGGTCATGTCATGAGATGTCACTGCTACTGACTAAAACTCCATGGTGTCCTCATCCCGTTATATTGATGGGCCCCGCCCGGATACGTGCGCGTGTACTCGACCAAGTCCCGCAAGCGGCTATCGTTCCTCTTGCGGCAATTCCTACGTCCGTGGGTATTAAGCCCATGGACCTGTGTGCAGGTGTCAAAGCCCCGCATACTATCAGCCCGTAGCGTACCGAGACACCTTAGCACGCCATCCTCCTCGAGGGCAGGCAACAGTTCAACCGTTCTTGCTGCCTGGCTATGGGATCATAAGATCAGCATTGGGCCGCCTTCTGCACGGGCCTCCTGCGGTATCGCGGATCTGCAACGGGATCGTTCTCTAAACCGCTCCATTGCTTCCTTCTGCGAAATAAGGATTTCACAGATGGAGGCCATTGTCAACCACGCCCTTTCACTGCCTATTATGTCTTGGATCAAGGTGGACAGCGACATGTCGGCCCCAATTGCGGCGCACATCTGACTACGTCCCACCGTCCACGCCGACGCGCCGTGCAAACCACAAGTGTGTACTGCGCCATGATCTTCAGTGCATTTACTCTTATGACAGCTGGGGTTCTCCTCCGTTCCGGCTGTTTTGTAATAGTAGACAGGATCTGCATGAGCCACTGGAACGAGCGTACCATATTTTCGGTGCACCCAGTCTGTCACGACCGGGTGCACCGCTGATATGATCAAGTAGCCGGCGTTTGGTTCCGCACCTCGCTCCTGTGACCACACAAATGTGTCGTCTTGTGCTTCCGTTCGCCACCACTGAACTTCAATAGGAGGTGCATCATCCCGGCTTCGCACTTCTGTGTTCTGTCAATAAACTGCGGTCAACACCAGCGCCTCCAAATCCCAGGGTAGCGCGACTCGACAGCGCGCATGCGGCCTCGCACGATATTATGCGGTATCCTCGTATCACCCGGACCAACATGACCCTCTGTGGTCGTTCCAACGAGGTCTTGGTTTAGGCAGTCAGGATTTCGGCCCACACTGGTGCGCCATAAAGGGACATCGTTCGTACTACCCCGATATACAGGCAACGGTAACTATCACTCGGGCCACCCAAATTCGGAAGAAGCCGCTACAGAGGACCCACAGCCGAATCAGCTTCGGTTCGACCCTTGAAATGGACGACGAATCGGCATTTCGGGTCGAGGACAAGACCCGAATATCTAATTTGGCTCCCGATTTAGTTCGTGACACCTTCGGCAGCTGTTCCGGCCAATGAGGGCGGCCTCTTCCTTGGTCCGTGGAAACACAGGGCAGGGTGGATAAGAATCCAGGGCCGCTCTCAAGCCCAGTCGTAACAGACGAGCTGGAGCCCGCAGTGTAAATAGCTATGGAGCACCCAGACGTATGCAATGTTTCACATAGGAGGGCCGAGCACTGAACCCTGCGAATACCACGCGCTATGTGACAGTGCAATAGACCGTCACTTTCAACGCAGACGACACTTTGGTCCTTTTTAATAGGACCCTACTCACCTAAAATAGGCCGAGATCTGATGGTAAGATACCATAGCCGTAGCCTCCATCACACATCTGAATTGAAGTGTGTTGAAAGCATTGGCGATGTCAAGAGACACCGCCAACATGACACCACCCTGAGACACTACCGCATCCGAGAGGGCCTGGACGCGTCGGGACGTGTTCAGTGGCGTGCAGTCCATACAGGCAAAAAGACTTTGCCTACCCTACGACTTCTCTATATAATATATTATATATGATCATATTACAGTAAATAATGTAAGAAATTTGCTACCCTGTTATAAAAGTGTATGCACGCGGTCATGGTCGTGGTCGTGTCTATGTTAGACCGACCCTCTCGGAATCTGTATTGGGTGTTGGAGACTCGGGCGCTACTTTCTTATAGGCCGATAGACTATCAACAGAAAACTATTATAAATGGTCGGGTTATACGAACAGCTTGTAGCTAACAGTAAGGGCTATTTAACTCCCTTGAAAGGACAGGCTTGAAGACCAAGTTGAAGACACTGGTTAGTATTGTATTGTCGTGTTGTCAACTTCTAAAATCATATTAATAGATGCGGCCAATGATGACTTTAAGAATAACTAATGAGTCGGTTAAAAAAGAAAAGAAAGAAAGAAAATTTTATATGACTGATATAGACTGCTACGTATTCCAAATAGAGTTTGGATGATATAATAATAATAATAATATCTTGGGACAATCCACACACGGTCATCCGATCCCAAACTAGGCAGAGCCTGTACTATGGAAACCAGACAACTGATACTAATACTTATATACTTTTTTTTTGTAAATATATACTTAAATAGATAAACAACACCCAGACACTTGGCGGGAATCGAACCCACGACCCATCGGTTAGCAGGCAGGGTGTCTGACCACTAGACCAACGGGCCCGTCAACATAAACATTATCTTAAATACTTGATTTTTTTTCTTTGCTATATGTGCGGGGCCCTCCAAGGCGCGGGGCCCGTAGCATTTGCTGACCCCTGCTATATGGCTAATCCGGCACTGGTCTGTGTGATGATTTTTTTTAATCCATACACACTTTGGGTGCCCATTTGACATTTGACCCATTTAGGTGTGAAATGTCGAGTTGGTTCTTACTGTTCACCTAACTAAACTATTGAATACTGTTGGTTCCAAATTTCATGATTCTACTTTAAATGGTTTTGACTGTATGGTGATTTCTAGAAAAAAAAAGCCTGTTCTTTTATTAAATATAGATTAAAAAAATCCCTCTTATCCCACTTTAGGGTTAGATTTTTTTTTTAATAAATGATACGTGTTTATAAATCTTTTTATTTCACCAACTTTCAAATCAATTGAATTAAGTTATAATTATTTCCCATACAAAGTTTAACAACCCCTAGCGCACCCCCAATGGTTGTTTTTGAAAAATCCTGTAACACATATTTATTTATTTTATTCAAAGAATCTTTCCAGTAAATTTCAAGTCAATCGAACCATACAATAAAAAGTTTCATACAAAAGAAAACACCCCATTTAACCCCTTTAGGAGTAGAATTTTCAAAAATCCTTTCTTAGTGGATGCTTACGTCATAAGAAGAACCCACTGTCCAATTTTCAGCTTTCAAGGTCTAGCGGTTTGGCCTGTGCGTTGATGAATCAGTCAGTCAGTCAGTCAGGACAAGTAATTTTATATGTATTGATTAGATTCTTTAAAACATTCCTTTCTTTGAACCCGTTCATTATTTATCGGTCTTTCAGGGTCTCCAGATTGGGGGTTTTTTTCCCCATTTTGGGGAAAAATAAAAACTTTGGAGAACCTTTGGGGAAACGAAAACTGTGGGGAAAATTTTGGGGAACACAAATTTTCTTGGCGAAAGCTTGGGGAGAATCAAAGCTCTAATTCAGAAAGGTTTAAAACTAGGGATGCACGATTTTTCTCTTTGAATCGTAATGGATCGTAGGCCTCTGAATCGATTCTTGGATCGGATCGTATTCTGTTGAATCGATCTCTTAAAAATCGATTCAAAAATCAAATCAAAATTTGCAATAATTTGAACAAATAAAACATTTATTTTTACAGCATACAAACTTTAATGAAATTAACTAAAGAAATTAGGGAAAAACATTAGCCTTGAAAATTGACTTTTTTTCAATCTATAGAACTATGATAAAGACAAGTTACGATTTACGTAAGTATAATAAAACATATTTTTATGTTACTTACATTTACATGATCCGTTAATGTAGTATCCAAATTATCCAATGCATTTTCATCTTGATTTTTCGTTTCATTACTTTACGAAAACAAAGGATGATGTCTTTTCATATGGAAAGAAAGGTTTGTGGTGTAACCTTTTGTTTTTACGATACAATGACATATTTTCCATTTTCCTCCATTCTTTTTTATGTATCATATCTATCAGTCTTTATGAAATTGGACCACACATTGGATTGGACTTAATAGGTGGAGCCATCAGTAAAATCACAATAGGCACAATTATTAAAACACGGTGATACGTACGGCACAAACGACCAAAGCAAAATAAAATCAACGAGGACTTTTTAGAACTACCTGCATCATGTTTCATTATTTTTGCCTATGGACTTGCTTCGCTTTGTACCGTCATAAACATTGCAAACTAATAATGTAAATAATTATAGTGTCGGCATTCGTTTGTAATCTATCTTTCTTGTTAATCTATCGTTAATGTCTTTATAATACCTACTATCTAAAGGATTCGATTCACTTAACTTATGAATTGATTCGAATGAAGATCGTATTGAAGTGAATCGATTAAAAAAAATCGCTAGATCGTATTCAATTGAATCGATCTTCATAAAAATCGAATCGTAACGTACATCCCTAGTTAAAAATCAAAAATATTTCACAATGTCTCACGTAAAACAATACAATGTTGTTAACATTACTCTTCCGTTATTGTCCCCCTCACGGTCAATGGTCAGAATGGCGGGCGAGGGTGTCTCTGGAACACACTCACTCACTTATGGGGTGAGGCCCTCGAGAAAAATGGGAAAGCGCTCGTTGTTTCTCTGGATGTCTCGAAGACCTTCGATAGGGTTTGGCACGCTAGCCTTTTAAACAAGCTGCCAGCGTACGGCATATGGTTGGTTTGATCGGCTGGATAAAGGACTTCCTGAGTGAACGGTCACTCCGAGTGGTTGTTGACGGTTGCTCCTCGGAACCGTTGACGTGACGACTAATGCCGGAGTTCCTCAGGGATCCGTTCTCTCCGTAACTCTCTTCCTGCTGCATATCAACGATCTGCTGATGTCCGGTATCTATGGGTATGCAGATGACTGGAGAGAGAGTAAGGAGGTTATCCAGTCTGAAAGAGTAGCCATGGTGGAGCGCGCGAATCTCACACTTCAGGCAGTCCCCGAATGGGGTGATGGCAATCTTGTGAGATTCAATACCACCAAAACTCAGGCGTGTCTGTTCACCGCGAAAAGGAGTACGTTCACGTTGGCTCCTACTTTTCAGAATGTATCTTTGGAATACGGAAACCACCTTCAGTTGTTGGGTTTTGATATTTCTTCAAACCACAACTTTGGGCGGTTCATTGAGTCCAAGGCCAAGGTAGCTGCAAGTAAGTTACTAGTCCTTGCAAAGGTCCGCCGGTACTTCACACCGGGGCAGCTTTTGATGCTATATACAGCACAAGTCCGGTTGTGTGTGGAGTACTGTAGTCACATATGGGCTGGTGCTGAAAAAAAAACATCTTGCTGCTTTCGACTCAATGGAGAGGCGTGCTAAGAGGCTTATTGGTGATGCAGGGCAGCCAAATACGTTAAAGCGTAACAAATAGTATAAGAAACCAACTCGCTTTCACTCTTATAAAATTAGTAGGTGTAAATAAGGGAGGATTAGATACGAAATCAATTTTGGGGAAAATTGTACAAAAATGTATCTTTTTGGGGAAAAATAAAACCTGATTTGGGGAAATTTCACATGCTTAATCTGGAGACCCTGCGGTCTTTGCACGCACCACATCACTACAGCATACAACTATCTAATCTGTGCACTACAGTCTACGTCTGTGGACGTGCAATAAAATGTGTAGGAACGATGAATTCTTTATTTCTATCCCTGCGGCTTTCTTTTGATGGTATTTAATTATCATGTCGTATAACATTTATCTGACACTGTTTTTAGTAGTTTAAGATACTATTTAATTTAAAATACGCAGTAATATTCACAACACAATTCACTTTAGAGGTTATGTAAACAACAAATGACATTTGTCGCAATGTTGTCAGTTTCTAAAACCGTAAAACTAGTAGTGTCAACAAAAACTAGACAGACTCTAGTGTACTCTTGGAGTCTTGGAGTAGTAGTGTTTTGTGGCACAGATTAACGTTTAATGCTATACAGTGTTGCCAATTCAGTGTTTTTATAGCTAGATTTAGCTATAAATCAACTTCATCAGCTACAAATAATTCGATCTAGCTATTAAGCTATTTAAATCTACAATTTTTAGTTATTTTTATATTTACCCGTATCTAATAAAGAAAAATACAATCATGACATAGAGCGACAATTGAAACCACAGACGTACCTACTACAGATGCTACGCAATGAAACTGACACCGTGACCATAGAGTAACGTAAAGGGTAAGTTGCCGGATATGTGGCGGATGCTCAGAGAAAGTACCAAAGGAGTTAGTATCGCGTCGATTCCACGAACAAATTTTTCGTGGCACTTTTGCGGGGTGCGGGAGGCGAAGTAAACACACACAGATACACTTTCACGCATCGAAGACAGTAAAATAATCTAGGTGGTAGGTGGTCACATTATCGTCTCCATAGTTTTACATAAATAAAATTTATCCGGTCGTAATGAAATTTGCATGGAATCATTATAGTAGTTTACTTTCTTGAATAAAAAAAGAATCATCGAAATCGGTTCATAATTGGCAGAGTAATGTAATGGAGAACATCTGTTTTATGGTTTATAACAGATAAATTCCTCCACATCGTTCATGGTTCTCCAGAAAGTTATCCGGTTGTGATAAACAGATTCATTATAGTGGTTCCTTCTTTCTAATAAAAAAAGAATCATTAAAATTTCAGCAAGCATTCCTGCAGGTTTCCTGCGCAGTCACCATTCTTGTTTTTGCAACAACTACTTATTTGTGAGCAATATTTTTCCCACCCAATTAATGGATTGAAGAATGAATGGAAGAAAGATTTTTTCAAATCGGTTTATAATTGCCAGAGTTATACGCGAACATACATAGAAAAAAATTTACCACCAAATTAAATTACTCCTCCTTTTTTGAAGTCGGTTAAAAAACCCATCAAAAACTGTTGGCTTTATTTTTTTCAAACATTTAGCTATTTTTTAGCTATTTTTATCTGCTGATCTAGCTTTCTTTTAAAAATTGAGTTGGCAACACTGATGCTATATAATCTGTGTGCTAAGTGCTATATTCACAGGCTTTACTATGGTTATTCTTAATTTCGAAAACTGATTGATTCTTGATGAAAGGTTATTTTATTTCGACATATCGTTTAGTTTTAAAAGCGCAGGCAGGAACAAGGGTGACTCGTAGCATGTGCAGCCACGACAGAAAGCTAAGGTACAGAACCTTACTTGAAGATTTATCCGTACTAGGTAAGTAAACAGAATTCAAAAGTATGATAGCTATGACAATGAAGATAGGTTACCAACCGGTTACCGTTCTTCGGGCTGTAGCTTCAGATTACTTCTAGATGGGAAGCAGAAGAAATCGTATTTTATATTATATCTATAATATAGTTCTATAAGAAAATGAACGAGCCGCCTGACCCTGGTGGTGGCCCTCCAGTTGCTGCGTTTGTATCTGTTTAGCATTCGGAGTCAGGTATGGACGCCGATTGCTCCACCTCTAATAAAAACCCCAGAAAGAGGAGCTATGCAAAAAAAGTATGCAAGCATTGCAATAAAAAAAGAGTTAATAAAGTGGCTATTGACCCGTCCAGAGAGTCCTGCAATTGTTCAGATATTGACTGCAATGTTGGCAATGATTTCAATGTTCGGACATCTTCACCAATACCTTCTGAGACTTTGAAAGGAATCTATAGTACTTCCCACAAAGTCACAGAAACCTCGGTACAGATTGGTAGAAAATCATTCAATTCAACTGACTTGGCACCTTACACTATTCATGTGCAGAAAATTCAGGAATCTCCTAATGATAATGTAATATTACATCCAATAACATTTGGAAACTTTCTACAAAAAAATAACTTCAAAAATATTATTGGCGAAGCTAGCCCTTCTGTGTAGGTAGGAAATGACCTTCTCTCACCGTAACCCAGTGGTTATGTTTCGCTGGAGCGGTAGCCTTGGCTTTATTATCTGGGCTGCGAGGAAGAAAACCTCTATAATAAATTACCCCAAATCCCATGGTGGGAGACGTGCCAACGGGATCTATGGCTGGAGGGCTGTCCAGCTGTGAGCGCCAACCTCGGTGGACCTGGCAAACACCGTTGTAAAGTACAAAAACCCCTATCAAAACAAACAAAACCCTAACACAACAAGTATTCCATCCTGGACTGTTCAATAAACCAAAACCTCAACAACAAGAACAATTCTGAAAATATATATGCTGACATTGATGATTCTGAATCTCAACTATCTTCAGAAACCCACCTTCCTAATGTTTCACCGCCTAAACTTCCATCTTGGCAAAGGGTGCCTATACCGATTCGTCATAGACGTAGAAGAATTGATGACTCTCCTCCTCAGCCTGAAATTACTCAACTGGAAAACAGGTTTAGTTCTCTACCCTTGGATGCTGAAGATGACGGTCTTAGGAGCAATGAACCTAAGGTTCCTAGTAAACCACCACCAATCATTCTCTACTATACTTTGTCCATTTTAGCTCGACGTTTGACGTTTATAGGAACGTGAACATAGTAAGTAATCAATATCGAAAAATGTACATTCAATTAATTTTTTTATTTTATTCTGACGACTCATGTTAATGTTTCAACCTTAAAAAATTGTTGTCTTTCTTTGTTATATTATGCATGAGGTCCTCAAAATAAAATGAATGAAAGTTAATGTAAACAAGACGAAAGTGATGAAAACTTAGACACGTTATTTACATATTAGCATTTATTTCTATCGATTATTTGTAATCTGTGGCACAATCGTAGTAATCGTTATGTGTGGCAACTCACTAAAATGCGGTACGCGTCCATGAAGTACAATATTATTACCCTGAATTTGTAACTGTAACAATACGAAACTACATGGGCGTCAGCTGTCAAAAAACCAATAATAAAATGGACAGAGTATAATATAAGAAAATCATCCAAAAAATAAGGGAAAAAGGTCTAATTGGTCATACCTTTACACGCAAAGACACACATAGCTACAGAATAGTCATAAAGAATCTCCATCATACAACTCCTCATAGTGCCATTGTGGAAGAAGTTGAGGCTACCGGAACCAGAGGCGAAATAATAAATGCACGTTATGGTCCGGGTAAGAAACCAACCTCTACATTCTTTGTTAATATAGAACCAAGTAATAACAATAAACTTGTAAAGCATATTAAATATATCCACAATCAAAGCATTATAATAGAAGATTCCTCTTCCTACCTCTATTTCTATCCTTTTAAGCTCTAATAATTATCTTGTCTATAAAGCTCTAGCTATGTTTATCCTTCAGAATAATATAAAGGTTTAGTTATTTTATTATTATTATTTTCCTATTATTTTTATTATATCCTAAAACACATTACTCTCACACATCTCCTTTCCAAATTACCGATATGTCCGTTATTTTTATGTCAGGTTGACATTGGCAAAATGTTCAAAGCAATTGCCATTAAATTGCAGCAAAGACATGGTTCACATTGCTAAATTCCTGTACACAATCCACACACGGTCATCCGATCCCAAACTAGGCAGAGCCTGTACTATGGAAACCAGACAACTGATACTAATACTTATATACTTTTATTTTGTATCAATATATAGCCTAAATAGTGTAAATGCCAGTGAGAAGAGTAAGTTTAGCCCCCCACCTCCACCTCCACCGTGACGAAGATCCCAGGACAACCCGTGAGCCACAACAAACTCACAATATACAATGGATGCATTGTCAAACTATATCTGCACTGCTGTATACATTGTTGATACATGTACTCTCGCGGTCACAAGCGGTTTCACCTTTAGGAAGATAATCACTTGCCCGAGCCAGCCCAAAATATGTGCATCGTTCAAATATTCCAAATTTGTTTTTTATTTAAATACCAACAGAGGAGGAGTCTGGTAGCAATTTGGATCGGATAGAGAAGACGGCAAATGCGGTGCATGAGGTGCAGGTGTTGCTCGCTGAAGGTAGCCTCGAGGAGAGGGCCAAGCACCCAGGTGATTGCTGCTCAATAACTTATATGTTAACTGCTAATGGTGAATTTGAATTGTTATTTTTAACCGACTTCAAAAAAGAGGAGGTTGAGAACCTCATCTGCCTCTGCAATGTCCCGGCCATTTTGAAGTGCTCCGCGCCGGCGTTTATGTTAGTCTCAAGTGTCATGCGCGATAACGGCGCACGTCATTGAAATGACGATATCTCAAGTTGTTTGTATTAGAGTACGATACATACATCGTTAGAATCGTTATGAATTAAGCTAATAGGATATGTACGAATGAGTACGCATTTATCTACTGTTAATTCCGAGTTTTTTTTTTAACTATTTTTTTTTTTAGATTTGTGAAAAAAGTTATAATAAATATAAATTAAAAACATTCTTAGTAAAAGTATTTGTTTTATTTGCAAATAGATATATTATTTTACACATATTAGTTAAAAAAACACGCCTGCCCATCCATTTTTCCACGGCGATTAACTACCGAGTGACGAAGCGCGCCAAAAAGCGCGCCAAAATGTTTGCACAGACTAATAAGAATTCAAATGTTCGATGTTCAGTGAGTGTATTTTTATGACAAGCGATATTATATGTCATCCTTATCTAATAACGAACTCCTTGTGAAAGTTAGAGCAGTACAGATACACTGTATAGAGGTAAAATTGCTTATTAAAATAGCGCGGTAAAACGCGACCACGAGGAGGTCGCGGACAGATGCGCTATAAAATACCGCGACCACTAAGAGGTCGCGGGACATGGCATACAGTTGAATTGAGAAACTCCTCCTTTTTTTAAGTCTTGAAAATATTTTCTTTTCAATGATGAAATCAAAATTTCAAAGCAAGACTACTATATTGAGTGGGGTATCATTTTCACATTTCAAAACAGAATTTTATTTTGCAGTATGTTATGTAGTTTTTGGCTTATGATAAAAAATGACCTCCTCCCATTATCTTCGAAGTTTGTGGAGGAAAAAATGTGGTTGAGGGTCTAGCCGAAACTTACGTGGTCACCCAATCTTACATGGGGAAAGAGGGTTTTTGGCAACCATCAAGAAATCAGGTCTTATAAAAGTGGAGAAATGAGTGAACATAAGTTTTTATTTGTAAAATTTTAAATACGGCACAAGGCGATCGTAATTAAAGGTCGTTAATTAACAAAACTTTTACTAAATCCTAGTATTCAAATATTTTATGTAAACATAATACATTTGGAGATCTGAGTAGTCGTCTGTGAGAACCGAGTGAGCATACATTATTGGATATATCTTTTGTTTTATCTTGTTACGAATTACAAGATTGGTTTTACAAATTGTTTTAGACTTTTTACGAAATGAGTAGCATTTTTTTTTTTATATTCAGAGGGTGTCTACTCAATCCTCACACACACACTATAGTATAAGGTCCTATGTGTCACGTCACCTAGTTGATATAAATAAGTATTAATGAAGGCGAGGGTTACCTGGACTCGCGCGTTCTCCGCGCCACCAGCGACCTGGCGGTGCGGTGTTCCACGGCTGTGAGCGGGAACGTCAATTCATACGACAAACACGAGCTTGCACAACACATTGTGAGTATAAACTTATAGATATTTATTAATAAACCAGCGGCCCGCCTCGGCTTCAAATGTATGGGGACGACATAACTCTTCGCTAAGTCATGTGAAAACAGGCTACGTGGCTACAAGCTCCCGTCCAATCTGCATATCGATGGCTCCTACGTTAAATATCGTATGTGTGAAACCGCACTTTACAGGAGAGCAAATTAAAGGTATTTTTCTACGCTAATTATTAAACGTTTGTTTTCATACTATTCGGTAAAATAAGGCATTTTCTATGGCTGGTACCAATTTCAGCCAAATAGCTTCAAATTTTAAGAACAAGCATAGAAAAATACCTTTAATTTGCTCTCCTGTAAAGTGCGGGTTTTACACATACGATATTTAACGTAGGAGCCATCGATATGGTCATCTGATCCTAAACAGAGCAGAGCCTGTACTATGGTAATCAGATAACTGATACTAATATCTATTTACTTTTTTTTTGTAAATACATACTTATATAGAAAAAGCACCCAGACACAAGGTGGGAATCGAACCTACGGTCTATTGGGTACTGGCCAGGGTGTCTAACCATTAGACCAGTAGGGCCCGTCTGATGAGATTGTCCCTACCTAGTAGATATGTCATTTCCTTGGTAAGGGCCGTCCAGGAAGGTACCATCGTGTTAGGATAATCTACAGCAGAGAAGCAAGTAAGATGTGCACTCCTCTTCTTACAAGATTCCAAGCCAGACCTTGGTGTTCTGTGGTTGGTTATCTGTTAAAATGGTCAGGAGTTTTAATTAGACTTAGCCTGATTTTTAAATCTCTAAATAAACAACTCTTCACTTAAAAAAAAATTTGGAAGCCACTCCATTGATGATTTTTCCAATAAGAAATTTTATTCTTTTCACTTTGTTGGTACAAACCAACAAAGTGAAATGCGTTGTCATCTGTCACTCACTATTTTGCTTTAGGTGACATTTCTTTTTGATAGGGTAATAGTTTACCCGATTTATATTTTTTATGCAACGATTGAGGAAACCAACATTTACAGAAACATGAAATACAAAATTAGGCAAGAGATTTTATTCATCGCATATTTTATTATACCGGCAAATTAAAACTGCGTTGTCATCATTAATTCATTACTTGTATGGTGTACTGTACGATTGTCACCTACATTTCTTATTGATAGTTTACCCGAATTATATTTTTTATCCAACTATTATTATTTATTTGGTTATTTAAATAAACTTTATTAATTTTTTTGACTATTGAGATTTTCTCAATCTCTCACCCTTTACAATAACATGAAATAAAAAGATTTGGCTAAGAGCTATGCATCTAGTAAAATGTACATATTATCATTGAAACAGCGAGCTAACCCAGCGTTTTGGGAGTTCCCGTTACCCCGCGAGGTGGGAACATTCGCGTACTTGTTCGGAACGTTTGCGCCCACACCGCCCGAGCAGCGCCCGCGAGCGCCCCGGAGAAATGTCGTGAGGCAGCAGGCGGCCGCGCTTAAAGCGCCCGAAGCCGTCGACAGGTACCTTTCTTTCAAAGACATTTAATTACTTAGGATAGACAGGCCATTATCGACAATATTAAAGATGTCGACTGCTGGACAAAAGCCTCCCATAATTAGCCATAATTCTTACGCTTGGCAGGCGTCTTGGGAATCGCAGTGTTGGTGATAGGTAATCCCAGTGGCGTGCAAAGAAAGTAGGCAAGAATATCTACGAGTTATCTGTACTCTAAGCTATTTGTTAGTATGCCACCACAAATATCCTTAAATGAACTAACATTACAGACATCATCATTTACATCTAAAAACATCACGTTCATACCACGTCAGTTCAAAATATTTTTGAATTAAGATTATTTAG
Source organism: Furcula furcula (assembly GCA_911728495.1). Taxonomy (NCBI): domain Eukaryota; kingdom Metazoa; phylum Arthropoda; class Insecta; order Lepidoptera; family Notodontidae; genus Furcula; species Furcula furcula. The sequence continues at coordinate 58,296,209 of OU452242.1, forward strand.
AGAAATCGTAGGGTAGGCAAAGTCTTTTTGTGTGTATGGACCGTCTGAATAATTTTATTACAGTTTTTAAATGCAAATTAATATGTCTATAGAATCTGCTAACTTATGGATATTTAAAATGGTATACTAATATACATATAATCCAAGCTAAAACAAGCCGGATACTTTTCGCTGCCTACCCTCTGTGCACGCCACTGGATAATCTAATAGAAAGACGCCGCCGCCGGTCTTCTTGTTTTCCCCTAGTCGCTTCTTACGAGGAGGAGATAGGTGGGTGCTAGTCGCTTCTTACGAGGAGGAGATAGGTGGGTGCTATGCATACCCGGAATCCCCATGGGTAGGTGCAGTAGACATTTAATGACTTAGGAATAGAGAGGCAAATTTTTTTAACATAAAACCCTGGTAATTATTAATAAGTCATTTGGCGTGCGTACGCACAAATCCAACAAAAATATTTTTCATGGAAACGTCTAATTTAGTGCTTTAAGGCTCACTGCCGTATGCACAAACGTCAAATTAAAATTGGATGAGATTGAAATTTGTATTGTTCTCTCATCAGATCATCAAGACATTTTTGTCTGCTTGCCCACCTGTCTACTTATACAGTCTTACATATTATTGTTGGTCAGATCTACTCGAGGACATTAAGTACAAATCAAATTATACCGCCAGAAAAATAATTTCAAATTAATGCATATAGGTTGGAGAAAGTGGAGGAGGGATCCAAGATGGTGAGCCGCGTGCACCGGTACCTGTGCAAGGCGTACGCGAACAGTGGACGGAAGCCGCTCAGCTACTTCCACGTGGTACTTGACCCGCAGAGCTTCAGCCGCACTGTAGAGAACATATACCATGTCTCCTTCCTCGTGCGCGACGGCATGGTCGCAGTAAATTTGGGTGAGACACCGTGTTATATTGAATTATCAATTCATCTGTACCGATGTACCTCCAAAGGGTATCGACGGAAAAGGTAACGATGTACCCTAACGAGAAACGATGTACCCTAACGAGAAGCTATGTATACCCCAAAGGGTAACGATGTACAACAAAGGGTAACTATGTACCCCAAAGGGTAACAATGTACCCGAGAAGTAACTTTATTGTGGGTGTCTTCAAGAAGTCTCGTGTTCTTCAAGGCTAGAATGAATTGACTTTTAATAAGTTAGTGTGCTTTACCATCCTCGATTGCGTTGCCGCTTTCCAAAAACTACATGACATAAACCAAAATAAAAATCTGTTTTCAAACGTGCAAATGAAGCCCTTTCCTATGAAACCCCACTCGATATAATAGTCTCACTTTGAAATTTTAACGCCCCATTTGACCACCTATTGAAGTTTTTATTTTATTTGCGATGGTGTCGGGTAACTAAGATCTAAAACAATTCTTAATTTCAAATCGATAGCGGTAAATATCATTGACCTTTTAAGTATGGAAAAAAGTAAAGGATCTTTTTATTCTTATCTCTAGATGAAGAGTACGAGTTGCCGTTCATTACTCCGGTCTCGTCGTCGCAGCAGGAGCAGAGGGACATCACCGATGAGAACCAGTTCATCGTCTCGATGCACATGCAGCGTTGGCAGGTATTACCTCTGTTCGCGGGGTTATCTGGGGTGTGGGGGATTGTTGTCCATTAAATCCCCCGTGGCTGTCGCATGGGAACCTGGGTAGTCCGGTGGGATCCATCTCAGTGCCTCGCGTTTGGGCCCGCCGCCGGGGGGCGTATTATAGCCCCCCAGAAACCTGTCACGATGCTCACGGGGACGCAACCCCGCCGCCGTCCTCCTCGGAGTCACTTGGAGTTAGGGATTGCAATCCGGCGTCAATTTCAATCCGGCCGGATCCGACTAGATTCCCATCGATCCGGCCGGATTGATCAAACCAAGTTGATTTTCGCTTTTCAGCCCAAATTGCGCTATTAGCGAGTTAATATTTTGTAAATGTACTTACCTATTATTTAGTTAGGTGGTACCTAATACCCTACTTTATAAAAAACCCCACAATATTAACCAACCAACCAACGGGAAAACAATTCAAATCTAGTATGTATGTGGTGTAGATGTTTGTATCCACCGGTTGCCTGCGATTCTCACAATGTCGTCACTCCGCCTAGTGGGAGGGAGGCCTGCCTACGCGGCGTCTCCCGGCTCGTAGTCGGCATTCGAGAACCATTCTTCCACATCGGTAATAGTATATCCATGACATCGGCTATCGGTTTTTCGAGCGATGTGGGTAACTTTAATCTCCTCATTCCGGATTTTATCGCGCAAAGAAACTCCGAGCATAGCTCGTTGTGATTCTGAAGTTCTCTGAAAGTCCAACAGATAGGGACCACGTCTCAGTACCATCATGTCATCACTGGCAATACACACTGGTTACAAACCTTCCTATTCAGGAACTGCGGTACGTCGGACGAAAATGTGTAGTTTTACCTCCCTATATTCATGCAACAGTGCTATGATTTTGCCTAAAATTGCTATCGCCGGATCCGGTATACTGGTACCGGATCCGGTAAACGTTTAATGATGACGGATTACCGGATCCGGTTTTCCGGATTGCAATCCCTACTTGGAGTAGTATGGAGCATTGGCAAGTACTGTTTTAACTTCATTAGTATTTATCAGCCAAGTACTCATATGTTGCATTCAAGTTTTCTAGTAAATTCCTTAAATTTGGCCCATTGTGTAGGTATTACTCACAGGTTAGGATTAGACCGTAAAACCTATGACGTAAGGTTGTTAATAATCTGTGCGTGCAAATAAATATTATTCACAAGTAAATGCTATTTTACATGCATAAATGAACCTCGCCTCCTTAGTTGGTTATTGCTTTCCATCTCGCTGGTAAGCCATACGCTTCGCTCACAGCTAAATAGCCAAGTATGGAGCCGGTCCCAAGCCCGGGTAAAGAGGGAGGGCACCCGGAGGAGTGAGGGATGCGGCATCTCATTTCATTGATATGGTGGATTCAACACTCCTCCCCCCGTAGCCCAAAGACCCTTGTGATTGGAGGTCGTGGGCCCTGTCATCACAAACACAGGTGATGACGGGTAGTGGTACAGTCACCTGCGCTAGGACCTGCGCAGTAGAGCGCCGCACGCGGGGATGACGGAGTCCTGGGGGGCTGAGCCGAGCGGCGCTGGCGGTAATGCGTCCGTGAGGCAACACGCCCCCTTTGGTCCTGATTTCAAGCAAAACGGTAGCCCTACCCGTTAGCCGCGGGTAGGGAAACGGCCACGGTGTCCCGTCAGAGGGCCACAGGCTAGGTGTGTGGGGTCTGCGGACAGTTGATGCAGTGGCAAAGGCCATGCTGAAGGTGTAAGTGAGGGTCGATCAGTTCGTCTGGAGAGGCCTGCTACTCCCGACGCCGGCCCGATCGAGCGCCCGATGTCGCGCCCTAAGCCAGCCTCGCACTCCTATATCTCTCCCGGTAATCCTAACGACCTGAATTATAGTAAGGCGTTCCCAACGTTGCGGGCTCCATGGAGGGTGGGAGCCGGGGAGATGAAACTGTAGAATTAATACAATGGATTTATATAGGCCTAATACTACCACAGGGGAGACGATGGAGAAAACCGATGAATTGCGCCCGATTAGCGCGCCTACCGCCCAGGTTGGCAGCTCAACGGGTACAAAATACAAAGACTCGGATGCGGTGAAAACTGCAACCAAGACCTTCAAAAACAGCGGAAGCCTGGCTCTGGGTGAAACCAGTACCAGTTCCTGCCTCACGAGGACTGTGGCGCTGGGTAACACCAGTACCGGTCCTCGTTTCTCGGGGATGACCTCGGCGCTGGACGAAGCCAGTACCGGTCAGAACCGAGTGGAACATACGGCTATCGCAGCCACATCCTCGCGCCTGATAGCCCCTGACCAACCTGCAGCTTTAATGCGTATAGATGATAACTTTTCGGCCGCATGGCAGTTAATAGGACGTAAGGGTGCTGCAGCTTCTAGCACTAGCAAAAACAAAAATAAAGGGCAGCGTCATCAGGTTCGCTTACTTACCGATACACGGGCTACTAGCACTGGACCAGCCAATTGGCTAGTCCCTAACAGGCAGGTCAACTTCGGTGCTGGTGGACGGAGGCTGGGTGATGGTTTAAACCGTCGGGAACCGTGCGTACCGGTAACCAGTGCCGAAGGCGGACCTCCGGCTATTAAGAAATCAAGCAAGCGACCCGGAAAACGTGCTTTTAATCAGACAGTATTGCCTTGTGAGGACCACAAACGCACGCGATTTGAGCAATCACGAAGGGGAAGAAACAAAAGGTATGGTCAAGCCGCTAATTCGTATCTGAACGTCGCTATTATTTGCGAACGTACGTGGCGTCTGGACCAACAAATAGCTGACAAGGTGCTTGCTGAGATCCAGAAGAAGATACTCATCGAGGCCTGGTCCCCTAACCAGCACGGACCCGGACCAGCCTTTAATGGCAAACCAGTATATGCAGATGGAATACTTAAACTCTGGTGCAGCAATTACCATACCTTAGCGTGGCTGCAGGAAACAGTCTCTGGCTTGGCCCTCCCCTCCAGCGTATCGTTGGTGGTTAAGAGCCAGTCAGACCTATTCAAGAGAACACGTTGTGCAATTGCTATTCCCAACGAGGAAGGAGTCTTAGAAGAAACGAGCGACATCGGTCGTGTTCTCGCATATCAGAACCCCTGGGTTCATATCCACAGATGGGTGCTACATAAAGCCGTAAAACAAACTGCGGAATGGTTTGTGGTTGTCGGAGTCCCTGAAGACCAGATTCCGACCCTGATGAAGGCTGAACGCTGTCTCTCAATTGGATTGGGGGCGGTGCAGGTCAAATTCCAGGGTCCGAACGGTGACTTTACTGACGTCCCCCAAGGCTGGGACCCGGCCACAGCCACCATCCGCCAGGAACTTAAACATAAACCCACAAGGGATAAATCCCGCTCACCCAAAACGCCGGAATTCAGTGCAGATTCAGATACCGACGTGTCGTCTGCTGAAGACTTGCAAGAGATTACATCCACAGGCTTCTACCAGGGAGAGGACTTGTTCGAATCCGGCTATCTGCAGCTAGAAGATGCAGAGGAGGGTGCGACCAATGATGACATCCACTTGTAGAATAATTGAAGCAAATCGCCACCACAGCCAAATCGTATTAGCTCCTAGTATGGTTATTTTGTAAGAAGTTTTAACAAACTCGTTAGCTGAATTCGAGGTGAGATTTGAAATTCGTTCAACGAATTTGATATTTCACCACAGGTCCAGCTTTCGTTTGTGTTAAATGTTCTTACAGAATACCACTACAGCTTCTGAATTGTCTGGAGATACAAGCCTTAATTCAAGAGCCTTACCATAGCACATATCAAACACAATACAAGGACTCTCTAATCTTGGAGGTAAGCTATTATCGTTTACAGACCACGGTCATCCTCCTTCTAAAATAATTATATTGCCAGGATCTTTCTGTCATAAGATTATAGACAGACAGAAAGACAACATGGACGGAGGAGCCACCTCCTTTTTGATCTTGTTCCCCTGGTCAATTACTGTAGGCTGGGACAGAAATTGCCATCTCCCAACGCACAATAATCACTTGGTGATACAGATTTGTTGTTGCTACTACACCGATATGACAATGTACGCATTATGTTATTCAGGGGCGTAGCTACCGCCCTATCTGCCGTATCAATGACATGGGGCACCCGGGCTTTAAAGGCCGCGAAAGCAAAAAATCGTACGTTATTACTCATAACCAATCTCAGTTAAACTCTTACTGCCGACGTTTGTAACGTCAATTAAAGTTAATCAACATTTATCCATTTTTTGAAATCGGATTATTTCCACACTCGAAGTCAATTATTACTTAATACGCTGATAGTGAGTAGAGTTATCAGTTATCTCGAATTCAATAATCGATAATAATCATAAACGGCTCCTTCAGTCGAAATAAATAGATTTTAAAAAGTGACTTAATTAGAATTTAAGTTGATTAGCGTTTGTGAGTGCGGAAGTTAGGCCGTATCTTCATTTGGGGCCCCCATTAAATTTTGATAAGGCAAGCTACGCCTCTGATGTTATTATTGAGTTGCAAAATAATTTGGAAATATTAAAGGCGTCTGCCCATTACATAAGACCACACCATGACCGTGTTGCGGCGTGTGTGCGTCAGACACAGAAAAGAACAACGGAATGAAAAAGAAGAACAATTTATTTGTGACACACACACAATTTATAATACAAGCAAAACAAAGAAAAAATGCTTTGTAATAATTAAATTAAAAGCTGGACATTTATAACAAAAAGTACAAATGGTTCCAACACAGCAAAATGCTGGTTTTGAACAAACAGCGCTGATCTTCTGTTGGAACCGTTAAGTGTCTTAAAAATAATATATAATGAAAATAAAATAAAAAGTAAACCGAAAGCATGAATTTTTGACGGCCCGGTCATAGCCCTATGGACTTGGCTGGAGACGAATTGCTTTAGTGAGCATTTTTTAGTACATATTAATTCATTCAAATAATTTATTTTTGCCTTATGGTATGGTCATGGTATGGTCCAGTATACAGTGCAAATGCCTTTAAATTCAATTGAAATATGCCATATTCGATTAAATGGCCTATATAGTCTAATCAATAATTCAGTAGAGTAAACTGACGTTTACTGTGTTACAAGTTTCAGATGAAAAAAAATTGTGAAGTGACAAAATGATTATATCGATCACTTAGTCAGTACATAAATCGGGGGGCGAATAGAAAAAAATCTGGGAGTTTGATAATGTTGTCTCTAGTTCGTCTGTAGCCTATTAACGAGTGTTTATGTCTATTATTTATTGCACAGCAACATTTTGCATTTGTGCTGGCAAGCCACAATTTTACGTCAAGTTAACTGAATTAATGAAAAAGTCGGGTAAAGTGAACGTGTCTGTCCATGTGACTGAGGTGTGTAAAACTTTTTGCTAAGCATTAAGTTTTTGGCTGTTTTATCCTAGTGAATATGTATACGTTGAGAGTTAAGTTTATAATCTTTTAGGAATACAAAGTTGAGTGTCATTATTCAATCATTTCATTCTTTTTTCCACTAACCTCAGACTACAACCAACTAAAATCGGACTAAAATCAGGATGCTGGTCCTTTTTCTCGAATTCGAGGTAAATAGATACCGATTAGGGGTAAATAGAAACGCCGTTAGGGTAAATAGACACGAGGAAAGAGGTGTATAGATACGAGAGAGAGTTTAATAGAAACGAGAAAGGGGTTAATAGAGATACGTTTTTTGGGGCTGTCTATCGAGGAATAGTTCATCATGAGTATGTAGGTACCTATTTATATTTTTTTAAAAGTACAAAATAACTATTGGAAAACCATTTTAAGTATTTTTCTGTAGTAAATGGGAAATTTTGATATCTTTTTTATCTTAAACGGCTTTGGTAAACTTAATTATAACTTTAATGCTAATATAAAAATATTACGAGGATATTTTTTACTTTTACTCAGGACTTTTAATATATTATGTTAAAATTTAAAGCATATTTTTTACTATTTTAAATTTATTTGCATGTTAGTTTACTAGAATGATTTAAATATGTGATCCTGAAATGACTTACGATAAGACACATAAAATACTATAAATAAATGCAATACTTAGATAATATTGTTATAAAGAGGTAAATATTAAAAACTGATTTAATAATAACACAAAATATATACTTAGTTATTGATAATACAGTTATTATACTTAATTGTGATTTTTATTAATTTCTTATTAAATAATAAAAAATATTTTGACAGCCCTGGCGTTGTTTCTTCATTCACCCCTCTCTCGTAGCTTTTGACCCCAGTATCTAGGTAAATAGAAACCGCCTACTTTTTCATAATTTACAAATAACTGACATGTTTTTACTAAGTTTTAGCATAAATAATTGGTAAATTACAACGCGACTCACCATTTCACAATGTTTTATTATTAGCTTGCATACAAAATATATAAGAAAATCAGTGTAGAAGTTGAAAGTTGTGCCTATTCACCCCATTCTACGGTACTTACTTTTCGCGGGTTTTCGGGTAACAGGTTATAAGGTAACTAAAATTAACTTCTTGTTTTTTTTTAGTAGATTTGTGTCTATTGCAATGGCAGAAAAAGCAATAAGAGCTAGTAAAATTATAGCGCGGCTGGAAGAGGGGTGTAGCCAGTGTTACGTCTCACAGCGGTTAAACGTGAGTTGTTCAACCGTCCAAAGAACCTGAACTCGATACCAAGAGACAGGTTCCGTTCAGAGAAGGCAAGGTTCTGGGAGAAAACGTTGCACACGACCACGAGACGACCGCTTTTTAGTTACTCAGGCGCTGAGGAACCGCAAATGCAGTTACATAGACCTCAAAAGAAACCTTGAAGAGGTGCGAGGAACGCAAGTTAGCCTATAGACTGTGAGGAGGAGGCTTTTAGCAGCTGATATACGAAGTCGACGACCAGCGCGGGCCCCTAAGTTACTTCGTGAGCACCGCGTTGCTCGATTGGGGTTCGCTAGAAATTGCCTATCTTGGACACTACGTAACTGGAGTAACGTACTCTTCTCGGATGAGGCTCGAATTTGTCTGCATGGTGAGGACCGACGTCGGCGAGTGTTACGAAGACCAGGAGAACGCTATGCCGACGTGTGTTTTGAAGAAATCACACCTTATGGTGGGGGGTCCGTTATGTTTTGGGCGGGCGTAAGTTCTAGCTGTCGTACTGAGATAATATTCATTGAAAATTGCTCACTAAATGCGCAAAGGTACATAACAGAAATCATTTGTCAACATGCACAACGCGCACTGGCTGTAATTGGTGAAGATGCCATTTACATGGACGATAATGCTAGGGCCCACCGTTCTGGCCGTGTAGATGCTTATATGCAAGAGGTCGGTATTCGTCGTTTGGATTGGCCAGCGCGGAGTCCCGACCTTAACCCCATTGAGCACGTCTGGGACCTCCTAAAAAGGCGAGTACGATCTGTCCAACCACCTCCACAAAACATCAGGGAACTGAAACGTGTGATCTCGGCTGAGTGGGAACACATTTAACAGGACACCATCAAAAGTCTAGTGGAAAGCATGCCAAGAAGATTACATGCCGTAATCGCTGCAAGAGGAGGTCACACTCATTATTAATGTTTATTATTTAATGTCTTTTTTTATTAAAATTCCATAAAAAATCTCTTAATCTTAATTTCACTATACCCATAACAATTTTAATTTTAACACGACTCTCTGTTTTCATTAACTGAAACACCGATTCCAGGATTTAAGTGTTAAAACCTATTTTCTCATTGATAATAAGAAATTTCTAGGCATCTAAGCTAATGAAATACTAAAAATATTAATATTATCCATAGAAAAGCCAATGACTCTAAGGTGCCCGTTTTTTTTGCAAAGGAGTGTATTAATATGGCAATATTATTTTACAAAGTGGCATTAGCAAATGTCCGTTTACTCTACTGAATTATTGATTAGACTTTAGTTATAAAATATGCGATATTTATTAACCAGATTTCTCTTTTTCAGGAATTAATATCAGCGTTCGGCATAACTGAGCCCATGATGGTACTGAAACGCTAGCGACGATTGAAGATAAGCGGGTGGCGCTATAATGATTGATAATATTTGATCTTTTTGTTATTGACTTGTTGCTACGTTTTAATAAGTATTAAACACTCAGGCCACGAGACTCGAAGAGTAATGACTTCTGTTTAGGATAATTACAACGCCCAGTGATTTGATATAGAGGATGACTGACATTATTTTTTATCGTCGTGGTAGTGGCCAACCACGTCTCGTGTTTGATTGGACGGGCCGCTTGATTTGGCTTAACAACTGCTGTCTAGGACAACAAACGGGTCCGTACTTTTACCTCCGAGGCACGGACACGCTCATTATAAATGCCACTGAACGGCCATCTATCGCCTGACCTTGTTGGACATTGTTTAATGACCGTTTTCCAAACAGTGACTACGACTGATTATTGTGATGTTTGGACAGTGCATGATGTTTGTTGACAATAAAATATATTTTGTAATTTTGTGTTTTGCATTTATCGCTTATACTTTTACTACACTGCCGCTCGTCGTCGTCACCCTAGACATATACAATAATCTGAGAACTATATGTATATGTTTAAGAAAATTAATACCTTATGTATATCCAAATACACACATCAAAAGTGTCTAGGGATCAAGCATTTTTAAGCGGATTTCTTGAGATTGAGATGTGGCTTTGTAATAAATTTATGATTTTATAAATTTATATGGATCCTTTTTGGTGCATTTCATAATTTGAATCAGGAACTGTGAATCAAATTCGAGTAAAAGATGAAAATCAGCTGTCAATATTTTCCCTATAAAAACATACAACGCATTGAAGACATTATTAGTGCTACTGTTTCCCTACTACTGATTAAAACCAACGTTATTATGGAGCGGCGACGTCATTTAAGCAGGGAAGAAATGCTCAGAGCCGTGGGAATGATAGAAGCTGGTTCCCGGCAACGTACTGTGGCTTTAGCTCTGAATACAAGTCAGAGTGTTATCAGTCGACTTTGGACACGTTACCGAAGCACTGGTACCGTGGCTGAGCGCCATGGAGGACGGTATCGCTGCACCACACGGAGACAAGACCGATATATTCAAATCTTAACTCGAAGAGCTCCAACAATAACTGCCATGATGTTAGCCGTGAGGCTTCATCACTCTTCAGGGAACTTAATTAGCGACCAAACAGTCAGAAACCGCTTGCATGAAGTGAACCTTCATTCCCGAAGACCGCTACGGGTACCACCTATAGCAATGCACAATCGTAGGATTCGATATCAATGGGCTCTTGAACACAGAAATTGGGCAGAAGAACAATGGCGTTTCGTGTGCTTTTCTGATGAGTCTCGTTTTGGTATGAGACCGGATACAAGACGTATACGACACTGGAGAACCCCTGGACGCCAACAGCGATTAAAATCCTGCCAGGAAGTCCATCCTTATAGTGGTGGAACCATCATGGTATGGGCGGGTATTTGGATCGGCGGAAGAACTGAGTTGATTTGGATCAGAGGCAACCTCAACGCTCAAATTTATGCTGAGACGATTGTATCAGACGTCATCGTTCCTCTACAAGTGCAAATCGGTCCCTTATTTCAGTTAATGCATGATAATGCACGACCGCACACCGCAAGAGTTGTAAGACAGACTCTCGCCGCAGCTAACATCAATGTCCTGCCCTGGCCTGCTCAGTCGCCAGACTTGAACCCGATTGAGCATGCATGGGATATGCTACAGAGAAGAGCTCTGCCGAATATGGAGGGTATCCAGTCGCAAGAAGACCTTTTTTTGTTGTTGCAACGAACATGGGCGGCCATTCCACAGCGTGATTTGGATGAACTCATTTTGAGTATGCCAAACCGATGTTCTTGTGTTGTTAGTGTTCGCGGTAGAAACACGGATTATTAATTGTTTAAGTTACCCAATAAAATTTTAAAGAAAACTGTTATTTCAGTCTTTTTTTCGAACTTTTGTGTTAGTGGTTCAAATGTCAAAAATCCCTTTATTAGGAAAATGGCAAATTTCTTTATTAATGCAAAGGTGACTTGGTTTATCGTTACTGTGACAAACGAAAACACTTTATTTGATGAATCCTTAAAGAAAATTTTAATTAATATCAATCAGGAGAAAAGTTATTGCAAAAATATATGTTGATCCCTAGACACTTTTGATGTGTGTAGATCAAGTTTCAATCAGTATAAAAAAGTTTACAATATTCCAGTGTCTTACATAGGAATACACCTTCGTTACCCGTGTTACTACCAGTCTTACTACCAGTAGTAGTAACATGGGTATTATTTTTGCCCGTGTTACTACTGACTGCTTTAGTAGTAACACGGGACAATTTTGACTTCCCATATTATTACTGGCCTATCATTGCTGAAACTTCATTTTTTCAAAATTCCATATTGACATATTTGACTTTATTAAACACAAATATAGCAGATGTACCAGGGAAGCATAAGATACAAGGATATCTCACGCTTATTGATTCATCCAGAATCCAGAATGAATATGGTTTCGAGTTAATACATTTATACCAACACAACTAGGGAAGCATATGACACAAGAAGCAGCGTTTTGTAACCTTCTGTGGTAAGGTTACCCTCAAGGGTAAACCCAAAAGACCTCTCCTCATTCAGAAAATAAAATCTGAAAATAAACGTAGTTGTCCGTGGTACCCCAGGGTTTAGAGCTAACATGTGCAGAAGTACCAGGAAAGTAAAGGACATGAGGAGGCCTCACGTTTTGTGCCAACCAGTATGACTGGTCTAGTTGATTAAGCAGCAGATTTTATTTCTCGAATGAGGAGGGGAGGCCTTTTGGGGCTACCCTTACCTCAGATGGTTACGAAACGCTGCTTCTTGTGTCATAATATGCTTCCCTAATTCCGTTGGTCTTTATGTATTAAGTCAAAACCATATTCATTCTGGATGAATTAAGAAGCGAGATGTCTTTGTATCTTATGCTTCCCTGGTACATCTGCTATATTTGTGTTTTAAAGTCAATATGTCAATATGGAATTTTGAAAAAAGAAGTTTCAGCAATGATAGGCCAGTAGTAGTAATATGGGAAGTCAAAATTGTCCCGTGTTACTACTAAAGCAGTAGTAACACGGGCAAAAAATAATACCCGTGTTACTACTGGTAGTAAGACTGGTAGTAACACGGGTAACGAAGGGGAATACAACGATGTTCAGTTTTAATAATATACACGTTTTATGTCTCTGTTCACTTGGATCCATTGGGTGATTCATGCGGATTTTCCTCTCAACAAAAATGATGTGGATTTTTCGTCGAAATTGTTCCTTAGGATGACCGGACCACGTTGAAGTCTTACCAACCGAACTGTTGCTACTAAAGAGTATCAGTAGTTCGGTGCTATATTTCAACCGAACAACTGCTACTGAAAAGTTGCACTAGTTCGTTCAACCGGAATAACAACCGGACTACTGCGACTAGAGGGTATTGCATTGCTTATGAAAAAATATAAGAATATCCTCTTATAATATAATACAATGTAATATTTAGCTATTCGATTATGCACGATCGATGATGATGACGACGATGTGATGAACGATGAGTCTTAGAGATTATTCCGTTGCTGCATTTGACCCTTGCACCGATTTGCACCATAAAGGTTAACGCCATATTAATACATTTTGCCGATGAAACGTCCTGTTCGCGCGCTTTTCAATGACTTCTACACGCTCCGTTTATAGCAGTTACTACCACATACTTAATTCTTACATACTAAAGTCATTTTCACATTTAATTACTTTGGTTTAGGATATTTTATTTATTTTGTATATTGTTATTTAGTTATTACTGTATTGTTTTATCTTTTCAAAAGTATTTATTCAGTAAGTAATTAATAATTAGTAGTATTATTATTTTCTGTTAATACCTATCTATATGTATTTTTTTTTTTATTTATTTCTTTCTTTTTTCTCTTTTGCATTAACGGCCGTGGCGTCACCTCTTTGAGGTGTTGCCAGAATACCAGCGCTGTGTCAGATTAATTTTTGACACAGCAACATGCTGAGGCAGCATCCTTTTTGACCTCACACAACCTCTGTTTTTATTTTTCTTTACTGTTAATTTTTACCTATTTTGTTATTGTGTGTGTCAAATAAATGTATTTCTTCTTCTTCTCTTATTTTTTTAAAGTTGGTTAATGATTAAATGTACAAAATAAATTTCGTTCAGTATGATAAAAAGTAGCTACCTGTATGAGAATAGGTAATAAGTATTTTAAATTTTATTTAGACATCTTTAAACAATAAAACTCCGAAACTGAATGCTGAAAATATATTTCATACAACATAACCATTATCGTTAAAATTCCCATGTACAATATAATAACATATAATAACAATTAGTTCCGTAATTTCTTATAATACAACTGTAGTATAGATTATAATAAATTTGTTCTACGTTACATCCTGCGTAGGTACTCCTAAGCCGCGGCTACACGCTCGACTATTACTTGCGCAAATCTGTTTGTTCAAATAAACGCGTACAATGTTGTTTTTACTGACAGCGTCATCTCACATGAGAAACTACTAGAACAAGAGTGAAAGCTTTCTACCTTGACTAACTTCCTACATTACCGCAAGATCGATGCATCCGTCAGGCTATAAATACTGAAGCTGGATACTTATCTGAAGCAAATGTCTAATATAATAATAATAATTTGGGACAATCCACACACGGTCATCTGATCCCAAACTAGGCAGAGCCTCTACTATAGTAACCAGACAACTGATATGATATTAATACTTATATTGTACTTGTATGTGTATAAATAAATAAATAAATATTTTCTAAATTCATACTTATATAGATATAACACCCATACACTTATTGGGTAGCGGCCAGGGTACCACTAAGACCAGCGGGCTCGTCAACCGAACTCTCTTTCTGATGGGGTAACCTTGCTGGTATTAGAAAGAGTTTGCGGACCATAGAGAACGGGATAGCGATATTAGTCTCTTGCTTCAGGCGACTATTTACAGTGTATTCCTATAACTTCATGGGTCAGTTGACAACCTTGAGTTATTTGCAGCGATCTGCTACCCAGGATATCTGACTGCCGAACTAAAACGATCCAAAGGGAAAAAACCAACCCGCCCCCTCCGATCTGCCTTTGTTGGAGAAGTTTTGTTCGATGCTCTTTGACTCTACAGTGACCACACGACTAATAGGTGTAGTGTAGTCTGTGCAGTCGGGTTCTTGTTAAGACTATTTTTTTCTATGAGTTAAAATATTCTAATATAGACAGTAAGTCCATAGATTAACTGCCGCACCTACAAATGTCAATTATAGTTAATTGTGATTATGTCATATTTTGTAAATGGATTATTTCTACTTTAGAAACCAAATAATACTTCATATGCGGATACTGAGTAAATATATCAATAATCTTGTAATTAATACTAAAAGATAATCATATGAGACTCGGAGAGTCGAAATAAATAGATTACAAAAAATTACTTAATTGCGATTAAAGATAATTGATGTCTGTGAGTGCGGCAGATAGAGTAATATACATTTTTTTATAATTTAATGCAGGTCGCATTCTAGGTATGATACACATAATGTAAATTCTGTGGCTATTTGTATTTTCAGCCGTTTGTAGAAAGCTTTCTCTTTGGTTCGTGTGTATGGCTACGGTTAATATCTTCCATAATAATAGAGCTTTCCGTAACGAATTATGAGACTTGCGCAAACTTAGCTGTTTAAAACGTAACAAAGTAGTCGAGGATGTGGCCGGACTTTTATAAACAACAATTATTTTTTTGTCAACATATTTTGTCATTTTGTAAAAATGTACATACATACAGAGAGGTGATGGGGGCATAGGTTTAAATGAAAACACGGCTTCTACTAATCCTTAAAAATAAATATAAATGATAAAATAATTGGTAATACCAAAAATCTAAGTGTTTTTTTCAAACAAAGTTAATAGTAAAATAATCGTAGAATCGTGTAACACCATGTATAATGATTACTTAAGTATGACTTGATAAGAGTGTCAACGTCAGAGGATTTCATTCGAACACACACGCACACATGTACCTACAAAGCTAGGCGGTGTGGCCCTTGGAGGAAGGATTAAAGACGCGGCGGGGCGGCAACCCAGGCGCGCGTGTATTTCTATTGCGACACGCACTCTCGGTGATACATAGGCACCAAACACATCGTGAACAATCCAATTGCTTGCTACACATAACCACTCAATACTCTGATTTTCGAGACACATACGATATCTTCTGATCATGTTGATCATACTTTTCGTAATAATAAGTCGCCCTGGTTAGCTAGAATTTTTAAATTGTTCAAAACAAGCGTTATTATTTCATTCAAATCTTCGGTATTTACATTACAGTTTTGACAGACATTAGTAGGTAACGTAAACCTCGTTGTTTCTCGTATTGGTCTAGTTTTGTTTGTGGCTCATCCGAAAAAGAATCTAATGGGTTTCTAGCTAAACATAATATATGTACGTAGTAAATAGATTCTCTTTGGTAGCAACTACTCAGTATGCCGTGCCATTGCCAATAGCGGCGTTCAAACCGGGTGCACGGGCGACAGCCTGCTCGCGAGTCAGCATCAGTAGTTTGCCCGGAAACCCCGAGGCGTGGCTCACAACCAGGCCGGGCCTTGAGCATCCGAAATGGATAGTTGCGTTATATCTGTTGCAGCTACATTCAAAGTGGCTAATTGTTTAAAAAACACAAAAGAAAACTGTTGCGTTTTAAAAAAGACATTTAATATGTATGATATTGTAACACGAATCGACTGCTCATGTGTTCATGTTGATAAAACTTGAACAATTAATGGAATTTTCCGTAAATGCTGGCTCGCGAACCAAAAACTAGCGTCCACACAGGACGAACAGCGCACAACGAGGCACCTTCGAGCTCGTCCTGTTTAATGACAATCGATGGCTCGACGAGGCAACGTGCTCCCGAAAAACCCCGAGCTACAGCCACACCAAGCACACATTTGGCTCGTAAGATAGCCACACGAGCCCGTGCGCCCGGTGGGGACGCAGCTTTGGGTAACCCTAAAGCCATGGAGCCTAGCAAGAAGAGTCTAGAGACACTAGCTAAGTACGTAGTAACTAGATCCTCTTTGGCAATAACTCTTTACTAACAGTAAAATGTAAATGTAATATCCTCTTTGGTAACAATCGTAGTGAAATTACTTACTCAGTGGTTTGCCCCTCATACTCTTTGTCAGATTCTGTCTACGTTGCCTAGTAACCTAGTAACAATAACAAGTTTTATTTATTTGATTTTGGTCCATTATTATTATTTTATTATTCATTGACAAATTTATTTTAATTTTGCATAATAAAAGTAATACCTACCGAAATTATGTGGAAATAAATCGAGAGTATTAAGTTTTGTGGTTAACAAGTGAATTTACAATAATAATTGTAACTTGTATGTAAACAGTAGGTACCTACGTAACTTACAACATAATAATAATCTTGTGAAGTGTATGTCGCATAAATACTTGAAATTATGGTATGGTGTGATGTGCTAGTGACCTTAATTGTGCAAACCAAACGCATTCCAATAAAAAGTAGGTATTTATGTCTTTATTTTCGAACACCGAAAATGATCGATATTCATGGCTTGTAAAACATGATTTCTTTGAAAAACATAGCACTTTGGGTAAATGTATTTTCTTTCGAGTTGTTAGACTGCAAATGCAGACTGAATAAATCTCTAAACTGAACATACGCCATTTTTATTTCGATAACATGAGTAAAAGAGAGGGTGAGTTTACTATTAAGTGATGAATGAATGACGTTGAGTGACAACGTTTAGTAGTAGTAGTACTCCAGAGTTCCTCAATGACCTATTTACGCATTCACAGTATGTGTAAATATTATGAAATTGAAAAAGTTATCCTGTGCCTAAACTATTGAATGTATCTGATAGATTTTTTGTGTACACTCCTAAAACATTAAACCCTATTCGTGGTATCAATTAAACCTATACCGTCGTCACCACTCTGTATATAGACATAATAAGTCAGTCTTAAAAGAAACAGGAGATACCTAAAAAATAATAATATTCTGGGACAATCCACACACCACACATGATACAAATACTTATATACCTTTTACGTAAAAGTAACGCCAAGACGGAAGGTGGGAATCGAACCCACGACCTATCGGGTAGCGGCCAGGGTGTCTAACCACTAGACCAGTGGCCCCGTCAATGTTAATAATAGTGGTAAATGATAATAAGTAGAATAGTAATTCCATAAAATATCTATCTATAGAGAAATAAACATTCATATAGGCGGGTCATTTTATCCAAGTAGACAGGTCACTGGTTCGTATATTTATAGATTATAATCTCGATTCGATCTCGACATCAATATAATATATAAACTAGATAAACATTCAGGAACAAAATGACATATAAAATGGTCGCGGGCGGCGGTCGCTGACTAATTTGTGCTGGTGGCGGAAACGTGAACTAACGATTTTATAATGATAATGACGTGTAGTTTGACAGTTTCATATAGACAGTAGCGACACTCCTATCGGCAAAAATAAATTTGTCAGTGTGTGGCTTGTAAAGAAATAGCGACACAAGGGCGCTATTTCTCGCTACCACTTTTTGAACAGTGACACCAAATCTAGTTTATATATTATATCGATGTATTATAATCATCGATCTTAGTTATACTACATCAAGAGCGTACCCACGGTGGGGCAGGATGGGGCACTTGCAAGACTTGAAGCTAAAAATGTATAAGTAGAAAAAACATTAATTTAGATTTTAAGTAGATTTAGCCAGGACTCACTCAGTTTATTGCAAGGTTAGTTGCCTAATAGAACTTTTTTGCCCCATGGGGAGAGCTTTGTTTTTGTAGAGTATGTATGTACTCTCGCGGTCACAAGCGGTTAATCACCACCACTTTAGGATACGATAATCGCTTGCACGAGCCGACCCAAAATACGTGCGGACGCGGTAAGCGCACGTTACGTCGGTCAACTATTTTGATTGAAAACTGGTACACTGGTATGTCTATTTCTTTGGCACGGCCCACAGCCTTAACGGCTAAATGGATTTTGCCTTAGTATGTGTCGTTAGATTCGTCTCAATTCTGGGAGTGACATAGGCCATATTTTTTTTTCAAAATGTGGTAGGCGTCGTTCGCCATTTTGTTTGAAGTCAACTAAATACAAAATAGCGCACGAAAACATCAGTATTAAATGAAAGGTTTTAACGAGAAGAGTTGAAATATACATTTGTATACGTTATATGTATGTATAATGTAATTTAAATCCATTTAGTTTGTTCGCAGTCAGGCTTTTTATATTTTTTAAATTTATTTTAATATGTATTTTTTCTTAACCTTGCCCCACCCTTACCTAAATGATGGGTACGCCCTTATTCTAGATAATAATCTGAGCAAATCTAAATCAACAACAGTAGCAGTTGCATATACATAAGCATTTAAATATAAAACTTAAAACAGTATACAATAAGGTTCAAAACGTTTGCAGACAATTTGAAATAAGATTCGGGATAAATAATTTGTACGTTTTTAGAATTATCACACTTATGTACAAATACCTAATAAATCATTGATTATCATTACTGATAGATATCTAATAGATAATCAAATAATATTACATTAACTTCCGCACTTACAAACGTCAATTAATCCAGTTCTTGAAATCGAATCCTCGCCCCTTCCTCCTTTTAGAAGTCGAGTGAACAAATTACAATTAACGATGACTGAAGTTTGTGAGTGCAGCAGTAACCGTACATTAACATTAAGTAATACGTTAATAGAATACATGATAGGTTTAATTTTAAATACAGTACGCGACAGATCGACATGGCAATCGGGGAGGTTATCACCCCGCACCCCCGCATGTCGTTCACGTAAGACCGCGCGGGTATGCGGGGTGTCCCCCTCCCCCGCGTCTCAACTCATACCCCGGTTACCATGACGACCTGTCGCGTACTGTACATACATTGAAATCTTTACTAGCTGTTAGGTGTGCATGGGACTGTCCTGGTAGGTACCACCGCAGTGTCATATTCTGCCGCCAAGCAGCAGTGTGTTAACATGGCTGCTTGAAGGAATAGCCATTCCTTTTGGATCAGGTTTTCAATATAAATAGTATGAAATGGACCTTACTGTCACATAGGCTCATGTGGCAGTGTTAAAAGTAAGATTACTTTTACTTGGGAAAGAGATGCAGATATACGCAGTTTATAACTCCATTCCTTTCTCTCGCCATAATAATATTATAATAATATAACTTGAACGGTGGTAGACTCCCGAGGGAACACATACAGTATAAATTCATTTCACATATATTTTACACAAAGATTGACATTATATACTGAGACAAAGTACAAAATAATTTAATACTAATAACAGTAATAACTTTGTCGATGGAATAATTTGGGACTAGCTGCTGCACTCACAAACGTCAGTTATCCTTAGGTCAGGGCGTCTAACCACTTCTTTTTTGAGCGAGGTAAATCTTCGAAAGATCCCCGGGAGCTGTGGGTCTCGACCGGGATATGTGGGATTCTTACCCACTAAAACCACCGCGGCTGTCGCATCGGCACATGAGAGGGGTCTCCAGAGGGGACTCAGGTCTCTGCGATGGGATCTGTACCAGCAGGGGCCCCTCAGTGCCTTGCATGTGAGCCCGCCGCCGGGGGCGCATTGAACCAGTCACGGAGCTCACGGGGACGGGGGTCGCAACCCCGCCGCCGTCCTCCTCGGAGGTGCCGCCGTACTCAATGGACGTCCTCGGACACCAGACCAACAGACCACTAGACCAACAGGCCTGACAATAAATAGTAGGAGATAATCGATATCTCTATTCACTATCAGCGTCCGATTTTAAAAACTGTATTAATAATCATTAACACTAAGTGACGTTTGTAAGTGCGGCAGTTAAATGTATACTTCGACCGACCCGGGAAAACAGACATGTATGCACACGAAATATTTTTTGTCCTGGGCGGGAATGAAACCCACGACCATTTGAGTCGTAGCCATGGTGTCATCACTACACTGGCGTTCAAAAATAAAATGGAAGACTAACATAATTTTTGCCTCATAATGCGTTTATAATAAAATAATACATATTAATGTGTAAGGTAAATACTAAAGAATTAATACAATATCCAAGATTATTAATACTCTGTTATATTATAGTCTGACCAAAACCGCCGGCGCCGTACCACGCCGTGGGTATGCGCGGGGAGGTAGGGAGCTGGGAATGAAAGAGCAGAACTCACATGAGATTCGTGGTGTCAGACAGATCTTACGATATCAAAGCACAATTTTTTGAAGCTGTATTTTTATGAGTATTATTATATTCCTGTTTTTGTCCAATATGATTTTTAGATTAGTACAATTATAGAACTGAAATGAATCTTTAATTCTTGGAAATATAAAATTGTATTTGTAGCTATTTGATACATGAAAAGGTGACACTGACAAAAAAAATCCTAATTCAAATATTCGGCCACTTTGAAAATGACAGTCTTGATATCTCGAGATCCATGTTTAGATATTTTATCTGAATGCGTTCACTGCTTCGCCCCCGTCTCGTCGCTAGCGTACCTAAGGCGCGGTACAACGGTTGAGGTCAGACTAATATCAAATGTCTGGCTTGAAATGTCGGTGTTGGAGTCTGACGTAGATTTCAAACAATCTGTTTGTACACACACACTGTTAATTTTAAAAAGTCATTGGCATTTGGAATGTTATCGTTCGAATAAATTAATTTATAATTTACGGTAAATAATATTAGTTAAAATATTACACTTAAATTTAAATAGGCGCGTTATAAATAACCTATTTCGTGTCGTTGGTTGATTTTAGTTGTTCTTTTAACCTCGAGATCTCAGCACCTAGTGTGTCCATGTTTTCCTATAAATAAAAATATAAGTAATTATTAATTAGTCTCTAATAATTCTTTATTTAATCATGTGCGATTGTTACTATGCGTTTCAACTAAGAATGTGACCGCCATGATGATCGCGACTGCGGCAACTTAACTCGTTGTTTACGATTTTTGTACCGCCAGCAGAGTAAACACAAAATGACAATTCTGCCCTGTTTTTATTGTTATTTTAGTGTCTTGCTATATATTTTTGTTAAAACATATTTTTTAGTAATAATTTATCTGAAATGGCAACATGGCAGTCACATTCTTAGTTGAAACGCACAGTACTAGATAATGGTGAAGAAAAACATCGTGAGGAAACCTGCATGTCTGAGAAAGCTAACTAGCTTTCGAATGACTTGTGAAGTCCGCCAACCCGCACTTGGCCAGCGTGGTGGACTATGGCCTAAGCCCCTTCATCTTGAGGGGAGGCCCGTGGCCAACAGTGGGACATAAACAAGGGTAGTTAAAAAAATGGCCGATATGACGTCAGCGGCCAATCTTTTACAAGATCAGCCAACTACGCGGGAGATATTATAGTGCACAAGTGCTTGCGTTAACACAAGTGCACTCTCTCTCACAATCCGGTGGGACGGAAGAACTACAGGACCGAGGGAGAGGTCAGGGGACCGACTTTTTACATGCCCGTCTGACGCATGGATCATCTTACTTTACAGACAATCAGGCGATCGGCCGTCGTACAACTACACAATGTTGTTGCTCCCCGCGGGATTCGAACCCGCGTCCTCCGGTTTGCAGAGCAAGCGGTTATCCACTGCGCCGCGGCGGCTACATTGTAACGTGTTATTGAATATAACGTTACGTAACGTTATTTATTATGAGTCTTACTGCCATACTCAAACGTTAATTACTGTTAATTATCACTAATCCAGTACTTGAAAATGGATTATTTTGACACTCAAGTCAAGTAATTAAGTCTCACTCATTGCGAGTTACTGTTAATGAGTAGAGATAGATATACCGATTGTCTCGTACGCATTAACGTACGTACCTCAAGCATTATCAGATTTAAAAAAAAATGGTTTAGTGATAACTAACAATAATTGATGTTTTTGAGTGCGACAACTAACCATAAATCTAAAAAAATATACTAGATTAATAATCACAAGCATCGATATACTATACCAACTAGATTAGCTGTCACGAACAAAATGACATCGAAAATGTGGTCGCGGTTACATATACTTACACAACTATACACGTAGCTAGAAATTGTAGAAAATAATTTTAAATAATTCGGAACGTCGGACTAATAGAAGCCTTCACATGTAGTAATAAAGTCTAATTCTGTATGCAGTAATGTTGGCACATAAAACCTTTACATCGGAGACAAAGAAAAATCAATAAAACCGCCAAAGCTATACGAAAACAAGTAGTTGTTTTGACTTAAACAAAAATGTACTCATTTAAAAGAAAATCTTAACCACTATAAAATAAGGTTCAAAACAGGTGTGTTTCCATTGTGTGTGTACTGACTTACAAACTTATCGGTGCTGGTGGCTAAAATGAGAACTAACTTTTTTATTATGGTAATGACGTGTAGTTTAACAGTTTCGTATAGACAGTGGCGACACGCCTATCGGCAACATTAATTTTGCCAGTCTCTAGCGGTGAAAATATCAAATAAATAATTTTTATTTCGTATTATAATGATATCTTACTTATATTTATTATTTAAACTAGTAGTAATAAGAACACGAAACGAAAAAAAAAATATCCATCTGCAATTTTAGTATTACGATAAGTATTATATTATTTGGACAGTTTATAAACGCGCAATAAGGAATTTCGATACGTTGTCGGCTCGTACGGTCAGCCAAAAATATGGTTTACCACCCTACGGTTGAAGTTCATATGCATATCATAAAACAACAAGGTTGATTTTCCCTTGCAATTATTCATACTGCTCTCTTTATCATTTATTGTAGAAACGTCAACACTTTGCCTTGTGTTCCTAGTTTAAATTGTAGCATCTGACTGATAGGTAACATGTAGGTAACCCTCACATTTGTCTAAAAATTGTTTATACGGTGCAAGGCGAATTTTGAGCCAAATTTCGTCATACATTTCTATTTATCAGCTTAGCTTATATCAAGAGGTTAGATTGAAATAATCCAATTTTTTTTGCAAATAGTGCTCTTTATTTCTATTGTAAAAAGGTAATATAGGTATAGTAGGTAGCATTTTTGTTTTTTTTTTCGCACTTAGGTATATAATAACTAGCTTTCACCCGCAGCTCCACCCATATGAATGTCGGTTATAGTACCAAAAGGTAAGCTATGTCATATTTAAACCAAATTTCATCAAAATCGGTCCAGTGGTTCAGTAGTGAAAGGTGGACAAACAACCTAACACACTTTCACATTTATAATACTAAAGTATGTATTAATAGGGATAAGCATCGATATACTATACCAACTAGATTAGCTGTCACGAACAAAATGACATCGAAAATGTGGTCGCGGTTACATATACTTACACAACTATACACGTAGCTAGAAATTGTAGAAAATAGTTTTAAATCATTCGGAACGTCGGACTAATAGCAGCCTTCACATGTAGTAATAAAGTCTAATTCTGTATGCAGTAATGTTGGCACATAAAACCTTTACATCGGAGACAAAGAAAAATCAATAAAACCGCCAAAATTATACAAAAAAAGTAGTTGTTTTGACTGAAACAAAAATGTACTCATTTAAAAGAAAATCTTAACCACTATAAAATAAGGTTCAAAACAGGTGTGTTTCCATTGTGTGTGTACTGACTTACAAACTTATCCGTGCTGGTGGCAAAAATGAGAACTAACTTTTTTATTATGGTAATGACGTGTAGTTTCGTATAGAAAGTGGCGACACGCCTATCGGCAACATTAATTTTGTCAGTCTCTAGCGGAGAAAATATCAAATAAATAATTTTTATTTCGTATTATAATGATATCTTACTTATATTTATTATTTAAACTAGTAGTAATAAGAAAACGAAACGAAAAAAAAATTCCCCATCTGCAATTTTAGTATTACGATAAGTATTATATTATTTGGACAGTTTATAAACGCGCAATAAGGAATTTCGATACATCCTGTTGTCGGCTCGTACTAATTTGAAATAAGCGACAGCCTCTCTATTTTCGTGACCACTTTTCGGGCCGTGACAGCTAATCTTGTTTAGATAGTATATCGATGGGGATAAGAGTAAAAGAAGAATACGAGTAAGTCATTCCAAAAACAAAACAAAACTTTATCCGTAATAAAATAAAAATACAATTAGGTATACATAACTATATTAAATACAATAAAGCAATACAATACAATTAATAAATAACATAAATTGCGAACGAACTAGTTGCTGGTAAATGGAAGAAATTTAACAGCAACCTTCAATTTAAATAATGCTAAAATCTAAAATAGTCGTATTAATAGCTCGTGTAATCGCCATTTGCGTCTATGACAGCTTGGAGACGGTCACCCATTGAACCCACAAGCCTTAAACAGACATCAGATCCGCGGATTTCCTCCCATATTTCATTACAGTGCCGTTTCAGAGCTTCCTTCGTTCTTTTGTAGCGATTGGACACAGAACTCAGTGTTATTCCAATCGAAATGCAAGTGTTCTCTAGCAAAATTCAGTCAAGCAATTTTATGAGCGTCAGTCATGTATTTTTTTTGCACAATGCCTGTAATGTAAACCCAAGTAAAGATCAAACATTTCGGCAAAATGTTCAGTAGGTGTGAAACCATTATTTTCTTATACATGTCGCAGGCGCGGCCGCTTCAACGAAGATCATTTAAATTTCCTTCTTCGCCATCACGTGTAATCCAACGACGAACAACTTGTATCTAAAATTAAAGATTAACTAAATAAATGCTTATAGAAAAAATAGAAAATGTATAATATTTATATTAAGGCACGGTGAACTTAATAAAACTTACCGACACATTTTCATCTTTTTTTCAGTTAAAAAGAGGTTTTCACCTAAAAACAAGAACTTATTGGAATCCTCACTAAAAGATGAAAAAAAGACTAATGGTTATATTTGTTGAAAATCTTAGCTTAATGCATTGAAAATAAAGGTCAAAATAACATCTTTAACCCATGTCTTCAGATGTTAGGCATCTCAGATAATAAAAAATACGTCATGATTGTGCATCTCTTTCATTATTAGAAATGTTCAACCTTGGTGTTATTTTGATTGCATAGGAAGATTTGTCAAAACTGGTAAACCACTTTCTAGGCCGACCGTACTAATTTGAAATAGAGCGACAGTCGTCTCCGTAGCTCTATTTTCGTGAACACTTTTCGGGTCGTGACAGCTAATCTAGTTGGTATAGTATATCGATGATCACAAGCAATATGACACTCAAAATGTGGCAGCAGTTGCCTATTAATTTAAAAATGTAACAAACTACAAAATAAGGTTCTGAAGGTAATTTAATTTAAAAAAAGAGTTCGAAATAGCGGCACTACGCGCGTGTCTTTCGATTCATATTTTGTTGACAAAAAATATTCGACACAATGACACGCGCGTCTTTTGATTTGAGCATTTTTCGAGTCGTCACACTTAATCTAGTACAAATATGTTTATGCCGCACGGACAATCCATACCCGGTCATCTGCGGGTCTAGTGCGGGTTGGTTTAATATTTTAAGAGCTCGATCAAACTGTCATTTTTCTGCAGTGTATTTTACTAGTTTTTGTTAGTTACCGCTAGGGGCGCTGCGCTGGTGTAAAATTTATAAAGAAGACAATCAGTTTGATCGAGTTCGTTAACTATTAAGACCCGCAGTAGACCCCCTGATCTCAAACTCGGCAGTTAGGTTACGTCTTCAAGCCTTTTCCTTAATCGATTTGTCTAATGGTACCTTGAGTGTGATGTTCTTGAGCAACGCATCCTCCAACACTGCTTGCAGACGCCTGTTCATCTCTAGCGACAGCTCGGCCGAGACGCCCCCCTCTCCCCCCCACAACGCCGACATGGTGCCGCCGCCCAGGCGCGCTATTTCTTTCTGCACATACACAGACATGTCTCTTAACCATATTTAATTCAGCTAGAATAGGTGACAGCGACCTTTGAACAGATCGTTATAATCAACCGCCAATCAGTAACGTTCCGTTTGAAGGACACTTTGATGTTAGTAGGTAGTTACCGGATACAAGAGACTTAATAACTAGGTAATGTTTCAGGTGACGAGCGCGGCATAAGATACTACTAATAAAAAATAACCAAACTTTTTTATTGCAGAATATCTGCGTCATAGACAAAATATCTTTATTATGTATAGGCCCCACGCAGGTACTTACACAAAAATCATTTTTACAAACTACCACCGGATCGTAACGCGGCCGCTACTGAGCTTTTAAACAATTGTGTAAACAATTTTACACATTATATTTACGAGTATGTAGCCTTAAAATTCTAAGCTTGCATGAGTTGAGCAGTTCAAGCTTACACAGCTTTATCCTCCAGATAATCCGAGATTTTATAATAAGCCTTTTTTGACCATCGGCAGGAGGTAGTGCCTTCCTAGACGGTCCCTTACAGCTGTCCGAAAGCCATCAACAGCTGAACAAACGGGCATCTCCTTTAGAAGGGAAGGGTTTCATTAACCCCCACGCTTGGCAGGCGTCTTGGGATCACAGTACTTATACTGACACTTACTTACTTACTGCAGCGTCTTTCTATAGGATTACCTATCATATGATTGGTAATTCTATAGAAAGACGCTGCAGCCAGTCTTGTTATCCCTTAGCCGCCTCTTACGGATACCCCTCGGGAAGAGATGGGCAGGTGGTATTCTTACCCAGACAACCCCCGGGTAAACCCTTAAATATGGAATCTACAACCCAGTAAAAGTTAGTTATACTGATTTCATGATACTAAGTATATAATACCTTCGTTAATTTCCGTATTAGCTAAATGCAGCGTAGAAAATAATCACATCAAACATTAATCATTTTTTCAATGAAAAAAAGTATATTCACTAGGAAATTACGGGACACAAAAGACTTAATATCTAATGCCTAAAATGTCGGCAACGCGCTAGTGATTCTTCTGGTGTTACTAGCGTTTGCAGCATTGACAATAATATTGAGCGTGTGTGGCTAGCCTATAAGTCATATGCAACCCAAGTGTCTGTATATTAAATCTCTTTGCCGCCAACGAAACTATTTGGCGACTTGACATAATCAGATAACACCATCCCCGATCTTGAATCGCACAAGCGAAGTTTTTCAAACTTGGAGCATATACAGGGTGGAATTTTGTAATGCCACCTGAAGGGGAAGTACTCTTAATACTGTAGATAGAAAATTTTACTCAAAGAAAACATTCCTTTATTTTTTAAAAGAAAGTTAACTGCTTTCGAAGATTTTTAAAAATTCGCTTGCCGCACCCGGTAATCGAACCGACTAAAATCTCTAAAAGTTGCACCCTGTACTTTTATTCCATCGATCGTTAGGGTCAATTATAAGGATGAAATCTCTCTAACAAACTTCATAAATTAAATAAAAGGAAAACAATGAAATCTTAAATTATTTTAATTATTTACAAAAAATGATAAACTAACTAATTAATTGCTCGAATTCTCCATGCTCCATTTTCAAATGTAACATTCCATATTTAAATTACGACACACACGGAGTTATGTCGCATCTAAGAAAGGAGTCTGCATTACAAACACGTGCAAATTGCAATCGTCTTATCTAAATAGTAATACATCATTTTAATGGATAAATGACGTCAATGATAATTATTAATTAATAACATAAGTAAACACATGGATCTTTGATATGAGTACCGACCAATTGTTACATTATGTCGTTAAATAAATTTATTTCTATTCTATTCTAGACAGCCGCCGCCGCTTCTCCACACTACAAATATTTATTTATTTATTCATAAATTTATATACACACAAATATGGTTAGAAAAGTATTAGGAGAATATATAACAAAGGCAGAGCTAATTTCTATAGAAATCTCTTCCAGCACGCCCAGGAGAGAAATGGTGAAAGAAAGATAGGGCGCAGTGTCTATAAAAATACGTATTTAAATAAAAAGAGAAAAAAAAAATAGATCGATGTGATACGCACCTTGTTAGCGTCCCTGTCCTGCGAGGCCACCGCGCCCGCGGGCATGGCGCACAGCAGGTGTCGCAGGAGCCGCGCCTTGCCGCGCAGCTCCGCGGTCAGCTGGCGCGAGTGCTCCTCTAGGAACATGCTGCACGATGTGATACGCACCTTGTTAGCGTCCCTGTCCTGCGAGGCCACCGCGCCCGCGGGCATGGCGCACAGCAGGTGTCGCAGGAGCCGCGCCTTGCCGCGCAGCTCCGCGGTCAGCTGGCGCGAGTGCTCCTCTAGGAACATGCTGCACGATGTGATACGCACCTTGTTAGCGTCCCTGTCCTGCGAGGCCACCGCGCCCGCGGGCATGGCGCACAGCAGGTGTCGCAGGAGCCGCGCCTTGCCGCGCAGCTCCGCGGTCAGCTGGCGCGAGTGCTCCTCTAGGAACATGCTGCACGATGTGATACGCACCTTGTTAGCGTCCCTGTCCTGCGAGGCCACCGCGCCCGCGGGCATGGCGCACAGCAGGTGTCGCAGGAGCCGCGCCTTGCCGCGCAGCTCCGCGGTCAGCTGGCGCGAGTGCTCCTCTAGGAACATGCTGCACGATGTGATACGCACCTTGTTAGCGTCCCTGTCCTGCGAGGCCACCGCGCCCGCGGGCATGGCGCACAGCAGGTGTCGCAGGAGCCGCGCCTTGCCGCGCAGCTCCGCGGTCAGCTGGCGCGAGTGCTCCTCTAGGAACATGCTGCACGATGTGATACGCACCTTGTTAGCGTCCCTGTCCTGCGAGGCCACCGCGCCCGCGGGCATGGCGCACAGCAGGTGTCGCAGGAGCCGCGCCTTGCCGCGCAGCTCCGCGGTCAGCTGGCGCGAGTGCTCCTCTAGGAACTCGCAGCGCTCGGCGCGGCGCGCGGCCGCGCGTTGTAGGGCCACGATACGCTCTATTAGCGTTTGGCGGTCCGGCTCGCGGACCTATAGGTATACAATACAACATCATCAGCGGTTAGAGGTCCACTACTGATGAAAGGCATCCCCTTTAAAGGTGAAGGGGATTCTAAGTCGTGCAGGTTTTTTAGTAATTCTAAAAAAAAAAACTCGTCAAACACATTCCGTCTTATTCCGAAAAGCATTTTAACGTAAAACCTATGTTTAGCCAGGTTTAAGGAACGATTTCCTGATTCTAAACCTAGTTTTATTGTTAAACTGCTTTTCTTAATAAGACTAATTATGTTTTGTGGTTTTTATTTTTTGCTATCTGGCGGTCTAAAAGTGCTTAATGTGGCCACACATTAGGCAATTCACCTAAAAACAATTTATGTTTTTAATTTCAAGCATATACTCATCGATATACTGTACCAACTAGATTAGCTGTCACGAACAAAATGACATCGAAAATGTGGTCGCGGTTACATATACTTACACAACTATACACGTAGCTAGAAATTGTAGAAAATAGTTTTAAATAATTCGGAACGTCGGACTAATAGAAGCCTTCACATGTAGTAATAAAGTCTAATTCTGTATGCAGTAATGTTGGCACATAAAACCTTTACATCGGAGACAAAGAAAAATCAATAAAACCGCCAAAGCTATACGAAAAAAAGTAGTTGTTTTGACTTAAACAAAAATGTACTCATTTAAAAGAAAATCTTAACCACTATAAAACAGGTTCAAAACAGGTTTGTTTCCATTGTGTGTGTACTGACTTACAAACTTATCCGTGCTGGTGCCAAAAATGAGAACTAACTTTTTTATTATGGTAATGACGTGTAGTTTGACAGTTTCGTATAGACAGTGGCGACACGCCTATCGGCAACATTAATTTTGTCAGTCTCGGCATGGCAGTTGCGAACTACTAGCGGAGAAAATATCAAATAAATAATTTTTATTTCGTATTGTAATGATCTTACTTATATTTATTATTTAATCTAGTAGTAATATGAACACGAAACGAAAAAAAAAAATCTCCATCTGCAATTTTAGTATTACGATAAGTATTATATTATTTGGACAGTTTATAAACGCGCAATAAGGAATTTCGATACATCCTGTTGTCGGCTCGTACTAATTTGAAATAGAGCGACAGCCGTCTCCGTAGCTCTATTTTCGTGACCACTTTTCGGGTCGTGACAGCTAATCTAGTTGGTATAGTATATCGATGCATATACTTAACAATTCTACATATTTTTGAAAAATGGTCACACGATTTAAGTGAATCATATTCAATTAATTTATTATCACTAATTAACAGACTAATATTTAGTGTTAATGTTGCCATACATAGAACAAGAAATATTGAACCGTCATCACCAGCCGGAAGACGTCCACTGCTGAACATAGGCCTCCCCCTTCGAACGCCACAATGACCGACAATTGGCTATTTGCATCCACCGGTTACCTGCGACGCGCACAATGTCGTCTGTCCACCTAGTGGGAGGCCTACCTACGCTGCGTCTTCCGGTTCGTGGTCGCCACACGAGAACCTTTCTTCCCCAGCGGTTATCGGTTCGCCGAGCGATGTGGCCTGCCCATTGCCACTTCAACTTGCAGATTTTAAGAGCTATGTCGGTGACCTTGGTTCTTCGGCGAATCTCCTCATTTCGGATTCTGTCGCGCAAAGAAACTCCGAGCATAGCTCTCTCCATAGCTCGTTGTGTGACTCTGAGCTTATCCAAAAGGCCAACAGTTAGGGACCACGTCTCAGTACCATATGTCATCACTGGCAACACACACTGGTTAAAAACCTTCGT
Source organism: Furcula furcula (assembly GCA_911728495.1). NCBI lineage: Eukaryota > Metazoa > Arthropoda > Insecta > Lepidoptera > Notodontidae > Furcula > Furcula furcula. The sequence goes on from OU452242.1 coordinate 58,327,541, forward strand.
CTTTAGGCACTGCGGTATTTTGGACGAGAAGATTTCGCGTAGTTTCCCGAACGCTGCCCATCCGAGTTGGATTCTTCGGGCGACCTCTTTGGTGAAGTTGGACCGACCTACCTGGATAGTTTGTCCTAGGTATACATGGTGGTCAACAACTTCGAGTGTATCGTTCCCAACAATTACCGGTACGGGTGCAACATGGACATTAGACATGATCTTCGTCTTGTCCATGTTCATTTTAAGACCCACCTGTTGGGAAACGCTACTGAGGTCGCTGAGCATCGTATTGAGGTCCTCCAGCGACTCTGCCATAATGACTATATCATCGGCAAAACGAAGGTGAGTGATGTATTCGCCATTGATATTGATGCCGAATCCGTTCCAGTCCAAGAGCTTGAAAACGTCCTCCAATGCGTTTGTGAACAGTTTCGGAGAAATCACGTCTCCCTGTCTCACACCACGCTGCAATGGGATTGGTTTCGTGCTCTCGTCCTGTAGTCGGATCGACATGGTGGCGTTGCTGTACAAACACTTCAACACTTCGATGTACCTATAGTCAATGTGGCACCGCTGGAGAGATTGCAATACTGCCCAGGTCTCGATTGAATCAAAGGCTTTCTCGTAGTCCACAAACGCTAGACATAATGGCCGATTATACTCCTCGGTCTTCTGTATAATCTGGCGGAGCGTATGTATGTGGTCTACGGTGCTAAAGCCTTTTCGGAACCCGGCTTGTTCGGGAGGCTGGAAGTCATCAAACCTGCGTTCGAGACGGTTCGTAATGACTCTCGAAAACAGCTTGTATACATGGCTCAGGAGTGAGATAGGTCTATAATTCTTCAATAAAGTGTTATCACCTTTTTTGAAGAAAAGAACCACCACACTCCTGTGCCATGCTTCTGGCGTAGTACCCTCGAGTAAGACGGAATTAAATAACTTCTGGAGGACTAAAAGTACCGGTTTTCCACCCGCTCTCAGAAGTTCTGATGTGATTCCGTCTTCACCCGGCGCCTTGTTATTCTTGAGCTGTTTGAGAGCCATTCTAATCTCGTACAGGCTGATGTCTGGGATGTCCTCAGTGTAGTGTCGGGTTAGTTTGGCTCTGGTGTCTTGAGCTGTTCTATCAATGGGTTCCCGTGTTGAGGTGTATAACTGTCCGTAAAATCTCTCGAGCTCTCTCAATATCTCCGGTTTCGATGAGATGACACTGCCGTCATCGATCGTCAGCTTCGTCATATGGCTACGCCCAATAGACGAATTCTGTGCGAACACTTTAGAGCCTTGGTTCCGCTCAATTGCGTCCTTAATACACGCTGTATTATAGGAACGCAAGTCGTGTCGCATGGATTTCGAGATTCGTCTATTGAGTTCAGCATATTCCGACATATCAGCTGAAGATTGCAGTCTCATCTCAGTCCGGTTTTCCATTAGCTTAATGGTTGTATTGGAGAGCTTTTGAGGTTTTTTACGGCATGGGGTCTTATAGAACTTGGACCCCACTGCGTGGACAGTTTGCACCAACCCATTGTTTATCTCGTCCGCAGTTTCGCAGTCGGCGAGGCACTGGAAGCGATTATGCAGTTCAAGTTGAAAGTCTTCGGGGTTCTGGATTTGGGCGGATCCTGGACGGAGCGTGGACTTCATCAGACGAAACCTTTCGAGCTTAACATTGATATTCAATGTGCCTCTAACAATACGGTGATCACTCCCGGTTTTCACCCTGCCGATCACGGAGACATCATCGAATATATGCTTCTTGGTCGTCATGATGAAGTCGATCTCATTTTTGGTTGAACCATCGGGGCTTATCCACGTCCACTTCCTGGATGGTCGCTTCTTGAAGAAGGAGTTCATCGCATAGAGTCCCTCCTTCTCCATGAAGTCGACCAGCCGCTGGCCCCTTTGGTTCCGCTGCCCATACCCATACGACCCCACTCTCAACTCATCGCCATTCCGAGTGCCCACCTTTGCGTTAAAGTCCCCCATAACAACGGTGAAGTATGTTTTGGAGGTATGTATGGCTTCTGCTATCACCTCATACATAGCCTCTACTTCATCGTCAGGGTGTGCCGAGGTCGGCGCGTATACCTGTATGACCTTCAGCGAATACCGATCGGTTATTCTGAGTATAAGGTACGCTACCCTGCTCGATACACTATCGACCTTTACCACGTTGTTAATAAGGGACTTACGGACGAGAAACCCGACACCACCCTGGGATTTTCGATCTCCTTCCCGGAAGAAGAGCAAGTTTCCGGAATCAAGGGTTATCGTATCCTGTCCCTCTCGTCGGATTTCAGATAAACCCAAGATGTCCCAACGTAACTTGCTCAATTCTTCCTCCAGCTCGAGAATCTTCTCATCGGTCCTAAGAGTGCGGACGTTGTGTGGTGCCAGGGCCAAAGTTCGGTGGGGGTGGTAGCGGGGCATCTGCCGGAGATTCTTCGCACCCCCTGCTCGACCGTAACCCCGCCCGCTACCAAGGCGAGGAATAGAGGAGCTGCCGGGGACTGGGGGCCGTAAACAAATACTATCATTCATTGTGGGGGGGGGGGGGGGGGGTTTGCCATAATCCCCACGCTTGGCAGGCGTCTTGGGGATCGCAGTATAAGTGATGAGATGACAAAAACAGAAGACGCTGCTGCCCGTCTTCTTGATTTCCCTAAGTCGCCTTACTTTACACCCAATGGGAAGAGATGGGGGGGTGCTATTCTTACCCGGACACCCCACGGGCAACCGAACCGTAACTTACTCATATTATGATTCACCGAAAATGCCCTTTTTAGACCCGCTGATGTGTTAGACGAATAGTATAATAACTTTAATACGCCCAAAGAAGGTATGGACGTATGTACGACTCGCACTTGTTTACCTTTTAGTCAGTGGCGTAGCTTGCCTCAGATGGGCCCCGTATCAAAATTTGTTGGGGGGCCCAAATGACGGTACGACGTAAGAGATTATGTGAGAACATGGATTTTACGAATTGTTGCTTACACATGTTCGGGGCCCCTGTATCCCGGGGGCCCCGTATCATTAACACGGCTGATACGGCGGTAGCTATGACCCTGCTACTAGTTATGGAACCCTAAAAATGAAAAGTTGCATACTACCGAATATGTAAATTGTACCATCCGCTATATCAAGAGATACTCCTAGTATACTGTTACTGCTACTGTAAAAGAATACTTTACTATTTATATCAGAACAAAAAGTATTTGTATATTCGGTCTCTACCGCTCCGACTATCATAAAATGACCATAAACATATAAAATCAAATAACTACCTTTAAAAACTAACTAAAATAAATAAATCCGTCCTTGCCATCCAGCCCTTGTTTATGTCCCACTGTTGGGCACGGGCCTCCCCTCAATATGAGGGGGCTTAGGCCATAGTCCACCACGCTGGCCAAGTGCGGGTTGGCGGACTTCACACGTCATTCGTAAGCTAGTTAGGCATTCTCAGACATGCAGGTTTCCTCACGATGTTTTCCTTCACCGAAAGCTAGTAACAATCGCACAACGACGATTCGTACAGGATTAATTACAGAAATCAGAGGTGCGAGCCGGGGTTCGAACCTGCGCACCTTGTTTCCAAGGCAAGCGCTCGCCCACTGAGCTATTACTGCTATAATATTAACTAATAAATGCATATTCATCTAACCTTGGAAATTATTAGTCCAATCGTTCTTGGACATTTGATCTGTGGAAATTATTAACCAAATCAATTATTGTATAGGTTAACGGTTCAGTTAAGCTCACCATTTTCGTCTGCTTCTATACGAAGCATGGAATAAATAAAAATGTGTATATCTCGAGAACCGCTACACCAATTTGCATGAAATATCTAACTAAACACTATAAATTTTGTTAGTTATAACTAACAAAATTTATCCATATTCGGCTATATATAGCCGAATATGGATAAATTTCTTAATAAGAAGGGCAGGCACGCAATCAATAAACATGTAAGTATAAATTAATAAAAGCACAATAATCCCGAAACAAAATGGGCTTAAATTACATTATTACATTATTTATACATACATAAAACGCATAATACATATACACATGTATATATATTTCAACTTGTCTCGTTAAGACCTTTCATTTGATACCTATATTAAAAGAAAGAAAGAAAATACATTTATTTGACCAACACATAAGAAGTAGAGAAAATAATAACAAAGAACAAAAACATGAATGACATGACAACATGAGTATATAATATATAAAAATAACAAATAAATAAAGTATATGCCGGCACGTCATTATTATGAGATGTCAAGTGTCATGTTTGACGTGACGCCATGACATTAGTTCGGGTCATTGGTTGACAATGACATATTCGATTGGACAAGTGTGATGATTGGAAAAGTAGAATGGTTATGTTTGATGATGATTGTAAATTATAATGGATAGTCTATCCGTGATATTTCCTAGTGAATCAGTGAGGTTTAGCATTGAGTCCAGCGTGAGGATCCGGACGAGAGTCTACGTTCAGCTATTCGGGGAACGATCACTGGATATTGAGAGCTAAGTACTTTGTAGTGTGAACACAGTCTAGTCTACAGAGTAGTTCGTGCTGTGAGTCGTATATAGCTTGGGATCTCGTGAGAGTCAGCGTGGTGATCTCGTAGAGAGTAGTTTGTATTGCGAGTAGTCTAGTTTGTGATCATGCGACAGTCAGAGTGATGATCCCGTAGAGAGTATTACGAGTAGTAGTTTGGGATCTTGAGATAGTTGGTGCGGTGATCTCAAAGGGAGTGATTTGTGCTGAGTAATCTAGTTTGGGATGGCGTGGCGTGGTCGGTGGTCTAGTACATGGTCGCTTGTATTGTATGAGGTCGAACATCACTGTGTGTGTGAAGGGTCATGTCATCATACGAGATGATGACATGATGAGGTGCCAGGTTGTCCGGTCCACACTGTCATATGAGATGACAAACAGCTGGTCGAAGGGACGCCTTAGCCAGTGGTCGTTTGCATGAGGTCGAACATCACTGTGTGTGCGGAGGGTCATGTCATCATACGAGATGATGACATGATGAGGTGCCAGGTTGTCCGGTCCACACTGTCATATGAGATGACAAACAGCTGGTCGAAGGGACACCTTAGCCAGTGGTCGTTTGCATGAGGTCGAACATCACTGTGTGTGCGGAGGGTCATGTCATCATACGAGATGATGACATGATGAGGTGCCAGGTTGTCCGGTCCACACTGTCATATGAGATGACAAACAGCTGGTCGAAGGGACGCCTTAGCCAGTGGTCGTTTGCATGAGGTCGAACATCACTGTGTGTGTGGAGGGTTATGTCATCATACGAGATGATGATATAACAAGATGTCAGGTTATCAAGTCCACGCTGTCATATGAGATGACTGGTCGAAGGGAAGCCTTAGTTTGTGTTGGATTATTTGTTAAGTGTGTGTGTGTGTGTGTGTGTGTTATGGTCCTTATGTGAGGTTCGCTGGGCAAGACGGTTACAGTGGCCTCCTTGAGGGACCAGCTGGGCAAGATTGTTACACCAGTGTGTGTCTGTTTGTTTGTGTGTGTGTGTGTGTGTGTGTGTGTGTGTGTGTGTGTGTGTGTGTGTGTGTGTGTGGGTGTGTGTGGTGTGTGTGTTGTGGTCCTTAAGTGAGGTTCGCTGGGCAAGACGGTTACAGTGGCCTCCTCGAGGGACAAGCTGGGCAAGATTGTTACAGTAGTGTGTGTCTATGTGTGTGTGTGTTGTGGTCTTTATGTGAGGTTCGCTGGGTAAGACGGTTACAGTGATTGTTACAGTTGACAAATATGGAAACAGGGATCCGTAAGACATAGAAGAGAGTCTATGGTGAAGATCGGTGTTGGGGCTGTTGGTTTAGATTGTGATAGTTTCCTGTGAGATTTCATGTTGAGTAGTTGTGCGATGGGTTGTCCTCTCTGGCTCGTGTAGTTCATTTATCTAGTGGTTGCAATCTACATTCCGGTGGGTTTGGTTACTAGATTTATAGAAGGTCGAGATAGGAAGCGGTCGGTCAGGGGTGGCTGTAAGGGGCCGATGGAGGCCACTCTAGGTAGGTAGGTAGGGCTTCAGTGCCTTCTCGAGACTTTATGCCGGTACTTTCCTCGTGTGTTATTCTAGTGTGCATGGGTGAGATTGTGTTTCTGTGTTCTGGCAATTATGTAAAGTTTAAAAAAAAAGGAATGTTACGCGTGTTTCCGACATATATATATGCAAAAGGTAAAACAAGAGAATAAAATAAATAAAAATAAATATGTTACAGGAAAATATATATATATATATATATATAAAAAACATACTTATAGAGAAAATAATAAAAAGTATATTGCAGTTATTAGAAGAAAAAAAAAATACAGAATATCGGCTAACGGCCGCCATATTATTTATTTGGAAAAATATAATAGCCTATATCACTCCCACAACTTAGACGGTTCCAACGACATATTATAACTCGCAGTCCATTAAGCCATTTAGACTATAGGCCGTGCCAAACAAATAAACATACATACACACTCTAGAAAAACATAACCCTCTTCCTGGGATATTCGGGCAAAAACAGTGACTCCATAGGAGTAGGCACGATGACACAGGGTTGCTTATAAACAGTTTTAAGGCGATATCGATAAATATGGTAAAAATCAGTTGAGTGGTTTGGGAAGAGTTATCGGATATACCTACAGACACGGAAAGCGACTTTATTGTATACTATAATGTAAAGATGTTATGTGGGTACCTGTATGTCTGGCAGCGCGTCGCTATGTCCGTTCTGAAGGCGGTCCTCTTGCGGACCACTCTCGCCGCTACTCAGTGACGTCACGGACCCTGCACACAACATCCGGTGGGTTTAACAAGTATTACATTATAATAGTACTAAAGGCCCGACTGCGAACTAACAGAATGGTCTTTAACTACATTACACGTATACAAAATATACACACATGTATACAGGGTGTTACAAAATACCCCGTAAAAAATATACCCCAAAAAAGTAAAAAAAAAATTATTATTTTCACTGATGCAAACCCTATTTCAGTAAAAATAAAGAGTAAAACTACGCAGAATGTACTACATTTCTACCTAATTCGCGGAACGACAAAATTTTTAAAAGACCTAACCTAACGAAACAACCTAAAAACTGGTGGAAATGTCCAAATGTTGGATAAAAAAACTCGAAACAGTTGTAGGATATCGAATAAAAATTTTCTTTTCTTTTCTTTTTTTCTTTTATTAGAAGATTTGAAATTGACAACATATTTTTTTTTTCAACGTGACATGTTCTGAAGCCAGTACTTGAGTATAACGACATCCTTGTATTGAGATAGCACATCTATATAATATTAAATGAATGAATAATAGAAAAACTATTAAAGTATACAATTATTAGGTAAAATAGGTACGTAGGCCTTTCTGTTAAATAATCTGGTTCCCTGACATGACAGCTTACTAGGGTTGACAAAATTTTTGGCTTTGATAATTAATTATATTTTTTAGGGGGTATTTTGTAACACGTTGTATATACAGGGTGTAAGGGACTACGTACCGAGAAAGTTATATAAGATTTCTTATAATGTCCGTTACAACATTACAGAATCCGTTCATATGGAAAATGACGAATGACTAACTTGTTAATTTTTGAGCATGTAATGAATGCGTGCGGAATAATATTTATTTTTCAAATCACATTGCTGATTTTGCATTTGGCTTCATTATTATCCTAATATTTTCATATTATTTAAAAAGGCGGCATTATTTTTTTGGAAATTAATGAAAAATCCGATGAAAAATTTCAACACTAGAATGTTCAGAATCATGTACTGGATCCCTAGTATCGACGTTCGGTACGATGTCCCTCACACCCCGTATATCAATCCCTCTCGTTAAAACTTTTCTTTGACATCCATATAGATGTTATCGGAAGTAAAATAATTAAAATGGTGGCTGGTGGACGCCGTCTTCTCTCTTTAAAAAAATATATATAGCCTATGACGCTCCCACAGCTAAGACTAATCTAAAAACATAATTATAAGACAAAATCCATCGAGAAATATACATACATCAATTCTTACTTACATACATACATACTTACTTACATAAATACATACTTACTTATTACTACTAATTGAAAAATATATTATCAAGTATTAATGAGAAAACGAAAATCGGAAAATTTACGGTCACGGTCGCTACCACCAAGATGGCGGCCGCGAACCAAATTCGTATAGACAGAACTATTGTCATAGTTTTTACGACCAGTTAACATTATCAGACCTATAAATATGCACAGAAAAAGCAATTCTGATGATAATTATTTTTAACCGACTTCAAAAAAGGAGGAGGTTCTCAATTCGTCTGTATATATATATTTTTTCTTTTTTTTATGTATGTTCGCACATAACTCTGGCAATTATGAACAGATTTGAAAAAATCTTTCTTCCATCCATTCTTCAATCCATTGTTTGGTCCCATAAAAAAAATATTGGTTAGTAATAAGTAGTTCCTGAAAAAACAAGAATGGTGACTGCGCAGGAAAGCTGCAGGAAAGCCTATATAGATGACTTTATGTCGCTTTTTAAGAACAAAAATGCCATAACTCTGGCAAATGTTTACCAATTTCAATGATTCTTTTTTATTCGAAAGAAGAAACCACTGTAATGAATCTGTATGAATTTTATCACAACCGGATAAGAACTTCCTGGAGGACCATGAACGATGTGGAGGAATTTATCTGGTAAAAACTATAAAACTGATGTTCTCCATTACATTGCGCTGTCAATAGGCATGATGACTGTAACACAATACCAATAAATCTGTGGTTTTAAATATTAGAACAGATTGCACTGATTCCAAAAATGCATCTCATTTTCATAATAATATAGATTTTCGTGATATTTAAGCAAATAAATTACTCAAATACAGCTAATCGCCATTTTGTAATAAACGCTGCTCAGAGTGAATGACGTCAATCCTGTGTAAATAAACAACTGTCAAACTGTCATCTCAACTTTTTCTTTCATACAATGATTCACTTTTAACTTTTATACCTAGACAGATATTTATTTACACCGCCGTAATGACGTCACAACATGGCGCCATGCACCGGCCGTCGTTTTGGAACGAAATTCAAACTCTACTTTTAAAAATTGAAAATATTGCTATTAATTGTAAATTTAATACAAAAATATGATTATTTTCGGCAATAGTAGACCCGTAAGTACATTATAGAGTATTTTTTCAAAATTAGTCATCATGCCTATTATGAACCGATTTCGATGATTCTTTTTTTATTCGAGAGAGTAAACTACTATGATGATTCCATGCAAGTTTCATTACGACCGGGTATTTTTTTTCTGAAGAAACATGAATTATGTAAAACTATGTAGACGATAATGTGATCATAACCTACCTAGATCATTTTACGGTCTTCCATTGTTCAATCTTTATATATGAAAATGTCACTATACATTTTAAAATAAAATCTTTAAAAAAAATAGAACCGACTTCAATATCACTGAAAAGTATAAAATAATTTAAATATTATTGAAGTTGGTGCCAAATATACACAGCCGGTAAGCTAACGCCAATTTAAATAATATTTAAATTATTTTATACCTTTCAGTGATATTGAAGTCGGTTATTTTTTTTTTTAAAGATTTTATTTCAAATAATCTGCTGCGATGTTAGTAGGTCAAAACGTCGAAACATTTTAGTTATGCCTCAAATGAATAGATGGCGTTGGTAAAATATGTAAGCTAAGACGTTCTAAGATAATGTTTGTGAGGTCATATCTATACTATTGACATCATTGCACACAGCAAAATATACAAACCTGTCCGTGTAGAAGGCGCGTCGGGAGTTGCTAACTTGGCTTCCAGCTGCTCGCAGCGCTTCAACGCTCGCTGCAGCTCCCTATTGATCTCCTGAAAGCCGATAATCGAATCATCATTAGTAGACGAAAGACGTCTAAAGCCGACCAAAAAGGTCCCTTTAACAGACAGCAGAGAGGGGGGGGGGGGCTCACGTATACCCTGTTTTTCTTTACAAGATCAAAATCGTAGCAATAAACGTTCGCATACAGAAGTGATGGTTACCATACCATACCACTTAATATTAAACATTTTTGGTCTTATATTTCTAATCTTAAAGGTAAATCTAATTTCCCTGCTACCATGTATCTTAATGGTGTCTCGTCAAGCGATCCATCTGAAATAAGTAATATGTTTTCTGCTTTTTTCACTTCTGTTTATGAATCGTCCAATTTTAACCCTAATCTTTGGTCTCCTTCTAATAACTGCACTGACAATGCATTCATTTGTAACTCAGTGCACTTAACTATTCATGCTTTATTAAACCTTGATCCAAGCAAGGGACCTGGCCCCGATAGAGTACCCCCTATTTTTTTGAAAGAAACTGCGGATAATATCGTTACTGGTTTGGAAATTATCTTTAATAAGTGTCTATATGAGGGTGTTTTCCCTGACACTCTAAAACGTGCCTTTATTACGCCGGTCTTTAAAAACGGGGACATAAATAATATTGAAAATTACAGACCCATCTCAATATTGTCCGCCTTATCAAAGCTTTTTGAGAGACTTGTACACAGCACTTTATATGCACACATGCACCATCTTATTATACCGGAACAGCATGCATTTGTTAAACGTCGATCTGCTGGTACTAATCTGATGTTATTCACAAATTATCTATTTCAAAATATGGACCTTCATGTACAAGTTGATGCTGTGTACACAGACTTTCAGAAAGCGTTTGACAAGGTGGATCACAAATTATTACTAGATAAGATAGCTTTTAATGGTATCCGCGGCAATCTTCTACGGTGGCTAGCATCCTATATTTCTAACAGGACGCAAAAAGTTGTCATCAATGGTTTTGAGTCTGATTCAGCGGTTGTTTCATCGGAGGTTCCACAAGGATCCATTTTAGGACCCCTTCTCTTTGTCTTGTTCATTAATGATATTAAATCTTGCTTTTTGAATTCTCACTTTTTAATGTATGCCGATGATGTCAAAATTTACAAGTCGTGCAGAAATATTGAGGATTGCATTGCATTGCACAGCTTCAAGAAGACCTGAACAGACTTTACCAATACTGCATCGATAATAATCTTCACCTCAGTTTACCTAAATATCACACTATATCATTCACAAAAAATAAAAATAAAAATATTATTAATTACGATTACTGTTTAGACAATTTTACTTTGAGTATGGTTCATTGTGTTAGGGATCTGGGTGTGATGCTGGACTCAAAATTACATCTTGACATTCATATTGAAAATATTATTAATAAAGCATTTAAGATGTATGGTTTCGTCATGCGTTCTTCCGTAGATTTTAAGCGTCCAGCTACTTTTGTATACCTCTACAAGGCGTTAATTCGATCACAGCTGGAATTTGCAGTTGCGATATGGAGTCCTTTTTATTACAGATGTTTTCATACAAGAATTCCATATGTACAATTACTGGAAAGGTATAAGTTACTAAGCCTAAAATCTAGACGCATATTGCATAAGCAATATATTATATATTACAAATGCCATGAAGCATTGTGGTCATAAGCAATATGCTTCATGGCATTTGTAATAATAAATTCGATTGTATAGATCTTAACAATAGCTTATGTTACGTCATACCAAGAACAACAGTGCAGCGTAAGGCCCGTGTACCGCGGCTGTTCTATACGCCAAAGTGCAGGACTAACGCTGGTGAAAGAGTACCCATTCGTCGACTTTTAGAAACATATAACACACACTTCATTGACATCGACATTTTTGCAGTTTCAGAGTCACAATTTAAGAATTTGGCTGTTAATAGACTTAATATGATTGATTCTAATAATCCCTGAACACATTGCTGGAACACACAAACTAAAAATTTATTATTTTTCTTAAATTACCTTAGACGCACGATTTTCCTTTAAATCTTTTTATAATAATCTGTGGACTTTGCTGTGGATTACATGTTTAATAGTTATGTAAGTGCGATTTGTTTGTAAGTTTTAACATGTAATTGTTTTTTGTCCCAATAAAGTAAAATAAAATAAAATAAAAATGGTTGACCAGTGGCCAGCCAAAGACAATTGGTAGGGCTGAATATGACACAGGCACCCCTACCAACTAGCGTTGGCTGGCTGTTTATATGCGCGACAAATAGTTATTCATGTAATAACACTAACGGACATACCTTTATGGCACTGGCGTGTTTCTTCTTAAGCACACCGTTCTCCCCCTGCTCCCATTCTAGTTTATTGCTCACATCGGCCAGCTCTTCAGTAAGCTCTGCAACCTGAACCCATTATGGTATTGAGCACTACTAAAGGGGGCATAACATCTAGATTATTGAGAGCGGGCATGTTAGTCACAGGTGGACCACAAACATAAAGACCGTAAACCAGGTGGGCCGCAAAATCAATGAAGACAAACTACTTACGAAAATCTTAATGATATAAGGTACTATTGTGTATAGGATATGTATATTTATTAAATCTTCTATACAAATTAACTTTTTTTGTCATGCGTAAAATTTGCATACTTATACATATATTGTAGAAAAATAAATATGAATCTTTATTTTTTGTTTTACCCACCTACAAAAATATCAAAATACCGTCACTTGAAAGTATCCACAAGAAGCGCAATGTTCATGGTCACGGGCGTTCCCCGCTTGCCGTGACCCCCCCCTATCACTGCCGTGCACATGGAGAATACACTTTCCGTAATTTTATGTTAGACAATTTAACAAATGCAAAAAACTAAATGTTTTTAATTTTTTTAAATATGATATATTAACGATACTGATTACGTGATAAAAATATACGCACTGCATAAAAAAATTAACCTGTATATACATATCTTAGAATATTTATTAGTACAAGTACTATAGAAAGCTTATTTTCAAGTAAGAACCGTAGGCACGAGTAAGAACATCGAAAAGCATAATATCACATTCACGACAATAGGTACTCTACTTTCAGCTGTATTTATCGACATTTGCGCTTGTGACAGATCAAACCGAACTACTAGTCACTTACATATCAATATAAAAAGAAGAAACTTGAAATAGTTCCACCTGCCTCTTGGAGGAAGGACTAAAGAAACCTGCCTACGATTTGTTTAAGGGGACCATAGACAAACGCGTACTCTATTCTTAATATATAAACTCTATGATACAAATCAATAGCTGTCCGTTAGTTTTGCTAATTATAAGCGAGTTAGTCGCGCTATTTGGCCATTCAACAACGAGACACAGTGGCGCAGCTTGCCTTAGCAGGGGCCTGTATAAAAATAATATCGGGGACTGACGAGACAGAACATAGGTTGGTGTTACAGACAGAAAGACGAAGTCGCATCTTAAGGCTTCTTATTTTACCACTAGCTGACCCGCGCATCTCCACACGTCCTTTTTGTACGTGTACCAAAATAAAAAAAATAGTCTATAGTACTTACTTAGGGACAATTTACCATTCTAACAATGAAATAATTTTCTAAATTGGATCAATAGTACCGGAGATTACCCCGAACATCCCACCTCACAAACTGTACCTACCTCTATATAATATTAGTATAGATATAGATTTAGGTACGGAATCCTAAAAAGAATTCATTACCTTTCTCGCGAGTTGTCTGTTCTCCTTGTTCCGTCGCTCGGTCTCGTCGGCGAGCGCGGCTTGAGCTCGCGAGCATTCGCCTTCTAACGTCACGATACGCTCGCGGAGCGATTGATTGTCCGCCGATAGCGCTCGTGCCTGTGTGCATTATAATAATAATAATAATAATAAATGGAGGCGGAGAAAGATAAAGAATGCAAATATCTTGATCTCGCGCACGAGGTGGTCGAAATGTGGGACATTGATAAGGCAATCATTGTACCTACAGTCGTTCCGCCCATGGCCTAATGGCCAAGAGCCTCGATAAACACCTCAAGAGGCTCACGTTAGACGGCTAGATCAAGGACCAGATACAGAAGGCAGTGCTCCCGTAGACGGCACGCATTGTGAGGAGGTTCCTCTCTCTGGACCCTTAACCACCGTCTGCTAGGACCCTGTTCCCGCAGCCGGTTGGAAGGTGTTCTTTATATTTTTTATAATCTATATTTAAAAATGTAAATAATTTTGTTTAAAATAAATGGAATAATAATAAATACATTTTATTGTACATCAAAAGGTTGCATGTAAATTGAACAATATGTTGAAGACATCAATGTACAAAGGCGGCCTTATCGCTAAAAAGCCATCTCTTTCAGGCAATCTAATTATATTGCATTACAACACACAACAATAACTAATGTTTAAAAAAAATCTTCTTTATACTGGCTGTCTGCTTGAATATTGGACAAACAAAGTTAAGTTAGAGTTCCATACCTGAAAGGTAAAAAAGGAAACCTTAATGCGAGACTTCGTCTGTCTGTCTGGCACATCCAATATTTCAGGAATCACTGAAGCTATCGATTTGAAACTTGGAACAGTTTTAGATCTTACTTATCCAACCTCATTACAAATGACAAAAAAATGTATATTTCCTTTTAGTTTCTTTTTAACGGGAGTCGAAATGGGTCATCAAAATTTCATAGTGAGATTACTATATTAAGTGGGGTATCATATGAAAGGGCTTTATTTGTGCATCTCAAAACAGATTTTTATTTTGGGTTATGTCACGTAGTTTTTAACTGATAATAATAAAAAATGACAAGCCCGCTGAGTTTCTTGCCGGATCTTCTCAGTTGAGGCCGCGTTGTGATCCGGTCGTAGCTTTTTTAAAAAAATATTGACCGTTCAAGCGTGCTAGCGTTAAGCCTATTTGAAAGAAATGATTTTGAATGATATGTACCTCGGCCTCGTGCTTGCTGGCAGCCGCGCTGGTCGCCACGTGGCTGGCAGTGAGCCTGGCGGCGTGGTCGAGCGCGGCCGCCTCGCGCCGCCCGCAAGTCTCGGCGACCGCTCGCTCCACGCTCAGCGCTTCCTCCGCTTGCGTCGCTCGCTCGCTCTCCCTGACGGTTACGACTCTATTTCACACTGTCATACTACAATATGTAATCTAGCCTGTAACTTATATGTATATATTTTCTGTCAGGATTGTCTTATGTCTTCCGTTGTGTGTCTATAAGAGGCGAGTAAGGGAAAACAAGAAGACGGACAGCAGCGTCTTTCTATTGGATTACCTATCACCTATAGTGCGATCACCAAGACGCCTGCCAAGCGTGGGATTTCTCAACCCCTCCTTACTGAGGTAGAGGCCTTTGTTCAGCTGTGGACGACTTTCGACTACTGATGATGATGTTAATGTATTCCCACGCATTAGTAAGGTTAATTATATAGTTCCTAACCACCAGCTTTAATGGCATCTTACTTTTACGTAAGAAAGTGACACTGATATTCGCATCTGTATAGGTCTATTCCATCCTCTCGCGAAAATATATAATACCGCTCTAACAGATTGTGGTAGACCTCCAGAACATGACCGAGGCCTCAACTGAGAAGATCAGGCAAAAAACTGTAGTTATTGTTTTTATTTAACTATAGTATTTTTTGTACCTCTGCAGTTGAGCGCTGAGTGTGTCCGCCAAGGCAGCCTTGGCCCTTAACGCGGCCAACTCTGCCGCCTCCTCTTCCAACCTCAATACTGACTTCTTCAACTTCTCCACCTTGAAACATTATAACAAACGAGTTATATACGCTGTGGCTCAGAAGTGGGATGATTAACGGCCATCAAAAAGAAATTACGCATCGAATTGAGAATCGTGAATCTTCTTTGAAGTCTTGAAGTTAGTTATTATTCCTCACTATCCCTGAAAGTATACGTCGGGTAAAAAAGCAGCGAGATACAGTCAGCAAATCTGACTTCTCAAAAGAAAAGGCTTACTCCGCTGGGAGAAGTACCGTACCTTTAATCAACTGCATGCATACACGCTCATAGCCAGTTGTAACCACTGTTCGGTAAACGATCAGTTGGGTAAGCAACGTCAGGCAAGGTCAGTCAGTCCTTAGATGGGTGACCGTTTAGTGGCACTTGAACTGAGCGTCTCCGTGCTTCGGAGAGCACGTTAAAAGTCGGTCCCGGCAATTGTCATCTAGACAACAGGCGTTAAGCTAAGTCAGAGGCGTGAGGGTAGCTCGAAAACTCAGACACCAGGTGGGCCACTACTAACCACACGACAAATAATTTTTACAAAAAAAAGAACCGCCTTCAAAATGCAACTAAAAAGCCTGAAATATTTTTTAAGGATTAGTGGTTTTTACATCTACATTGTTGGACTTGGACCACAACATATTATAAATACATATTACTATCAAAGACGGCGCCAAACTGGAAATCAGTTAGGTACCTACTGCCCTTGTAAGTATTTGCTAGACGTTAGGCGCCGACTTCGATAGTAATATGTATTTATAATATGTTGTAGTCCAAGTCCAACAATGTAGATGTAAAAACCACTAATTCTTAAAAAATATTTCAGGCTTTTTAGTTGCATTTTGAAGGCGGTTCTTTTTTTTGTAAAAATTATTTTTATTTTATTCTTTTTAGTGGTTCCCTAGGTGTATTATTAGGTTAAGATTTAACAACTTATATTTTATTCTGACAAACAGCCAGTTTAATATTTATTTTAAAAACACCCACTACATAACACAACTATGGACCATCACTAAAATATAAGCTTAAGCAAAAATTTAAAAAAATTTACATGTGACAATATCTTAATAAAACTAACCAATTGCCATAAACCGAAGATATCTAGGCGTTATACTCATAGTTCTCGAGAACCATGGACTGCAAGCTCGGTGGGTCTACATTTATTTGTGCCGAGAACCCGTGTCCACCTTCTTGCTCCATCGTCAGACCCTGATCACCATTTTTCTAGCAACTACTCATCGAGAGCTACCCAACGAGCCCAAACTCGGCGGATCTACGTTTTATTGGTGCAGAGATCCCGTGACAACCTTCCTGCTCCACCATCAGACCCTGATCTCCATTTTCTAGCAACTACTCGTCGAGAACTATCCATCGAGTCCAAATTCGGTGGTTCTACGTTTAATAGGCACGGCTAGGATAGGATGGATTGTTAATTTTATTACAGAGTTCCGGTGGTCATCTATGGCCTTCTTCATCAGATCCACTTTACCAAATGATACTTTCTGAATGAAAATGCTTGACTAGTTTCTAAAAATACCAAAAACGCTATATGTATGACTATAATATTTAAGGAGTTCCCTCAGTTACTCATGGTTCCCATCATCAGAACTTGATTTTGAAAAAAATGGGACCAATCTGGAAGCATATCCTTTCAATTAAAAAAATAATTTTCTAAATCGGTTCGTAAACGACAGAGTTCTGAGGTAACAAACATAAAAAAAAAAAATAAAAAAAAAAACATACAACCGAATTGATAACCTCCTCCTTTTTTTTGAAGTCGGTTAAAAATAACTGCATGCACCTCATCTGCTTATACATAAATAAAAACGAGTGTGCTTTAGACCCACAGATATAGATTTACATAGATAACGCAAATGCATGTGCTTCGCGTGTCCGAACCCCGACGAAACGTCGGGGTTGGTCGCCGCTAACTTACAGTCGCGCGCGTCTATTGTTCCAGCCTTGCAGCCGGTCGGCCGCAAAATCAAAAAAAAATCGGCGGGGCATCGGTGTCTTTGAATCGGTTTGGATTTCCCGTCACTAAATTACGCCCGTGACGTCACAGAAAGTGTTAAAAAGTCGGCACGCTTGGTTTCAATACAAATCGTGATACTTGCGTTATCCATGTAAATCTATATCTGTGTTTAGACCGCACTACTAGTAGTAGTAAAACTTCCGAACTGACTTCCGTTCACCCTTTTCCCTGTCCGCTAACCGATGGGTCGTGGGTTCGATTCTCACCAAGTATCTGGGTGTCATTTATCTATTTAAGTATACACATCGACACGTAACTTGGCAAGATTCGTTAGATGCGCAGAAGTCATTTTTTGGGTCTCTTTGGTTATCAAGCGGGACGCGGGGAACAAGGTAACATCGTTCTGGGCGCGCTATTGGTTAACCGGTCGAGCCTCGCTCCCCGCAACTCGCCTAACGTCCCGTTCACTCCCGAGTAAACTTGCGTGCACTAAAATGGTTCAGTTTGTTTTTGTTGAGTATTGGTTACAAGTTATTGAAAATGTTATTTTATCACTCTCAGTAGATTCCGACTTTTCATCCTGCAACCCGCCGGCTGTCAAGCATTAAATCAGTAATTACTTTATCACAATATTTTATTTTAAAATACACTTCTTATGTAAGTTTAACTATAAAAATTTAATTTATTACACCTCATTATATTTCAATCATTCCTCTGTTTTTCTTCTTTTTATGACATGACTAAAAATATGGCAATAAAATTGCAATATATTATATTGACCATGTTTTGTTGCAACTAAGTGCACTTGCGCCAACTACGTCAAAACCTTGCCAACTTACTTGCCGGGGATTATACGTATTTACAAAAAAAAATTGTATATAAGTATTAGTATCAGTAGTCTGGCTTCCATAGTACAGGCTCTGCCTAGTTTGGGATCAGATGACCGAGTGTGGATTGTCCCAAGATATTATTATTATTATTATCGGAACGCTCTCGTCACGTATTCACCAGCTCACTCCCCAAGTCAAGCGTCCGTAAAGGAGTTTTACTTTTAAAATGTTATTAATCCTCACCTCGACGGTTGTTGTATCGAGTGCGTCCCGTGCGTGGTCGCGGTCGCGACACGCCGCGTCCAGGCGCGCGGTGGCCGCGGCCAGCCGCCGCCCACACTCGTCGCGCTCGTGACGACACAGGATCAACGCAGCGCGACACTCTTTCAACTCACCCTCTGTACAATTGACAACATTATATGATACCAGGGTTCCAATACATGATTCTGAACATTCTAGTGCTGAAATTTTTCATATTTCATGAATTTCCAAAAAAAAAATGCCGCTTTTTTAAATAGAATTAGGATAACATCATTATTGATATAATAACAAAGCCTAATTTCAATTTTAAAACAATAAATTACTTATTTGTGTAAAATTAGCAATCATCAGCAGCCGAAAAGTCCACTGCTGAACAAAGGTCCACGTTTGGCAGGCGGCTTGATTGAAATTAGCAATGTAATTTGAAAAATAAATATTATTCCGCACGCATTACATGCTCAAAAATTAACAAATTATAGGCCGACCGTTTAACTCGCGCATTGCCTGCGCGGCAAGAAGGGAGCGAGGGGAGATGTTAGCGGATGGGTGAAAGGGGTGCGCGGAGCAGAGAGCTTACGTCAAGTGCGGCAGTGCGCTGGCTGTGCTCGCAGCGCGCGGTTGGTGTTTTTGTTACGGACGCTTGAAGATAAACGCACAAGGTATACGACTGCCAAGATAAATCTCAAGATGAATCGCTCTTCCAGTTCGTTGATGAAGAGATGGACCGATTTATTATTAATTTGCAAGATTCTGACTCCTCAAGCTACACAGACAGTGATGATGATTCAAGTGATATGAATATTAGTGACGAATAGTCCTATAAAATTTTTATCTGTGGTTAAATATTTCTTAAACGGAGTTAATTATTGTTTTATGATTTTGTACCTATGAAGCTATTATAAAATACTAGCGACCCGCCCCGGCTTCGCACGGGTGTAATTGAGACAAAAAAAGGTGCGTGCGTGGAGTCCCTCCGCGCGGAAGAAGTGAAACTTCACTCTCGCTGTACAACAACGTCCGACTCCGTACGACACCGTGCCACTCACTCACTCACTCACTATCACCCACAATCACCCACTATCACTCACTATCACTCATTATCACTCACTATCACTCACTATCACTCACTATCACTCACTATCACTCACTATCACTCACTATCACTCACTATCACTCACTATCGCTCACTATCGCTCACTCACTCACTCACTCACTCACCCACTCACCCACTCACTCAGTGACGGCTTCACATGAGCGCTTTCATAACCTTAACAAATTTAACGCTTAACGTTTAACATCTAACGCTTAACCTCTAACGCATAACGTCTAACGCGTTAAATGATGACATTTTTGGAAGTCGCATAAGAAGTTTCACTTCAAAAAAAAAAAATGTGCGTGCGTGGAGTCCCTCCGCGCGGAAGAAGTGAAACTTCATTCTAGCTCTGTCTCATTCTATTCCCCTCCCCAGGAGCGCTGAACGGTCAGTCCCGGTCAGTCTCGCTTAGTCCCGCTCAGTCTCGGTCAGTCCCGCTCCGTCCCGCTCAGCCCCGGTCAGTCCCGGTCAGTCCCGCTCAGTACCGCTCAGTCCCGGTCAGTCCCGCTCAGTCCCGGTCAGTCCCGGTCTGTCCCGGTCAGTCCCGGTCAGTCCCGCTCAGTCCCGTTCAGTCCCGGTCAGTCCCGCTCAATCCCGCTCAGTCGCGCTCAGTCCCGCTCAGTCCCGCTACCACACCGTACCACACCGTACCACACCGTACCACACCGCACCACACCGCACCACACCGCACCACACCGCACCACACCGCACCACACCGCACCACACCGCACCACACCGCACCACACCGCGCCACACCGAACCACACCGCACCACACCGAACCACTCACACACAATCACACACACTCACACACATAAGAACCCCTCCTTGGGCTATCCGGTGGGATCTGCAGCATGATACCCTCAGTGGCTTGCCTTTGACCCCGCCACCGGGGGGCACAATAAAGCCACCCGGGAACCTGTCACCGTGCTCACGGTTACAGGGATGACGCACGGGGGAAGCCTTCAATAGGTCCCCGGGACCTTATTGGCAGTCAACCGGGTTATGTAGGATTCTTATACACTAAACCCCCAACGGCCGTTAAATCAGTACAAAAGAAGGAGACCTGGGCTATCCGGTGGGATCTGCACCAAGATCCCACAGTGGCTTGCCTTTGAGCTCGCTACCGGGGGGCACAATAAAGCCACCCGGGAAACTATCATCGTGCTCAAAGATACGGAGATCGCGGGGAAACTTCCAATAGGCCCCCAGGATCCTGCAGGTTATCGACTGCGGTATGTGTCCCCCACAGCTGTCCACAGAAAAGAGGAGGGCTGCACCGTGTACCCCTCAGTGCAAGGCAAGGGCCTTTGAAGCCGCTGTCGGGGGCGCATTATAGCCCCCCGGGAATCTGTCACCGTTGTCACAGTTAAGGGGGTGGCGGGGGAAACATCCAATATGTCCACGGGATCCCGTGGGGAAGTCAACCTGGGTATTTGGGATTTTTACCCACTAAAACTCCCGTGGCTGTCACATCGGCACATGAGAGGGAAACCTGGGTTCTCGGGTGGGATCTGCACCAGGTGTCCCTCAGTGCCTGGCCTTTAAGTCCGCCGCCGGGGGGCAAGCATATTATATCCCAGATTTACCGTATATTATATGGAACGAATGATATATAGAATGTCTAGTACGTACTTGATTGTTAAGTATGTAGGTACCTCTTTAGGTTTAGTCAACGTAAGCTAATTAAATTTATTTACTTAGATAAAACTTCTAAATAAATTCAGAAAAAAACCTTCAGAGAAAAATAAAAAAAATAACAAAATGATCAAAAATAAAATGATTAAAAGTACACAAAAAAAATCCCAAAGAGAGATTTGATCCCGGACCCTGCTGTGCTTAGAAGACGCTTCCGTAACCTCCAGACCACGGCTACTCTCTATTATTCGAATTACTTGATCATATTCTTGTTATATGTCTGCTCAGTCCCTAATGCATATAGCGTGATATTTTACCTTAGATCCAATTGTACAAAAATTAAGTTTCCACTAATAACTAAATCATAACATTAGAGAGAAACTAACCACGTATGCATGATTTTAAATTTAAAAAAATCATTAAATATAAGAAATATATTAGAGATAAAAAGTGCCGGAGTCAATATGCGTTAAATATTTAAAACATCGAATCTTAATATAAATAAAAAAATCAAAAACAAAGTTACAAAAAAAAAATCCGCTCAGAGGTAGCGAACCCGGACAGTCCGTACTTAGAGGACGCTTCCGTAACCACTTGGCCAAGGAACTTTTATTTTATATTTCGAATTATTGTATCTTATTGTTGTAATATATTTGTACCGCCATCGGTTGAGTAATAATACTTCTTTTTTACCCTGTAAAGGGATAAATTATGAAAAATATGAATTACTAATTCAATTAATTTTCTTAACGAATGTCTGTGCAAAATTTCAAGTCAATAGGACCAAGGAATCGCGTTCTCCCATACAAACTTTGCCCCCCTGTTTGACCCCCTTAGAGGTTGAATTTCGCAAAATCGCGTCTTAGTGAGCACCTACGTCTTAAAAGGAAACCCCATGCAAAGTTTGAGACTCCTAGCACTTGTAGTTTCTGAGATTTCGTGATGAGTGGGTTTTTGTCTACTCTTTTATATAATAAGATTTGTAAAACTTAAAAATAAATACTTAAAAAAAAGATACTTATTATTTTATTCTTTACCAACAATGTCTATCTCGAGATAAATCTTTGGATTATTGACTCCGTGTGTAGCGTTAAGCGCCCCCGCTCCCCTCCCACCGCGCAGGCGACACGCGAGTTAAACGGTCGGCCTATAGTCATTTGTCATTTTCCATATAAATGGTTTCTGTAATGTTGTAACGGACAATATGAGAAATCTTATAAAAAAGTTTTCGGTACGTAGTCCCTTACACCCTGTATTTTAATCCGTCGGCGGTCGAACCGTGATCACGCTTATGCGGTCCGCGTGTTAACATGGTGCAGATCGGAATCATCTGAGAGCTCAACCTTATATTATATAAGGTGTTGTGTTTTATAAACAAGACTAATAAATTTGGTACCCGTATTTTTTTTTTGTTTACCCGTAGGGTGTCTAGGTAGGGTTAAATATGACAAAAATTCAACCCTTTTTTTTATTTTTTTTTTATTTTATTTATTTGACTCAAAACAGGTTACAATCAGAATTGCGTTGAGTAGTAACATACATGAAGTTATATAACGATAATTATAACCCAAAACATGTGTTTTAAGTTAATTTGTTAACGTACGCGTAAAGTGAGCTTACAAGCAAAGTACAAAATATGTGTTACAAAAGAAAATACTTATTTAAGTGTAAGTTATTTCCAGGCAAACTAAATATAACAACAATAATTTAATTATGGATATGACTGAACAATAATGTTGGTAAGTACTGTAATAGACTAAGAGTTTTTGAAGACATTATGGATCTGTTTTTTAAAAGTATTAATATTATCATTAAATAAATCTATGGACGGATTTCATTTACTTAACTCATTGTATTCTCTACACATACGGACAATGGGATTATAAAACGACGTGTTATTGCGGTACACTTTAAGGGTAAATACATTGGGTTTACGGCATTTAATTATCTTAGGGTCCGGGTAAGAATACCACCCTCCCATCTCCTCCCGTTAGTTGTCCGTAAGTGGCGACTAAGGGAAAACAAGAAAACGGGCAGCAGCGTCTTTCTATTGGATTACCTACCACCTATACTGCGATCCCCAAGCCGTCTGCCAAGCGTGAGGATTATGGGAACCCCTCCCTTCTAAGGGGGAGTCCAAAGATCTAGCAGTGGATATTTTTTTGAGCGAAGATGATGACTTGTCTTTGGCTGGCAAGCAGTAGGCCATCACTCCTGTGTTCATTCATATAACGTCCCGAATTTGATCATCTAAGGGGGAGGCCTTTGTCCCGCAGTGGACGTATATAGGCGGCTGATGATGACTCCGTTATTTAGATTATCAAAAAATATTGGACACTTTTTTTTTCTATTATCAATTAAACAAAACATGACGAAGATATGGTGCGTTGAAGTTCCGCGTGACGTCATCCCTGTATGCAATTTTTAGTGAGGCGTGATGTCACGAGCTTTGACGCTCTATATATTTGGCAATTTCTATTGATCTGTTATATATAAAGCGACATAAAGTCATCTATATAGGCATTCTTGCAGTTCTCCTGCACAGTCACCATTCTTGTTTTTTCAGGAACTACTTATTCGTATGCAATAATTGTTTTAAGGGACCCAACTAACGGATTAAAGAATGGATGGAAGAAAGATTTTTTCAAATCGGTTCATAATTGCCAGAGTTATGCGCGAACATACATAGAAAAAAAATATATATATACAGACGAATTGAGAACCTCCTCCTTTTTTGAAGTCGGTTAACAAATACGTGTCAAATATTTTTTGATAATCTAACTGACGGACTAATTAGAATTAGATTTTTTTTAAACCAGTCTTCATCCCCATTGACAACATTTAATATTTTTAACAACTTTCTTTATATTATTGCCGAGATACCGCAGTCCCTAAAGACGGAGACTGCAAATGCACGTCCCCCTGACAATAATAACGTACCTAGTTGCTTTGCCTTCGCAGAGTCTGCGGCGTTCACAGTGGCTGCGTCCTTCGCCGCTTCTAGCTCGGTCACTTGCTGCGCGAGCTTCTCAGCTCGTTCGGAACTCTCCTAAACGATAATTACAACACAAATCTATTGTTGTTTCCTTCATTAGCTCTTGAATTGGTTGTAGTGGACTGTGTATTTGTCGAGTTGTATGGATATGCTGGGCCGGTGTTGAAGTACAAACACAAGTTGAGATAATTATTCCATTTAATTACTATGAAAGTACACACAGAATACGTGTTAATTGTATAAGTAATGAAGCCGGAAGGGCTGAACAAAGGAAGTGTTGCTACACACATAATTTTAGTTCCACCTAAAAGCAGAAAATATGATAAATGTTGCCAACATCTATAAAGGAGGATGTCCTGAGTGACTGACTGACCTATATAAATGATTTTGAATTTGCATTATCAACGCACAACCCAAACAGTTGAACCAAAAAACATTAAATTTGGACAGTAGATTCCTCTTATGATTTAGAATAGAATAATTTTTATTGTACGGAAATTTATATACATTGGAGAAATACTTAAGACAGGTACAATAGGCGGTCTTATCGCTAAAAGTAATTTCTTCCAGACAACCTAAACGAAAGAAATATAGAGGTATATAGAAAAAGAGAGAGGGTGGTGGAAAATATTTAAAAAACATATAATGTCCCTCACGAATCGGACAGGTGTTTTAATAACACCATGTATATAGAGACCCGCGGGGTGTCGGTTAGAATTGCATCCCCACTTCCCCTCTCGTTGCGTGTCGTAAGAGGCGACTAAGCGAGAACAGGAAGACGGGCAGCAGCGTCTTTATTTTGGACTTATCTTTCACCTATACTGCGATCACCAAGCCGCCTGCCAAGTACGGGGATTATGGCAACCTCTCCCTTCTAAGGGGGAGGCCTTTGTTCAGCAGTGGCCGTCTATCGGCTAGTAATGATGATATAAAGAATCTAATTTACACCCGCGCGAAGCCGGGACGGGCTAGTATTAAATAAATGATGGTACCTTATAAGCGTCCATCTCGACGCGCAGCTTGCTCTGCGTCCATTTCAGTCTCCCCTCCAGTTCGCGAAGGTCTTCCCGCGTCTTCGTTAGTTCGCGCTCGCAGCCCATCAATTCATGGCACTGAAAATTAACATATTATTCATGAGAAGGTGCAGGAGCAAGGGATCGTCTGGTAGGTGCAGTGTAAGGTATTCTGCCGGCAAGCTGCAGTGTGTAAATACTGCTGCATTAAATAAATAAATAATGTCTTTTATTTACGCGAATATTACACATTGAAATCAAACTACTTTTACGGATTTTATTGCGGTTTATTTTAGATTTTACTTTCCCAACATTTCGAATGCTTTGCAACAACGACAAAATCCGTAAAAGAAGTTTGATTTCAATAAATAAATATATATATTTTTTTTGGTACAAAACAGTATTAGGCCCTGTTCGGTCAACAAAATCTGCTTTTGAGCGACGATGAATAACTTTATTTTTTTTTTTTTTTTTTTCCTCTCATATTCATCTGCAATCAGTCTTCACTTTTAACAGATTTGTTGTAGGCAGTGGCAGGTCGAGTGTGCCCTCCAGTGAGGACAACTACTCGGAAGATAATTTTTGAAAGATGTCTTTCCGTTTTAGTCGCTTTTCATAGCGTTGGTGAAGGAGTTCAGCTGCCAGTTCATTGGGGTGGTTTTGCAGCCGTTTGTGGTATTTTACAGAGGTCGCTTGGATTTCCTCTTTGACAGTTTTTACTTCCAGGTGTTCATGGATCTCTTTGTTAGTAACTAGCCAAGGAGCTTGGGATATGGATCTAAGTATGACATTTTGCATTCGTTGCAAGATTGAGATATTGGAATTGCTTGCGCTTCCCCATAGTTGTATGCCATACATCCATATTGGCTTTAGAATTGCCTTGTAGAGTAAGAGCTTGTTGTCCGTTGAGAGTTTGCTATTGCGTCCTGTGAGCCAATGTAGGTCTTTGTATCGGATGTTGAGTTCTTCTCTTTTGGCTTTTACATGTTGGTTCCATGTGAGTCGTCGATCCAGGTGTAAGCCAAGGTATCTTACGCAATCCTTGTGTGGAAGAGTTGTATTCTCCAACTTTACCGGAGGGCAGTCTCCTTTTCGTAAGGTGAAAGTTACTTGCACGGATTTATTTGCACTTGCTTTGATTTTCCATTTTGTTAGCCATCTCGTTATTAGGTCAAGGCCTTTTTGCAGAGTAAGAGATGCTATCAGTGGATCTTTGTGGCTTGCAAGAATAGCTGTGTCGTCGGCAAAGGTGGCTGTAGTGACATTTTCGATTTCGGGAAGGTCAGAGGTGTATAGGATATAAAGTATTGGACCTAGTACAGATCCTTGTGGGACTCCTGCTTTGATGTCGTAGAACGTGGAAGTCGCATCCGCTTCCTTCACTTGGAAAAGTCTGTCCGCAAGGTAAGACTGTATCAATAGGTAGTAGCTGTGTGGAAGGCTCTTCTTGATTTTGCACAAGAGTCCATCGTGCCACACTCTATCAAAAGCCTGTTGTATGTCTAAGAACGCCGAGGAGCAGTATTCTTTGTTCTCAAGTGTACTTCGTATCTTGTTACAAACCCGATGTACTTGTTCAACTGTAGAATGTTGTTCCCGAAAACCGAATTGATGGTTTGGTATAATGTTGTTGTCAGTGAGAATTGGCAAGACTCTCCTGAGTAGGACTTTCTCGAATAGTTTCGAGAGAATTGGTAATAAGCTGATGGGTCTATATGACGTTACATCGTTTGCAGGCTTTCCTGGTTTACGTATCATCAGGATTTGCGATACCTTCCACAGCATAGGGAAGTATTGGATTCTAATAATGGCATTGAATAACATTGTAAGGAATATTATTGGCTTTCTAGGTAGCTGTATGAGTATCTCTTTGGTTATGAGGTCAAATCCTGGTGCTTTTTTGTCCTTGAGATCCCGTATTGTTCTGGACACTTCTCGAGGCGTTACGAGTTTCGGTGGAAGAGACATTTGGAAGTCTTGCTTCAAGATTGATAATGTCCCACTTTCATCCTCTTGGTCGCCGATGTCATGAGGTTCAAAGACTTTAGACAGATGGACTGCAAAAGCATCGGCTTTCTCTTGAGGTGTGCGAGCCCAGCTGTTATCAGCATTTCTTAACGGGGGTTTTGATTCTTGAGGTCGATTGTACGATTTAGTGAACTTCCATAAGGAGTAGTTTGTTGAAGCAGTTGCGGTAAGAGAGTCCAGCTTTGACGCTAGTGCAGAGTCATGGCATTCTTGTATCGACTCTTTCAGCTTGGATGCGGCAAAATTGAGCGCTGTTTTGTCTGCTCTTAGTCTACTAGAATGCCAGACTCGGCGTAGTCTACGTTTTTCTAGCACTTGTCTTCGTATTTCTGCGGGTAGATTTTGGGATATTTCCTTTGGTTTGTTCATAGGCGTGGAAGCCCAGCAAGCTTGCTGGATGAGAGATGTTACGTACTTGGTGGCATCTTCTATGTCATCAGGAGATTTCAACGGTACCTTGAGGTTAGTGCATTCCTCCAGGAAGTCTCTGAACAAGTGCCAGTCGGTATTCTTGCTGCATAGTCTCTCTTCTTTCTCATAGATTTCGGGTATGGTAGTTATCGTTAGCAGAACTGGAGTATGGTCCGAGGCACTATCATAGCAGGAGGCGGCTTTGAAGTGCTCTCTAGGAAATCCTTTGACAATGAAAAAGTCTAACAGGTCTGGAATTTTGTTTACGTCTGTGGGCCAATATGTCGGTTCAGCAGTGGACACTGCAGTTAGGTTTTCAATATCTAGGCTCATCTTGAGTTGCCTGCCTCTTGTTGTAGTTAACCTGGAGCCCCAGAAAGTATGCTTCGCATTCCAGTCTCCGCCGGCTACGAAACGGTTCCCAAGAGTCCGGAAGTAGAGTGAGAACATTGATTCTGTGATTTTGTGCCGTGGCGGACAATAGACAGCTGAGACATTATAGCTCCCCAGGTTGGTTTCAATCGCCACTGTGGTTGCCTGTATGTAGTCAGTTTTGAAGGAGGGCATTAGATGGTGTTTAATTGTTTTTTTTATGATAATTGCCGTGCCTGCATGGGCAGTGCCGTCAGGATGGCCCGTCAAGTACGTTGTATATCCACTGATAATAATATTAGTATTAGCATTGCAGTGGGCTTCAGATATTAGGGCAACATCCAAATTGTGCTCTCTCAATAGAGTTTCAATTTCATGTTTATTCGGTGCAAGACCGTTAATGTTCCAGGTAGCTATAGTGGTACCTATCTTAACGGGCGAGTTTGTCGACAAGTGTTACTATGAGACTCATTAGGGTGCTCATTTGTTGTAGGAGAATATCAAATTTTTCAGATTGTGAATTGATGAATAACTTAAAAAAAAATTTGCTAGATACATACTCTTTTTTTTTCAAAAAGTAGCTACCCGGGTCTCTGGGCTCTGGGAGGTCAACCGGGGTATGTGGGATTCTTAGAGAGGAGACTTGGGCACTTCGGTGGGATCTGGTTACCTGACACGGTGCTCACAGGGTTGGGAGTAGTAACCCCACCTGCCATCCTCCTCAATGGACATCTAGGGCCCGCACCCCAAACATCCAGCGACTCCGAAGGACTCGCGACTATATCCTACCTTATCGTCATACAGCTGGCATATCCGTTGTTTCTCAGCGTGTGCGCCTTTGATCTTGCCGTTCAGCAGCTCGAGTTCAGTCAACGCGGCCTTCTCAGCGCGCGCGTGGTTCTCAGCGGCGCGTCGAGCCTCTATAGCGGCGCACTCGACGCTCGCGTACCTCATCACTGCCGCGTCCTTTTCGCGCTCCGCGTGTTCTACGCGCTTGCCCATCTGTAAAAGCAAAAACTCACACACTCCAACAACATAGATGAATCTAACATACAGAATCACTTTTTTTGTAATGTGTAGATTATGCATACTTGAGCGAGAGACTGCCATGAGCATGGTGAATACGTTTTCCGTAATTTTGTGGTGGATAATTTAGTGAATACAAAAAAAAAAATTGTGTTAATTATAATTCCTGAGTAAAACACTGGAGTACGTGGTACATCTTTATTCCACCACGTGCACAGATAGAATGAATAGAATTTTTTTTTTGGGAGGACAGTCGCTGTTGGCCATTACAGCTTCACCGGACAATAGGCTTGCTAAACTTGTACATGTATTACTATCTATGTGTGCAATAAAAAGTTTATAAATAAATAAATAGGATAGCCTTAGCGGCAGAAGTAGCAACGAGCTCAAGGGCACCTCAGGGAGGCACGACCTAGGCTTGGGCTGTCGCATAGGGAGGGCTGCTTTTACCACCGGTTCACAACGCACCCCCACTGAGAAGAACCGGCAAGAAACTCAGTGGAGTGCTCGTCGTTGAGGTCGCATAGCGGCGAGACCGGTGTCTGTTTGATAGTGTAGCATATGGTTATCGGGGAGGGGCAGGCTCAATGCCATGGTCCAATAGGGCCGAAATGAGGTTCCACCTTAAATACTCATTACAACAACCAATTCATAACACATTACAAATACTACCTTCCAGATTGTTATTTTTAAATAAAATACATCTCAACCTATTTTGAGTTGCATACCCTCAACAAGTTCACAATTATAAAACTACCTGCCACAGAACTTTAAATCTGTGATCTTAAAAATAGAGTTTTACAATCACACTAACATTTGTTAAAATAATATGATCTATTAATAATACTGATTATGTGATAAAAATATAAGCACTGAATAAAAAAATAAACTGTATAGACAAAAAAGTGTAAATAAAAATACTCACTAAATCCAACTTCCCTTCCAAGTCCTTAAAGATCTGGTCTTTCTGCTGCAACTCATCACACTGCTGCTTCACTCTCTCTCTCAAAGATGCATTCTCTTTTCTCTGTTCAGCCAATAACCTCTCTAGGGACTCTATCTGTAATCTAACAATATCCATCTTTGTGTTACCTATCTCGGAAACATCATTCTCTGACACCTTTGTGACTATAAATTCCATATTTGAATTCTGAGTATCTTGAATGTCAGGACTGTCATTGTTCTTTTCCGATGGCAACTCATTGTTTGTATCAGTTCCATCATCTTCAAAGATATCACCCATCAGTTTGCCATTCGGCAGAAGTTTTACAACTTTGGCAGGTTTTTGCACTGTTCTGTGAGTGTACGCATTCTTTAAACTGCCACTGACCGAAGAGAATATGCCATGAACATTTTTAACTATACTGCCTATATCTTGGGAGAGAATTTCTTTTGGTATTCTAGTATATCTAATGTCATTATTTACATTGTTGTCTGGTATCTTCTGCACAGCATTCACCTTAGTTTTCTGACTAGTAAACTCTGCAAGGATTTGTTCAGCATTCAGTTCTTTATCGCTACCTTTTAGATTTGTATCATTGGGCTTGTTGTATGATATGTTCTCTGCGCTCTTACTAAATGGTGATTTGCAAATTACATTATTATCAATCGTTTTCTGTTCGTCTAAGCTCATGGTAGATGCAGTGAGGTTTCTACTGACATTTTGTATATCTGTTGGAGTGTAATCATCGATTTCTACTTTACTTTTGATTTTTCTTTTTGCATCAATATAGTTTGTAGTCTCAAAACTGTTTGTGACTGTTTCATCTTTGGCTAAATTGTTTTCATTGTTAATTGGGCAGTTGAAGCTCACCTCAGGAGCTTCGTTGTCACCAGAAACTCTATATAAGCTACCGCCATTCGCAAAATCGTCACTGGGCGTAGCATTACACAAACAATCATTTATTATGTCTTTGATATGAGAACTGGGAGACTCTTCGGAATCTAAGGAAGCGGGATCAGCACCAGAACTGGTATCGACTGTATCGAGCCCAGATAAGCAATTCGTGTCACCGATAGACTCATTTTCTTTCACTTTTTCACTCACGTCAACACATTCATTACTGGCTGAGTTTTCGGTTAGTTCCGTGGACATAATGTTGAGTACACACACTTGATATTTAATTACTAAAATATTGAATTTTAAAATGATCAATAAAGTTAGCCATGTAGTAGTACTAAAAATTAGGTTTCGTTATAAAAAAATAAACATCAGCAGCTAATTTGACGTCCTTGAGAACAGTTTTGACGTTTGGCTGGATTGATTTGACAATGACAGAAACAAACGTCGTCGATGTACATAAAGGACGTACATATGCGTACATGTACCATGAAGCTTACAGGCATGTACCCATGAAGCTAGTAGGCATGTACCTACTCTTTGCGTAATATATTTATTTTTACGGCTCTGGGTACAAGCCCTTTTAAGCCTTTCAGTCTTAGAGGAAGAAAACAATAGAGGGCTGGACACTTTCTTTCTCATTCACGCAAGAAAAGAATGCGTTTATGTAGGTTACGTGTGATAGAAAGAAACAGTGTATATGATTTTTTGTCCCTCAGCATGTGTTCGATTTTTCCGCGCCGTGGGTGCGAAACAAATTTGACGTTTGCTCCCACTTTGCTCTGTGACAATTTTATCATGGTTTTAATATTAAATAAATAACTTAAAATTCAATAAAAAACTAACTGTGACATTACTGTGTGTTGTGGAAATCCTATAAGAATCGTGCAGTGCAGTATTAAAGGCTGTAAAAGTGACAGTGAACGTAAAATTAGCGGAGTATCGTTTCACAGGTAAACGTGAATTATTATGGCCAATTTAGAGATTACATTTAGAAACTAATACATGTAAACGACTTATTTAGATCTTATTGCTCTAAATTAGTTACTATTTTACTTGAAAGTTACGTGTAAGATCGATAAATTCTTGTTTTTCATCCATAACCTAAAATTTTCAGTTTATTGATCGCCATTACCAGTGTTGCCAGTGTATAAAAGAGAGACTACCATAAATAAGTGGTAAATTATTATTAAGTGCATCATACACGATCCCACATGCTGGGTGCATCGAAGAATTTCTCAGATTTCCCGAATTTATTTTTATGATTTCCTGAAAATATGGATATTTGTATACTGTGGATAGCAGCAACAAAAATAATTAATTAGGTTGCTAAAAGTTATTCCCGAATGCTTAAATATTCAGAAATAACATAAGTGCTCAAGTAATTCGTCCAAGGCTGCGCAGGACGTATTCATTCGTTATTTATAGGCACAATGGTCATTGTACATTTAATCGTGCTTTTACTATATGCATGTTGTTTAAATATATGTATGTATGTTGTTGGTTACAATTTATTGGTAAATTTGTCTGAATTATAAATACACACATCAAAAGTGTCTAGGGATCAACATATATTTTTGCAATAACTTTTCTCCTGATTGATATTAATTAAAATTTTCTTTAAGGATTCATCAAATAAAGTGTTTTCGTTTGTCACAGTAACGATAAACCAAGTCACCTTTGCATTAATAAAGAAATTTGCCATTTTCCTAATAAAGGGATTTTTGACATTTGAACCACTAACACAAAAGTTCGAAAAAAAGACTGAAATAACAGTTTTCTTTAAAATTTTATTGGGTAACTTAAACAATTAATAATCCGTGTTTCTACCGCGAACACTAACAACACAAGAACATCGGTTTGGCATACTCAAAATGAGTTCATCCAAATCACGCTGTGGAATGGCCGCCCATGTTCGTTGCAACAACAAAAAAAGGTCTTCTTGCGACTGGATACCCTCCATATTCGGCAGAGCTCTTCTCTGTAGCATATCCCATGCATGCTCAATCGGGTTCAAGTCTGGCGACTGAGCAGGCCAGGGCAGGACATTGATGTTAGCTGCGGCGAGAGTCTGTCTTACAACTCTTGCGGTGTGCGGTCGTGCATTATCATGCATTAACTGAAATAAGGGACCGATTTGCACTTGTAGAGGAACGATGACGTCTGATACAATCGTCTCAGCATAAATTTGAGCGTTGAGGTTGCCTCTGATCCAAATCAACTCAGTTCTTCCGCCGATCCAAATACCCGCCCATACCATGATGGTTCCACCACTATAAGGATGGACTTCCTGGCAGGATTTTAATCGCTGTTGGCGTCCAGGGGTTCTCCAGTGTCGTATACGTCTTGTATCCGGTCTCATACCAAAACGAGACTCATCAGAAAAGCACACGAAACGCCATTGTTCTTCTGCCCAATTTCTGTGTTCAAGAGCCCATTGATATCGAATCCTACGATTGTGCATTGCTATAGGTGGTACCCGTAGCGGTCTTCGGGAATGAAGGTTCACTTCATGCAAGCGGTTTCTGACTGTTTGGTCGCTAATTAAGTTCCCTGAAGAGTGATGAAGCCTCACGGCTAACATCATGGCAGTTATTGTTGGAGCTCTTCGAGTTAAGATTTGAATATATCGGTCTTGTCTCCGTGTGGTGCAGCGATACCGTCCTCCATGGCGCTCAGCCACGGTACCAGTGCTTCGGTAACGTGTCCAAAGTCGACTGATAACACTCTGACTTGTATTCAGAGCTAAAGCCACAGTACGTTGCCGGGAACCAGCTTCTATCATTCCCACGGCTCTGAGCATTTCTTCCCTGCTTAAATGACGTCGCCGCTCCATAATAACGTTGGTTTTAATCAGTAGTAGGGAAACAGTAGCACTAATAATGTCTTCAATGCGTTGTATGTTTTTATAGGGAAAATATTGACAGCTGATTTTCATCTTTTACTCGAATTTGATTCACAGTTCCTGATTCAAATTATGAAATGCACCAAAAAGGATCCATATAAATTTATAAAATCATAAATTTATTACAAAGCCACGTCTCAATCTCAAGAAATCCGCTTAAAAATGCTTGATCCCTAGACACTTTTGATGTGTGTAAATAGTACCGACGTTGAATAGTTTGTTTCATTTGCCCCCCTATTATGTACCTATCTCGTTTGACAACTAAAGTAATGATCAATAAAGCAAAGTGACTATTAAATAACTATCAAATGATTCATTTGGCATTGCCTAACTTGAATCACCAATAAATACCAAACACACTTTCAGTAGACATCAAAGTTTGGTGGACAACTGAAGCTTGATAGTCACTTTGCTTTATTGATCATCCCTTTTTTTTTTTTGTAGGAATAGTACTGTTTCACCGGACAAGAGAACGAGCGCTTAAAACGCTCCAGCCAGAAAGGTTTGGGTAGCGACTAGCACAAGGGTACCTCAGGGAGGCACGGCCTCGGCTTGGGCTGCCGCATGCCGCTTAGAGAAAATGAGTTTACCACCGGTTCACAACGCGCCCCCGCTGAGAAGAACCGGCAAGAAACTCAGCGAGGGGTTGCATGCGTACGGATCTCGTCGGCGAGACCGGTGTATGTGTGTTGATGTGTTTACGACTCTTGACATCGTTGTCGGTGTTGGTGTTGGTGTTGTGTCATGGTCCAGGAGGACGGACATCGGGTCGGGTGGGTCGAGCAGTACATGCCGCGGACGGCGGCGATGTACGGCTGTTCGACGATCTGAGGGACCTGGCCGCTGCCCAATAGGACATGGGTTCGATTCCGAAGGATTCCGAACAATTGTCTGGGTGTTATTTATCTATTTAAATATGTATTTATCAGTAGCGTGCACAGAGGGTAGGCAAAGAAACGTATTCGACTTGTTTAACCTATTATATGTATATTAGTATACCATTTTAAATATCCATAAGTTAGCAAATTCTATAGACATATTCATTTGCATTTAAAAACTGTAATAAGATTATTCAGAGAGTCCATACACACAAAAAGACTTTGCCTACCCTACGATTCCTCTGAATAATCTTAATTTTAAAATATTTTGTACTGACATTGTATTATCGTGACGTTTTTAAATGTAAATGGATACGTCTGTAATGTTAGTTTATCTAAGAATATTTGTGGTGGCACACTAACAATTAGCTTAGAGTACAGATAACTCGCAGATATTTTTGCCTACTTTCTGTGCACGCCACTGGTATTTATACAGTTTACAAGTATTTGTAATCATTTATCTGGTTACCTTACTAAAGGATCTGCGTAGATTGAGATCAGGTGGTCATTGGTCAAGCGTAGATTGTCCCAAGATACTAGTACTATAGATTTGTATATTGGAGAAATTTACTAAAACTTACCCGGTAAATGGCCATAGTATGTATTATATTAAGTTATAAGAAAGCCAATTTTTGCCTACCTCTCTGGGAAATAGCATATTATTGTTTTTATCTCTTAACTTTTTTGTATGAGGCTAATAATTATCTACAGCTCTTAGCCACTTTAATCACCACGTGATATCACCCAAGTGAACAATGTGGAATAGACCTTAGCTACAGCATATATGATATTAAGTGTACATTCACTTTGTAGCCTCCGTCGTGGGTTCGAATCCTGCGAAGGGCAACAAATTTGAGTAGTTGTTCCTTACTGGCTAGGACAATGCAGGCCGATGACCTGATTGTCTGTAAAGTAAGATGATCCATGTGTCGGGATTTGCGATAGGACGTATGCCCGACTCCTGTCCGTCAAATTAAAACGCCGAGCTTTGGTAATAAACACTTATAATCAAATTGAGAGAGAACAACTTATAATACAGTGGAGTAATCGTAATAATTAAAACATGTCTCTGCCATAGATACTAGCGCGCTGTCATCTTTTTGACAGCCCCTTTGGCGTTCCGAAATCGTGATCCGAGATACGCCACACAAGCGTCGGATGGGCATGTAAAAAGTCGGTCCTGCGCTTAACTTCTCCCCAGTCGTGTCGGTCTTCCGTCCCATCGGAGGTACCTATTATATAAAGGAAGAGAGAGTGCACTTGTGTCTACGCAAGCACTTGTGCACTATAATATCTCCTGCGTACATGGCTGATCTTGTGAAAGATTGGCCGCTGTGGTCGTTTCGGCTAGGAGGACATTATTATAACAATCACTTTCGTACTTTTTGCAGACTGTCATAGATTAAGACGATATAATGTAAGAAAAGTAAATGTTGTGTCAAAAAAGTGGTTTTTGGAGAAAGAAAATATAATTTACAACAACCTCCGTATTTGCTTTACACAAAGGGTAAAATTTCCCTTACGTGGCAACTCTAAATTTAGTATGTACTTATTTTTCTGTCCTTATCGGCGGCACGCTTGGTATATGTCTGTATTATATTCTGTCTACGCTTTCAGTAATTTAGATTTTACGAAGACTAATGTTGCCACTCAAGGAAAAAGCTATTTTAGGAGATTGTTTTTCTTCTATACTATTCTTTTTCAATTTCTTTATTTGCCAAATTATTTATTATAACCGTTTAGGGTTTTTTTTGGATGAGTAGTACTGTTGGCTGCAGATGGCCATGACAGCTTCCCCGAGCAAGAAGGCGAGCGCTTAAAGCGCTCCAGCCAGAAGAGTTGGGGGTAGAGACTAGCTCAGGGAGAAGGGGCGTAGCTACCGCCGTATCAGCCGTATCAATGATACGGGGCCCCCGGGCTACAGAGGCCCCGAACATGTTTAAACAACAGTTCGTAAAATCCATGTTCTCACATAATCTCTTAGGCCGTACCATCATTTGGGCCCCCCAACAATTAGATGATCAAACGAACTTCTTGAAGTGTAGTTCGGTCGTTATTATATGAGTTGCTTTATACGAAGATATATTGAAGTGAAGTTTGATCATCTATTATGGATAACATTTTACGAATTTTTGCTTACACTACTCTATTTCCTCTGAAGCCCAGGGACCCGTATAATGGATGCTACACCCCTGCTCACGTCCAAAAACGCGTGGTACTCCCCGTGAGCACGAATTTCTCTTTGAATCGATTTTTTGAATCGTAATGGATCGTAGGCCTCTGAATCGATTCTTGGATCGGATCGTATTCTGTTGAATCGATCTCCTAAAAATCGATTCACAAATCAAATCAAAATTAGCAATAATTTGAATAAAACATTTCTTTTTATTAAATACAAACTTTTATGAAATTTACTAAAAAAAATAGGGAAATCACATTGGCCTTGAAAATTGTTTTTTTTTCAATCTATAGGACAAGTTACGCTTTACGTATAATAAAACATTTGTTACTTACATTTACATGATCCGTTAATGTAGTATCCTTATAAAGGTTTGCGGTGTTACTTTTTGTTTTTACGATACAATGACATATTTTCCATTTTCCTCCAATATCAGTTTTTACGAAATTGGACCACACACTGGATTTAAAAGGTGGAGCCATCGGTAAAATCACAATAGGCACAATTATTAAAACACGGTGATACGTACGGCACAAACGATCAAAGCAAAATAAAATCAACGGGGACTTTTTAGAACTACCTGCATCATGTTTCGTTATTTTTGCCTATCGACTTGCTTCGCTTTGTAAACATTGCAAACTAATAATGTAAATAATTATAGTGTCGGCATTCGTTTGTAATCTATCTTTGTTCTTAATAATGGTTTTATAATACCTAAGTACGATCTAAAGGATTCGATTCACATAACTTATGAATCGATTCGAATGAAGATCGTATTGAAGTGAATCGATTCAATAAATCGCTAGATCGTATTCAATTGAATCGATCTTCATAAAAATCGAATCGTAACGTGCATCTCTATTACATTTCCTTTAATATTTTGAGTTATATTATTTCAATGAGTGATGGTAGTTTTTCTACGTAATTTCTAGCAACATTATTTACGTTACGTCATTTACGTGAAAACGTCATGTCATTTCTATTTCGTTTGCAAAAGAAATCGGAAGAGGAAAAGTAGGTCGTCAGTATTGATTTTTACAACAATCGCCAAACAAAAGACGTTACTCTGCTTTTGTAAAATACATGTTTCCGTGATCGGCGGCTGCACTCCAGAAAAATGCCTGTAAGTGTTACCTGTGTTCACCGTTATAGCTGATTCTTATTAGTCGTTTATATTTCATAATTTGCTTTGGTATTATAAGTAAGATTTCGTTGTTATTATGTTTGGTTTGTGAAACTTTTGTTCATAATTGAACTAAATAGTCGCTAGTGGTGTGAGTCATCAACGATTTTGTGTCAGGGTCACCGCCTACTTGTGCTTACGTAGTACGTATAGGTACCTAATACAGTAATTACGTATTACTGAAATTCACGTGTTCAGCCATCTGGTATAATTAGTGTCGAGTCGAATTGTTGCGAGAACAGAATGAACACCTTTTTTTAGTAACCAATGAAAAAAAAGAAAGGTGGTTCATTGCTTTCTGTTAAGCACCAATTGCGTAGATCAGAGATATATAATAATTAGAAGATCTGAGGGATCTGAGACATCTCTCCGTCATAGTTGATAAACATCCACCACATCAGTCTGCCTGTGGCCTTAAATGCTGTAAAGTGTTCAAAATGGTGGGATAGTATGACCAAAAATAAATTGTGGTACAGTCCGTAACATTAGTTTCATTTCAAGGTGATTCTAAATTCGATTTTTACAAACTAAATTTTAAAAAACACTTGATTTTTACCAAACTTTCCACTGCAGCTTTGGTTCTCTAGTCAAACTGACAACTAGAGAAGTAACACAATATAGAATATATTTGAATGGTGTTGTGTGTTGGCAACACCAACTAGTTATCTGTGGTGCAAAGACTAATTATCTTTGCCACCACTAACCTTCCTGTTCCTATTTTATTTATATTATACTTACTTAGATGTGCTCCATCTCTTCTGTACCTCATGCTCATTATTAAATATTACATTTTGTACTTATTGGCCTCTCACAATAAATAGTTATTCAAATCAGCTCAGTGTTTGTGTTTATATCAAACCCGGCTACGACCGACCAGCCAATACAAGAAAACAGTCCACTGCCAATCTTGTGTGCCACGATATATGTGCACATTGTGTGCAGTGAATAAAATTGCCAGCACTCTGCTAGTCTGCTCACAGTGCTGGCAGCTTAGAGACCATTGCTCATACATTTACCTCTTACCATTACATAGGACCATTGTACTAATTTATAAAAAAAACAAAGCATTGTGTTGGTTAATGAATCATTAACTTGTTCCATATTGATTCAATGCTAACCTAGAATAAGCCTTACTAGCAAAAATATTGATATTTTCAATCTGAATTCAATGAATATAATAATATATGGAAATGTCTATAGACCAGAGATACCCACAAAATTTAGCTGATTCCGGTGGAGCCCCCTGCAGCTATGTTTCTACTAAAAAGTGAGAATTGATTGGATAATTAATTTGTCGCGCCAACGTAGACCCCCGTCGAGTCTTCCGTGGACCCCTGGGGGTCCACCTAGACCACTTTGCGAACGACTGGTCTATACAAAGTCTATATTAATGGATTGAATAATTGTAAAAACAAATTATATGATGGGCCTGTTAGTCTAGTGGTTAGACACCCTGGCCGCTACCCAATAGGCTGTGGGTTCGATTCCCACTAAGTGTCTGGGTGTTATTTATCTATTAAGTAGTTAGTATGTATTTACAAAAAAAAAATATATAAGTATTAGTATCAGTTGTCTGGTTTCCACAGGCTCTGCCTAGTTTGGGATCAGATGACCATGTGTGGATTGTCCAAAAAAGCTATAAGTATTTCCACCACAAACCTTATACCTATTAAAGACCAATAAAACTAGAAAGTAGTTTGATTGTTTTTGGGGTGGACTGAAGCATAAGGAATGACATAATGATTTGTTATTTAAATCTGTGTGCAGGATAAAGGACCTAGTTATTTATTATTATTTATAGACAAGAAAGAAGTAGAAGAAAATTAAATGATGAGATTTTTATAGATACACTAAAACAATGTTTCGTAGCTTAGACAGCATTCTATAAAGAAAGAAGTATTTATAAATATAAGGGTACAATGGAGATTGCTCTCTTCATTGTTATAGACATCATTGACATGCTGCTAGCGACATCATTTTTTATTTATTTATTGGAGCACAAAACAGAATACAATCAAAACATAATTTTATTCTTAAAACAACAGGCCTTTGGGCGCCTCCAAATTTACTGCAAAGAGACGCGCGGCCGCAGCGCTGCTGTCGCGCGTTCGAGCATCATTAGTCATTAGTGTTGTATATTTAGCTTCATGATGTACTCTGAAGGAGAAACGCTGCTCTTAGGCGATGTCCTAAGACAACGCGATTACGCGATCATCGCGTGAACGGGCGACTTGGGGAAACCCAATAGCCCAATGGACCCCCAATGGTTCCTAGAACCTGTGGGGGTCCATCGGGGCATGTGAGATACTTACCCACTAATATTCCCACGGTTGTCACATCGGCACATGAGAGGCGGCCGTTTTTTTTAAATCTAATTATTTCAACTCTCAGAGCAGTTTTGATTTGTTTGAATACAAGATATTTCATTTCTCTACTCACTATTAGCGTATTAATTGGCTTTGAGTGTATAAGATACTGTAAACTCTTTTTGCGTAGATCGGACTAACAATAGTAATTAGAAGACCTGAGGGTACCCGAAGACAACTATGACGTATGGACAGCTACCACCTCAGTCCGCCCGTGCCGTGACCATGAATGCTGTAAAGTATTTGAAACGTCGGGTAATTAAAATCATAAATAAACCGCGATACAATCCGTAAAATTAGTTTTATTTCAATGTGTAGTATTCGCGTAAATATCAAAAATCATTATTTGAGTGTATAAATAATCTGATTTCAAGAAATGATTTAATGATAATTAACTATATTGTCGTCTGTAGGTGCGGCAGTTTAGACACTCGTACGAACCAAGTTCGCGCGAACTTGCTTTAATCGCGTTCTAGTATTACTAAAGCGATGTCCTAAAACGACATTCAACCTCATCGATAAATTCTTGAACAAAAACTACCTGCTGTATACTGTCACTAGTCGATCTATGAACTAACTGACGGGCGGCCGCAGCGCTGCACGAATTTTGTCTTCCTTGTCATGAGTCCTACGTAACATATTCATTGCGAACAATTAAATTCGTAAAAATGTTTTAAATTATGTACATACAAAATTACAACATAACAAACTAAAGAAAATAAAACATAAACTGAAAGAACAATGATGGGCCTGTTTGTCTAGTGCCTAGGTTCTCAAAGTGTTCCAGGTGGACCCCCGGGGGTCTACAGGAGACCCGATGGGGGTCAAATTTCCAGTCAGATCTAATCTGATTTTTTGTCGAGTTTCTGGAATATGAATAGAAACATAGCTGCAGGGGGTCCAGCTAAATTTAGAAAGTGACTTATGAGAAAATAAGTCTGGGTAGCAGCCTGGGTGTCTGCCACTAGACCCCTCTGGTCTAGTGGCAGATCAATACGTCGTGGGTTCGATTCCCACAAAGTGCCTGGGTGTATTATCAATTAAAGTATGTATTTACAAAAAAATATTAAATCAGTTTTCTGATTTCCATAGTACAGGCTCTGCCTAGTTTGGGATCAGGTGGCCGTGTAGATTGTCCTAGAATATTATTATTAATGAAATTTAAATATAAAAGGTTAAACTGTTTTATTTTATTCTCTAGAGCTATTTTTTCCCATATGGTTGTAAATCCTCAGATATTTGGGTATAAAGCTTTATCATTAAAAATAATCTATTGAAATCAGTAGCATGATCTGGGTAGGCCATGATAATTCCAACGCGCCATTCAAGTTCCTTTAGGAACTACTGGATGATAATTTAACATTTTCTTTCCAATTTTAGAAATTACCGTTAGGGTGTCCGTCCACCACCGCCCGTTGGGTGTCCGTAAAAGGCGACTAAAGGAAAACAAGAAGGCAGGCAGCAGTGTCTCTATTGGATTACTAGTTACCGACCTATACTGCGATCCCCAAGATGCCTGCCAAGCGTGGGGATTATGGCACCCCCTCCCTTCCAAAGGGGAGGTCTTTATTCAGCAGCGGACGTCTTCGGCTGTTGCTGTTGAATTATAGAAATAAAAATTCCATAGTCTAGTGGTATAGTCTATTTGATCTCACACAGGACGGGGAGATAGCAGCTTCCACTGTCGAGAATGTTCGCGTGGTGGTGCGGGTCCGTCCCATGGATCAGCGGGAGAAACTCGAAGGCTCGTACAACTGTGTGTCCATCGATCCTGTGAACAACACTGTAGCGGTCACCAGGAACAATGTGACACCGCCAGAGCCGCCGAGGATATACGCATACGATGCTGTTTACGATAGCAACACTAGCCAGGTAAATGTACAGTATGGTTTTTTAACCAGTGCTATTTTTTTTATTAGTTTTGTATTAATAATACTTGAACACATTTTCATAAACCATATGTTTTTTATTATTATTTTGATGGTGACCATAACACTGCTATACAGATAACAGTATATCCTAGGTAATTTAGCAATTTCCTAGTTATATGTTTAAATAAAATTGTTTAAAAACAATACATACAATAGGTCATACAGTATATTTCATACCGCTAGGTTAAGGTTAAGCAACATAAGGCAAGGTCATTAAACAGATGGGTGACCCGATTTGTATGAAATTTTGTGTGCATATCGGGGAGGTCTGAGAATAGGTCATAAAGTATATTTAATGCCGCTGATACCATGATTGACGAGGATATATAGAACGAGAGGAGGGTGCAAGAGAGGAGAAAGAGGGAGAGGGGATTCGAGGAGGGGGTGATGGGGTGAGGGATCAGGGGAGTTAGGTGGAGTAAGGGGGGAGTGAGAAGGAGCAAGTTCTTAGAAGAGAGAGGGGAGAGGGTTCAGAGAGGGGACAACAGGGAGAGGAAGCGGGGGAGTGTGACGGAAACCGAAGCGGGAGGGGGAAAGAGAGAGGAGAGAATTTGTTAGGGGTATTATTTTTTCTGTGGGTTTTAGTTAAAACTTATTCCCGGTCTGTTGTATCATACACACCGGTTAATTTATATTAGGAATTTATAATTTACAAACAAAAACATTCAGCAACAACAGCAAAAATCATCAGCCACTATAGACCCACTTTACCCACTACCAAAATATCTGGTCTAAAATTTTTAAAACTTTTAAAAAAGCAATAGGCTCCATTTATCCCGTTTTTTTTTATTAATTCATCATTCCCATTTAAAATATCGTCGCCTACCAATACAGTACGGTTGCAACCATCAATGATATGTACACACGGCTACACATCAAGGTTGACACCCTATATAATGATAACTATGCTACATACAACATAGATATTTTTTGAAAGGATTGGGACATGCGACGGTCGGCAGGCGCAGGCCACGTGCCGCATGCGCCGAGTGGGTCGAAATAACAACAGCATATCGCGCCCTCGCAAAATTCGCAGCGTTCAACTTCTAATAATTCAAATTCCAGACAGTCTAGGTTGAGGTGTCGCCGTGTGTACAAACGGGCACCATGTCTATTTACTCTAAGTTACTGCGCAATTTAATTATATTGCATGATAATGAAGGTCTACAATTCTACATGGTAGTTTATAAATCCAAATATTAAAACGGTGCATAGTATTTCCCAAGACGTCCTGCATTTTCCGGCCATCTGGCAACGCTACGAGCGGTAATATAATTCATCTGTCAATAGGCAGGCATCAAGGGGACGTTGTCCTAGATTCTAGATTTCGAGGACGTATTTGTGAATAGGTATTTTACCAACAGTTTTTTTTATCGTGTTTAAGAACGGTATTTTTAGACGGTGCCTAGGTATGCATCCATACAAAGAACGCTGAGTCAGGGTAGCAACGAACGTTGTTTATATCACAGGCATCTGCAGTTTAGTGAAATTGAATAGTATAGTGTCCGGTTTGCGCAGTGCGCTATTTTGAGAAGGGAATATTTTATAATTTGAATTAGGAATGCATAAGAATATTTTAATGTGTTTACAGATTGTAGTTATTTTTAGGTATTTATGAACAAGCTTTCATTTTTAGTTTGAAAGCAAATTTCGGGAACGATTTTTCCCCTAATTTTTTTCTAGTCTCAGTGATATTGAGATTGAAAACTTAGTTCAGCGTTGGTAAGTTTTATCTTACGTCTCATTCAATAAGTCAGAATCAGAATTTAAATTAGTGACTTAGACCATGACTTTTTTCTGACTATTGTGTCTTTTCTGGTTAAACCAGTGATGCAGGACATCCCAATAATAGTTTCGAATTACTCTATCCCTTGCTTATACCAAGAGTGTTTTATCATTCATTATGCAAGAAAATAATTCCTAGCGTGTAGCAATCCGCAACGTAATGTATGCGTTTGTCTGCTGTGTATATACAATGTAATATATAAATAGGTATATGCTCGGTCG
Source organism: Furcula furcula (assembly GCA_911728495.1). Lineage (NCBI taxonomy): Eukaryota > Metazoa > Arthropoda > Insecta > Lepidoptera > Notodontidae > Furcula > Furcula furcula. Next base: position 58,372,106 of record OU452242.1, read on the forward strand.
GGTTGTAGAGCGCCGGTATCGGGGTCGCGCGAACGTACCGCCGCCGTGTCCCGCCCAGAATTGGGTCACAACAGGCCCGCATATCTACATAAAATATTATCAAACTTAGTTCAATCCTCGCGAACCGCCCGACAGGCTAGCATCTAAACGTTGGCGAAGTTATCTGTCTCCATGGAAATATTGCACTGATGTCTTATTTTGGTTTATCATTAGTCGTATCGCGTAGATATCGCTAGATAGGTAGCAGATAAGTTTGTGACGTGTTTAGTTTGGTGTTAACTTTTTTTTCGAATTCAGTTATAGTTTCTCAGTATTATTGTTGTTTCATTCTTTCTGTAAAAATTTTAGAGCATTTATTTTTCTGTTCAGCCTATATATTTTTTTAAGAAGGTGTTTATAATTTTGTTAAGATTTAAATCTACGATTTGTGTTCCGAATTTTTTCATCAAACAATGTATAAATACAATTACTATATTTATCTAGGTATGTGTTTGCATGCAAGGACAACAAATTGTAGATTCTATTTTGCCAGATATACCAGCTGATACGATTGTTTACGCCCCTTTCTATTGTGATTCAACAAATAAGAAGATGAAAAGAGAAGACAATCGCTCGCCTCGTCCATCCTTCGTCTCGACTGGCGCTGTTTATCGCATCAGTCTTGTCGAATGGTGGGTGAGTCTTGTGTATGAACACATCATACAGAAATTAACGAATATTGGGGCAGAAGAGGTTTTTTTTTTACTGCGGTAACCCAACCCACATAAATATCATTAGTTTTCTATTATTTTTGTTTCTTTTTAATCGGCCAAAATATAGACATAATTAGACATTATGTGGATGAATGCATGGGGAAGGATTTATCTTTCTTATATTAGTAATAAATTAATGAGTATTATCTTATAATTTATATTTTTATATGTATGTGCATCAGTTTTTTGTTCTATTTGATATGTATTTTATTTATAACCTATGTTTTTTGTCATGAACGTCATTAAATTCTGAATTAACTGTATAAAGGTCTGTATACATCTGGAATACGATTTAGACATATTGTTTCTTTTCCCGTGTAGTACTAATTTCTTAATTCATTTGTTGCGACCTCGTTCTCAACAGCAGCGTGGCAAACAAAACCTAATTCGTTACAATACATAAAATAACTCTTTCTCGCGCAAAGTATTGCGCAAATAGCGAATTATTATTTGCAAATGTTTGTTCACAAAACTGTTTTCGTAGCAAAAACACTGGCCATGTTTTTCTTGGGAGGTCTGATATAAATACGCTGCAATGACAGTTGCGTTCCGAAGTACGTGACTCGTTTAATAACGAATAATAATAAAAAATCTCTACTAAACTGCACCTGAAACTGTTTCTACAAACGTAGTTCAAGCAAAAATCAAAAAATGTTGCCTGTTTTTCAAACTCAAAAATCTTTATTTCAAATAGGCTTAACGCTAGCACTTTTGAATCGTCATTTTTTAGAAGCTACCACCGGATCACAACGCGGCCTCAACTGAGAAGATCCGGCAAGAAACTCAGCGGGCTTGTCATTTTTTCACTTTTTTTTTAAACATTGTTTTGTTACAAATGAATCGACATCAGCGATATTGTTTTCTTAGTAGTAAATTGTTTACGAATGGTTGCTGTCATGGTCATTGGACCATTTTGACCTTTGTTATTAAACTTTTCTTATGCATTTCGCATTGTTGCTTCGATCCAATAATCGATTTCTACAGAAAAGAAGAAATAAATAAAATAATTAAACAAAAAGAATCATCTTACAAAAGTTTTTCTACGACATGGACGTGAGTCATGTGTTTAAATACAAAACCTGTTTGTTAAACTAATTTTAACATTTTACTTTATGGTGGATGTTTATAGGTATTGTTTTGCAGCTCCGAAAGGCTTTTGTTTCGCTCCTTATGACGTAAGATTCTTAATGCCTCTTGTTGTACATGGCGCGTGGACCTTGTGTCTGGATTTTGCGTCAAATGTATGATAAGACATTAAGAAGTATAGTGTGTTGCCTCAAAATACCTCAAGATCTTGGCGTTTTAGTGAAGCAATAGTTTTTCAATGTATTTGATTTTATGGAATTTGAAATTTATTTATGCGTTGGTGTCGCTACAGTCATTGGTTTTTATTTTAAACAATTAAAATTATAATTATGTTTACTGTTTTTTCGATCACCTGTGTAAATAAGTTTGTAGCATTATAGTAAATTGTACTGTCAATTATGTTTAGTATTATTGTAAGTTTGTTTGTAGTCCCTACCACCTAAAGATACTCATAAATTAATTTTTATTCGAATCGTGTCATTAAAACTTGCAGATTCAAAAAATAGTTGTCTTCTGAATATATTTGGCAACCGTACCAATTGCGTTTAATAACTCGATTCTAATAAACGTCATGTAACTAGGCCGCATTTAATAAAGTCAAGTATGACTGTCTCTTTCGCACGGCAGTTGGATTGAATCATCTGTTTGAATCGATATATCTGTCGTTATCGTTAGTGCAGTTTGAAAAGCGTGTTATCAGGCAGGACTAGTTACTTAACTACCGTACATAATACAATTGATTTCCGTTCTGATACATACCTAGTTACTCGTTCAAGATAGCTCTGGCTCTGTTAAAATATTTTTACACTCTCTAGCCCTTGAAGAACCATATGCAACGGAACAGAGTATGAATACACATAAATAACAACTTATATGGATTAATAGGTCACGACGACCCGGATGCAATATCGGTGCAACGATCTGTAGTTATTGCGAAAATTATATCCTAACACTAGTCACCCTAAGGTACAAAATGCCTTAGGCATTAAGTCCGCATTTGCACAGACTGCTCATGATTAATTAACAACTCTGAGTATGAAATGTACCCCATTATGATTCAAATTCAAAAATATTTATTTCAAATAGGCTTAACACTTTTGAACGGTCAAAAGATACCACCGGATTACAACGCGGCCTCATCTGAGAAGATGCGGCAAGAAATTCAGCGGGCTTGTCATTTTTCACTTTTTTAAAACAGTTTTTGTCTTGTTACAATTTGATCCGCATCAGCGACAGTGTGTCCTACTGTAAGACAGATAAAACAAGAAATATAACAAATTAAAAGGCCAAAGGGATAGTAGTCTGACCAAGCAGCACCCGCGCACGAGTTGACTCGAGCAGCACCCATCGATTCATAAATTAGATTCTTCACCACCTACACAACTGCAGCAATGTCAGCGAGCGTGATTCTCGCCAAACCACATCATCCAATTTGGGTTTACAGCACCGACCCTCGTGTTGGCCGGTGTGCATCGCGCGATCGATAGAGTCAGTCGTGCATCGCGCATTCAGGTCGCGCGGCCCCGCCCCACTGCCCCAGTTAGCCTCACGCCCTTGCCACGCCTCTGACTTCGCTAAGACAATGCTCAAATACGACTCTAATCTTTTATACATTCATATATGCACTTGTGTGCGAGGCTGTTTAAGATAATAATGTTGTTTACGCTTCTCTAAGAGTGAGATTATCAGAAGCTGCACCTGCTTTCAGCATTGTTTCACCCTATAGCGCCTACGGGTTCATCAGGCTCTTGATGCCAATTTCCTTAATCTTTTTCGTCTGGTCTCCTAGTAACGTGTATGGACTAAGTCTTAAACTATAGTTAGATCTCAAACCACAACAAGCGGAATGAAACAAATTTTATGGTTTACATCGCGGTTTATTTTTAATTTAGTATCTCGCGTCCCGGCTTTATAAACCGCGATAAAATCCGTAAAATTAGTTTCATTTCAATGTGTAATATTCGAGTAAATATCAGAAATTATTACACAAGAAGAGGTCTGACGCCATAGCCAATTGGTCATTCTACAACACGGAACGCTAGAGAATAGAAAAGAAATGTATGGAAATGACATATTATCTCATCACATATCGCTAAATCTCGTGTCGAGTCGAGGTATGTCATTCCCATACATTTGTTTTTTTTATTCCATATTGTAGAATGACCACTTGGCTAAGCTAAGGGGGCTGGATATCACCGGAATTATGTTTTCATCGGAAAATTTAGGCCCTACAAGTCTGTTTGTCTCACGAAGCCCATTATAAATATTAATCATCCAGTCGACTCCAAAACATAAATTTTCCTGTTATTGTGGAGGCAACCTTACTCGATTTTATGCCGATGTCGCGAAAACACGTCCGTTACGGTAAGTCGGCGACCTACTTTTGTGGAGGTTGCATGGAAATATTCAAATTTTGCTGATATTATATGAAAAGTTATGGATTTGGGCACAGAGATCGAAACTAATTTGTATTCAATGTTTTTGCATAGATTACATTTTCCAACGGTACAATGTAGTCCTCCCAGTACAATATTAATATCTAAAGATTTTGTTTAAGATGGTTCCTGTGGCTACGAAGTCACCGCCGGACAAAACTAGATTAGTGCCATACGCGTAATATCCTCCAGGATTATGTTACAGTCAATATGTTTTTAATTGGGACTAATCCCACCGCCTATATTTCAATAAGTCCAATACTTATAGCGTTGACTTGTGGAGGAATTCAATCTTCGACGAGTACCTGAGAACTGAAGTCAGTGGTAAACGAGAAGGGTAGGAAATATTATTTTCACTTTTCTCTGTAAAGCGGGAAGGAGACAAAATTCTTTAAATCAGGTTAACTGCAGAAAGCAAGACAGTAGTAATATAGTTCACAAGATTCCCTTGGAAATCCTAGTTTTCGAACCTGATCTACAAATTCACCGTAATGAAAAACTTCTCAAATTCAGTTACCCGGAAATATGGATCGTGCACGCACAGTGTGCATTTTTTACTTATTTCAGCTGGAAAACGGGAACTAGGGTTACCAGATAAAAGCCTATCATTTCCTGGACATTTCTTTGGGGTTACTGACTTTTGAATTAAGATGATAGGAAATTATACAAAAAATGTTAGGCAATGTTTTTTGCTTAAAGATAAAATAAAAATCACTGCTTGCACTGAACTCTTGGCTTCTTAATGGTAATTTAAAAATGATCAGTAAAATGTAATTATTGGACACGGGAACAGACGCAAAATTCCGGGTCCTTCCTGGATGTCTCGGTCGCCTGTCAACTCGTTATAATTCAATGGGAAAGCCGATGCTGTGTCTTCAGTTGAAATGAAATCAGGTGGTATCTTTGAGATTGGCGGTGGGATCCGGCGTTGGAGAGATCTGGCAAGGTCTGAACGGAGTAGGTAGGTACACAGTCGCTCCTCCCTCAGCGTGGGTTTTAGTGGATCCCACATGACTCGGCCTCGGCCCCCACGGAGACCAGGGTTACTTTTAAACGGTTTCCTTCCCGACATAAATAAAGCTGTAAATATCAAGACAGATGCTGGATATTACAGGATTACATCCAATTTTCCTTTGGGCTTCCCGATCCCGAACATCTTAGGTAGGTATTTAAAACCATTGCAACTAAAAGGTTGCAACTAGCAACTAGGTAAGTAGGTAGGTATTTACAAGTGTTTCAAGTACTTAAATTTTTAGAAGAGCAAAACGTTATCCTCTCCCTAATATTAAAGATGCCGCAGTAATTATTGTTAGGTGCAAAACGCTATGTATTCTGAAAACTATACGGAAAATTGAAAATTGGATGTGATAACGCGACGTTGCCATTCCGTGCAATCATACTGGCATTCAACGTTACAGCCGCGCGGCAACATCGCAATGTCGTCGATATTTCGTCAGCAACGTTACCATTGCTTCGCTATTCAAGGACGTTCTTATTTTATTTTGTCGTAGTTCCATTATGATTACAGACTAACTACATACTTCTTTATTTTAAGTAGACATTTAACATTAGCCTATGAATAATTAAAGCATCTCATTAACTATGTTTAGTTTTTTTTAAATACGAATTATGTCGTATGTATGTAGGTACGTAGTACGTATTTGTAGTTCAAACATTTGCAATGGAAATGATAATAGCTACTAATGTACAATTAATAAATTTCAAATATTGAATGGTATAGAATATGTATAGGTATCTAAGTGATTCCTATTTGGCCAAAGGTAGTTTATGGGCTTTCTCCTCAGTACCTACCTAAAAAACTTGAACATTGACTAACAACCGTCTCATATTTTATAGGACTTCACGCCTTGTGCTGGAATTGCCACCACTTAATGATATTTTATACAAACATTGCCCCCACTATATGTTATGTAAAATTTATCAAATAATGTAAGTATTAGCAAAATTAATCGACTCTTTTTATAAACATGTCGAATCACAAAGATTTACTGCTTGCTGTATTTTATGTACGTACACTTACTATAATGAAGCTAATAGCTTAAAGTCCAATTACAATGAAATTAAACGAAAAATGCAATCCCAGCTCAAAAAGAGAAATTCCATTTTTTTCGAAATTCATTGTCTCTTGAGAGAGAAAAAAGATGGCAAGGCAACCACATTGACTCATATTTTCGGTGGTTATCAATTGAGTTTTTAATTAATTAAGTAGTGCCCTGCCTGTGCAACACAATATTATTTAGAGCAGGCAGAGCATGTAATTAGAAACTCTCGATTGGACTATTCTCAGTCATGGAACTCAAGGCTAAATAGCTAAATGGACATAATTATTCACTATGTTGCGTGTATTTAGCATATGGTTGAAATTACGTATCGAGTACACAGTATAAGTACTATTGTACCTATATAATAATATCCTGGGACAATTCACACACGGTCATCTGATCCCAAACTAGGCAGAGCCTGTACTATGGAAACCAGACAACTGATACTAATACTTATATACTTACTTTTTTTTGTAAATACATACTTATATAGATAAAACACCCAGACACTTGGTGGGAATCGAACCCACGACCTGTTGGGTAGCAGTCAGGGTCACTAACCACTAGACCAACGGGCCCGTCAAATATAATCAAAGATTTTTCCTAAGTTCGGCCATGACAGACTGTGTTAAAAAACAACTTCCGATCCTTGAGGGTATTATCGGTATATGTTATCTGCATGTAACATGTGTGTTGATAAATATCACAATTTTTTTTCTAATTTTTTCCAGCGATACGAATCCGATCTTGTATTTTTGGTACAAATCAGGAAATAAAATAGAACAAATGAGTTACAGTTAAGTACATATACTTATTTATTTATTTAATTCTTCATTCTAGGTACACTAAAAAATAATAATTAAAATTAGAACATTGGTAAATTCATGTACACAGGTTCTTCCAGCAAACCAAAAAAAGTGAATTTTGGATCACACATCTACTACCATTATATATAAAATAATATACTTACATTATAATTGTATTGATATGATACACTGAATTACACTTTCAGTGATCAGACAGGTGTTTTTTAACAGTCTGTAGATATAACAAGTTTATGTAACCACCTTGTTATTTCACTAAATCACAATTCTTGCAATACTGCTGCTGGTTTCTGTTACTGAACCAATATCTCGCCTTGACATGCATCACCCTGCGTTAAAGATAGAATTGCAACAGGTGAAAATTGATAGGACATTGAAGAGCGCGCGGTCAAAGCGATTCAACTTTCGTAAGTGTAATTATCCCAATTTAAAACAGGACCTTAGACTTATTGATGGGTCAATTTTATCCTCTTCCCCAGACGTAGATGAAGCCACTAGTAAATTTTACAACATTATTTATGATCTTATAGGTAAGCATACCCATCTTGGTACACAAAAAACACCCATCTTGGTACACACCAGTCTTAAAAAAAAGTCTAAAAGAGAAAAATAAATATCATAGCCGTTTTAAAAAATACAACAATCCTAGAGATTATGATACTTTCGCACTTTTACGTACCAGATGCAAAATACTTACAATAGATGCATATTCTGCTTATATTAGGTCAATCGAAGAAAATGTGTCTGATAACATGAAAGCGTTTTGGAGTTTCGTGCATACTAAAAGATGTAGTTCTGGTATACCTCAAACAATGACTTTGGATTCGGAGACCTCTTGTGACACACAAGGTATTTGTGAGCTTTTTTCCAAATATTTTAGTTCAGTTTTTGAGAAGCCGCCCGCGGACAATACAAACGTAGATATATATAATCCTGCTACCTCTTATACACACACACACTACACTTACACACTCACTTACACACACACTTACACACACACTTACACACACTACACACACACACTTTCTAGCATCAAACTCTCCGAGAACTTTGTATTAAGTAAGTTAAAACAACTTGACCATAACAAGCAGGGCGCCGGGCCAGACGGGATCCCTGCCTCATTCCTTAAAAGGTGTGCTGATGAGCTATACCAGCCTCTGACTGTATTGTTTAACAAATCTCTTGAAATTGGAATTTTCCCAGAGTCTTGGAAAGTCGCTAACATAGTACCTGTTCATAAATCCGGTAGTAAAACTGACAGTGAAAATTACAGACCAATAAGTATACTGTCATGTATCGCTAAGCTGTTTGAGTCTGGGGTGTACGACTATTTTTATCATCACATAATACCATCGATCTCCCATAAACAACACGGCTTTGTTAAAAATAAATCAACAGTCACCAATTTATTAGAATTTAAAAATTATCTCTGCGATGTCTTTGCCTCAGGTGGACAAGTTGACGTCGTCTATACGGACTTTAAAAAGGCATTCGATAAAGTTAACCATGCATTGTTATGTAAAAAATTAGGCAACTCTGGTATTCACGGGAATTTGCTTCGATGGGTGCAGTCATACCTACAGAACAGAAGTCAATTGGTTACTCTTAAAGGATTTAAATCTTCACCTGTTGTGGTAGAATCTGGCGTTCCACAAGGATCACATCTGGGCCCATTATTCTTTATCGTTTACATCAACGATCTCATCACTAAATTGTCTAGCCGCTGCCTACTATTTGCAGACGATCTAAAGTTATTCAGAGAAATAAAGCACACTACTGACTGTGTCAAAATTCAAAGAGATATAGATAATATTTCTGATTGGTGCCAAAAGAATTTCATGTACTTAAATGTAAAAAAAATGTTTTGCAATCACGTTTACTAACAAACGATATCACATCACACATAGTTACACATTAGATGGAGAAATTCTAGACAGGAAGCTTATCGCAAAAGATTTAGGCGTAACCTTTGATCAGAAACTCACGTTGCGAGACCATTACTCATATATCTATACTTATAATAAAACTGTAACAGGTCCAATTCTGTACATTGAAGATATTTGGAAAATTATATTTGGAGGGCATTCTATAACCGATACTGAGGCCGAAAATGTAATTTTTTTAATTTTTGTCTGTATGTCTGTCTGCAACGGAAGACCAGCGCGGCTTGTTACCAAGCCGCATTATGCTGAGTTGGAACCTTTTCATAGCAAGTTGCACTAATTTAGTTTATGTTTTCAATTGTTATTTTATTTTACTCATGTGTTTTTTGCTATGAATAAATATTTTCTTCTATTTTCTTCTTTCTTCTTCTGTATCTCGGCTGAGCATCACGCCGAAACTACTGGATGGATTGAAACGAAACTTGGCATGATTTGAGATCTTACTACGAGGTAGGACATAGGATACTTTGTATCCCGTAATCTAGCACGGTTCTTTTGGGAGAGAGGATTAAAGTCAAAATGGGTACTTAGTTATACGCTTGGTCCGATTTTATCATTTTTTCTTTATAATTATAATAAATATTTGTAAGGGAACACTCATAGACAGTTGTTAACAATTTTTGGAAATCGATCAGGTTAAGCAACGTTAGCTAAGGTCATTAAATAGATGGGTGACCGTTTAACACCATTTTAACTAAACGTTTCCGTGCTTTGGAGGGCAATTACAAAGTGGGTCCAAGTTTTTAACTGACTTTAAAAAAGGAGGTTTTGTATTCTATGCGAATGTATATTATTGAAAGTTTAATAAACGTAAACACAGCGCGGGCGGAGCTGCGTGGGTCAGCTAGTCACAAATAAAAAAAATAGATCTACCAAAGGTTTTAAGAATCCACAAAGTTTCCTTATTATATATTATAGTTTAGTTAGGAGCATTCTAGAGTATGCAAGTGTCGTTTGATCCCCCTGCTATTCTGTTCATTCTGAAAATATTGAAAGCGTCCAAAGGAAGTGTCTTAAAATCCTGAGTTATCGATGTGGTATCGGTCGAACTCTTTCAGGCTACAATGAAAGATTAGCGAATTTCAACGTACATCCTCTATATATTCGTCGCAAGGAACAAGACTTGTTATATCTTCATAAATTGATACACAGTACAGCACCATATTTGTTAAACTTACTAAACCTTAACACTAAACGCAGTTACAGAATCCCTGATCAAACGTTTCACTTGCGTATCTACAAAAATAACACGTCCTTCTATAACCCAGTTTCAAGAATGTGTCGTCTTTACAATGAGTTGTCCATGAAATTTAATAGTTTGGATATATTTAATCCCCGCATCAACATTCTTAAAACTCATTTAGATTCATATTTAAGCCCTCCCATATCACTACGTAATTCCTGTACTAGTAATACAAAAAAAATATTGTTACTACACTGATTAATAATCGCTCTCCGTTGGTACCTATTCCTCGTTATCATTATTTCAAACAATAATGTTAAGTTGCGTTCTTTATTTAAACATATTACCTCTATGTGTCGGCATCATTAGGATTTCAATCTAGAAAAAAACTGTATTAAGTAGTAATAAGTATATTGCTGATTGTTATCTGTTTTGTTGACCAAATAAATAAATAAAATAAAAATACGCATAATTTTTATTTTAAAAGTCGAAATTATTCTATGGGAAACCCTTTCACCGCGACTCGCAACGCTTTAAAAAAGTTATGAGTCAATCCATAAGTTAGTCTAAAGAAACAGTACTAATGCTTCGCTTTTGTGCGAAACTTTCTTCAGAGTTCCATTCATCCACAATTTTCTTTCTCATTTCTTAATTTTTTTCCTTTAGGCTATTCTTATTCTTAGTAGTAACGATGCTAGAAGGTATACCCTGTTTGTATTTACAATATCAAAGTTGTAGCAATAAATGTATGGATACAGAAGTGATCGCTAACCGGTGGCCAGCCAAAAACAATTGGAAGGGTTCAGTATGTCATTTTCAACTCTACAGGATGAATATTCGCATCGCTGTTGTACTAGCAATCAGGAAAAATATTTCAGTCTTTACCCGAGCCATTAGTTGTTAATTTCCTTTAGTTGGGTAACTTCACCAGCTGCAGCTACAGTGCTCACGAAAAGTGTTGGTAGGTAGTGATAATGTATTTGGTTATTCCAGATGGATATCTACGTGCAGACGGCCAGCCCCATTGTTGAGGAAGTTCTGAAGGGCTACAACGGAACTATCTTCGCGTACGGACAGACTGGCACCGGGAAGACCTACACCATGGCGGGTGGCAACACGGCGCCCGAGCTAAGAGGCATTATACCGAACTCGTTTGCTCATATTTTCAGTCACATCGCTACGGCGAAGGAAGACGAGAAGTGAGTGAGGGAATTGTGACCTGGAATTCGTGATGCATGAAAGCATTCTAGCTAATTAACGATCCAAGAAATTAATAATTACCCTGTGTCTTAAGTTACTATCGCAAAAGGATCTATCGATGGTTCGATCAACTGACCATACCACCTTGCTTGGCTGGATCCCCCCTTTGCATCAATAGCCATATATTTCCATAAAAATATGCACTTCATATCTCTAGCTTGAAGTTCCTATTATTATTATTTCTATTTAATCCTACCACTGTGACTCCTGACTGCCGGGATCTATAGTGAAGACACCAGTGTTTGACCACGGGGAAACGCTAAATTGTCTAAGTTCAAGAAAATTTATAGTAAATCCTAAGGTAACCTTGTAAATTTAGGATGTGCCAACTAAGTGTATTTATGGGGAGTAATATTGTATAAACCATCCTTCTACCAGGAATGCTACTAGATTTAAGGATAGCTATATATTATAGGTTCCTAGTATGCGTGACATACTTGGAGATCTATAATGAGGAGGTCCGAGACTTGCTCGGGAACAATCCTCACCAGAGCCTCGAGGTGAAGGAGCGGCCCGACATCGGCGTGTTCGTGAAGGACCTCACAGGTAACCACCACAACCCGCACCTCTTCAACCTTTACAACAACTAACCAGGGTTCTCTTATAGTTAAGTTTTACCTCGACAAATAAATGAACAATATCATTTAGGACTTAATTAGAATTAAAAAAAAGAAAACCATGTTTACAAAATTACTTTAATCAAACAAAAACATTCTTAGGAAACACCAATTAAAGCTAGAGTTGACATCTATACAAATATTAAAACATAACACAACTTTAGATTTAGCGTCTTAGATTGATTTATATTAATTTGTTATCGTGATACTTATATATACCCACTGATATACAGGCTGGAACAAACGAAGTACATCAAATATTAAAGATATCAAAAATCACTGAAAGCGAACGTTCTTTAATTTTTTTTTAATAATAATAACCGCATTCAATATTTTTTTAAGGTTTGCCTGAACCGGGAATCGAACGAACTGAAATGCATAAAATTATCAGTCGCTCTTTTACTGAAGTAGTCGATAGGGTAAACGATAAGGATATAAAATCTTTTTTTTTTAAAAATTGAACTGACTTCAATACACTGAAAAGTATAAAATAATTTAAATATTATTGAAGTTGGTGTTAGCTTACCGGCTGTGTATATTTGGCACCAACTTTAATAATATTTAAATTATTTTATACTTTTCAGTGTATTGAAGTCGGTTCAATTTTTTTTTTAAAAAGATTTTATTTTATACTTTTTAGTGATATTTTCATATATAAAGATTGAACCATCGAAAACCGTAAAATTATCTAGATAGGTTATGATCACATTATCGTCTACATAGTTTTACATAATTCATGTTTCTTCAGAAAAAAATATCCGGTCGTAATGAAATTTGCATGGAATCATCATAGCAGTTTACTCTCTCGAATAAAAAAAGAATCATCGCAATCGGTTCATAATTGTCAGAATAATGTAATGGAGAACATCAGTTTTATGGTTTTTACCAGATAAATTCCTCCACATCGTTCATGGTCCTCCAGGAAGTTCTTATCTGGTTGTAATAAAATTCATACAGATTTAATACAGTGGTTTCTTCTTTCGAATAAAAAAAGAATCATTGAAATTGGTAAATACACACATCAAAAGTGTCTAGGGATCAACATATATTTTTGCAATAACTTTTCTCCTGATTGATATTAATTAAAATTTTCTTTAAGGATTCATCAAATAAAGTGTTTTCGTTTGTCACAGTAACGATAAACCAAGTCACCTTTGCATTAATAAAGAAATTTGCCATTTTCCTAATAAAGGGATTTTTGACATTTGAACCACTAACACAAAAGTTCGAAAAAAAGACTGAAATAACAGTTTTCTTTAAAATTTTATTGGGTAACTTAAACAATTAATAATCCGTGTTTCTACCGCGAACACTAACAACACAAGAACATCGGTTTGGCATACTCAAAATGAGTTCATCCAAATCACGCTGTGGAATGGCCGCCCATGTTCGTTGCAACAACAAAAAAAGGTCTTCTTGCGACTGGATACCCTCCATATTCGGCAGAGCTCTTCTCTGTAGCATATCCCATGCATGCTCAATCGGGTTCAAGTCTGGCGACTGAGCAGGCCAGGGCAGGACATTGATGTTAGCTGCGGCGAGAGTCTGTCTTACAACTCTTGCGGTGTGCGGTCGTGCATTATCATGCATTAACTGAAATAAGGGACCGATTTGCACTTGTAGAGGAACGATGACGTCTGATACAATCGTCTCAGCATAAATTTGAGCGTTGAGGTTGCCTCTGATCCAAATCAACTCAGTTCTTCCGCCGATCCAAATACCCGCCCATACCATGATGGTTCCACCACTATAAGGATGGACTTCCTGGCAGGATTTTAATCGCTGTTGGCGTCCAGGGGTTCTCCAGTGTCGTATACGTCTTGTATCCGGTCTCATACCAAAACGAGACTCATCAGAAAAGCACACGAAACGCCATTGTTCTTCTGCCCAATTTCTGTGTTCAAGAGCCCATTGATATCGAATCCTACGATTGTGCATTGCTATAGGTGGTACCCGTAGCGGTCTTCGGGAATGAAGGTTCACTTCATGCAAGCGGTTTCTGACTGTTTGGTCGCTAATTAAGTTCCCTGAAGAGTGATGAAGCCTCACGGCTAACATCATGGCAGTTATTGTTGGAGCTCTTCGAGTTAAGATTTGAATATATCGGTCTTGTCTCCGTGTGGTGCAGCGATACCGTCCTCCATGGCGCTCAGCCACGGTACCAGTGCTTCGGTAACGTGTCCAAAGTCGACTGATAACACTCTGACTTGTATTCAGAGCTAAAGCCACAGTACGTTGCCGGGAACCAGCTTCTATCATTCCCACGGCTCTGAGCATTTCTTCCCTGCTTAAATGACGTCGCCGCTCCATAATAACGTTGGTTTTAATCAGTAGTAGGGAAACAGTAGCACTAATAATGTCTTCAATGCGTTGTATGTTTTTATAGGGAAAATATTGACAGCTGATTTTCATCTTTTACTCGAATTTGATTCACAGTTCCTGATTCAAATTATGAAATGCACCAAAAAGGATCCATATAAATTTATAAAATCATAAATTTATTACAAAGCCACATCTCAATCTCAAGAAATCCGCTTAAAAATGCTTGATCCCTAGACACTTTTGATGTGTGTATTTGCCAGAGTTATGACCATTTTTGTCCTTAAAAAGCGACATAAAGTCATCGATATAGGCTTTCCTGCAGCTCTCAGTGCGCAGTCACCATTCTTGTTTTTCAGGAACTACTTATTACTACGCAATAATTTTTTTATGGGACCTAATCAATGGATTGAAGAATGGATGGAAGAAAGATTTTTTCAAATCGGTTCATAATTGACAGAGTTATGCGCGAACATACATAAAAAAAAAATATATACAGACGAATTGAGAACCTCCTCCTTTTTTGAAGTCGGTTAAAAATCTCTCGAATAAACATGTCTTAAATTTATAGAACACATTTATATTTAACAATTCTATAGAATTAACATACAGAGTGTTAAAAAATACGTGTCAGATCCGTGAGGGTCTTATTAATTTCTTATTTCTATTTTTTCTTATTTCTACCAGAAATACAAGATCGGATTCGTTTATCTGGATCAATTTAGAAAAAAAATTAGATATTCAACAAATGAGTTAGGTACATGTATTTGTATTGGTACACTGAATAATACCCTCACGGATCGGACACATGTTTTTTAACACTCTGTATAGGGTGTCGAAGTTGATGTGTAGCCGTATGTACATATAATTGTATCGATAATGATATACCTAATAAAAAACCCTCAGTGATCGGGCAGGGGTTTCTTTATACATATAAATACGTAGCTCAAGTCAAGTGAAATGTATGAAATATGTCAAACCCAATCGAACAACTGAAATAAAAATAAAAACTAACCGTAGTAATAAATAAAAAAGATTATAGTAATGAGAGTATATCAACGCAGGGACATACTTCATACATTTTAGTTGTACCGATATCGGATCGATATCTTGATATCGTATCGGATCGTGTAATGTGGAAACGCTTTTATGTTGATGTAGTAGCGTGTTTGTACAGCTTTTTATTTATCTTATGTTCGTATTTAGTTATTCCGTTGCACTCCCACGTCGTTTTTGCAATATTGCTTGATTGCTTGAATGTAATTGGAGTGCATATTTAAAATTATATTTTAAAACTAGTTGCACTAAACTGAGCAATGAGTAGATGAAGACACGACCTTGTTCAAAATCAAATACACACACACACATCACAATAAAAGCAACATTAAATTTAAAAATAAAAACAAAAAACTTTTACCCTTTCAGCCACTATTCCGTGGAGCAACAAAAAAACTAAATTAAATACAAATAATTACTTCTATTGCGAAAGTCATAGATAATCCAATAAAAGTTTCTTTACACATTCGAAAATGTTATGGGTGTCTATGCACCCATAGACACGTTTAGGTACCAAGGTGGTCGGTACCGAACCACCAGCCTATCGGCGCGGTAGAAAGGACCTGTAGCCTGCAAAATGTCTTCATTCAGTTGACGACCTCAACTAGATCGGAACTAATTGACACCTATTAACGGTTACCGGCGCTTACTAGCGCTGGATCCGCCCGTAATACAGAAATTGTTTGCACCAACCACCAGGAAGACTGGTGTTAGGCGTTTAGCTGGCGGATCTGCTCGTACCTAAATGTCTCCTACACAAAATCAACTTAAAAAGCATTAAACTGCGGTTGTTCTGCGTAAAACTGGTCATCTTCCCTATCAACTCTGATTGGCAAACACCAAAAACTTAACAGTGCCTGTGGTGAAAACGGGAACTAAATCGGCGGTTCACAAATTTGACAGTTCCGCGAAGACAGTAGCGCCACCGCGGCCAGTAATGTAACTTTGTCAGCACTCCACACAACGCTAGGTTGCTTCGACGTACCGACAGCGCGCGCCGGACAATAATCCTGTCTTTAAGATAACTCGATGTTGTCAGGCTATGTGGTGCATAACGCTGACGAACTGGAGAAGATTATGGCCGTTGGCAACAAGAATCGACATATTGGTGCCACCGCTATGAACACAGAGAGCTCGAGGTCGCACGCAATATTCTCTATAACTGTGGAGAGCAGTAAGAAGGGCGACGACGGCAAGATGCACGTCAAGATGGGGAAATTGCACCTTGTTGATTTGGCGGTAAGGTGTCTTTTTGATTAACTAATATGTCCAATTTTTATGGACTGCCTCATGTTTTATATGACTTCCCGGCTTAACAAGTTCAAGTACCTACTTAACAACCGATATTGCGTTATTTACCAAATTAATAATAGCTTACAGAAATAACAATATAATATTATTTACCTTTGGATAGGCCTGTTAAATTACTTATTTATTTGAAGCAGTAAGTACATACTATTTTGAATTCTAGTAGGTGCATTTACAGTTCATTTTTACTCACACTTTATTACAACATGGATTAGCACTATCTTATTCACTACAGTAGAAAAGGGGGCCTTAATCAGAGGTTACCTGTTCTGGCACTGAAAGAGACGAAAACTCGTGAAAAGAAAAACAACTTCGAGCCTTACTTTATAGGGTTCGGAACGGCAAAGCAAGACCCAAGCCACGGGCACCCGCCTCAAGGAAGCTACTAAGATCAACCAGTCCCTCTCGGTGCTGGGCAACGTGATCTCCGCGCTGGTCGACGGGAAGTCTACCCACATTCCATACAGGAACTCCAAGTTGACTAGACTCCTGCAAGATTCCCTCGGTGGCAACTCCAAGACCGTTATGGTGAGTAGAGGATAGATCATTATCAACGTCAGCGGAAGACGTTCACTGCTGAACAAAGGCCTTCCCCTTAAAAGGTTTCCAGAGTTCATTGATGGTTGTCCAGAGTAAACTCACATTGGTTTCCGGAGTTCACTGATGGTTGTCCAGAGTAAACTCACATTGGTTGTCCAGAGTAAACTCACATTGGTTGTCCAGAGTAAACTCACATTGGTTGTCCAGAGTAAACTCACATTGGTTTCCAGAGTAAACTCACATTGGTTTCCAGAGTAAACTCACATTGGTTTCCAGAGTAAACTCACATTGGTTTCCAGAGTAAACTGTAACTTGTTGAGATTAAACTCACATTGGTTTCCTGAATAAACCGTATTAAACTCACATTATCCTCCTGAAACGTTCTGTTGGTTGTCTTGAATAAACTGACAGATGTTTCCAGAGTAAATTGTACTTTAATTGTTACTCAGATCGCGACAATAGGGCCGGCGGACTCTAACTACGTAGAGACGATCAGCACGCTGCGGTACGCGAACCGTGCCAAGAACATTGAGAACAAGACGCACGTCAACAGCGAGCCGGGAGACGCGCTCCTCACCAGGTATGTGGTAAAAATTATAATATAGCGTTAGGAAGTACTGCCCGGGTAACAATACCACCCTCCCATTGCTTCCCGTTGGGTCTCCGTAAGAGGCGACTAAGGGAAAACAAGAAGACGGGCAGCAGCGTCTCTATTTAATTACCTACCACATATTTTTTTTTTGTCTTATTTGATCTTTTGAACGGCAAGACACACTGTCGCTCTGATCTAATCGTAACATGACACACTGTTTAAAAAAATTGTGAAAAAATGACAAGCCCGCTGAGTTTCTTGCCGGATGTTCTCAGTTGAGGCCGCGTTGTGATCCGGTGGTAGCTTTTTTTAAATAAATCATGACCTTTCAAAAAGGCTAGCGTTAAGCCTATTTGAAATAAATTATTTTTGACTTTGACTACTGCGAGCCCCAAGACGACCGCCCAGCGTGTGATTATGACAACCCCTCCCTTAAAATAAAAGGGGGGGGGGGCATTTGTTCAGCAGTCGGGTGGAGTTTTGATTTAAATTATATGCATACACATGCACTCCATACCTCCAATCAACTATACTTAGTACAACCTACCTTTATTGAGTGTGAATTGGAAGGCGTGCCGCTTACCATCAGGCGAACTCCTTGTTTGTGTTAGTGGTGAGTCGTCGACGTATTTACCGTCGACGCAACGAGACCGTTTATCGTCAGTGATAAACTGGTTTATAAAACAGGTTTAGACTAATTTATACTGTTGACCAAAAGTTTAATGTACGTAGTAGTAGTGGTACTCGTTTATCGGTGTACTGTAAACTGGTTTATACGTTGAAGCCAAAAAACAGTCGTTAATTCAACGCCCACTCCTAGTTTGTGTAGTCACTACTAGAAATAAATAAGGTCATTATTATTATTTGTTACAGATTCCAGCAAGAGATAGACCAGCTCAAGAAACAACTAGACGAGTGCACCCATGGTAAGGTTATCGATATATTTTTTTAAATATACGGGTTGTAAGGAACATCGTACCGAAAACCGATACCAGGGATCCAGTACATGATTCTGAACATCCTAGTGTTGAAATTTTACAACGGCTTTTTCATGAATAAAAAAAAATGCCGCTTTTTTAAATAAAATTAGGATAACATCATTATTGATATAATAATAAAGCCTAATTTCAATTTAGAAACAATAAATTACTTATTTGTGCAAAATTAGCAATCATCAGCAGCTGAAAAGTCCACTGCTGAACAAAGGTCTCTCCCTTAGAAGGGAGGGGTTGCCATAATTTCCACGCTTGGCAGGAGGCTTGATTGAAATTAGCAATGTAATTTGAAAAATATTATTCCGCACGTATTCATTACATGCTCAAAAATTAATAAGTTAGTCATGCTCGCCATCGAAAAGTCTTTGCTTGTGGCGGCTTCGTGTGGCGGGTCACCCCCTTCCCTCCAATATGGTTGAGGGGAGTGATGGCTGCTGCTCGAGTCAACTCGTGCGCGGGTGCTGCGCGCGGGGGACTGGTCCGACTACTATGCCGCCGGCCGCCTAGTTTGTTGTAAATTTTGTCGTAATTTATTGTTTTCTTCTTTTCTCCCTTGCTTTATGTTTCGAACGGCAGGACACACTATCGCTAATGTCGATTCATTTGTAACAAAACAATGTTTAAAAAAAATAAAAGTAAAAAATTACAAGCCCGCTGAGTTTCTTGCCGGATCTTCTCAATTGAGGCCGCGTTCAGATCCGGTGGTAGCTTTAAAAAAATACCGGTCAAGTGCGAGTCGGACTCGCGCACCGAGGGTTCCATACATTTTGGATGTATTAAAGTAATTTAACTATTGATGTAACACCTAAGATATCAAAAAAACCAAACCGCAAAACTAAGTTTGTTTGACGAGGTTTTTTTAGGATTACTAATAAACTATTTAAAAAAAAAAAAAAACCGGCTTCAAAGTAAATTATCTAAAAAGCATAAAATAACGAAAATATTATTGAAGTTGGTGTTAGCGTACCTGCTGTGTATATTCTGTTTTTTAGTGACTTATTTTACCAAGATAGGTATCAGCACTATCACGCAACTCGAACGTCTACATTACAGTAACTTACTGAAAACATAAAAAGTTTATATCTCTTAAACTACTGGACCGATTTTGATGAAACTTGTACTCTACCCTAAGTTGAAAAATACTCTAACTATTGCAAAAAGAATTTTCGAAATCGGACTTGTAGTCTCTGAGAAATCCGTGGACAAACCTACATACATACATACACTCGTGAAATTTGGTAAATTCGTTTAGAAGCCCACATAGACTAACATATATGAATATTACGCATTTTTATTAATATTACATACATACGCGTCGAATACAGAACCTCCTTTTTTGAAGTCGGTTAAAAAACTATACTACTTAGATAGATCATTTTATTTTTCCTGTAAAATATAGATAGACATGCATTATCCATAATTATTTCAGATTTTTCCCTCCACAAACTTCGGAGATAAGGGGGGGTATTTTTTTTGACATTTTTGGTTATCAGCCAAAAACTACGTCACATAAGCCAAAATAAAAATCTGTTTTGAGATGTGCAAATGAAGCCCTTTCATATGATACCCCACTCGATATAGTAGTCTCACTTTAAAATTTTGATGACCTATTTCGACCCCCATTATAAAAAAAGTATAAGAAAAAAAAATATTTTTATTATTTGCGATGAGGTTGGGTAAATAAGATATAAAACTATTCCAAGTTTCAAATTGATAGCATCAGTGGTTCCTGAAATATATGGGTGTGACAGACAGACAGACTGTATATTCTATTATAGACCGTAAGTTCATAGCCATAAAGTAATATACTTTCCTAACGTTCCAAGCGCTTTGTGGCACCCATGGTTATGGCGAACTGTAACAGCTTACAATATCTTGAGGCCGTGCAGTGTTATGCTTGATTTTGGATTTTATTATATTTATCACAGGACACCAAGCCGGTGGTAACAGCCAACCATCTTCTCTATTGAAATTTGAATGTTTTTCTATTGTATTAGCCTCACAAATCAATAAAAGACAACATTATGCAGTCAAGGTAATCAAAAGTGCAATAATAATAATATCCTGGGACAATCCACACACGTTCATCTGATCCCAAACTAGGCAGAGCCTGTACTATGGAAACTAGACAACTGATACTAATATACATTTTTTTGAATACATACTTAAATGGATAAATAACACCCAGACACATGGTGGGAATCGAACCCACGACCCATCGGATAGCAGCCAGGGTGTAACCACTAGACCAACGGGCCCGTCAATATCAAGCTCTGCGATATCGAACTGTGAAAATTGCCACCAGAAGAACTCTTCCTGGCAGAAACAGCTCTTATTGCGTCGATTTTATGGTTCTCCAAGCTGAAAGCTAAAAGCGCTGGTGCTTAAAAATTATTAATAATGCCACTTTTCGTCATCTGCACTTTGAATGCATAAGGGCGAAAATGAGCAACCATCTAAATGCCAGTGTGAACCTTATGGACACAGAAATAAGTTTTAAATTTAATCGTCTCATGTATGGCATTCTGGCCTTTATTAGCAGGCTGAAAGATAATAGTGCTGGTTCTTAATGTAATATAACACTTTTCATCATCTGCACTTTGAATGCCTACGGGTGAAAATGAGTAACTGTTAAAATGACATTGTGTACCTTATTTACACAGAAATAAGTTTTAAATTTAACTGTCTTATGTATGACCGCCAGAATGGCCTTTTTTAAGTTTAGTTGCTAAAATATTTTACTCTTCTTTAACTAGAAGTTGAGGAAGGCGAGGAAGAGGAAGAGGTGTCGGAAGAGGAGTTGTCGGACGACACTTTGACCGATCCCGAGCTGGACTCCTTGGACCCCGAGGAAAAGAAGATGCGTAGAAGACTGCGCAGAGAAGAAAAGGTATAAATTCTATTAATGTTAGTTCCATAGCTAAACAAATTAAACAGTTGATTCGCGTGTTGGAATACTAGTTAGAATCCTCTAGCCATGACCAACATTTGTGTTTGTCTTATGACTGGGTATTTGGGTGTCTGCTGGCTGTATTTACTCTGAGAAGTGCCAGGTTCCAGGAACGCTACAAAACGCTCCCCAACAGCGGGCCCAATTGCAAGGCACTGAAGGTAGCCTGGTGCAGATTCCACTGGAGAACGTAGGTACCCCTCTCACGTGCCGATAATACAGGCATGGGGGTTTTGGTGGGTAAAAATCCCACCGGTTGACCCTGAAGGTTTCCCCCGCCAGAACAAAAGAGACTGGTTCTGTTTATTATCAGATAGCTATAAATATATGTTTTTTTTTTATCAGGAAAAATTGAACCGAGAGAAAGCTCACCAAGCGCGTAAAGTGCTTGAAGAGAAGAAGGCCGAGCTGCAAAGGACCAAGTTAGTGAATCCATCCTTTTAGTATTAGGGTTTTTATACCACCCTGCTAACTCACCACAGTCTTTGGACGCTAGCAACAACAGACGAATCACTAGCACGTTGCTGACCCTAAAGATATTAGATAGTAAGTCTCCTGTGTCCTGTAATTTCACCAGCTACAGTGCCTTTCACATCGGGACACTGGTACAATGGTAACAATGGTAACACAGCTGCTTGATGGCAGAATATCTGATATATTTTTTTTGTTTTCCCAAGACGCCAGCCATTTTAAGGTGAGTGGTCGTCTTTCGACTGATGATGTTGAAACACTCATCATCGATCTAAATTAAAGTAAAATAAAAATAAAAATTTGTTTATTTGATAACAGTTTTTTACATATTACTGAAGTTACCTAACCCCTCAAACTAGGATACCCTGTGCTATGAGGGGCTAGCTATTTAACATAAACAATTGAATTGTTCACATAGCGAGCTCGTTTGTGTTAAAGTGTTATGTTATATGTTCCGGACATATAAAAATACATGAATTTCTGACTCGGATCTTCATTACATTTTGCCGCTCCGGGCTCTCAACAGGCTTAGTCCGCTACTGTCAGTACCATTCTAAGGGATTCGTCCCTTAGTATACTAGTGTAGGGTAGTACTAGTATTTGCATTGAAATCTACACAGAGATACATCAACGCACTCTGAGTGCAATAAGCTACAATTATCTTACATTTGTATCCATAACATCGATAATCGTGGTTGCGGGGGTCGCGGACTTATCTGTGCTGGTGGCGGAAATTTGAACTAACGGTTTTATTATCATAATGACGTGTAGTTTGACAGTTTCGAATAGACAGTAGCGACACTTCTATCCGCAAAAATAATTTTGTCAGCCTGTGGCTTGAAATGAAATAGTGACACAAGGATGCTATTTCTGTGTGCCACTTTTCGCCACCTAACGTAATCTAGTTTACATAATATATCGATTGGAATTAATAACCTTTGGTGAGATTATCCAGCGCACAAAACCAATCTTTAAAATTAGTTATCTTCACTACTTCTTAATGTCTTACTGCCGCACTCACACACGACGGTTAACTTTATCTAATCCAATTAAGTAATTTTTTGTAATCACTTTATTTTGACTTACAGAGCCTGTTATGATTATTTTTGACTAATTAAGACGAGATTATTGATATATCTACTTACTCTGAACGTAATTAAGTATTAATTGGCTTCTAGTGTCGAAATAAAACAATTGAAAAAAATGACTTAATGACAATTAACTATAATTGACGTTTGTAGGTTTGGCAATTAGGCATGCCTTTGTGGTTTCATTAGAAAATAATGAGGAAAAACGAAAACACTGACACAACCGATCGTCACTGACAAACATGATGACCAACCTAATCACGAAGGGAACTAACTCTCTGGTGATACGCACTATAGTAGTCCTTGACGATTCATCAATGAATCTTACATTTGTATCCATAATGATCAGGAAACAACAAGAGGACTTGAAGGACAAACTGCAGCGGCTGGAGTCGAAGGTGTTGGTGGGCGGGGAGAACTTGCTCGACAAGGCGGACACGCAGCGACGACTGCTGGAGCAGGCGGCGCGCGAGCTCGAGCTGCGCCGCCTGAACGAGCTGCGCTTGCAGGAGGACTTGCAGAAGAAGGAGGTGAGCCATTGCAGGGTGAAGGCGGCGCGCGAGCTCGAGCTGCGGCGCCTGAACGAGCTGCGCTTGCAGGAGGACTTGCAGAAGAAGGAGGTGAGCCATTGCAGTCACGTTACGGTATAGGTGGGCAGCTAGAGGCAGAGCAGAGGTAAGATATTCACCCGGAGACCGCTACCGTTGACAGATTCCTAAGGGGAAGTGGTAACCTTAAGGAATAAGAACACATTTAGAACGTTTATAAACACTAGTTACAAGGTTTCCGGGTTTGATCATCACAGGGGCTTTAAAACATCTTCCATACGAAGTAAGTATAGTTTCGCGACGTAACGGCGATCCTCCGACAGAGCAAGGTGTGATACTCGGCCAGGGCCAAAGCCCCCCGTCATTTTTTGTCATTTTTTGTTATGGGCATATAGGTATATACGAGTATTCTCCGAGTTGGAGAAAATTCACTTGCGAGATTCAGGATTCGGTGGTGCCGCCATCTATCTTGTTTGATGTGATACTGGCAGCTTTTCAGAGCGTAGCTGTACCACATGTGGCGCCATTTGGTCATGTCGAGTCGCCACAATAGCTTGACCATAAAAATCATCGATATACTATACCAACTAGATTTGCTGTCACGACCCGAAAAGTGGTCACGAAAATAGAGCTACGGAGACGGCTGTCGCTCAATTGTCTGCAATTATTATTGAACCTTATTTTCTAGTATGTAAGTCATCTTTTTATATGAACATATTATTGTTTTGCGTGTACGTTACAGTTGTGTAGGTATATGTAACCGCGACCACATTTTCGATGTCATTTTGTTCGTGACAGCTAATCTTGTTGGTATAGTATATCGATGATAAAAATGAAAGCCTTCTCCTTGTAGCGGATATAATCGGAACTAATGCGACCGTCATATTCAGTCGCAGACATAAAAGTTATTTTCATTATCCTCTTTTTTTAAAGTCTGTTAAAAACTGGAACCCATTTTTTACTTGCCCTCCGAAGCATAGAGACGCGTAGTTCAAATGGCATTAAACGGTCTCTCATTTATTTATTGACCTTGCCTAACGTTGCTTAGCCTGATCGATTGCCAAATATTGATAGCAACTGTCTATTACCCGTTCACTTCGAGATTGCCGTCGTCGACCGTTATGACTTCAAAGCTAACGGTACTGAGTGCAAAAACGAAAAATATGTTTTTGGCCCGACTGCCCCAGGAGAACGATTATGTTTTTCGAGAGTATGTATGTGCTATGTATGTAGATTTCTTTAGCACGGCCTACAGCCTAAACGGTTTGTTGCTCTGTGATTTATAATTATGTAATTAGATTAGTTTTATATGTGGGAGTGATTTGGCCTATATATTCTTCAAAAAATAATAGTATGGCGGACGTCAGCTGCCGTTTTTTATTTTTTAACCGACTTCAAAAAAGGAGGAGGTTCTCAATTCGTCTGTATATATATATATATATTTTTTTCTATGTATGTTCGCGCATAACTCTGGCAATTATGAACCGATTTGAAAAAATCTTTCTTCCATCCATTCTTTAATCCGTTAATTGGGTCCCATAAAAAAATATTGCTTAGTAATAAGTAGTTCCTGAAAAAACAAGAATGGTGACTGCGCACTGAGAGTTGCAGGAAAGCCTATATAGATGACGTTTTAGTCGCTTTTAAGGACAAAACTGGTCATAACTCTGGCAAATATTTACCAATTTCAATGATTCTTTTTTTATTCGAAAGAAGAAACTACTGTATTGAATCGGTATGAATTTTATTACAACCGGATAAGAACTTCCTGGAGGACCATGAACGATGTGGAGCAATTTATCTGGTAAAAACCATAAAACTGATGTTCTCCATTACATTGCTCTGACAATTATGAACCGATTTCGATTATTCTTTTTTTATTCGAGAGAGTAAACTACTATGATGATTCCATGCAAATTACGACCGGATATTTTTTTCTGAAGAAACATGAATTATGTAAAACTATGTAGACGATAATGTGATCATAACCTACCTAGATAATTTTACGGTTTTCGATGGTTCAATCTTTATATATGAAAATATCACTAAAAAGTTTAAAATAAAATCTTTTTAAAAAAAATTGAACCGACTTCAATATCACTGAAAAGTATAAAATAATTTAAATATTATTGAAGTTGGTGCCAAATATACACAGCAGGTACGCTAACACCAACTTCAATAATATTTAAATTATTTTATACTTTTCAGTGATATTGAAGTCGGTTCAATTTTTTTTTAAAAAGATTTTATTTACTTCCAAATACAACATTATGGGTATCAAATGAACACATGTGTGTGATGGTCAAATTTTTATACGTTTTATGTATGTGTAATGTAATTTAAGCGTTTTTTGTATTGTATGAACGTAAATAATAAATCAACAGAAATAATAAAAACAACAAAATATAACAACAAAATCAACAACAACAAACTCGAGAACGCACGGGAGCACAAAACGTAAATACACGCTAGCGTTGCTATCCCTACTAATGGGGCGACACTTGAGGCGCGGTACGAGGTAGCGGGAAGGGAGGTAACGGCATTCTTGGAATGAACGCGTAGTACGAATGACTCATTATTATTTAATAGAACTATAATGAAAAAACCACGCGTATATCCAAGTAAACATTTTGACTAAGCCCCTTTCACAGGGGAACCGCGCCGAATTATGGGATAAAAATATCCCATGCCCTACCTTGTAGCATTAACTCAAATCAAGTTTCATTTGAATCCATTCAGTAGTTTCGGCGTGATGCGCGGCCATGATACAGACGGACAGACAATAAAGAAAAAAAATACAATTTTGGCTTCAGTATCGGTTATAGAATGCCCTCCAAAAAGAATTTTCAAAATATCTTCAATGTACAGAATTGGATCTGTTACAGTTTTATTATAAGCGTAGATGAATATATTATAATATTCTGTACATTTTCCCTTTAAATAAAACACAATAATCACTATATTATATTATCAAAAAAATACCTTTACTGGTTACAGTACTCACTAGTAGAGATACCATTATTATACGACTACCTTATCCTATTTTCCTTAACATCTTAATCAGTGTATGCTACTTACTGTAAACACGTAAAATATAAATGTTCTTACAAATATACACATGAAAATGTATTGTCTCACGCACTGAGCCAAGTATAGATTCATAAAACAATGCTATAGGTCCTTGAGTATATATCCTTCCCAGGCGGAACGTCTGGACCTCGAGGAGCGGTATTCTAGTTTGCAAGAGGAGAACGCCGCGAAGACCCGCAAGCTGAAGCGTGCTGTACAGCTCCTGAACTCTGCCAAGGCGGAGCTAGCAGACCAACAACGGGAACAACAGCGAGAGATGGAAGGCATTCTGGACAGCGTGCGAGCGTTGCGGAGAGAGATACAACTGGCAGACCTCGTGCTTGACTCTTACATACCTAAGGAGTATCAGGTCAGTCTAGTCCAGCTCCTACTATATCCTGGCCGATACGATCACAGCGGCCAATATTTCACAAGATCAGCCATCTACCCGCGAGATTTAGGTCACAAGCGCGCTTGCGTAGACACAAGTGCAATCTCTCTTTCGTTACACATCCGATCGGGGGAGAGGCAGGGTGCAGGACCGAGTTTTTACATGCCCATCTGACGCATGGATCATCTTACTTACAGACAATCAGGTGATCGGAGCGGTGAGAGGAGAAAAAGATCTTAAATAGTGCTATTTTTAAACAGTTTCCAACTAGATTTTTTTTTTAAATCAAAAACGTTACAAAAAAACTTAGTTAACTGGTCAGAAGAATGGCAAAATTAATTTTGACACATCCAAAGATGTTACGAAAACCTCGGTGCGTGAGTCCGACTCGCACTTGACTGGTTTTTATTTACTAGGCCCTGATCGAGCAATACGTGCATTGGAACGAGCAGCTTGGCGAGTGGCAGGTCAAGTGCGTCGCCTACACCGGCAACAATATGAACGCGCCGCACCAGCGGCAACAGCAGACGCACGCCAACAAATACGTACGTATGCACCGCGCGTTATTACTGTAATATAGATTTAGGGCGTTGTAATTTTTAGATATTTGGCGTTGTTGATTTTTTTATAGATTGTAATCGATTTTTTTTAGGAACTACCTGTCATTGTTACTTTTAGGAGTAGTTGCTTTTTTATTGGGCATAGTTGATATTTTTGTTGATGTTTTTTAGGTAGTTATACCACCACCCACGTCTAATCGCCCGATCTTTTTAGCACCCTAAGCAAGTCTCTGTTTTGACTGACTCTGGGTGGCTTTCGCACACCGGATGCGCCCACGCTCCAGACGGCGGAGAATTTGCTGAGGGCGCATGAGGATCACGCAACTAGGCGTTGGTCGACACCCTACGTGAGGGATAGGATTAAGATAATTAAGTTAGTCTGTAGTTAGCCACCAAGGCATGTAGAAGTATAAATAAATTCAAAATTCAATTTATTGTCTTTTTTAAAAACACGCCCACGGCTCCCCAAACGTTGAGTGGCGCAGCCTTGTGGATTTTTCGCGAATTTCCCGAAATTCTACTGTCGAAGAATACCCCAAAATCGGTATCGCTTTAGTAATTCGTGCGAAACGCGGAAACACGAACCAAACAAATTGTCTCCCGTGGGAAGCTGTGCGGCGGCCAACCAGACTCAAGAAGACGGCATGAGATCGAGCAGTTGGTGAGTAAACCTTTTCACCTCCTGTTTCTCATATTCCCTGCCTCTTTCACACATTTCCTGAACTTAAATCGTCAGAATTGTGTATTTATCTGATTTTGTTTGCACAAAAATAGGCAACTTAACAGATCTTAGTAATTATAAGCAACTTTTAATTAATTTTTATTGAAATTTTATTGCGTGTTTTATATTTTGTGTTTTAGGTTTTAGAATTTTATAGCGTATTTAATTTAATAGTTTTTTTTTATTGTGTTTTGTGTAATTATATAGGATAAAAATGGAAGGCATTCGGCCAGTGCAACAGGAAATTTTATGCATCATCCCTAAATATGATGGGGATGAGAAATTATTAAATTTATTTGTCTCTAAGTGTGAATATGTGTTAAGCGGTGGTAGAATTCCCGGCAATTTAGCACAGGAATTATACCTCTTTCATGCAATAAGCAGCAAACTAACGGGAAAAGCTGCATCATTACTTAGTGATAACCCGCACGTAACGTCCTGGGAAACATTAAGGGACTTACTTACCCAACATTTTGGCGATCCGCGTTCGGAAGAATGTATTGCTATCGAGCTAGAAACAATGAAAATTAAACCAGGCGAATCATACATTCAATTTTGTCATAGAATACAGAATATTAGAAGCTCGTTGATTGCAAAAGTAATTAGGCTGCCTGATGAAGGCATCAAAGCCGCAAAAATGATAATCTATAACAACACATCTTTAAATGTGTTCCTTTATAATTTGCCTGAGGATTTAATCCGAATAGTTAGACTAAAGGGTTGTTCAAACCTTGAAGATGCCTTAAGCATCGTGACTGAGGAAATTAATTTCCAGTTTCAATATAATAGTAAAAATAAATTAAATAAACAAAGCGTTTCTCAACAACAAAATTCAGCTAATGCACTGAGACCATTACCTATGGCTCAAGGCTTTAAACCTGCATTTAATTTAACTCCACAAAATAATAACTTTAAATTCGGTATCCCTCAAAATAATTTTAAATTCGGGACACCACAAGGTCACACAATAAGGCCAAACTTTAATCAACCGCCTCCTCAAGGCTATCGATTTGGAAACCAAAATTATTCCCCACATATCCAGGGCCAACGTAGTTTCGGTCAAGCGGCGTATCAACAACCGCGTGCACCGTTTCAACACGGCGGACATAAATTCGGTATACCGCAACAAGGTTTTAGATTCGGTAATCAGAACCAATCGCATTCGAACGCTAATCAGCATAAATTCGGAATCCCCAATCAGCAACAAACGCCTAGAGCTATAGATACGGATGTATCCATGCGTACGGCCCCTGTAAGACAAAACATGGTTAACGAATTATTTTATTCCGAGGAGCCAACTCCTTGCCAAAATTATACGTCTGATAATGACGAAAATTATTACTACAACATGTATGAAGCGTGTGACGATTATGTAGAACAAATTCCCGATAATAGTTATGTAGATAACTTTAACGCGATTGAATATACAAATCCAGACGACGAAAATTTTCAAGAAAAGGCCTCGAAGAAATCAGAGAAATAATAAATTTAAATTGTTGTGATAGTGTTTTAAAATTACCGCATATAGTGGTCCCGGAGATCAATTCGAAATTTCTTATTGATACCGGTAGTAGTCGCTCTTTTATTAGCCCTACCAAAGCTAATGAATTCTTTAGCGATTATAAGGCTTATGAACCTTTTACTGTTGTTAGTACGCATGCACAGAGCATGCACAATGAAGTAATACACATCCCATTATTAAAAACGTTTAAAAGCAAACTTTCCCATAAGTTCTATATTTATGATGTAGACGGAAGGTATGACGGCTTAATAGGCTCGGACCTTTTAAAAAAATTGGCCGCGAATATTGATATGAAAAACCAAGTTCTACAGACTCATAACGCGGAAATTCCTATAATTTATAACCCACTTTACGAGATTAACGTGCCATCACGATCTGAGACACGAGTTAAGATTCCAACTAATTTACAATACGGAGACGCCATTGTAGATTTTGTACAATTTAAAGAAGGCATACGCATGCCTGCGGCGTTAGTAAAATGCGATAACTTTTATGCGGATACAATTATACAAAACTTATCAAACGAAGACGCGACGATCACGTTTAAAGAACCATTAGAAGTTACGGTATTTGTAAACGAGGAATGTCAGTTAAATTTAATAAAAGGTGATTATGAAGTTGACAAATTATTAAAAGAAAATTTAAATAAGTTACGTTTAGATCACATGAGCGAAGAAGAACGCCAGTGTGTATCCAAGTTATGTAACGAGTACCGCGATATGTTTTACTGCGATAAAATTCCACTATCTTTCTCGAATCAAGTTAAACATAATATTAGAACCACTAATGAAGACCCGATATATATCAGGCCTTATCGACACGCGCCTTGCCAAAACGAGGAAATCCAAAAGCAAGTAGATAAACTTTTAGAAGATAATGTCATTCAAAATTCCCACTCTCCTTGGAGTGCACCGGTACACCTGGTCCCCAAAAAACTAGACGCGTCGGGCGAAAAGAAGTTTAGAATGGTAATCGATTACCGACGCCTAAACGAAATTACCGTCGACGACAAATATCCTTTGCCTAACATTAGCGATCTTTTCGATAAATTAGGTAAATCGCAGTACTTCAGCACGATCGATTTAGCGAGCGGCTTCCATCAAATAGAGGTTAATGAAGCAGATAGAGCGAAAACTGCGTTCACTACCCAATCAGGTCATTATGAATTTAAGCGAATGCCGTTTGGCTTGAAAACGGCACCGGCAACGTTCCAAAGAGCAATGGACAACGTGTTGCGCGGTCTTCAAGGTATACATTGTCTGGTTTACCTCGATGACATAATAGTATATTCATCAAGCCTGCAGGAACACGTTGAAAAACTGCGCAAAATTTTCCAAAGACTTAGGGAAACAAATATGAAAGTTACACTTGATAAATGCGAATTTCTAAGAAAAGAGGTGTTATACTTAGGTCACACCATTACAAAAGACGGGTTAAAGCCCAATGACGACAAAATCCGAGCAGTGTTAGATTTCCCATTACCACGAACTACCACGGAAATCAAGAGTTTCCTTGGCCTAGTAGGTTATTATCGCAAATTCATAAAAGATTTTGCCAAACTAACCCAACCCTTAACGTCTTGCTTAAAAAAGAAGAATCACATAGATGCAACCAAACAGGAATATATTAACGCTTTCGAGAAATGTAAAGAATTGCTTACTAATGCCCCACTTTTACAATTTCCAGATTTCTCAAAACAGTTTGTTCTTACAACAGACGCATCAAACTTTGCAATAGGCGCTGTACTTTCACAGGGCCCTATAGGTAGTGACAAGCCGATAGCGTATGCGAGTCGCACCTTAAATGACGCAGAAACAAGATACAGTACGATAGAAAAAGAGCTTTTAGCAATCGTATGGGCTACAAAGCATTTTAGACCGTACTTATATGGGAATAAATTCACCATTTATACGGACCATAGGCCATTAGCTTGGTTGAATTCGATAAAAGAACCAAACAGTAAGTTAACACGGTGGAAATTACGTTTGGAAGAATTTGACTATAATATTGTATATAAAAATGGTAAACAAAATTGTAACGCGGACGCACTATCAAGAATTAGGATTAATGCTTTAGGTGACGATGATGATATCTCTATGAAAGTAAATTTAGATAAAAAGGAACAAAAACTTCAACGACACGTTGACAACTTAAATAAAGAAATTACGCGATTATCAAAAAAACAAAACAATGAATCTCACGCGTCGACATCGCGTGAAAGAACACCATCCCCAATATCAATATCGTCAGACTCGAACTCGGAGAAAACTATGAGCATTCCATCACTAACGCGCGATGATCCGAAATCCCCGTATCCAGTACCGTCATTGGACAGTAGTACCGCTACGGCATCTGAACGAGGAAGTAAGGATAGTATAGGGACAATACACTCAGCCTGTGATATAGATACCGACGGCATACCTATATTACAAGAGGCCATAGATACTAAGCCGAACCAAATCCTTGTGTATACTTGGAATAGGGATGAATTGACTGTTAAAAACTTATCTAGAGCAAAACAAAATGTTCTAGAAGTCCATTTACCATTAGGCAACCCAGATCTTGTAAATAAGTTCTTAAAAGAATACATAAGACCTAATATCAAATACTTCTTTTACTTTGAAGACGAATCTCATCGAAAACTATTCTCAGCGGCAACTATATCACTTTTCCGGAAAGGAACAGTAAAGTTTTATGAGTGTACGAAACGGGTAGTTTACGTAGAAGATGAGGATGAACAGCGAGCCGTTGTGATTAAATATCACGAAGGCAAAAATAGTCATAGGGGAATTAAAGAAACACTAGTACATCTACGGCGTAATTTTTATTGGAATAACATGGAACAAACGGTTGCATGTGTTATAAACGCGTGCGAACTATGTAAGAGAATGAAATACGATCGTAAACCGTTAAAACCGGAATTACAGTTATCACAGACCCAAACTAAACCATTTCAAGAATTATTTATAGATACTTTCTCGATAGAAGGAAAGCATTACTTAACAATAGTAGATGCCTTCAGCAAATTAGGTCAAGCCATCGAAATTAATGCTAAGTCTACCCCAGAAGCAGTTAGGGCACTTATAAAGTACTTCTCCATGTACGGAACCCCAGGTAGAATCAGTGCAGATCCCGGCATCGAATTTAACAATGCACTTATGAAAGAAATGTTATCATTCTATAAAATAGACCTTCACATTGGCACTCCACACAACCCCAACTCAATGGGAATCGTCGAGAGGTTTCATTCGACGATTATAGAAATTTACCGTATAGCCAAATATGAGCGTAAAATTACGGACTCTGCATCTGTCATGACATACGCAGTAATGTCGTATAACCATACCATACACTCGACTACGGGCCTTACGCCATTCGAAGTCGTTTTCGGTCACACCGAATCTAATAGTGCATTTTATGTAGATTTTAATAAACAATTCACACAGCAAATGGTTAGGGAACATGTAAGGAAAACGAAATACTTATATGAATATTTGACAGACAAGATGATAGATAAAAAGATAGCGCTAAAGGAGAAACGCGGTGGAGAAACGGAATTTGATATAGATGTAGGAGATACGGTATTTATTAAAGGAGTAAACACAAGGCGTGGTAAAGATAAACCACGATATCAGAAAGCACAGGTAACGGGGAATATACAAAGGAACGTTGTACCCATTATCACACATAACAGGAAAACAAAAGTTCCCATTAAAGACATTAGGCGTCCTCCACAGGTTAATACTACTGGCGGTCCAAGCGATCCTCAGCCAGGCCCTTCATCTGCAACTACTTGACAAGAACCCAGGACTGCTGCCTGTAAAGGAAGGTCAAGCAATCGTGAGCCATGATAAGTGGACTGTAATTAAAATTTTAGATTTAGAATTAATTTATGATCAATTAAAATCAAATATAAATGCCTATCAAAATCTTAAACAACAGGTTCAAAACAGTTTTAACGTAGACGCCTTTGATTCAGACTTTAATGGAGTCGAATCACAGACCGAATATGTTATGAATATTACTATTGAAAAATATAAGCAACTGGTTCCATCACCGGCAAGACCCAAACGGGGATTGTTTAACCCTTTAGGTTCATTTGTAAAAGCAATCACAGGCAATCTTGACCATGACGATGCTATAAGATACGAGAGCTTGATTAATGAAGTAAATACAAAACAGGATAGGATAACCAGTAAAATGACAATAATCGCTGAAATGGTGGGTACGCTTACAAACATAGCCAACGCTACCAGAAGCAATTTCATTCTGATAGAAGAAAATATTCAAGAAATAACACGTAGTCTAAACGAATCCAAGTTCTTGCAAACTAGTAACCAAATTATTCACATTTATAATATATTTATAAACAATTTCCAAACACTTTATACCCAACTGAATGAAATTGAGACGGCTGTTGCGTTCGCTAAAATTAAATTACTACACCAATCAATTGTAGATACGGATGAATTGATATCATTGTTAAAAGAAATTGAAGAAACTGAAAACTTAGTATACCCGGTAAGAATTGAAAATATTGTAAAAATAGAACAATGTATAGAGTTAAAAGCGTACGTCAAACAAAATCAGATAAAGTTTATTATGCACATCCCACTAGTCAGAAATGAAGAATTTAATTATTTTAAATTGATTCCATTGCCCATTTATAATAGCCTTACAAGCCTAACAACCCTTATCCTACCTAAATACCCCTATCTCCTTGTGAAAGGGTTGAAAACTAAACCGCTCTCTCAGCCATGCCAAGAGATAGACGAAGCCCGCTTCTTATGCTTCGAGAACGACGTTTCACCTGCCACAGAAGATAGTTGTGTCGCAGAACTTATGAAGTTTTCTACAAATGTTTCCACCTGTCATCCAGTACCTGTTATCATCGAAGATGTGAAAATCGAGCTTATCCAGCCCAATCGATGGATAGCTTATGCAAAAACCGAAACACCTCTCACAAAATTTTGTGAAAATGATATAACTCAGGAAACTATTTGCGGGACTTACCTTTTATCCATTGATGATGACTGCCAAATCAAGATTAACGAATTTAATCTGAAAAGACACCAATCTAGAGGGAAAGATATAACCTTTAAGAAGTTTCCAGTAATTAACCTGCCTAAGATATGGAGCAAGCCAAATGATGTCCAGAAAGAGCCGATTAACCTTAACGGAATCGATCTCACCGATATCCAGTTCCTGAACTATTTAACACAGAAAAGTGGAAGTGAAGTTATTAGTGATAGATATAAAAGTGTTTTAAATTTTAAAAATATTAGTATAGGATGTTTAATTGTAATCATATTAATTTCATTTATTTTGTTAGCCTATAAGCGTAAAATTAAGATTTGTAATAAAATTTGGAATTTTCGAGATCATCCTCATTCCTCGGATAATCTCGAACTTACGGAGGGAGGAGTTATACCACCACCCACGTCTAATCGCCCGATCTTTTTAGCACCCTAAGCAAGTCTCTGTTTTGACTGACTCTGGGTGGCTTTCGCACACCGGATGCGCCCACGCTCCAGACGGCGGAGAATTTGCTGAGGGCGCATGAGGATCACGCCACTAGGCGTTGGTCGACACCCTACGTGAGGGATAGGATTAAGATGATTAAGTTAGTCTGTAGTTAGCCACCAAGGCATGTAGAAGTATAAATAAATTCAAAATTCAATTTATTGTCTTTTTTAAAAACACGCCCACGGCTCCCCAAACGTTGAGTAGGTGTTAGGCGTTGCGAAGCTTTACATTTTATTTGCTTATTTAGGATTTAGCTACATAAAGATATACGGCGTGGTTAAGTTTTAGATTTTAGGCGTTGTTTATATGTTTATGACAGCTAACAATTGTCATTACAACCTCTTTGTAGTTAGTATTTTATATAGAAGTGAAAATCGAGTATTCACCTCCTCAGTACAAAAAATCAACTAATTTGCCAATCTCTCAAGACACGCGACGAGACAAGCACGGCCTGATGGTAAGCGACACACAAATGTTGGCGGCCACAAAAGTTATTAACTGCCGCACTCACAAACACCAATTAACTTTAATTCTAATTACATCATTTTTTTAAAATCTATTTATTTCGATTGTCGGAGCCATTTATGATTAATTTCGATTATTGAATACGAGATAATTGTTATCTCTACTTAATATCAGCGTATTAAGTATTAATTTGCTTCGAGTGTCGAAATAATCCGATTTCAAAAAATGCATTAATCATCATTAACTTTAATTGACGTTTGTAGGTTCTGCAGTTAGTCTCCCGACGCCCAGTAATTTCACCACACACACACCGCAGTACCAGAACACAGCAGTATTCACATTATTGACACAGCGTTTGTGTCTATATGGACGGGTCTTTGCTATACAGATAAGCATTTTTTGTAATGCGTAAATTTTGCATACTTATAGTTTGTTCAAAAATAAAGATGCGTCTTTTTTGGTTTTACCCAACTTGGTACAAAAATATCAAAATAACTTTACTTGAAAGTATCCACAAGAAGCGCAATGATCGTGGTCACGGGCGTTCCCCGCTTGCCGTGACCTCACCCCCCCCCCCCCCCCTATCACTGCCGTGCACATGGAGAATACACTTTCCGTAATTTTGTGGCGGATAATTTAGTATATACAATAACAATGAATTTGTTATTTTATTGTTTATCCCGTGGGGTGGCCGGGTAAGAATACCACCCTCCCATCTCCTCCCGTTGGATGTCCGTAAAAGACGACTAAGGGAAAACAAGAAGACGGACAGCAGCGTCTTTCTATTGGATTACCTATCACCTATACTGCGATCCGCAAGACGCCTGCCAAGCGTGGGTGGCAAGCCCTCCCTTCTAAGGGCCATTCAGCTGCTGATGATCTTTGATAAAAATACACGCACTGAATAAAAAATTAACCTGTATTTCTATAAAATATCGATGTCTCCGGCAGATGGAGCCGCCGGATCTATCGGATCGTTACCTATCGTACGGCAGCTCTGGTCGGCCGGCCTCGCGCCTCGCCCGCCCGCACACCTCGGCGGTGCCGCGACCTCACACCGCACTCAGGCAACGACAGTGAACGTATGTGTATTAGGAACACACCTAATACAAGAACCACAATTGTGTTTAGTGAACAAATTTGATTTTGTACGCTTCGTAGCTGCACTGAGGTCCGACCGAAGTATGTAGTAGAAGAATCTCTGCTGAGATTGAGAGCTTTTGAGCATAGCAATAATAATATTCAAGCCCGAGACCTTTAGAACGTAGGTTGAAAATGAGACCTAATCTTGGTTTCTTTAACAACTTTTTTTTTGTATCTGTCAACCAATTTTTTTTAGATATCTGTACCAACAGATATTTTAAGATATTAATGTCACAGATATCTTAAAAAAATCTAGGTTATCTTAATCTAGATTTTTACGTCTTTAGACAAAGACGTATAAAATTTAGGTTAAAACAGACCTAAAATTGTAGTTTGAGTTACTTAAAAATTTTGGTCGAGAACTAAATATAAAAAATCATAGTCAACATCGACACAATAACCGGTCGGGTGTACTTTCCTACATTAGTTGCGAAAATAATTAGGGGTCTAGTAAGAGTTCTGATAGATTACGAGCTCAAATTGTCAGTTTTTCCCCGTACATTGTACTAGTTTTTTTATAGTTACCGCTAGGGGCGCTGGTGTCAAGTATATGGAGAGAACTGAAAGTTTGATCGAGCTGGTAAACTATCAAAACTCGTACTAGACCTCCAGTTAAGTAGACTTTTGGTGAAAACTGATACTACTCTCGGTCGGTCCTTATCTCAATATTATATAGTACTTTTAATCCATTATGTATGGCGCAATTATTATTTTTTAAATCACCTTTGTGTGGTCTTATACTTCACCTAAATCTATGCATATTCCGGATGATAGCGACGCGGTGTCTGGATTAAAATCACTACACTTACTGCCGAACCTACAAACGTCAATTAAAGTTAATGATGATTAATCCATTTTTGAAATCGGATTATTTCGACACTCGAAGCCAATTAATAATTAATACGCCAATAACATCGATATACTATACCAACTAGATTAGCTGTCACGAACAAAATGACATCGAAAATGTGGTCGCGGTTACATTTATTTACACAACTATACACGTAGCTAGAAATTGTAGAAAATAGTTTTAAATAATTCGGAACGTCGGACTAATAGCAGCCTTCACATGTAGTAATAAAGTCTAATTCTGTATGCAGTAATGTTGGCACATAAAACCTTTACATCGGAGACAAAGAAAAATCAATAAAACCGCCAAAATTATACGAAAAAAAGTAGTTGTTTTGACTGTACTCATTTAAAAGAAAATCTTAACCACTATAAAATAAGGTTCAAAACAGGTGTGTTTCCATTGTGTGTGTACTGACTTACAAACTTATCCGTGCTGGTGGCAAAAATGAGAACTAACTTTTTTATTATGGTAATGACGTGTAGTTTTAACAGTTTCGTATAGACAGTGGCGACACGCCTATCGGCAACATTAATTTTGTCAGTATCGGCTTGGCAGTTGCGAACTACAAGCGGAGAAAATATCAAATAAATAATTTTTATTTCGTATTATAATGATATCTTACTTATATTTATTATTTAAACTAGTAGTAATAAGAAAACGAAACGAAAAAAAAATTCCCCATCTGCAATTTTAGTATTACGATAAGTATTATATTATTTGGACAGTTTATAAACGCGCAATAAGGAATTTCGATACATCCTGTTGTCGGCTCGTACTAATTTGAAATAAGCGACAGCCTCTCTATTTTTGTGACCACTTTTCGGGCCGTGACAGCTAATCTTGTTTAGATAGTATATCGATGGCCAATAATGAGTAGAAATAACAATTATCTCGTGTTCAATAATCGAAAATACATAATCATAAACGGCTCCGATGGCTCCGACAGTCCAAATAGATTTTAAAAGTGACTTAATTAGCGCTAAAGTTAATTGGGGTTTGTGAGTGCGGCAGTTAGCAAATTAATATTTAGTTTGTTATTCGATATTGTGGACCACGGCTCCATTCAGACTAGATGGAAAACTGTTTATAATTCAAATAGACTTCCAAATAGTATGCATTAGATAATGCTTGCTAATGGACAGCCGCGCTCGCTCAGTTAAAGACCAGAGCACACGTACCATTACGTTGTAATATGTAACTCGAGACACGGCACACGTTTCGCGTTCGCGTGCTCACTTAAGCCTTGTTTATGCGAAGCCATTTCTGGCTGCCAGTCTCACTGGCGTAGTCAGAACTGGCTTGATATTGGCCTTGTACTAACAGTTTTTCAAGCCAAGCCAGCGCTGGCCGACAGCGCTGGCGAAAATAGAGCGCTTGTCTATTTTTCACGGCAGTGACCTCCGCCCACATACCGCTCAATCCCCGCGCCAGCGCTGTGGACACGTGTAGACACATCGCGCCACTCAAATTCATTATTTTATAACGTCAAATGCACACCACAGGAAATATCCAGGCTGAGTTGGCTTCGTGTAAACAACACGAGCCACGCCAGCGACAGCTTGTCTTCACGACTGGCGCTAGCACTGGCTTCGTATAAACCCTACTTCACGTCTACACATGTGGTGTGCCGTGGCCTTTATCTTCGTGGCAGTGAGGGACAGCACATTTTTAGTTCCCTATCTAGTCTGGATTGGGCCTGACTATATGATAATGTATTTCGTAAATATAATAATAAGCGATATGGTGTATACCAGGACTTTCCAGCCGTGGAGGAGGTCGTAACGCTGTTTAAAAAAAATCTATAGTCATAAATTCCCGTTACGCAAAAATTCGTAAATTGGGTGCAATGCTACCCATATATACCCATATAAATTGAAAGGGTGGGGTGAAAATTATGGTCCAGAGGGGCTCGATGTAAGACAGGTTGGGAAATCCTGGTGTACACTCTTATAATGCGATCTCATTTCTGTATTATGTATTGTGATACTATATTATATTATTTATTTACTAAAAATGCGAGAAATATAAAAAAAACATTCATAATTTAACTTTGTCCTATTAGTACCAAAACAAGTAATAAGTTTTAAAAACTAAAACCCGACTACGGATAAAATCGCAGTCTAATAATGTGATATTATATAGCCTATAACCAGCGGACCATCAAGAAACTTCTAACGACATCATACTTGTCAAATTATGTTAAGTAGATTAGAAGATATGCGGGAACAGATGAACATACATACATTCTTGTTAAAATCATAACCCTCCCTCCGTTCCGTAGTCGGGTAAAAATGCTTACTGATAGCATGGACGCATGATACATAATGTATTTTCTATTTAGCTTATAAAATCAAGACGTTCGCCTATAGACAGGATGTCATTTTATTAAAATTAGCAGACTGGGAGCTCTGCAGGGCTTTAGCCACCCAAGTGACTACCAAGATTCAGTTGTTCACCGAACTTGATGTCAACTGAGTGTTTTAACATTGGTATGTATCGGTCACTCAAGTTAGGCAATACCAAATCAATCATTTTACAGTTATTTTTGATGGTCACTATTCTATAGTGATCTTCAATTTAGTTATCAAACGAGATTGCGTATTAAACGAGCGTGGCCAGTGGCGGTTGTCCGGATATGGTATGTAACTATGCTAGTCTTATTCCATTGATTGTTTATGTAAAAGTCTTTGGGGTCATTCATAAATATCCTCCCTCCTTCAATATATATAACCCTCTTCGTACTCGTAAAGGTCCCTCTCCCTTCTACTTGAACTTTAATGACCAATAGTGTGACATCGTGCAACAAGGGGAATGAGTTATATGGTCCGTGAATTGTATAAAGTATTTTAACTAACGAAAAACTTTAACAAAAGATGTTGGTAAACAGCGTTTGGCCCGGAAAATGTTTCACCAATTATAAATTCCGCACAAGCGCTGGTTCAGGGCGATAATTTTTCTCTGCCTTGTCAAAAGTCGTCTGTGTCTATCATACGGATATTTATTTATATTAATAAACGTGGGGTGAAACAAAAGTTACCGCCTGTGACAAGGAGAGGTATAGGAGAGGAGGGGGGGGGGGGGATAGGTCATACTAAAAATATTTTTTATTTAACGTAACTTGTTTATGGGTGGCCCCTTTTTAGCTATTTTCAGTATTATTATATTATTACCTTAAATGTTCTTTAATACTCAATGTAACTGCAAAAAGTGGTCCTGCATGTTTTGTAACCCACACGCAGTCTCAACATTGACTGCGTTGCTGCTGATTCGCTGGGGTAAATGATAGAATTCGCACGACGCACTTATGATTTTGTATTATTGAGAAACTTGTAATGCGCGCTCCACATCGGGCGTAGTTAGCGCACGAATCCGCGAACACCAACCTGCAAGTGACATAACGTTCGCATGATTTGTCGTCAAAAACTGTCAAAAATCAGGAAACAAGACAGGAACTTGCGAATCTGGGCGCTGACCACCACCTCTTT
Source organism: Furcula furcula (assembly GCA_911728495.1). Taxonomy (NCBI): domain Eukaryota; kingdom Metazoa; phylum Arthropoda; class Insecta; order Lepidoptera; family Notodontidae; genus Furcula; species Furcula furcula. Next base: position 58,413,871 of record OU452242.1, read on the forward strand.
TAGCAGTGTCATCTTAATTGACATGAGGTAGAGACATCGATATCCTATATAAACTAGATTTGGTGTCACGGTTCAAAAAGTGGTAGCGAGAAATCGCGCCCTTGTGTCGCTATTTCTTTACAAGCCACATCCTGACAAATTTATTTTTGCCGATAGGAGTGTCGCCACTGTCTATATGAAACTGTCAAACTACAAGTCATTATCATTATAAAATCGTTAGTTCACGTTTCCGCCACCAGCACAGATAAGTTTGCAACCTCCATGACCACATTTTAGATGTCATTTTGTTCGTGAATGTTTACTAGTTTATTTATTATATCGATGGGTAGAGACGTCAATATACGTAGTATATAGATCTGCCACTTTCTATCGAGAAAGTAAGGTGAAAATAATATTGGTTATTACAAGTGATGGTACAGGCTCCATACTTTTATTGCACAAGCCTTCGCGGGCTCGCATGCGAATGTGGAGCGCGCATAATACATGTTCCTACATTTCGTATTCTATTATTTATTGATATAAAAACAATTTAGAATTTCATTTTACTTACATTTGTAATAATAAACTATTAGACGGCCTTCGCACTCGCGCTTTTCATTGGTATATTTCATGTTGAATGAATATTAATGTTAGTTTTATGGCCGCAATCATGTCTTTTTGTGATAAAATTTTATAATTTTTCTTTTTTAATAAACCATTTTTTATAATACATAGACGTTTTATTTAGATTCATTATAGCCAAGCTTATCCGTTGGCAGAAACATCTACCAGCCCGACGGGCTCCTGAAAATTTAATAAGTTTGGATTAAAATTTCACTAAAGCGTGCGGTTCATGGGACCGTGGTCTCCACCGCCAAGGGCGCAAATACATAGCTGGAACCTTGAAATGCATTTATTTTATTTTATTTGGGAATGATAGGCGCTGTTGGCCGCAGATGGCCATTACAGCTTCACCGGACAATAGGAGGCGAGCGCTTAAAGCGCTCTAGCCTTAACGGCAGAAGTAGCGACGAGCTCAAGGGCACCTCAGGGAGGCACGGCCTCGGCTTGGGCTGTCGCTTAAGAGAGGGCTGAGTTTACCACCGGTTCACAACGCGCCCCCACTGAGAAGAACCGGCAAGAAACTCAGTGGGGTGATGCACGTCGTTGAGGTCGCATACGTACGACCCTTCGGCCTCGCCGGCGAGACCGGTGTCTGATAGCTCCTAGAACTGCATACTTGCGCCACAGTATAAATATGTATATATTTTAACTGTGCTTGCGCCGCTTTGCATCACTAGCGGTCGCCGCAGCCCTCGTGCAGCTGCCCTACAAAATACAATACGTTAAATTATTTCTTAAATAGATTTTAATATTTAGCTTTTCGTTACGGGGGGGCTACGATGCTATAATTAAATTATTTATTAAATAGATTTTAATATTTAGCTTTTCATTACGGGGGGCTACGATGCAATAATTAAATTATTTATTAAATAGATTTTAATATTTAGCTTTTCGTTACAGGGGGCTACGATGCTATAATTAAATTATTTATTAAATATATTTTAATATTTAGCTTTTCATTACGGGGGGCTATGATGCTATAATTAAATTATTTATTAAATAGATTTTAATATTTAGCTTTTCGTTACGGGGGGCTACGATGCTATAATTAAATTATTTATTAAATAGATTTTAATATTTAGCTTTTCATTACGGGGGGCTACGATGCTATAATTAAATTATTTAGTAAATAGATTTTAATATTTAGCTTTTCGTTACGGGGGCTATGATGCTATAATTGAATTATTTATTAAATAGATTTTAATATTTAGCTTTTTATTACGGGGGGCTACGATGCTATAATTAAATTATTTATTAAATAGATTTTAATATTTAGCTTTTCATTACGGGGGGCTACGATGCTATAATTAAATGATTTATTAAATAGATTTTAATATTTAGCTTTTCATTACGGGGGGCTACGATGCTATAATTAAATTATTTATTAAATAGATTTTAATATTTAGCTTTTCATTACGGGGGGCTACGATGCTATAATTAAATTATTTATTAAATAGATTTTAATATTTAGCTTTTCATTACGGGGGGCTACGATGCTATAATTAAATTATTTATTAAATAGATTTTAATATTTAGCTTTTCGTTACAGGGGGCTACGATGCTATAATTAAATTATTTATTAAATATATTTTAATATTTAGCTTTTCATTACGGGGGGCTATGATGCTATAATTAAATTATTTATTAAATAGATTTTAATATTTAGCTTTTCGTTACGGGGGGCTACGATGCTATAATTAAATTATTTATTAAATAGATTTTAATATTTAGCTTTTCATTACGGGAGGCTACGATGCTATAATTAAATTATTTAGTAAATAGATTTTAATATTTAGCTTTTCGTTACGGGGGCTACGATGCTATAATTGAATTATTTATTAAATAGATTTTAATATTTAGCTTTTTATTACGGGGGGCTACGATGCTATAATTAAATTATTTATTAAATAGATTTTAATATTTAGCTTTTCATTACGGGGGGCTACGATGCTATAATTAAATGATTTATTAAATAGATTTTAATATTTAGCTTTTCATTACGGGGGGCTACGATGCTATAATTAAATTATTTATTAAATAGATTTTAATATTTAGCTTTTCGTTACGGAGCTACGATGCTACAGGTACCTAGGAATAGTACGCGTGAAACCCATAATATCCCTTTTTCTCGCCTCGATGACAAGTCAACAAGTGCATTCGTTACTAAAGCAAACGAAGGAATTAACGTCGCATTTTAGTGACAGTCTTAAACTTTCGTAGTCTACTGAACGGCCACATAGATTTAATAAAACTGTATAGTGTCAATATTAAGTACAAATCAGCTATAAATTCTCGTAATATTTTTTAACATCTTTGAGTTACCTACCTGACTTTACTGACGGAAAATTATCAAGTAGTTATGACGCTTTTGGACGCCATATTACAAAAGGCGAAGTCTCAAGAATCCCTGGCGAGGAAATATCATTCCCCGCCACCGGAGCTTGACAGTGTGAGCATCATTTCGAAGAAGAAAAAACGAGTGCATAAAGTAAGTGCATTGCATATTTAATTTCTTGGCGATGGCCTAGGGAGTGGTAACATGGGTTTTTGTTTTTGGGAGGATAGTCGATTTTGGCCGCAAATGGCCATTACAGCTTCACCAGGCAAGAGGACGAGCGCTTATACCGCTCTAGCCAGAAAGGCAGGGGAGCATACGCTCAAAGGCACCTCGGGGAGGCACGGCCTCGGCTTGGACTGTCGCATAGAGAGTAGGGCGGATTCTACCACCGGTTCACAACGCGCCCCCACTGAGAAGAGCCGGCAAGCAATTTAGTGGGGTGATGTACGTTGTTGAGGTCGCATAGGTACGTACGACCCATCGGCCTTTGATACGAGACGGGTGTCTGTTTGATAGTAAATTAATAGAAAATTTTCCCGTCGCATCGGATTATAAGAGTAAGAGCCGTTCCACACGGTGCGGTGCAGCGCCGGATCACAAAACATCTCGCCGCACCGGCAGTGTGGGCGGCGCGGCGTCGCATCGTTCTTACAGCGGCATTTCTGCTTACCTACCCCTCCCCGCCTCGTCTCGAGGCCGATGTGCTTGCGGTGGCTCGCCGGAGCGCGCTGTGTGGCATACCAGACATTTTTATATGTAGGAAACCGCAGCTACACCGCACACGCGCCGCGCCGAAGCCGCAACGCACCGTGTGCACAGGCTCAAAAAGAAGAGAGTGCATTTGTGTCAGCGCAAGCACTTGTGTACTATAAATCTCACGCGTAATAGCTTATCTGAACAGTCAGACTGGTACCTACCTAAAATCCGTGACGTAATGCTGTGTGTAGTACGCGCACGTAGGAGCGCGAGTGGACTCCTCTCCGCCGCGGTTGCTGCCCGCCGCCATGCTCCGCGGGCTGCCGGCGATGCGGCGCCGCTTCATCGACACGTACGCAGACAATATGCGCCTGCTCATACTTATTAAAAGAACGCACTTCAATGGGGTGAGTTAGTGTTCTTTGTGTTTAGACCTTTTTTTATAAGGGATTTACAGATATAGATTTAGATAGATAACGCAAGTATCACGATCTGTTTTGAAACCAAGCGTGCCGACTTTTTAACCAAGTTTTTAACACCTTCTGTGACATCACGGCCGAATTTAGAGACGGGAAGTCCAAACCGATTCAGACACCGATGCCGCTGATGGCCCGCCGATTATTTTAGTTTTTGCGGCCGACCGGCTGCAAGGCTGCAACACACGCGCGCGGACTCGGCGACCAACACTGACGTTTCGTCGGGGTTCGGACACGCGAAGTACATGCATTTGCGTTATCTATGTAAATCTATATCTGTGGATATGGTACTAGCAGGACGTTTGGCCTGTAAGCGGGGATACGCCTGTTTTACCCGCCAGCCGACCTTCGTCACTGGAGAAATCTATATCTATACTATAATAAAACTCAAAGAGCACTTTTTCTGTACATACATTGAATATTTTTCCAAAATTTCAATTGTTTCATGAAATTTTAATGAAACTCCCCAAGATAGTTTATAGGTATTGTATTACAGTCGCAACAATAAAAGATGCGGAAAACGTTTTTTTTTTTTGGGAATGATAGACGTTGTTGGCCGCAGATGGCCAAGTACAGAGTAAGTGGTATCTCCTCTAAGTTAGACAGTGATTTACGATGTTAGCGTGATTTACATTATGAACAGCGCCATCTATCGGTGAAATTGAACATACAATCACTAAAGAACTTTAATATTTTTACATAATTATCGGCTGAACCAATTTGGCTGAAAATTGGTGGGGAGGTAGTTTAGAACCAGGAAACGGACATAGGATACTTTTTATCTCGGTAAGCTAAGGTGTGAACGATTTGTATGAACCGATTTGTATGAAATTTTGTGTGCATATCGGGTAGGTCTGAGAATAGGTCATAAAGTATGTTTTATGCCACTGATAACATGATTGACGAGGATATATAGAACGAGAGGACAAGAGAGGAGGAGGAGAGCAAGAGTGATGGGATGAGGGATCGGGGGAGTTAGGTGGAGTAAGTTGGGAGAAGAGAGAGGGAGAGGGTTCAGAGAAGGGAAAACGGGGAGAGGAAGAGGGGGAGTGTGACGAGGACCGAAGTGGGAGGGAAAGAGAGACGAGCAAAACGTAATAAAAGCGCGGGCGGAGCTGCGCGGGTCAGCTAGTTAATTAATAAGGACGACTTCAAATTTACCGCAAAGTGGCGCGCTGCTTTGTAAATCCATCTAAATTAAAAACCGCGCGAGAGCAACGCGGCTCTTGGCTTCTAATTTGAAGACGAAGCCCTAATGTATGAAAATTAACTGCCGGAGTCCGGTGGTAAGGTTATACTATTCCCACCCACGGGCCTAGTGATAGTATCAACCTACATCCACTCACAGTCTCTATAAAATAATATTTATATGGACTAATATGATAATGAATTTACCCCCCCTTAGGGTGTCTTGGGGCCGTAGCCAAGTTGTCACTACAATACAATGCGCTACAGAAAACAAAATCTTTGGAGTGACATAATCTCTTTACGTAACTTAGTGAAGAAATATGTAATTCCCATACAATTGTTTTATATTCTCTAGCGTTTCTCAACGTAGAATTACGGCTTGGCTGGTAAGAATAGCACTCTTCCATATCTTCTCGTTGGGTGTCGTAGGAGGCGACTGGGGAAAACCAAACGACGGGCTGCAGCGTCTTCTGCGACTACACATCTACTGTGCTCCCCAATACACGCCTGCCAAGCGGGGGTTTATTCCATAATAAACCCCCGCTACCCCGCCCCGGGACGATAGCCATCTATCGTCCCCCAAACGGGGTGGCCCTCTTTTTTACAACCAAGGTGGCAAGCAAGCGTGCGGCCCACCTGATGGTAAGCAGTCACCGCAGCCTATAGACGCTAGCAACACCAGAAGAATAACTAGCGCATTGCCGACCCTTAAGACATTAGATATTAAGGCTTTATGTCCGGTAATTTCACCAGCTACAGTGCCCTTCACGCCGGAACACAGCAATGTTTACACACTGCTGCTTGGGGGCAGAATATCTGACACTGCGGTGGTACTTATAACGGGTTGTTAGATGATTGGCTCTACATCCAGGGTCGAGTGGACAGCCGCTGGCACCAGCCGCCGCCGCCCAGCCACCAGTACCACAGGAACCGAGCTGACTTTCTGCAGCGAGTGCACGGAGCCAACAGGGAACTGTACCAACGGATTTTGAAAGCTGTAATACTACCAGCCCTTGTTTATCTCCCACTGTTGTGCACGGGCCTCCCCACAAGATGAGGGGGCTTAGGCCATAGTCCACCACGCTGGCCAAGTGCGGGTTGCCGGACTTCACACGTCATTCGAAAACTGTTTAGGCTTTCTTAGACATGCAGGTTTCCTCACGATGTTTTCCTTACCGAAAGCTAGGAACAGTCGCACACGACGATTCGTACATGATTCATTAAAGAAATCAAAGGTGCGAGCCGGGGTTCAAACCTGCGCACCTTGTTTCCAAGGCAAGCGCTCGGCCACTGAGCTGATACCGAAAACTGTAAAGTGCTAGTATACGAGTACATACCTTTTATTCGGGGTCAACCGCGGTATTTGCCACTAAAACCCCCGCGGCTGTCGCATCGGCACATGAGAGGGGAGACCTGGGCTCGGGTGGGATCTGCACCCTTAGTACCTTGCCTTTGAATCCACCGCCGGGGTGCGATTGTAGCCCCTCCGGGAACCAGACACGGAGCTCACAGGGACGGGGGTTGCACACCGCTGCCGTCCTCCTCGGAGTCGCCACCACTCAATGTACGTCCCACACCCCGAACGTCCAGCGACTCTGAAACCTAGTATTTACCTAACGTGACACCAATTCAGGCATAATTACGCTCCTATCAGTACGTGACCCCTAAACCCATTTCGGTCCATTCGGTCGGTCCCTCACTCACTCACTCACACACACACACACACACACACACACACACACACACGCTAACTCAACTCAACTCAACCGAACCCAAGCGAACCCAACCGAACCCTTTTTTTGTTTTTTTTTTAGCGATGGTGGAATCCTCATAGGATACCACGCGCACGACGCCTACCATGCGCGGGTTATGTCGGACTCTTACCGACTAAACCACCATCGGGCCTTCCAGCACCTCCGCTATAGTGGCGGGCCCCGGGAACGTACGTTGTACTACATCCGGTTCCCGCCAGCGGCCGTTCGGCTTGCGCCAAACCCACAACGCCGGCCAAGCCGGAGCCTTTGCAGGCTTTCCCCCCCGGTGTCACTTGCGGTGCCCACCAGTCCACTCTGCTCAACAGAGAAGTACCAGGGGCAACCACAGTGACAACACACCCTACCCCCTCAATTGCACCGAGCTACCGGGTCCCATACCCCAGGTACTGCCGTCTGCCAGGTCCCATACCATGACAGCACGGTTGCTGCGGTGCCCCCGCCCTAAGGCCTTGCGGCCCGACTCCCCCCTGCACCACCACCGCGCTCAACCGACGTGCGTATCCATCGGGAACATCGGCAGCGGCGCCCCCGCCCTACGTGGCCTTTCGGCCCTACACCCTCCCGCGCCTCACTGCCGCTCAACCGGTACGGTTCGGCGCCCCCACCTAAGGCTGTCCACCCCGAGGAGTGGAGAGATATTACCCGGTGCCCAGGGTACACCGTCCCAAGCCCATTGTCCTTCCTCCGAACGAATCCTCGGGAATTACAATGGGCCGGGCACTCGAGGAGGTGATGCCAGTACCCGGAACCCAACCGAACCCAACCGAACCCCACCGAACCCCACCGAACCCCACAGAACCCCACCGAACCCTACCGAACCCCACCGAAACCCACCGAAACCCACCGAAACCCACTGAAACCCACTCACCCACTCACTCAGTGACGGCGTCACATGAGCGCTTTCATAACCTTAACAAATTTACGCCTATCGCCTATCGTTTAACACCTATCACTTAACGCGTTAAGCGATAACGCCTTAAGGTGCTTCATTTAACGCTTGACGCGTTATGTGATAACATTTTTGGAAGTCGCATAAGAAGTTTCACTTCAAAAAAAAGTGTTAAGTATTACCTAGTATCAGTTATCTGGTTTCCTTAGTACAGGTATGGTCTAATTTAGGATCAGATGACCGTGTGTGGATTGTCCCAGAATAATCATAATAAAGTATTGATTGGCGAGGAGTGTAACAATAATTCAATTTCAACAACTGGTTTAATGTTCATTAACACTAATTGTCGTTTGTAAGTGCGGCCGTCAGTTTTATCAATCGTCTCGTGTACAAAGTTGACTAAATAATATTACAGTGCACACTAATATACAACTCTATTCCCAAGTGTAAGAGGCTTATGGATAGTGTATTAGAATTGGTATTAGAGCATATTGTTATGTAGAACTAAGTACCATAATATTGTCGCAACCATAATTATACCACCATAATTATAAATCACAATAATGGGACTAATCACACCACTTATTCCTGTTGGATCTAAATTAGTTAAGTTCAATACTTTTGTGTTTTGGCTATACCAATAGTTACTCTGTGGTTAGAGCAATGTCATATATTCTCTTTGGTTCACCGCTCTCTCTGTCATGGCTGCGGGTCTTGTGAAAAAGTAAAAATTGTAAAACGGTCGTGTAATAAATCTAGTAAAACTAAAACAGTGTGTATTGTTTGCTTCCACTGCGGCCCAAACCTCAATAATTCCCACCACTGTGACTCCTGTAAGCCAGGATCTACAGTAGTCACCAGTTAAAAATAAAATCACAATAAATAGACAGTAGCAAGAATAATAACAAAAATAATAATAATATTATGTCACTTACAATAATTTTTCTTGTCAAGGTGTTTAATACCTAAAACCGCGATAGATGGCGTTACAATGATTTTGTACGTGGTATCAACTTTTGTCGTAGACACTAAGTATAGTAAAATTTATTTATTTATTGATAACCTTTCGACCGACCGCTCAGCCCATACGAGATAGATAGATAGATAGATATTTATTTATCTCAAGAATTAGTACAACAGGTAAAAATATACAACTTTCAAGTACATATTACTTAGTTCTAACCTTTTAATAGATCACTGGGCTCCACACTAGGATACCCTGTGTCGTGGAGGCCAGTGTCTTCCCAATATAAATAGTACTTATGTAAATAAATTTAGAAATAACATGAGCAAACTGCCAAAACAATTAGACCTGTAAAGAGAAAATTAAATAATTTAATACATAAAATATTAATTTTTGAAATTCCCGTATCTTTAATACATAGTAAACTTAACAACTATACATTATACTACACTCTGCTGCTGCTACCTTATTTGCAATAAATTAAACAAGAATTTCTAATAAACTTTCCGTATCGTCATAGTTTTTTGTATAAAGCCATTTGTAAGCAGTACACCTACACTTAAATCTTGTCATTTCGAGGATACAGTTATTGAAGAAATATAACTTTGAATAAAGGAAAGGTCCCACAAATTTAAAATATCTTTGTGCAAAAGATGTATTCGTTTTCGGACGATCCCAATTTAGCTTTCTATGGGTTTCACGAACTAAGTCCTTAGCATGTTTATGGAACTTTAAGATTGTAGATATGATAAATAGTTGCCGCACCCTAGGATGGTTGCAATCGACGTAAAGCATATCAGTAGAATAACGCCATGGTTTCCTGTAAGCTATTTTTAGAATAGCTCGTTGTGCTCGTTCTATTTTAATTAGATGTGTTTTGTTTGTCCCTCCCCATACTACTATACAATATTTCAATATCGATTCACATAAACTTTGATATACAATTTTTAGAAGATCAGTACTAGCAACACGGCTTAATTTTTTAAAGATGTGAGAGAGCTTTCTCAGCCGTATTGACAGAGCGTCAATCTGATTTGTCCATGAAAGGCGTTGATCAATTAAAATACCTAAATATTTAATAACCTGTACTTGTTCAAGATAGGCACACTGACATTGAGTGTTTTCATCTATATGACAAGTATGTAATTTTATTTTTAAGGGTTCGTTAGGTGCGGTTCGCTCTTTTAATCTAAAGGCCATGAATTTTGTCTTGAGACTATTAACAGTAAGTAAATTATTTAGTAACCAGCGGCTAATATGTTTGAGGCCTTCCTGAGCTACAGAAGTGACCTCACTCCACGAGTTAGCCTGAAAAATGACAGCAGTGTCATCTGCGAAAGTGAAAATACGTCCATTATGGAGATTGATCGAGCAAAGGTCATTTATGTATACCAGGAAGAGCGTGGGACCTAAAATACTCCCCTGAGGGACACCAAATTTTACGTATTCATAATCACTAAAATGTTCACCTATTTGAACCCTTTGTTTGCGTTCACATAAATACGAGCGATGGTTGAGGTCCATCTCGTGCGTTCAGACGAGGGCAAACAAGTCTTCAAATTCAATCTGAAGACTGTTTGCGGCCTCACCGGCTTCGTCGTAGGAGCCTCCCACAAACGTGGCCTACCCGGGCAGTGTCATAACTGCCAGCTGTACGGCCACTCCCCCCGCAACTGCTTCGCGCGGCCTCGATGGTGAAGTTGCACAAGAGACCACGCGATGGTTCAGTGCGAGCGCGACAGGGAGACCGCGACCGAGCCTCACGGACGGATGCGTCCTCTGCAAGACCGTCGGGCACACCGCGAACTATCGCGGCTGGCCCCAAAAGCTAGACATACACGCGCAGGTTTACCTGACAGGTATACCTGTGCAGTTAAACCGTACAGGTATAATTGAGCTCCATAGAGACCATACACGTAACGGTAAACCTGCACAAACTCTCAGTTGAAACCATGGCCCCGACAGCGGCGCATGACCGCGACGCAGAAACGACGACACCGTGAACAGTGACTTATTGAAATTTAAACCGAATTATTATTACCGCAATTATCTACGAATAATAATAATATCAGAAATTCCGCAGTGCCTGAAGACAAAGGTTTATAACCAGTGTGTGTTGCCAGTGATGACATATGGTACTGAGACGTGGTCTTTAACAGCTGGCCTTTTGGAAAAGCTCAGAGTCACACAACGAGCTATGGAGAGAGCTATGCTTGGAGTTTCTTTGCGCGACCGAATCCGAAATGTGGAGATTCGCCGAAGAACTAAGGTTACCGACATAGCTCTCAGAATCTGCAAGTTGAAGTGGCAATGGGCAGGCCACATCGATCGAAGAACCGATAACCGTTGGGGAAGAAAGGTTCTCGAGTGGCGACCACGAACCGGAAGACGCAGCGTAGGCAGGCCTCCCACTAGGTGGACCGACGACATTGTTCGCGTCGCAGGAAACCAGTGGATGCAAATAGCAAATTGTCGTTCATTGTGGCGGTTTAAGGGGGAGGCCTTTGTTCAGCAGTGGACGTCTTCCGGCTGGTGATGATGATGATGATGAATAATAACATTCTGGGACAATCCACACACGGATCACAAATTAGGCAGATCCTATACTATGGAAACCAGGTAAAATAGATAAATAACACCTAGACACTTGGCAGGAATCGAACCCACGACCTATTGGGTAGCAGCCGGCGTGACCACTAGACCAACAGGCCCTAATAGATGAAAAAACGTTTCTCGATGATTTTTTTCTTACAATTTATTATAATTGCTGCTACTTTTTTATTTTTAAAAGATTAAGAATCATTATGTTACAATAATAGATGGTACCAAGTATTCTACCGTTTCCGGCGTACAAATGTTTTATCGTTACATGGTGACATACCTAATTATGTCAAGGAATAAAATTATTTAAATTTTATCGTGATAATCTTTACACTTAATATGGCAAAAACAATGCTCCGACTTGTACATGTTTATAAATTCTTCCATTACTACATTCCGCTTACGAGACGACATTTGTGTTAGGGCGCGGCGCGTCCTTTCCCTCTAACGGTCATCAATGGCGACCTACCTGCCACTTACCATGGAGTTTAGAATCTAAATGATTTGAAGATCAAGAGCCAAGACAGAATACGGAAAAAAAGAAGACTATATTTTGAAAAAAAGAACATGGCGAAAAACAACTGAAAAGAAGAAGTTATCATCGCCCAGAACGCGAATGGCGAAGCTAACGCCACTTCGCAACAGAATCAAGCTTTTGTGGATACAACAGAAGTTCTGCTTATCACCCTCGTCGTATTTTCCCTTTTCTGAACCATCCAGTATAGTTATTTACTGTATTCGGAGTTTTATTCCTCGCCTTTGAGTAGTTTTTTGGGACTTGTTCACTTCTTTAAACCTTAATAATGTCCGCTGTATGAATGGTCTTGTCATTCTTTTTTTTGGGAGGACAGTCGCTCTTGGCCGCAGATGGCCATTACAGCTTCACCGGACAATAGGAGGCGAGCGCTTAAAGCGCTCTAGCCTTAACGGCAGAAGTAGCGACGAGCTCAAGGGCACCTCAGGGAGGCACGGCCTCGGCTTGGGCTGTCGCTTAAGAGAGGGCTGAGTTTACCACCGGTTCACAACGCGCCCCCACTGAGAAGAACCGGCAAGAAACTCAGTGGGGTGATGCACGTCGTTGAGGTCGCATACGTACGACCCTTCGGCCTCGCCGGCGAGACCGGTGTCTGATAGCTATTGTAGCATACGGTTGTCGGGGAGGGTTCGGCGCATCCCGGTCCAATAGGACCGTCATGGGGTCAGGAGGGTCGAGCAGTACGTGCAGTGGTCTGCGGCGCGAGTCAGAAGGACTAGGGGCGTAATCGGCGGCGGCGCGGAATAAACTGTTCGCGTGACGGGACGCGGATTCAAAGTAGCGTTTTGACGCTTCTTTGAGGAACTTACGAAGGGGATCTAACTTGAAATCGGAATGCAGATCTACGTTCCGCATGTACCACGGGGCTCCGACGGCACGTCGGAGGAAACGATTTTGGATAACCTGGTGGCTATCGATACGGGTGCGGGCGGCGTGCGCGCTCGCGTAAACTACACTCGCGTAAGTCATGAAATGGTCTTGTCTCAGCTAGCACCTCCTTTATATAGGCGCACCGGCTGGGGTACCACCACATGCAAAAACCCTGGATATGTCTCACTGGACCACTAAGCATTTCGGTTGGCTTGGCTACAAAATCGACTAAGAATTCTTATTGTTTGTCAACTGGTCTATCAGACTCCTCGCGTAGCGACCGCCGCGTCCCTGCGACGGGATTGGCAACGAAACAAGAAGGAGATCGTAGCCCGAGCTGAAGGCAAGTTCATATTGTTCCCGCCTGTGCCGGTAGAACACATAGAGGACGACGCCTTCAAGACGCCGGAGGACATCCATCGACCGCGGTTAGCATGAAATAAACATTTCGTGAGCCAGGCGCGGTCACAGCCAACGATGTGTGTGGGGGGGGGGGGTTGTCATAGTTACGGGCCCGTAATATATCGATGGGCCCGTTGGTCTAAAGCTCTGGCCGCTAGCCAATAGGTCGTGGAATTTAGGGGGGGGGGCATGGTTCCTTAGTCTGTTTTCCAAGGTCACTTGCTATAGTGATCATCACTTTAGTTGTAAAAACGAGATACGTAATAGTGCGGGCTGGTCTGGGGGTTTATTATGACTTCAGATTAGTTTACGAGCTTGATCAAACTCAGTTTTCCCCGTACATTTTAGTAGATTTTGATAGATACTGTTAGGGTTAGGGTGGCTGGTGTGAAATCTATGGAGAGAATTGACTTGACAGTTTGATGGAGCTCATAAACTATCAAAACTCTTATAGAAGAAGAAGAAAAACATTTATTTGCCCAATACTTATGTAACACATATAAAAATAACAAAATAATAACAGATTTTGTATGTACTAGACTCCCTGGTCCGAAGTCTGTCCACCAGGGGATGCCGAGATGTGATCCTCGACAAGTCCCGGAGAAACGCTAAATTGTCTTAGAACTTGGAACTCGCAACAAAAATGGGATAGCTGCAGGAGTTAGAAAAGTAATATTTTCAGTAGTGCAGGGCACTGTAGCTGCTGAAATTACCGAACATAAAATACTTATACATAGTGATTCTTCTAGTCTTGCCAGGGTGCTTGCCAGGCTGCGGTGACTGCTTACCATCAGGCGGACTTTGCTAGTATAAAAAAACGCCGTAGTCAATGAATGTCCTAGAGCCCTCACCCCATACGTCGAGCGACTCCGGAGCGTTACCGGCCCTGATTGTTACCCACTAAAACCTCCGCGGCTGTCGCATCGGCACATGAGAGGGGACCCCAGGGCTCTCCAGACGGATTTGCACCAGGGGCCCCTCAGTGCCTTGTCTATGAGCCCGCTGCCTTTGGGGGGCGCATTGTACCGCCGTATCTATTATACGCCCCCCCCCCCGGGCTATAGTGGGTGGCCCCGAACGGGTGTATGCAAAAGTTCGTAACACGTTATCCTCGTCTCAGTCTCACTCAAACTCTTAGGCCGTAACTTAATTTGACCCCCCCCCCCCCCCCTAACCTTAATTTGATACAGGGCCCGTCTCGGGCAAGCTACGTCACTGCCCCAAACTATGATCCGCGGCCCCTTCTGAGTCATAACGATCTCATAAAAGAAGGCTTCAACCTATACGCCGTTTCCTCCACCAGCATAGCTGACTACTGGCAGAGGTCGTGACTTATGATATTTATATAATTTTCTAGTGTTTACATGACGCTGGGCATGCGCGATGGTGCTGTGATTGGTGAGCTGACGGTGGAGCTGTTCACTGACGTGTGCCCGCAGACCTGCAGCCTGTTTCTAGATCTGTTCGACGGGGACAACTTCGGCCACGGTTACGTTGGCACACACTTCTTTAGGTCAGTGGCCGTTATAACTATTATCGTTCGTCACAGGATTTGTGAGCGAGTGAGGATCTAAAATGGAAACGATAGGTACCCTAAAATTCGACACTTAGCGATTACCTCGCGACTATTTTTAGATTTCAAGAGTTTTTGGAATCAAAACCTAAAGAAAAATCTTTTATGATTGTTACAATAATTTGTTATAATACTACACTGATACAGTACGTAGGTACTTACCTTTTATTTATATACTTACATACATTATTATTTTTTTAGGTAGGGAGGGATAATAAGGTGGTACTTAGAATACTATTTTGTACAAAAAAAAACAGAAAGAAGTCTAGAATTATAGGAATTTATAGACGTAATAAATATTATTAATTGTGCATCTTGTTTTTAAAATAAATATATATTTAGTAAATATGGTACTATGCGTTTCAACTAAGAAGGTGGTCGCCATCTTGCCATTTCGAATATATAATTACTAAAAATGATGTTTCAACCAAATATACTGCCATATAGGAGATACCACTACTCTGAGTATACAGCAAAACAAGACATTACAATAAATAGTAATCAAAACCGGGGCGAATTTTGCATTTTGTGTTTACTCTGCTGCCGGTACAAAAGCTTTATGTACAAAAATCATAAAAAATGAGTGAAGTTCCGCAATCGCGAACATCATGGCGGCCACATTCTTAGTTGAAACGCATTTTAGATATTTTTAAACTTTACTGTAGTTAATTAGGAAAATAAATCACTTAAAAACTTTTTGGTTCTTATTAAATTCTCAATTTCAATATCTGATTTGTCGTAAGTAGCATTAAATCCTCTTTGATATGTAACTTTTAAATTTATTAGATGACGTTATATATATATCACAAATTGACACTTAAATTGACACAAACTCGTTTGGTTTTTTTTAAATAGTTTTATCACTTGTAAACATCGCTTGTAAATAAATAAATATTTATACTAATTACTTAATAGAATATTCCACAAAGTACTTTACAAATTAAAGTATACTCCAAACATTTGACGATGCTCGTACCCGAGACTGGTGTGACCGGAGGCAATGAGATATTGATCAAAATCGTGAGCCCTGATGGGCAGACATTCACCGCTTACTTTACAGAAGACACTCTTATTGAAGAGGTAAAAAACCGAGCGATAGACTACTTCTACCCGAGCGGTGAGACCGGCGCGAGCCGCTACAAAATCGTTCGAGTTTTCGACACTTCAACATTACACGACTTTCTCACACTATCTCAAGAACAAATCGCGATGCAAGAGGAGCTATTGCTAGTCGAAAGAAGAACCCCAGACGCCGGTACATTGTGGGATCTTGGAGCTGTGAGGGCCCCGCAACACGGCACTATTGCTGCGGCCACCGCGTCTCTGCCGGCTCCGGAAAACCCTGTGCGACAACCAAACCTCCAATCTTTGCTTTCGACCAACGAGTTGTCTTACGAACTTCGAAAGATATTGATATCTTTGATCGAAGCCGGAGCACGACTCGCTGCGGCGGGCAGAAATTACGAAATGACGTTAGGTCAGCTCTCGGCCGCGTTAGATGAGCCGCATCGCACGCAGCAGTCTGTCATCCAAGTGATCACCCCTGAAGAGATAGCTGCGAGGTTGAACATGCAGAACCTCTTCCCTGACGAGCCTTCACTGGATTCTGAGAAGAACGAAACGGAGGAGTTGTACAAGCGCGCAGAACATTTGCAAAGGTTTCTGGAGAAGTTCCGAGCTTGGAGAATCAAGATTGCTGAGCCACCGAATCCTGAAGCCGTTAGTGAGTTGAGAGACCTCGGGTTCTCTAATGAGGACGCCGATAAAGCGCTTCGTTTCACCGGATGTAACGTACCAGCGGCTGCGTCATGGCTGATTGGCGAAAGAGGTTCGAGTATCTTCGAGTTGATCAACGGGTTACCAGACGGCTTAATTCTGCAAACATTGTTGAAGCAGCCGCAAATACAACGCGGCCTTTTGAATACGAGGATGTTGATCGCTTTCATCGCTATGGTTGGTCAGACTGGGAGCGCGTCTCTTTGGCTCAATTCTCCTCACGGTAGTCCGCTGCTGTCGCAAATATCAAGGACCTATCACTCGGAGAAATATTGTCTCGCTGTGAATCAATTCTCGCAGGAAAGGCGCGAGCATTCGTCGTCAACGCCCTCAACGTCGCGACAAAGGAACTGATTTTTAATTTTGCGTTGATTTGAGTCATTTTTGAATAAATTTTGTTGTTATTTTATTACTGCGGTGTTTTAATGAATTGAGGATGGTCACATAATCGCGATTCCATCATTTCCGTATTGATGTGGTTTAAACTAGAAATTGTCACCTATGATAATAATATCAACCAGAGAAACTCGGAGATTGTTAAGAATTGAGAATAATCGCGCATCGCCATATTGAGAATAATCGCGCATCGCCATATTGAGAATAATCGCGGGGAGCTACAAATTTGCTTGCTTAACTGTTTCTTACTAATTGCATCTAATGGGCATGTAAAAAGTCAGTGCTATGCTATCCCCAGTCGTGTCGGTTTATGCCATTGGATTGTGAGAGTAAAGAGCACACCTGTGCTCTATGAAATCTCGCATAGATGGCTGATCTTGTAAATATCGGCCGCAGTGGCCATACATATCGGTCACTGGTCAGTAGAACACTATTATCACTCATCGCCCTGGCTGTGTGTAATATGTAGTAGTAGTAGTAATCTCTGTGGACGTTGGTGCAGGAAAGTACCGGGCCTGTATTGGGGCGGTGGTGACGTCATCTACAACAACGGGTGCGGTTGCTACGCGCAGCAAAGCCTCACTGTCCCCATCGGCGCTGAAAACTTCCACTTCTCACATTCCATGCCTGGTACCTTTTGATATATCTTCTAACTATATCTTTTGAGTTTTGAGTTTTGAACCCCCGATGCAAATATGAGGGTTTGAGTAAGTCTAAAGCAGGTTTTAAAGTGTACTAACACTACCAGGGGCGTAGCTACCGCCGCATCAATTATACGGGGTCCCCGGCACTCCCCGGGCTACAGAGGTGTCCTACCCTTCATTTGGGCCCCCCAAAAATCTTTTCATACAGGGCCCGTCTATGGCAAGCTACGTCACTGGTCACCACGTTATGTAAGTTTCCGTGTATAGTACGCGACAGGTCGACATGACAATCGGGGTGGGGATCCATATATCACCCGCGCCACATTACGCGGGCGATGTGTGCGTGTGCAGGGGTGTCCCCTCCCCTGCGTCTTAACTCATACCCGGATTGCCATGTCGACCTAACTCGTGCTGTAGTTGTATGTTCCGAACAAATGTAGGTACGTATATACGTATTTTAATTTTTAAATGTGGCTGCCTAAGAAATAAGCACACATACATTTGCTCGGAAAACATCTCTTCGATTTCTATAAAAAAATATTTTTAGGTGTCTATGAGTTTAGGAAAGTGCCGATTGTCACCTCTATAAAGTTTAGTTTTAGTTTTCACGTTTCATTAAATAAATGATATAATTTTGTCAGGGTTGCTATCAATGCGTGTTACTCGTGACGACGAAATGTGCGGCATCTTCAACATCACGTTCAAGCCGCTGCCGCAGTTCGACTTGAGGAGCGTTGTGTTTGGCAGAGTGAGTGATACAATATCAGTAGCGAAGCTTGCCTAAACGGGTCCTGTATAAAAAATGTGCGTGCGTGGAGTCCCTCCGCGCGGAAGAAGTGAAACTTCATTCTCGCTCTGTCGATCGGTCGGTCGGTCCCTCACTCACTCACTCACACACACACACACACACACACACACACACACTAACCAACTCAACTCAACTCAACTCTCAAACCAACTCTCAAACCAACTCAAACCAACTCTCAAACCAACTCTCAAACCAACTCAAACCGATTCTCAAACCAACTCTCAAACCAACTCTCAAACCAACTCTCAAACCAACTCTCAAACCAACTCTCAAACCAACTCTCAAACCAACTCTCAAACCAACTCTCAAACCAACTCTCAAACCAACTCTCAAACCAACTCTCAAACCAACTCTCAAACCAACTCTCAAACCAACTCTCAAACCAACTCTCAAACCAACTCTCAAACCACATCTCAAACCAACTCTCAAACCAACTCTCAAACCAACTCTCAAACCAACTCTCAAACCACATCTCAAACCAACTCTCAAACCAACTCTCAAACCAACTCTCAAACCAACTCTCAAACCAACACTCAAACCTACACTCAAACCAACACTCAAACCAACACTCAAACCAACACTCAAACTAACTCAAGCCAACTCGCCCACTCGCCCACTCGCCCACTCGCCCACTCACCCACTCACCCACTCACTCAGTGACGGCGTCACATGAGCGCTTTCATGACCTTAACGCCTATCGCCTATCGTTTAACACTTAACGCGTTAAGGTGCTTCATTTAACGCTTGACGCGTTATGTGATAACATTTTTGGAAGTCGCATAAGAAGTTTCATTTCAATAATAATAATAATATCTTGGGACAATCCACACACGGTCATCTGATTCCAAACTAGGCAGAGCCTGTACTATGGAAACCAGACAACTGATACTAATACTTATATACTTTTTTTGTAAATACATACTTAAATAGATAGATAAATAACACCCAGACACTTGGTGGGAATCGAACCCACGACCCATCGGTTAGCGGACAGGATGTCTAACCACTAGACCAACGGGCCCGTCATAGAAAGGTAACAGACAATGATATTTTAAACAAAAGTAAAATATCATTGGTAACAGAAGTTATATTACTTACCTACTAAGTTCTTGCTTGTTCGTAGGCACCGTTTTGAAACATTAATCATACGTACGTACGTAAAAAAGTTGACATTAACGAACTTAACATAAATATACACAGTATAAATAAGAAATAATGGTAATATCTGTAATAAAAATACCGTATCGATAGGTAAAAATTAAAATTATACATGTACCTACTATGAACCTTTTTTAAAAGCTTTTATTTAACTTGCAATGTATGTATGTATGTATGTATCTATGTATGTATGTATGTAATTTGTTCGGGTGGAATCTTGCAACTCAATTTTCACCCACTTCTAGACGTTCAATTCGTTTCAAATTTTGTACATGTGTCAAGGACCGGTGACAATACAATAATATAGTATCATCGAGCTGATCTGATGATGGAGCTCGAAGGTGGATAAGGGAACTCTTGGATGGCTACTAGTAAACTCATCGAGTTTAGGCTCATTTGATTCTTCGTAGAGAGTTGTATTCACTTTACCTAATAATGAGGACCTGATGATGGAATTGTAAGGTAGGTAATGGAACCCTGGAATGGTTAATAGTAAACACATCGAGTTTAGGCTCATTTTATTCATCTTAATGAGTTCTATTCACATTTCCTAATAATGAGGACCTGATGATGGAATTGGAAGGTAGGTGACGGGACCCTGGAATGGTTACTAGTAATCAAATCGAGTTTAGGCTCATTTGATTCGTTATAAAGAGTTCTATTCACTTTGCCTAATAATGAGGACCTGATGATGGAATTGGAAGGTAGGTGACGGAACCCTGGAATGGTTACTAGTAAAAACATCGAGTTTAAGCTCATTTGATTCGTCATAAAGAGTTCTATTAATTTTTTGTAATAATGAGGACCTGATCATGGAATTGGAAGGTAGGTGATGGAACCCTGGAATGGTTACTAGTAGACAATTGGCTAGCATCCACCGGTTACCTGCGACGCGCACAATGTCGTCTGTCCACCTAGTGGGAGGCCTGCCTACGCTGCGTCTTCCGGTTCGTGGTCGCCACTCGAGAACCTTTCCTCCCCAACGGTTATCGGTTCTTCGAGCGATGTGGCTTGCCCATTGCCACTTTAACTTGCAGATTCTGAGAGCTATGTCGGTAACCTTAGTTCTTCGGCGAATCTCCACATTTCGGATTCTGTCGCGCAAAGAAACGCCGAACATAGCTCTCTCCATGGCTCGATGTGTGACTCTGGACTTTTTTAAAAGGCCAGCAGGTTAGAGACCACGTCTCAGTACCATATGTTATCACTGGCAATACACACTGGTTAAAAACCTTCGTCTTCAGGCACTGCGGTATTTCGGACGAGAAAATATCGCGTAGTTACCGACCGACCTAACTGGATAGTTTGTCGTAGTGGTCAACAACTTCGAGTGTATAATAATAATAATATTCTGGGACAATCCACACACGGTCATGTGATCCCAAACTAGGCAGAGCCTGTACTATGGAAACCAGACAACTGATACATATATACTTTTTTTTTGTAAATACATACTTATATAGATAAAACACCCAGACACTTGGTGGGAATCGAACCCACGACCTAATGGTCAGCAGGTAGGGTGTCTAACCACTAGACCAACAGGCCCGCCAACAAGTACCGGTACGGTTGTAACATGGACATTAGACATGATCTTCGTCTTGTCCATGTTCATTTTAAGACCCACCTATTGGGAAACGCTACCGAGGTCGCTGAGCATCGTACTGAGGACGAGGTCCTCCAGCGACTTTGCCATAGTGACTATATCATCGGCAAAACGAAGATGAGTGATGTATTCGCCATTGATGTTGATGCCGAATCCGTACCAGTACAAGAGCTTGAAAACGTCCTCCAATGCGTTTGTGAACAGTTTCGGAGAAATGTCGTCTCCCTGTCTCACACCTCGCAGCAATGGGATTGGTTTCGTACTCTCGTCCTGTAGTCGGATCGACATGGTGGCGTTGCTGTACGAGCACACGTACAAACTTCAACACTTCGATGTACCTATAGTCAATGTGGCACCGCTGGAGGGACTGCATACTGTCCAGGTCTTGATTGTATCGAAGGCTTCCTCGTAGCCCACAAACGCTAGATATAATGACCGATTATACTCCTCGGTCTTCTGTATAATTTGGCGGAGCGTATTAATGTGGTCTACGATACTAAAGCCGGGAGGATGTTCGGGAGGCTGGAAGTCATCAAACCTGCGCTCGAGACAGTTCGTAAGAGTAACAGAGACAGTTCGTAAGAGTAACATGGAATGGCTACTAGTAAACCCATCGAGTTTGGGCACATTTGATTTGCTTTAAGGAGCTTCTATTCACTTTGCCTATATAAGCGGAATTGATAATAGACTTGGTAAGTGGGTGGGTGACGGGACGGAACCCTGGAACAGCCACTAGTAAACCTATCGAGTTTGGTCGTCGTCAATACTATTACTGCAATTATTCAATAATTTCCAATACTTAGTTAATTATCTATACTTATAATAAAACTGTATCAGGTCCAATTCTGTACATTGAAGATATTTTGAAAATTATATTTGGAGGGCATTCTATAACCGATACTGAGGCCGAAAATGTAATTTTTTTAATTTTTGTCTGTCTGTCTGTCTGTGTGTCTGTCTGTCTGTATCACGGCTGCGCATCACGCCGAAACTACTGAATGGATTCAAATGAAACTTGGCATGATTTGAGATCTTACTACGAGGTAGGACATACGATACTTTATATCCCGTAATCTAGCACGGTTCTTTTGGGAGAGGGGATTAAAGTCAAAATGGGTACTTGGTTATACGCTTGGTCCGATTTTATCAATTTTTCTTTATAATATAATAAATATTAGTAAGGGAACACTCATAGAGAGTTGTTATCAAGGTTTTGTAATCGATCGGGTTAAGCAACGTTAGGTAAGGTCATTAAATAGATGGGTGACCGTTTAACGCCATTTGAACTAAACGGGTCCGTGCTTCGGAGAGCAAGTAAAAAGTGGGTCCCAGTTTTTAACCGTCTATAAAAAAGGAGGTTATGTATTCGATGTGAATCTCTGTTATTAAAAGTTTAGCTAACGTAAAAAAATAGCGCAGGCGGAGCTGCGTGGGTCAGCTAGTTTATTAATATAGTAAATTGTAGATTTATATAAACAAATTTTTGCATACCTAATAATGTAGACCATAGAGGACATAATCAAAATAACAAAAACACCCATGTTAGTGCATACCTATTGTCAGCAAATAAAGATGATTTGATTTGATTTGAGAAACCTATCCAGCAATAACTAAAAAGTAAAAAATAAATTTATAGTAAAAAACTTTTTAAAGAACAAGCTTTTATTTAAATGCGCTAAAAAGAATAAAATAAACTTTTCCTTTAAAACTTTTAATATCTATTTATAACGTCATTACACAATTTATATGATATAAAAGCTTGTCGCGAGATTTACCTATAAGAATATAAACAAGAAAATTAATAATTAGATTTTATTGACTTAACATTTTCAAACTATGTAAGTACGAGTAGGGACTATAATCTCGCGACAAGCTTTTATATCATATAAATTGTGTAATGACGTTATAAATAGATATTAAAAGTTTTAAAGGAAAAGTTTATTTTATTCTTTTTAGCGCATTTAAATAAAAGCTTGTTCTTTAAAAAGTTTTTTACTATAAATTTTTTGTACATATGGTACATAAAAGATTTTAACATACAAAATAAATAAAAACTCTTAGTTGATTTGGCAAAGGTTTATCAAAAAATTATGAATTTCCTGTATTATTTTATTACCTTTATTTTTTTTATTCAATCTAGTGATGAGACAAACAAGATGTTCGCCTGATGGTATGCCACGATAGGTACGCCTTCCTTTAAAATAGACATTTTCAGTGCGCTGTCGCATGCCTGCCACCCAAGGCATTAGGGTTTAATTTCCATAAGCCCGTTAATATAATTAATTAGATATAATACCCGCCCTTCACACTAGAATATAACAATTTTTATACATAGCTGTTTTGTGGCAGACACTGCGTTAGTACCTACTTACACAGACGTTTCCGTGCACAAAAGACCTCCTAGTAATTCATGAAAATGTTAGTAGAATAATAAATATAGTCTTATTAAAGAAGATCGAAGTAACAAAATATTGATTGATAATTCCATAGATAGATCTCTGTGTCTGTGGATAATTCATTGTCAAGTCTAGAAATTGACGCTAAATACTCGCGTAGTACCACCAATCGTTACGCGATGGCGACATTATAGCCGTTGAACCTGCTCTACTACATCCTTGTCATTATTTTTGTGATCCTATCCCATCATAAACTTATAATAAAACTGCAAAATAACGTTGTTCATTAGGTGAAAATAGTATTAATATATTTAAATTTATATTGATTTAAAAACATCTTATTTTCAAGAATAATTCCAAGAAATCCTAAATCACGCTATAGGAATTTTTGTAACGGTTAGCTTAAGTAGATGTAAAGTGAACATATTAATTGGGAGTCCGTTTCTACTCAGTGAAGCAGTACTTGGTGTGGATCTGCTCTAATTCCACCCTCTGAAGCAATATGCTTATGGGGGAGCTATTGTGGATGATCCCGTTTCTGTGCAGCGCTATCAGAGCCTCACACCCATGATTCGCCCGTGAGCTCCGATCACGGACTCATGCGCGGCGTATTCCGGCCGTCTCGTCGTAACCCGACTGATGCGCCAGTCCGATTCCTGTCCAAGGTTTCTCTAGAGGAGGTCTTCTCAACCCCACTGCAGTAGAAATATCGACTCCCTTTTTATAACATATCTTCGTTTTTAACTATTTAAAACTCTTTTCTTATTGTAATTGTATTTACCTAAGTAATTAAAATTCCATGCTTACCTACCTACTTTATAAATAACGAATGATAAATTAATACAGATATATTTTTTTATTTAAAATTTATTACTTATTTGCTTTCTCATTTTCTTTAAATATGACGTCATGGCTTAGGGACATGTCAGTATTGTCACCACCATTCTCAAAGCCGCTCGATCTTCAGCTTTTGCGGAGTACCTTTTTACTATGTTTCATGACGAGTTTCATACCTACTTTTTTTGCGGGGGAAACCTTGAATAGATCCACGGGGCTTGTGGGAGTCAACCGGGGTATGTGAGATTATTACCCACTAAAGCCCCCGCGGCTGTCGCATCGGCACATGAGAGCGGAAGCCTGGGATCTGCATCAGGTGTACCTCAGTGCTTTGCCTTTAAGCCCACATTACAATCAGACGGGAAAACCGACGCAGGCAAACTGTTCTAAGTAATCCTTAGTTGTCCATATTATAGACCAAAGAAGTGAAGCGTTTAGATCATGATAGATGTAAAAAAATACCTTTGGTTAGGTACC
Source organism: Furcula furcula (assembly GCA_911728495.1). NCBI lineage: Eukaryota > Metazoa > Arthropoda > Insecta > Lepidoptera > Notodontidae > Furcula > Furcula furcula. The sequence goes on from OU452242.1 coordinate 58,438,879, forward strand.
TACTGCTGGAAAAATATACTAAATACTTAGGTAGATACTTCTTACATAAATTTGGATAGTTCATTATCTAATACTTATAATTAAACTGTAACAGGTCCAATTCTGTACATTGAAGATATTTTGAAAATTATATTTGGAGGGCATAACCGATACTAAAGCCGAAACTGTATTTTTTTTAATTTTTGTCTGTGTGTCTGTCTGTATCAAGACCACGCATCACGCCGAAACTACTGAATGGATTCAAATGAAACTTGGCATGATTTGAGATCTTACTACGAGGTAGGCCATAGGATACTTTTTATCCCGTAATCTGGCACGGTTCCCTTGGGAGAGGGGTCAAGTCAAAATGGGTACTTGGTTAAGTAACCAATTTTTCTTGACCAAGTGGTCAAGAAAAATTGATAAAAGCGGACCAAGCGTAAGTATATGGTCCGATTTTATAAATTTTTCTTTATAATTATAATAAATATTAGTAAGAAAACACAATGATGGGTGACCGTTTAACGCCATTTGAACTAAACGGGACCGTGCTTCGGATAGCAAGTAAATAGTGGGTCCCAGTTTTTAACCGAATATAAAAAAGGAGGTTATGTATTCATTAATAATAATAATAAGCCCGCAGGGCAGCTTGTGGCGAGCTGTTGGTGCATAACGACACCACGGACCCGAGTGCTCCAGAGAGTCGGTCAGGGCCCCCACCTCGGCGTGTCTTCGTCGGCCGAGTGGAAACCGAAGGGGGCCCGCAGGACTCTCAGCTCTGGCTTGCCTTAATTGGCCGTCCAGAGAGGAGCTGTTAGAGCTATATGCTCCAGGGGTGGAAGTGTTAAAGGGCATAACGCCGCGAGTAACTTCGGAGAAAGCGCAGCACTCCTCTCGACACCCCTGAGCCATTCACACCGATGTTGCTCTCTGTCGTCCGCTGACGATCATTTAGGGAGCCCATCTAGTGGGTGGCAAGTCACCACTTGCCGCAAAATAATTTGAAATAAAATTATGGCAAGTAATCCCGGCCTTTTGAAATAGCCCAGTCGCCAGTCCACCAAATGCTCAACCTCATAAACTTAGAATTCTTTTCACATACTTGCAATAGTCCCTACCACCTGCCGAGGTCAACTGCGGTAATTTCATCATTGTGGCAGTTAATCCCGGAAGATGTATTACACACCATTTACTTCTTCTAAAACGGGCCTCTACGTGTTGGATTCGTCCCCACGCAAGCCTCTAAAAGACCGGGTTAAGCCCGTGAGTAAAGAAAACATGAAATAATAATAATATCCTGGGACAATTCATACACGGTCATCTGATCCCAAACTAGGCAGAGCCTGTACTATGGAAACCAGACAACTGATAAGTACTAATACATATATACTTTTTTTTTGTAAATACATATATAGATAAAACAGACACTTGGTGGGAATCGAACCCACGACCTGTTGGGTAGCAGACAGGGTCACTAACCACTAGACCAACAGGCCCGTCATTAAAAGTTTAGTTAACGTAAAAATAGAGCGGGCGGAGCTGCGTGGGTCAGCCAGTTATTTCTCAAGTTTGTTTCGCTGGGTAGAACACGTCGAACTAAAGCAGAAATTAAAAATTAATTAAAATCAAAACGGCATAGAAATCGTTCACAACATTTAATATGAAATTGGCATTTGAAATGATGATAAATCAGTGGCCATTCGATTTTTTAAACTAGGTTAGTGCAGTTATCGCCATTAACGCCCACACTTTGGACGTCCAGCGACTCCGAAGGTTTCCCGTCATCATCGTCTGTTATTTAGGGCCCCGGGCTCAGGGCTAAGGAGCGATACTGTGGTAGAAACCTGGACCATCTCATGCACCTAGAAATGTCTAAATAAATCAAAATCCTGGTGAAAAATAGAATCACTAGTTAGGTTTTCCCAGACATGCAGGTTTCCTCCGTGTTTTCCTTCACCAAAAGCTAGTAACAATCGCACAAAGACGATTCATAGATACGTGATTCATTAAATAAATCAGAGGTGCGAGCCAGGGTTCCAACCTGCGCACCTTGTTTCCCAGGCAAGCGCTCGCCCACTGTGCTGTTACCGCATGGTCTCCGTTGATACAAGTTTTAATTCTGAACTACCTTTTGCATACTTTTAGTTTTTGCTCATACATTTACCTTGATTCCGTTAGTTTTCGCTGCAGTGAAATTTATGGAGATAAACTGAAAGCACTGAAAGTTTGAACGATTTCTGTAAATAAAACTCATACTGAGACTACAGTACTGTCGCTTTTTAGATGTACTCACAATGATTCTACACCTTTACGGTAGACTATTTGATTGCCACTATCATAATAAAATTTTCGTGTAAATTAATAACCTGTAAAGCCATTTCTAAATCCACGGCATATATTGAACCGGTTTTTTGTTGTTTGTCGTTTTGGTTTCTCGCCAACCAGGGGTCAGAGTGCCAAAATTGTTCATGATTAACTTGGCTTAAATTTAAGAAGTTTCACTTCAAAAATGTGTTAGGGGACCACATGAAGAATAAACGGGGGCCCCTTATAATTGATACGGCTGATACAGCGGCAGCTACGCCCCTGTACAATATCCATTTGAAATCCAAATATACTCCGTCAAATTGCGTCGCGCCTCGCGTGTGGCGGCGCGGCCCGCACTAAATTCAAATGTAGGGCGTTGTATGAGTGTGTTTACGGAGAAGCGATTTTTTCCGTAAACGAGGCCTAAGGCCTCGTTTACGGAAACGCGGGGCGTCGCGCGTCGCGTGTGGCGTGGCGTCTCGCGGCGCGTCGGACGTTTTTACTGTTTACGTAGCGGCGGCGCGTGTAGCGGCGCGTATCATCGCACGCGTAAACACAAACTTATAGCAATATATGATGCTGTTTATAGAGACGCGGGGCGGGAAGAGTGGCGGTGCCCGCCGCTGCGCCCGCGGCGGGTACCGCCGCGTGCAACGGCGGTGCAACTCACTTTTTAACATACAATTTTCTTCTAAAAAAAAAATCGATCAAATCATACTCCATTGCGATGGTGACTACGTCTGTGTTGCATGATTACCAAATAGACTGGCAGAAGGTTCCGCCACAGGCATCGCTTCATCGAGAATCGCCGCTGCGTGCGCCGCCACGATGAACGCCGCGTGAGACGCGGCGATGCCATCCGCGGGCGCCGCCGTAAAACACGCTCCATTTCAAGCAAACGCGTGTAAAATCGCTTCTCCGTAAACACACTCATACAACGCCCTACATTTGAATTTAGTGCGGGCCGCGCCGCCACACGCGACGCGCGACGCCCCGCGTCTCCGTAAATGAGGCCTAAGCGCTCATAGCGTGCGCGACAACGTTCTGCAATATTGGTCGCAAGTCGCGTTTATAAGTCGTCAGAGACAAGAAAAGCTAGTCGCGTTATCAATGGTCACTTATCGCGGGCCTGTAGATGCTACTATGTTACTTATTTATGTTATGTACATTGGTAGAAGCGACAGAGGTATCACTGTGTCAAACCCCGCCCAGCAAGTGACGTAGGATGGTCACAGCCCGCACGGCAACTTATAGCAAACCCGCTCCCTCACCTTAAGAGGGCCTATGTTCAGCAATGGACGTCTGCCGGCTGGTGACGATGCTGTTAAGCATTGCGGTGTTTTGCTTACAGGCTGATAGATGGCGCTCGGAACGCAGTGGTAGTTTATAATTTTGTCTTTACAGATAGTGCGGCCGAGCGGCACATACGACGTAATCCGCGAACTAGGCTCGCCGCTCAGCACGCAACCGGTGATTGAAGTGCGAGGGACCAGGCGCCGGTACGACAATGGCTGGAGGCACGGACGACCTAACTCGTTGCTAGCTAAACATTCATATACCTGGTTGAGGCGTAGCCTGGCACAGCAATAAATATTACATTTAATTTGTAGTTTTAATAGATTCGCGTGGTTACCGCGGCGCGGCTAGTAAACCTGCTGTATTATATTTTATTACGAGTTAGGTAGGTTTGTGCAGTTAGGTAGGTACTACCGCAGCGTCGAATATTTTAAGCATATCTATCTATTTAAAGGCAAGTGTAACTCTTACCATCAAAAACGCTTGTCCCATGACGGACACGACACCGGCACGGGAAACAGAGGAATGGTATTACTTTTATACATACGAGTATTTACCACGTAGACACAAAACAAAAATCTTTCGTATCTATAGATACTCATATGTACAGATTAACATTACTTATTTTATTAACTTTTTTTTGTAATGCGTACATTTTGCATACTTATAGATGAAGCGTTGTATAATTTTACCCACCTTGGTAAGTACCTACAAAAATATCAAAATAACTAATTTGACGGGCCCGTTAGTCTAGTGGTTAGACACCCTGGCTGCTACCCTTATAGGTCGTGGGTTCGATTCCCTCCAAGTGTCTGGGTGTTATTTATCTATTTAAGTATGTATTTACAAAAAAAATGTATATAAGTATTAGTATCAGTTGTCTGGTCTCCATAGTACAGACTCTACCTAGTTTGGGATCGGATGACCGTGTGTTGATTGCCCCAAGGTATTATTTGAAACTATCCACAACAAGCGTAAAGATCATGGGCACAGACGTTAACCGCTTGCCGAGGACACTCGCAGGGTGACGGCGCTTGACCTAGGCATCACTAAATGAAAAAAAAGTCTTTTTTATTGTTTATAATGATCTAATAACTATACCGAATACATGAAAAAAATCTTTGCACTGCAGGGGCGCAGCTACCGCCGTATCAATTATACGGGGCCCCCGTACTGCAGAGGTTCCGTTTACCCTCCATATGGGCCCCCTACATTTTGTTAACACAGGGCCCATCACTGATGCACTGCCTAAAAAAATAACCTGTATAACGAAAAATCTCGTATCACGGTGTTTGTACACTCCTCCGAAACGGCTCGACCGATTTTTATGAGTCTTTTTATGTATTTGGTCGTAAAGTATATTTCATCCCGCTATAAAATAGCACGGGTGGCGCGCTGCGCGTGTCATCTAGTTTTCAAATAAAACAATCATCTGATAATGTAACTGTATTTTGTGTAGCAAAAATTATAAAAAAACATTATGTAGAAAAACACAATAACAATACTGCAATAGGTACTTGATAATCGCGTTTGAGCTTACATGCAAATACAACTAGGTTTTCTACGCGACTGAGGCCCAACACCGTCTGTTAATTTATTTTTTAGTATACATTGCGTGCATGTGTACGCAGTGTGATCAGTCATTAATCAGCTGCGCTTCAATGTACACAGCAATATGCGATATGATCCTCACAAAATTATGAAATACTATTACTGCTATAGGCAACACTAACTTTACGGCTGTCATACAATTAGCTTGAGTTATTGAAAAAAACACGTTTACTACACAGAAAAAAAAATTCAAACACGGACGGGATTACTTTCAGGGAGGTACATCTGCATCTACACATTAAATATACTATTAACTAATATAAAATACAAAATGAAATAAGTATATTTTGTATTTAAATGTAATTTTAAAGGACAGCAACCCAGACGCGTTCAGTTTTTATTCAAACAGTAAACTAATAGAAAAAATGTTTTTTTTTAAATATTTTATTTCTTTCCTGCGCCCTGTTGTCGTCGCTCTCGATTTCCAAGCGGCTGAACCGTCCTAAAGATACGCGCAAAATAATTTGGCCAAGTCTCGCGCAAGAAAGAGATATATTAAAGAGTACTGTCGCGCGTGCGAAAGAGACAAACCACCCGGAGCTAACTTCACGGCAGCCGAGTTACATTGCGCGTAGTATATACCAAGCTAGATGTGCTGACGGCGGCGGCGCCACTGTCTATGCGTAACTGTCAAATGAAACGTCATTTGAATAATGGTGACGATAGTTCTTACTTTCGCCACCGGCACACTTAACTTGGTCCGGCTGTACTGTAGTTTGACGCGGCCGAGAAACATGCGTGAATTAAAATTGATTTGTTTGAGGAGATAGTACTATACATTTTTATTTATAGTATAGAATACAAGGGCGCTATGCGAAAGCCAGTCAAACATAGTATATTGTATTGCATGCAATACTTATGTATGTACAAGAAAGTAGGAAGAAATATAGATATTACATTCATTTTTATTGTAAGGACTAAGTGTTCATATAGCTAGCGACTGTGGACTCAAGAATACACAACTAAATAAAAAAATATAGGAACTAAACACTTTGAACCTTTGCTAAATAATATTATAGTTCCAGATTACATAAAGCACTCTTATTGGTTCGTTGGTGGTATCCAAATTCGCTCATGATTAGTGGAAATTCAGTCTTAATCAAATCATTATAATAGAAAATGCTGCATAAGTACACAATGAAAAACGTTAAATTTTTGAATATACAGGGTGGAATTTTATAACCCCACCCCTAAGTAATAAAAAGTACTCTAAATACTGGAGACTCCAAATTTTACTCAAAGGAAATCTACTACTAATCTGCATTCAAGGATTTTCAAAAACTCGCTTGCCCACACACTGAATCAATAAGGTGAACCATAAAGATAAAACCTCTCTAGCAAATAGATTCAGGGAAACAACAATGAACCCTCTAATGGTTCAATAAATAGAGGGAAAAGTATGAAATCTAAACTTCATATAAATCCATTGGGACAAGATAAAGCACTTTTACTCAAAGTTACATCAGATTAGTTTTTATAGGGATATGTAAAAAATTAATAATCCTATGCAACTGTAAACGAGTTAAGATCTGAGGTTCATAATACGATTTTGAATATTCTTCAAAACTCACTATTAAAAGTTACTGGAAATTAATTGGGTTTAAAGTTTAATTACTAGCTTGTGTATTGAACAACATGGAGCTCATTCGAGCAAATTAATTCGTTTACACTTTGTTTTAGTTCAATTAAATGAAGTCGAGATCCCAGGCTTTTCCTTCCATTTAATTAAGCCTGTTTGTTAAAGAGATTTGATTCCTGTGATTGATCCTACCGATTGATATCATAAAAGTATACAATGTTTTTTTTTTCGGATTTTAGCCGGTTCGATTACCGAGTACTTGTGATGCAGATTTGTTTCTATTAAAGAAATAAAGGAATGGTTCCTTAATTAAGAGTACTTCCCTCTGAGTGGGGTTAAAAGATTCCACCTGTAGAATGTCAATTGTTACAATGGCAGCTGGCGCATCAAAGCCGAGCATATTTTGTTTGGTGATAGATTACATTGTATATTAAACTTAATCTCCACTTCCTAAAGTACAAATTTAAATGCGGAACAGCTCCGCCTAATACATTTACTGCTACATTTCCCTACTCAAATCCTCGACATAGTGAGTGATTGTAAGTGATCTTCTAACTCTATATCATTAGGTAAGTAAGTATTTTAATATAAGCACGCGATGCTTGCTTGATAGTCTAATCGTTGGGAAAATTTACAACTATGTGACAGTAGTGTCATCCCATCCCAAGTAGCGTATCGCTGTCTCGCGTTTTGTGTTTCAGATATTTGAATACCCGCCTGTAAAAAAAAAGGTGTGACAAAATTATGATCGAGTGCGTGACAGAAGGTGACAGTGATATAGGAAGAATGTGTGACTGAAGATGAATATGTGATATTAGAAGCGCAACAGAACGATATAACTAGAGTGCGTGAGGGAACAGTAATAATGCGTGATAGTGCGGAACGTATACGTGATATACGAATAGTTCATAATGGAAGTGACAGTGTTAGTGAAAGGGGACGTGACGGAAGACAACCGTAATTATAGGACGTGCTGCTGCATAACAGAGGATGCCAGTGACAATGAAGTGACGTATCGGAGGGTGACAGTGGCATTGAAAGAGTGCGTGACAATTTGTGACCGTGATATTACAAGTGTTTGTGACGGTGATCTGGAAAGTATGCGTGCCGGAATGCAACAGTGATGCATAAAGTGTGCGTGACGGAGAGCAATAGTGATGAAGAAGATTGCATGAGAGATACAGGAAAAGTGACATTGTAACAGAGGAATGACATGAAGAAGATTGCGTGAGAGATACAGGAAAAGTGACATTGTAACAGAGGAATGACATGAAGAAGATTGCGTGAGAGATACAGGAAAAGTGACATTGTAACAGAGGGATTGTGACATGAAGAAGATTATGTGAGAGATACAGGAAAAGTGACATTGTAACAGAGGAATGACATGAAGAAGATTGCGTGAGAGATACAGGAAAAGTGTCATTGTAACAGAGGGATTGTGACATGAAGAAGATTGTGTGAGAGATACAGGAAAAGTGACATTGTGACAGAGGGATTGTGACATGAAGAAGATTGCGTGAGAGATTCAGGAAAAGTGACATTGTGACAGAGGGATTGTGACATGAAGAAGATTATGTGAGAGATACAGGAAAAGTGACATTGTAACAGAGGAATGACATGAAGAAGATTGCGTGAGAGATACAGGAAAAGTGTCATTGTAACAGAGGGATTGTGACATGAAGAAGATTGTGTGAGAGATACAGGAAAAGTGACATTGTGACAGAGGGATTGTGACATGAAGAAGATTGTGTGAGAGATACAGGAAAAGTGACATTGTGACAGAGGGATTGTGACAGTGATATAAAGTATGCGTGACTGAGAGCGACAGTGACATTGAAAGTGTACGTGTCAAAGCGAGACAGACAGCGTGCGTAACGGAGCCTGTCAGTAATGTGAGGGGGCTAAAAGCAAAAGCGCCACCGTCCATTTTGGCTCAAACTGAACTAAGAATGCCATCTGGTAGAGTATTTTGAAACCTATCGAATGGTTCAACTCGTTTGAATACAATGTTAGCACAATGCCATAGAAAAACGTGTTTAAAAAAAAATGAGAAGCAAAAACGACACAGTCCTTATCAGTGACATTGCAAATACGCTACTGTCCAAATTGGCCAATCACAGTAATCACAGAACGGTCGGCCATGACACTTTTGTATTGGCGGTAGGTGATTTTTGTAAGTATTAGGTGCAAAAGCGCCACTGTCCAAGCGTTTTAATGCAAACCTTACACTGTCCCAACGCTCAGATGCAAAAATAATACTGTCCTGTAATCAATTTTATTTTTTTCCGTATAAATATGCTTGTTTCCATGATTTGAGTGTTATTAATAGCCACTATAGTGGTCTATGATCTTAGATAAATCAGTTATCTGATTATTTTTAAGTCCCTATAAACGATAAACGTTTTTGCTACTTTTCGCCAAAAAATAATCTTGGACAGTGGCGCTTTTGCTTTTAGCCCCCTCGTGTAGTAAGTGTGACGGAGGCTGAAAATGCTATTTAATCAGCAGGAAAAATATTATCAAATAAGTCTATGATTATTACTGTGTGTGTGTGTGTGTGTGTGTGTGTGTGTGTGTGTGTGTGGTGCCGGGTTAGAATTGCAGCCCCCCATCTCCTCTCGTTGGGTGTCGACTAAACGAGAACAGGAAGACGGCCAGCAGCGTTTTTTTTTTTTGGTTTTGGATCACCTATACTGCGATCCCCAAGCCACCTGCTAAGGAGGCTCTAAGGGGAAGGCCTTTGTTCAGCTGTGGAAATCTATCAGCTGCTAATGAAATGAATGATGTGTGTGCGTGTGTGAGAGAACGAGATAATGTATTTGTGTGTGTGTGAATGGTATACTGACCATATGGTTCTGGGCGCGTGTCCCCAGTCGCGCGGCACGGCGGCCAGTATGCGCGCCAGCTCGTTGCGAGGTAGATGTACGTCGGAGAAGACGCGCGTGACGCGCACGTCGCCGGCGCGCGGCCAGGGCGCCTCGCGCGCGTTTTCCACAACTAGCTCCACGCGCAGCGACACCTCCCACACGGAGCGCAGCGGGATGTTCGCCACCTGCCGCCGACGGATACCATACATACCACTGGATTCATCTTTTTAAGTGACTCAAAAAAAGGAGGTTCTGTATTCGACGAGTATGTAGGTAATTTTAATAAAAATGCGTAATATTCACATAATTATGTTAGTATACGTAGGCATATAAACAAATGTACCAAATTTCATGAGTGTATGTATGTAGGTTTGTCCCCGTATTTATCAGTAAAAGACCGATTGCAGTAATTCTTTTAGTAATATTTTCTTTTAAACTCAGGGATGAGTACAAGTTTCATCTAAATCGGATTTATTCTAATAATATTATGCTTTACAGTAGAGTTTGTTGATTGACTTGGGAATTTGTGTGTTTGAGGAGCGAGGCTGCTAGAGGGTGGTACCTTGAGTGCGAGCGTGCCGTCCTGGTGCAGCGCGTAGGCGAGGTGCGCGCGCGCGTCGTGCATTGCACGCGCCCAGCGCAGCGCGACGCCGGGGGCAGGGAGGGGGGAGCGGGGGAGCGAGGCTGCTAGAGGGTGGTACCTTGAGTGCGAGCGTGCCGTCCTGGTGCAGCGCGTAGGCGAGGTGCGCGCGCGCGTCGTGCATTGCACGCGCCCAGCGCAGCGCGACGCGCGCGACCGCGGCCGCGCGTCGTAACAACGCGGGGACTCCCCCCGCGGTCGTCACGCGACCGCACATGTATCGCATCGTCTCGCACGCGAATCGCACGCACAACGCAGCCACCGGGTTCTTCTTGTCTGCCGACCGATATGTACAATTAACCACGGTCCTACTTCATCATTCCACAACTGCTGCCTATGAGCAGGCGTATCGCGTACATACAGGGCCGTGTCGTCATTAAATTGTTTACTTTTGAAAAAATCTAAAGCATACTGTCGACTATTGAGTTTCACGCTATAATTCCGATAGGATAGATAGTAGCATCAAATCAGAACAAAATTTAAAGCAGGCAGTTTAAGATATCTATTTCAGATAAAAAAATATTAACGAAGAAAAAATCTACTAATATGATATTTGTTTTTTTTTTTAATAAAACTAATTTTACGCGCGTTTATAGGGGTATATTTTTGATTTTTTAACTAAAACAAATTACATAATCACAGGCGGACTGAGGCGGTAGATGTCTACTATACGTTACATTAAAACATAATTAATTTAATAAGCTTTAAATAAATAAAAAAATTAAAAAAATCAGAAGTGGGATATAACAAAAGTTTCAGAAGTAACCCACCTTCTTGTATAATCTCGACGGCGATGTCGTGTACGGGCGTATCGGCTCGAACGCGCGACCGCGCCGCGTTTCCATGTTGGTGCGTGAGACGTACGCTGAGCCGTAGCCGCGCGTGAAGCAGACGGAACGTCCACGTGTCCGCCGACGAAGACTCCCACTCGCACTCGTGGCTCCTGCACGACAAACGCGTATTCAACTGGGCGCCTACTACGGTCTTGATAGTTAACGAAATCGATCAAATTGTCTTTTTTCTCCCATTCAATACCGTATATTATGCTCATTTTTTATAGTTACCGCTAGAGGCTGGTGTGGAGAAAACTGACAGTTTGGTCGATTTCTATAACTATCAAAACCCGCACTAGATCCCCTGATGCGCACGTATATACTAGGAGACCATTATCACAACGTTTGAGACGTTTAGTGTGATCACCCCCCGTTCATCTCACTTATTCTAATACTGTTATAGTATATTATAGTATAGTAATAGATCGATGCTTGCACAACCATTCAGTTAGTCATGTTACATAATACTGAATTTCTAGCAATTGATATTGAAATAATCTAGTTGTGATACCCCCTTCTAGTAGTTGTTTGCTTGCATCAAGGTGTATTCAAGGCTCAAGAGGCTAAGCTAGTGTGCTTTACCATCTCCGATTGCGTTGCCGCTTTTCGTCTGGTTGAACGACACCACAACAAAACCACAACAATCTACCTAACGATTTTCTGTCAGAAAACTGATATTAACTGTCTTCAGGGAAAAATAAGGATAAGAACACTCACCCCATGAAAGGCAGCATGTCGATCTTCGCGACGACGTTCACACTGGACTCGCACTCCGTCACCAAATTCTTGGAGCTGAGCTCGTTTATCAACTCCGGATGCCAGTCGATTCGTGAAGACTCGCTTGCAGTCACACTACTTACACCCCTAACCTCAAGGACCTTCGCACTAGCGTTCGAACTGATCACGTCTATGCTTCGATAGTCCTCGCTATCCGATTGAGTTTTCGGCCCAACACTAGAGCTGTCCGATTTCGGAATATCAACCATCATTTTCTCGGGAACGTATTCTGTGATCGCCTGTTGCACTGTATACGTAGGCCGCCTAGGTTTACTTTTCTTTGGCGATTTTTTCCCTTTGCTTTTCTCTACGTCTACATCCATCTGGGTGATATCCTGCCCGGCGGCCAGGCGGATCAAAGTGGCCTCGGACGCGTGGTGCATGTCTAGGGCCGCTTTAAATACGTTCGGACTCTTGGACAATTTCTGAATTTTCTTGTTAGGCTTCGGTGTGATGTCCGCGCTCGCGATAGGCTTGCACTTATCACGCACTGTGGGGCTATAGTTGCGCTTTCTAGCTTTAGCATACGACGTATCTATAACTTCATCCTTGACAAGTTTCTCTGGAATGACCACTTGTTCTTCATTCTTGTATATGACTTGCAGAGGCGATAAAGCTGTTGTTTTCACGTCTTGGCTGTCCTGAGAGGTTTTCGTCTCCAGGTCAGCGTCAAACGCACTATTGGTAACAGCGTCGTCGACCAGCGTTAGCGACGAGCTCGCCTGCAGCAGCTCCTTATTGCCTTTCATGGCTATCATCGTGTTCACCTCAATGTCCTTCACTTCCATCACTTTCACGTCTACGGACTGGTCTATGGACAAAGTTTTGCTGGTGTTGGACACAGTGAACGGAATCACGCTATCGGAGCACGCGTCGCCCTCCATGCCGTGTGACAACCGGCTTTTGTTGTACTGCATGGAGACTCTCTCTACTTCGTACTCTCTGTCCGGATTCACCCGGTCCGAAGACGACGGATAGGACATTCTCTCTGCGGACTCGTTGGGGTTGTAGGTATGCGCGTCCGTATAGTCCATGGGCACTAAGTGTATGTTATTCAACGGATTGTTAGGATCGAAGACCAGGACATCTTCGGGCACGACAGATGATATCGGCCTATGAAACGATGTGGCTCCTCTCGAATCCACTTCGAAGGACTTTTCTGAGGCTTTCGTCACGATCCTCCCGCTTCTATTGCTCGACATGTTGCAGACTGATTCCGGGTTCGAATACACTTCGGTGTCTATATCGATTTGACTCGAAGTCACTATGTTCGCTTGTATCTGCGTGCTACACGTCGACGTGGTCTTTTTAACGCTTCTATCGAGGCCGGCCGCCTCGTACGGCAGTACGTCCGCCATTGGCTTCACCAAATCCAACATCAATTCCTTGATCCCATCCGAAACGTCTTTCAAATAGCTGGGGATCACTTTCGCTTTGCTCTCCTTCATGTAAGACGTCTCGCCGAATGCAGTCTTCTTTAGCGGTGACATTTGTACGTCGCATTTGATGTTGGACTCGCTCAGTGACTCATCTTCGAAATGTAGAGTTTTTACGACCTCGTTGCTCTTACGTCCGGATTTCTTTAGAAGACTGTGCTCTGTGGGAATGACGTTAGTGTCCTCGGTCTCGTTGGCGTCCTCCAGCTCTATCCTCGATTTCTGTAGCACCGCATGTGCCATTGAAATGCTGCTCAACAAGTCTTCTCTGCTTAGAACTATCGACCTTCTGTTCGGAGCGTAGCTGAGCCGCTTAGGCACGATCACTTCACTATTTTTCTCTATAGCTGGTACCGGTCCCGGCAGGTCATCCTTCTCAATGTCATCCTTAGTTTTATCGGTTAAATTTGACAGCATATCGAGTAGTTCCCTAGTGTCGTTCGCGTTTTTAAAACTTTTACTGCCCAGGGCGTACGATTTGTTAATATTCTCATCGTTCTTTGTACTATTTAAATTGGGACTCAACACTTTTTCATAGTGCCTGTTCTTTGGCGGGGATATCTTATCGCACGCTTCTTGGTATTCAGTCAATCTTCTTTTAATTTCGGGTATAATAGCGGGAATCTCTTCCTTGTATTCTAAAGCTGGTGAATGTCGATTTTCTATTTCCGGGCTTCTAATGTCAAGGTTGGGTAGTTGGTTTATATTGCTCCTGTTGATTGTTTGCGATTCCTCGTCGCTATCTTTTCTGATGAAGAAGAGACTCTCGCTGGACGTGTTTTGCACATTCTTACCGTCCTCTGCAATCGATCGAGTGTTCGAATCAATTTTAGCCATTATACTCTTGTCGTCTATGCCGCTTTCTACCGATGCGTCCGACATATCGAGCAATTCACTTAAAACAGACTTTTTACCACATTGAAAATCTCCTAAATCATTGTTATCCACACCTTTGTCTTCATCTACATCCATCGATGTTCTTGACATTTTGGACTCATTTGGATCGCTCTTAACATCATCTCTAAGACTTACGTCCTTTATAAAGGTCAGCATATCGCTAGTTGGAGTTTCTTCATATTTGATGAAATCAACTGATGCTTTTAGTTCAACGTCTCGATTGACTTTGGTCGATGACGCTCTGACGTCACTACTACTAGCGAGCTCTGGGTTCTCGCTCTTGGAATCACCTTTTTCTGTCCTCTTTTGTTGCAGTTTGAGCGCGCTGTGTGTCGTCGCAGTTTGGTAAACAAATACACCTTGAGTTGCACTCGTGTCTTGCACCGATAGACTTGATTGTTTCTCTTCAGACTTTTTAAGATCGTTTTGTAATGATACTATCTCAGCTGGGATGGGTTTCGTCATAGTCAAATTTCCTGTATCTCCAAAGTTTATTGCATGTTTTTCTGTGACTACATCTATCAGTGCATTTACGGACTCTATGATTGACATTTCGGCATCTTTATCTTCGTTTCCAAACAAAACAGTCAGTTTGGAATTGTTGCTTAGTGATTTTTTATTAATATTTTCCTCGTCTTCCTTTGTTTCCATTATATTCTGTTCGGTTCCAGAATCAACGTTATCTAGTAACATATTTAGTGGGAGCATTTTTGATATTGCAATATTGCAGTCATCATTACCAAAAACTACAGTCTTAACCTTCTCATCTCCTTCTTCGGTGATTACAGTCTTATAATTAGCTACTGCTTCCTCAACATTTGTCTTATCATCCTTCATTATAACTTCATCATTGGGTTGCGTATCATTTTGATTCATATTCACTTGTTTTATATTGGTAGGAACTGCTTGAGTTATTGAAACGTTTATAGTGTCATTTTCATATACAATTTGTCTAGACGTTTCGCGTGCAACAACACTAACAATATTAACAGGCAATACTTGAGTCATAGACATATTCTCAGTAGACACTACAGTCTTGTTCTCATTATTATTCGGTACAGTTTGTGTGACTGAAATGTCAATATTATCATAATGTATTGTTTGTCTCTTTCTTGTAGCTTTTTGTGGTAACACAATGTTTGTAGGTAGTACTTGAGTAAATGACATATTACCATCATCAAATAATACAGATTGTCTTTTCTCTTGCGTACTGCCGGGCTGGAATATATTTGCAGGCAGTGCCTGAGTAATAGAAAGGTTGCCATCATCATCTTCAAATACCACTGTTCTCCTTCTTGTACTGTCTGGAATGATATTTGTCGGGTCCGATTCCGATTTTCTTTCCCCTTGCATGTTATCAGGTAAGATTACCACATTCTCAGTATCAAACACCTTTCTTTTATCATCTTGTAGAATTATATTGGCTGGAGCCATTTGAGTGACTGAAATGTCACCATTATCATCATCGTAATGTATTGTCTGTCTTCTTCCTGTAGCATTTTGTGGTAAAATAATGTTTGTAGGTACTGCTTGAGTAAGCGACATATCGCCATCGTCAAATAATACAGATTTTCTTTTCTCTTGTTGCATACTGCCGGGCTGGAATATATTTGCAGGCAGTGCCTGAGTAATAGAAAGGTTGCCAGCATCATCTTCAAATACCACTGTTCTCCTTCTTGTAGTGTCGGGAATAATATTTATCGGGACCGATACCAATTTTCTATTCTCTTGAATGTTATCAGGTACGATTAACACATTCTCAGTATCAACCACATTTCTTTTTTCATCTTGTAGAATTATATTGGCTGGTGCCATTTGAGTGACTGAAATGTCACCATTATCATCATCGTAATGTATTGTCTGTCTCCTTCCTGTAGCATTTTGTGGTAAAATAATGTTTGTAGGTACTGCTTGAGTAAGTGACATATCGCCATCGTCAAATAATATAGTTTTTCTTTTCTCTTGTGTACTGCCAGGTTGGAATATATTTGCAGGCAATGCCTCAGTAATAGAAAGGTTGCCAGCTTCATCTTCAAATACTATTGTTCTTCTTCTTGTAGTGTCGGGAATAATATTTGTCGGGACCGCTTGTGTTATAGACATATCAGCTTCAATATCATCAAATAACTTAGTTTGTTCTTTATTATCCACAAAAATATTGGTTGGAACAGCTTGTGTTATAGATAAGTTACCATTATCATTATCATACGTAACAGTTCTGTTACCAGTATTCGTTAATATCTGAGCAGGTAATGCTGGAGTCATAGATATATTACCCGCGTTATAAATAACCGATCGACTGTTGTCGCTCTTCATTATGCGATTAGAAGATGAAGCTTGCGTTATTGACATGTCACCTGTATTGTTGAGTATTGTATGCCTTTTAGATGTTCCCAGATTGTTTATAGGTGCAGTTAGATCGTTTCGGGCGAAACTGGAATTCGTTCTAGACGTCTCAAACCTAAACGGCTGTGGATTATCCACAAAATTGGGTAGATCATCGTCCACATTCAGTACTATGCTTTTTCTCAATGGTGAATCTTGAAGCAAATTCGGCAGGAGGGTCTGTCTGTAATTCGTATCTCTGTCGGGTTGCAACGTCACCCTTTTGCCGTCGAATACTAGCACCTGATCCGGCTCATCATTCAGCGCGAAGTTTGCGGACTCGCGCGGAGTCGCGTACGGGTTCACAGCAATGTTTTCCTTGTCAGCGACCCAATCTTGGCTCACACTATTTTTTTTGTTTACAGAACTGCTTTTGGACAGGATTTGGAGTTTAGGGTTGTCTACAGTGTCTGTAATTGACATATTCGAGTCTTCACTGTTCAGCGCGTCGTGAATCTTGTTAAATTCGAGCTCGATGAATTCGGACATATTCGGGCGGGCTCTGGCCGGGCCTTGGCACATACCGACTCCTGGGGCGCGTTGTAGATCCCTCTGTATCTCGTCGAGATCGTCCTCCTCACCGATCTTCTGTACAACAGAAAATGTGACGTCTATGCGGCCAGACATCTCGACCATTGACGGCGCGGTGAACTCATTTCCAAATACTCTACTTTGGTGGTCCGTCATGACGCTTAGCTCGAAGTCATTTTTGGGCGCCACCAGCTTCGCGTCGTTGGTCTCGAGATTTTGTGTTATGTTGAACGAACTGTGCGGGCCTGAGTCGAGGCTGGGCATAACGTCAAAGGCTTCCTCTTGGAACTGCTGGTCAAACATATGGTTGCCTAAATGGCCGACGGGCTGCCGAGACGCGTGCGCCTCCTCGTTGCCCGACGACTCCAGCGATTTGTGGTGCTCCTCATAGAAATTCTTCCATGTTGTTGTCGCTTCATTTGTTATGAACTCTCTAGAAATAAAAACAAATATTGTAAACACCTTCCTGTCTACAGTTATGTAAAATGAAAACATGTGGTAAAATAATGATTTAAGGACTTCTACAATCATTTTGCTACGCAACTTATATCTGCAGAACACGGTGGCCACAGAGAGAGATCTACAAATATGTGGCGCCCTTCTGTTCAACTCCCGCTGTTCAACACATAACAACATTCTAATGAAAGAACAATACAAACATCAAAACGGCCATCATCGAGTGCTGCAGATATAGTAGCAGTAGTATTGAGGTGTAAACGAATTTGTGATCGGTGTTAAATTGATTCAGAAAAAATACTAACGCGATGCCAGTTCGGTGTGAGAAGCTGACGCGGCGGCTCTTAGTAGTGTCGGTGGGTGTCGCTACATTAAACTCCAGCTCAGATAAGGGTGTGCGCGGCGGTCGTTGGCTCTTCAGAATCGACGACCGGCGCTTTCTACTGTAGGTTAAAAATTCAATACTGTTATGGAGTAGCAACCATGAGCCAGGTGGACCGACGACATTGTGCGAGTTGCAGGCAACCGATGGATGCAAATGGCCAACTGTCGTTCTTTGTGGAGTCTCAAGGAGGAGGCCTATGTTCAGCAGTTGACTGTTGAGTCTTCTGGTTGGTGATGATGACTCAAATATGGCTAAGTTTTATTTGGTAACCTGTATCTGTTTCACTGATGGGCAATGGTCTACTCTTAGGGGTTAGTTAGAGCATAAATCACGAAGTGGGTCAAGTTGCAGATCCACCAACAGATTTACTACTTTATTTATTTAATACATAAGGCCTCCAACAAAAGATATGCTTTCTTCAAATAAAAAAGATCATTGAATGCACAAAAAAATATAATCACAGATTACGTAATACAAAATACTCCAGATATATAAACAGAAAAGTGGTACTAAATACTATTATTGAATGAGACACTATTTGAATAAATTCTATACTTTCCATTACTGTAGCAAATGCTATAATGGATTAGGTAACGAACCATAGAGAGTGATTCTGCCAAGGCCAGGCTGGAGTTCCCATTAGAGATTATTTTTTAAATTATAAATATTCCTCTAGTTAGCATAAATAAGTCATACTAGTTCTCCAAATGAATTTTGATAGCTCTAAATTTTATGTGTTTGTTTGCATCATCAGTAATATAAAAAAGATATTCAGGGGGGCCCAAGCATAAGTGTAAAGAACAGAATATGGACTATGTGGTCTATGGTTTGGACTTCCTTACCGCATTCATAAATAACTGAATCTTTCCACCCCCATTTGTAAAGCATGTAATTTCATCATCAATTGCCAGTTCTGAGCCTATTTAAACGGCACCACAACTTTTGTGTTGTCTGTTTCCACTGCTCGGCTACAGCGTCATAGTATTGTAGCAGAAATACGACCATGTCAACATTATGAAGAAATTTGTACAATACTAATAATGAAAGTTTCAAATTCCCAGATCCGATATTCAGAACATTGTAAAGGTTAAAACATGGAGAACCACACGACCACACAGTTCTTTTAAATGTGATGTTTAAGGTAAAGAGCTGCCCTCATTATTATCTAATTATACTCAAGACAGCAACTGCCAAAGCACTTTTATTTGAAAGTATGCTTAGAGCAAAAAGAAATCAGTTTATAACAAATATTAAAAAATAAACTTATAAATCAATATAAACATAAATTACATAAATTACAAATAAAATAAAAAAATAAATTTCTTGGTGTATACCTACCAACACACTTAGCTTATTAAGCATCATACAAATGTATTAAATATAAATTTACTCTCACACACACGCACACACACACACACACACTGCACAACTCATACACACCACATACAGGCATAAGAGACTACCTACTACATTGTTTTTATTCAGTAAAAGTTATTTACTTGTACCTATGGAAGAGCGTGTCTCCCACAACACAGGGTGACCTAATGTGGGAGCGCAGAAAATTGTAATTGTTAGTTATTTTTCTGAATAAAGATATTTTCATTAAAGATATTTTCATTTCATTTCATTTCAATATATTTTTTTTTGGAACCATGCACTTCCATACAACATTCAAGATCAAATAATTTATTTCAGACATCTCAAAGTCCATAATTATTCTTATCATAATATTAATTAATTAAATACCAGCAATTAAAATAAATAATAAAAATTAATGTGTACTAAAATACTGGTCTGAAATCCACCAAACAAGTGGTGCTCTTTATAATATTCAACAGGGAACATCCTTATGAAGTAATATAGTAAGTCAATGATAAACACCAAGGCGCACTCCAGAGCCGGGCAAACCGGACATTTGGCTTGGCTGCAAAAATTTGATTACAAATATGATTAAAATCTTCAAATTCAACTTTTTAAACCTAATATATGAATTAAACCATTTGATTGCCTGCAGCAGTCTTTACGTGTGAATTTTTGAGGCAGCTGGTCCTAAGTAACTGACAGATGTTTGCATATTTGCCTTAAAAGTTAAGCAAAGTTTTCACTAGACATACACTACCTATGCAAAAGGTCCGCATTGGTACTTTTTTATTTCCTTTTCTCTTTTTTTTGTTTGTTTTAAAATTTATTGAATAATATCACTAATTACTTAATAGTCTCCTGAACTAAGGTGTTAGCCCGTATCTCAGGAGATAGTTCCTTCATATTAATTTACACACCATCAACTATCCATATACATATTAAATATTCATCATCAAATCTAAAAGGTTGTCTGGGAGATTGCTGACTGCTATTTGTACTTTTTTTATGAATTTATGGATGTTATATTTTTACTTTTTTACTGAAGGGCCTGTTAGTCTAGTGGTTAGACACCCTGGCGTCTGGGTGTTATTTATCTATTTATGTATGTATTAGTATCAGTTATCTGGTTTCCTTAATAGTTTGGGATCAGATGACCGTGTGTGGAATTGTCCCAGAATATTATTATTATATTATTACTGTAATGTTGATGCACAATAAAGATCTATCTAATATAACTTAAAATTAAGTAGCTCTTTAAAGTTTTAGGCTCATATTACTGGAAATAATTGAATTAGCATGAACTTACGTCGCAGCGGCGTCTGATGCTTTACTTTGCTGAGTATCATCCATTTTATTGGCTAATTATACTCACACAAACCTATATTTCACTATTTTAATTCATCACTCAAGCGTAATTGTTTAATTGCTTACATTAATTTATATTATTATTTATTATTAATTTTCAATTTTCAAAACAACAGTTCGCTTGTTCACAACGGTCGCTTCCAGGGTTGCCAGATATCTGCTAACTTAATTCGCCTAATTTTGCCTATCGAGTAGCCTAAATCGCCCAATATATTTTTTCTTGACAAATTAGCCTAATTCGCCTAAAATGTTGTATAGTATATAGAACCGAAAATAGAGAGCACACTGAAAAAAAAAAACATGTAACCGTCTCTGTCATACAGCGAGTAGGAATGAGTAACTTAAATTGACACAAGCTCGCTTTTTCGAGCTTTTCGGGAACTTTGCACCTCGCTAGTTTAGAACGTCTTCGCCTAAAGGTGCAAGTTAACTCGACCGGGTATTATGTAGATATTTTCGGTCTGTGAACACAGACCCTAGATTCGTCTCATTGTGGCAGTTCTAGGCAAGGATAGGTTTTTTTTATGAACAATCCACACACGGTCATCAAATCTCAAACTAGGCAGTGCCTGTACTATGGAAACCAGACAACTGATTAAGTATAATACTTATATACTTACTTACTTTTTTTTGTAAATACATACTTACGTACATAAAATACCCAGACACTTGGTGGGAATCAAACCCATGACCAGCGAATCAAACCCATGGTGGCTAGCAGCCAGGCTGTCTAACCACTAGACCAACAGGCCTGTCCATTGCATAGAAGATAGCAAGTAGTATGGAAAGAACCTGCAGATTCCTCAGACTTCTTTCCTCAGTGACGAAAGAACGTTGGATCTACATATTACGTTTCATCTAAGCATACAAATAACAAGAAATTATTTAAGTTTGAGGTAATCCTGAAGTAGCCTAAAGCGCCCGTTCCTTTTTTCATAGGTAGCCTAAATGGCTACTGGTAGCCGATTGGATTTTTTGGTCGCCATTTGACCCCCCAAGGTAGCCTAAATGGCGATAAATCGCCTAATCTGGCAGCCCTGGTCGCTTCAAATCAAAATATTCAAATTTTGACACATTGACGGCTGGCTGACATACTGTCAAAAAATATGATGACAGTTGTTTTAAAAAAATATTACGTTTGATTTTTAAAAACACTAACAATTTTTTTAACCGACTTCAAAAAAGGAGGAGGTTCTCAATTCGTCTGTATATATTTTTGAGAAATAAGTAATGTGCAGGCAGCATGCAGATGGAGGAAAGACTAAAAAAATAATCTATAATGATGCAAAGTCAAGTACCTAAATAATGTGTACTAATCAAAGAGTGAACAATAAACACTCTGGTTATAATATTTCAATGGTTTAATTCATCGGTTTTGTTACAGCTTGGTTACAGCTTTAGGGGCACAAAATCTAACTACATGAGCAGTGTACCTACACAAAGTGGCACAAGTATTATTGCTGTAATAAATGCCGAATTCAAGGCAAATTCAATTCGACAAATAAATAAATCAATCAACATTTGTGGTCCCTCAAAATACAGATGGAGTTCGAGTGCTTTTAGTGCAATACGTGCTCAGGGTTACAGCCGTCCACTGCTTATATCCGCCTGCGAACTCCTAAGAAAGTACACACGGCGACACCTCGACCTGGACTGTTTGGACTTTGAACTATTAGAAGTTGAACGCTACGAAACGTGCGAGAGGGTGCGATATGTTGTTGTTATTTCGTTCCATTCCAACAATTATCTGTGTTGTATTTACCGAAGTTATGGTTACCTATATAGGGAGTCAGTATCAATACCGCACCCTCTCGCCCGATTCGCAGCGTTCAACTTCTAGTTCAAACTCCAAACAGTCTAGGTTGAGTTCTCGCCGTATGTACGACTTCAAATGAAGCTCACTACTTAAGCAACTGTCACCTTTTTTGTCTCCTTAATATAGATACTTATTCTAGTTTTTGACTGCATAGATGCGATGGATAGAGGCGTTGCAGTTACAGACGGTAAAACGCACAAACTTAATAAAAATCTATACAGTTAAAATAAAAACATCATAATTATCGGATGAGAATACCCACACAGGCATAATATTTATTTATTTAAAACTTAATCCGTCGGCGGTCGAAGCGTGATCGCGCTTATGCGGTTCGCATGTTAAACATGGTGCAAGACAGTTTTTTCCCGTAAATTTTACTAGTTTTTGATAGTTACCGCTAGGGGCGCTGGTGTGATATGTATGGAGAAAACTGTCCGTTTGATCGAGCTCGTATACTATCGGAACTCGTACTAGACCCCCTGATGATGTTAAACATGGTTGAGAGCTTAACTACTATTAGTCTATTTTCTATTAGTCTATTATTCGTCCTTAGCGTACTTAGCGTTAAAACTAAGTCGATAACATACTTAGGTTAGTATTAAGTACTGTAGCGTAGCCTCCGCGGCGCTGTGGGATGCCAAGCGGAGGTTACGGGTATGAATCCCGCAGGGAGCAACATCTTTGTGTAGTTATTCCTGACTGGTTAGGACAATTCAGGCCGATTACCTGATTGTCTGTAAAGTAAGATGATCCATACGTCGGATAGGCATGTGAAAATTCGGTCCTGCGCCTAACCTTTCCCCGGTTGTATCGGTCTTCCATCCCATCGAATTGTGAGTGGTTAAAGGAAGAGAGAGTGCACTTGTGTCTACGCAAGCACTTATGTACTATAATATATCTCGCGTAGATGTAAAAGATTGGCCGCTGTGGTTGTATCGGCTAGGAGGACATTATTATACTTATTTATAACGATAAGTCGATAACATGCTTAGCCTTAGCATTACCGTAAGGTAGTTAAAAAACTAAACAGTGTCGGTGTCCTGTAGCTCTCGAGGACATTCCGCGAATAAACCATAAAGGAAGTTATTATTGGATATGTTATTCTAATAGGAAAGATACTTACATAACATATATCACTCCGAGTGCTGTCACTACAAGTAGTGTTGTGTATATTGAACAAATCGCTAGCCAAATGATAATAGTGGCATATTCCTCCACACTCACTAGTCCAGACATTAGAAAATGAATCAAGCTGTACCTACATCGCTTCCATTAATAAAACGGGGGGTAAAACGAATTGATAACGATTTTTTTGGAATTTTTCACTGCATAATTTTGCTACGTTATTCCCGAAAATGTCATTTTGACAAAGCGAGTGTTGTTTTCTTTTTCTTCTAGGAGAAACTGGTGATTCTAGATCACGGTAAAAGCAGGTTTTAAACGCTTTGGTTTGAACCAAAAACATTTAAATACTCTACGCTCCAATTTAAATTAGGTTTCACGTAGAACGAAATCTGGCTGCACCGATCCTGTCTACCGGCTTTAAGTCTTTCTGGTAGACCACACAGAGAATTTTCATTCTACATGCCGATCAAGCGCATGAAAACACTGAAATGTATTTTCCCGGTCGGCCAGCTTGTACATCGGTAACTTTGTCTTTTGGAGTCGTTGACAATTCAGTCTAGATGTAAACATGATAGTGTGTTAAAAACTATGTCATACTCCACACCAAACTGTCAAGACTGCAAGTCGTGTAAGGCCTGCTGGTGAAGCATGGTGGTGACTCCAAAAAGGACGGCGGCGGGGCTGGGAGCCTCGTCCCCGTCGTGTCTAGTTCCCGGGGCATACAATGTGCCCCCCGGCGGGGCCTCAAAGGCAAAGCTCTTGGTCAATCCCAATGGCAGTCTCCCCTCTTGTACGGATGCGACAGCCGCAGGAATTTTAGTGGGTAAGAATCCCACATGCCCCGGCTGACCCTCACAGGTACAGGGGACATTTGAAGGTTTTCCCCGCGAAAAAAGGCCTGCTGGTGAACGCCTGCCTTGTCTCGTTACTATATTCAATAAAAAAGATGTTCAAAAAAAATTATTAATTTTATTCGTAATCCATTCCACACATACAACTGGACGATGTGGTAGACATAGAGGATGACATGGACGAGGACGACGCAGTAGAATCGCTGTATCTGAAATAAAAAAGGAATTTTGAATACGACTAGTCATCTGGTGGAGTCTGATCAAGATTGTGGTGGCTTAAAAAGAACTAACATTATGGTGATGAAGTTAAGTTTAACAGTGACGACGCGACGCCAGTAATGGCACAATTAACTTGGTCAGTTTATAAGGAGCGAGACAATGAACGGACCCTGCAGGTCTAGTATGAGTTCAGCAGGCTTAGCACGATGTCGGGACCCTCGTAGGGTGGGGCGTGCGGGCCCCGCTGTAAAGGCGGGCCGGTCGTCGGTGGGGGACTGGATGTTTCCCAGTTCCCCTCCATGAAGACGATGCTGGAGCGCCGCTGGGTCGTTTAGTGGGTATACCCGGGCTAGCCGGGGGAGTCCCACATAACCCTCTCGTCCCCCAACGGGAGGGTATGCGTATCGCATTATTCCCAGCGTAAACAAAAAAAAAAGGCTTAGCACGATGTGCAAATCTTGACGGATTAGTGTATCATATTATTAGGACGTAGAATCTCACATTTATATAAAGATAATGACTTTTCGGTGTTAAAAGCTATGTCATACTCCACATCGAACTGTCAAGACTGCAAGTCGTGCTAGGCCCGCAGATAGTTTACGAGCTCGATCAAACTCTCAGTTTTCTCCGGTACATTTTACAATTTTTTTATAGTTACCGCTAGGGGCGCTGGTGCGAAATGTATAACAGGCCTGTTTGTCTAGTGGTTACTGGCTGCTACCCAATAGGTCGTGGGTTCGATTCTCGCTAAGTGTCTGGGTGTTATCTATTCAGGCATGTATTTACAAAAAAGAAGTATATAAGTATATATCTAGTTTCCATAGTACATGCTCAGCCTAGTTTGGGGTCAGATGACCGTGTGTAGATTGTCCCAGAATATTATTATTATTCATTATTACAATTATGGAAAAAAAACTGACAGTTTCATCAAGTTGTGAATTATCAACACAACACCCGTACCCCTGATAAAAAATACAAAAGAACGAATTTACCTTTCCTTTTTCTTCTTCCTTGTGTTCACTTTTTTGGATGTGCTTATTTCATTACGTGGCCTTCGGGTTCTATTCTCACGTTCCACTTCTTTACTTTCGTCTGTACTGTCGTCTTGTCTGCGGCGATCGCTTTCAATTTGCCTCTTCTTCCTTTCTTTATACACTTCGCAGGAATCTTTTGGCATCACTTTCCAAGACCCTTTGCCTTCAGTGCGCCGTGATTTCTGAAACATAAAAGATTAAATTCCTTTGCACTGGTGTTAGGTGTTATGGACGGATGTAAAGACCTATTCAGCTCTATTACACAGTGCAGTGGAAAAAGAGAAAATGATTTCAGCTAAAGATATGACTTATTAATGATCTATATACATACATGTTGTATGAACCATTTGATTTCGTTTCTGCTAATCGACACAAGTCTAAATACACAGTAACCGTGATAGTAAAAGTACACACGGCTACACATCAACTTAGACACTCTATATAACGATAACTAAGCTACATATAACACAGAGAGTTGTTAGAACGGGACGGGGCATGCGGCGGCCAGCGGACGCAGGCAAGAAGCTTATAGGTAAAAGTGGAGGCAACACTCTAAATACCTAAGTGAAGACTACTGGGGCCTAACGTTCTCTTTCTGAATACATATATAAGATAAAGACAACACATCTCTCTGTTTCGGCCTTATGTTATTTAGAAAGAGTGACCACAGTTATTTTTACTTAGGTATTTAGAGTGTTGCCTCCACTCTACACGCGCCTTGTGAGACGAAATAACAATAACATATCACTAGGGACCGGATTTATATGTAATTAAAATTCCAAAATATGTACATATAATATGGACTAAAAGTGAAAATATAGGAAAATATGGAAAAATATGGGGTTAAAAAATAACCTTTTTTTTGGGAATGATAGACGCTGTTGCCCGCGGATGGCCATTACAGCTTCACCGGACAATAGGAGGCGAGCGCCGAAAGCGCTCTAGCCTTAACGGCTGAAGTAGCGACGAGCTCAAGGGCACCTCAGGGAGGCACGGCCTCGGCTTGGGCTGTCGCTTAAGAGAGGGCTGAGTTTACCACCGGTTCACACTGTGAAGCTGAGTTTACCACCGGTTCACACGCGCCCCCACTGAGAAGAACCGGCAAGAAACTCAGTGGGGTGATACACGTCGTTGAGGTCGCATGCGTACGACCCTTCGGCCTCATCGGCGAGACCGGTGTCTTCAGGTGTATGGCAGTTCTATTCCGTATTTGTGTTGTTGCAGTACCCGGATCTCATGTTTTGCAACCCCAAATGCAAAAAAGGCATGTTTAAAGTTTGTAGGACTAGCGAATGGATGGATGAAAATTCAAGGTCGTACTGTTTGGTCAAACTAAGGATTGGTACTGGCTGAATAATCTTTCAACATCGCAGTATGTAACTGGTCTCCTGTTGTAGCCTCAGTGGCGCAGTGGGAAACCGCTTGCTTTGCAAACCGGAGGTAACGGGTTCGAATCTGAGAGACCGCTATTCGCGACAGTGATTTTTTAAAGGTGTATTTATAAGGTGAATATGGGGAAAGTAGTAGTAGTGACACGTTTACAGAATAATAAATATTTTGCTCATACACAAATTGTTCCTACCCCGTATGATTTTTTTTGTGATTTACCTACGCTTATCGTAAGTACTTTATTTCGTATACATCTATTTGCTACAGTTTTTTACAGAAGTATATTCAATTTTGTAAAAATATTTTTGAAATATGCCAAAATATGGAAAATAAAAATTGCATTTTCTCATTCTAAATGTTATGATTTGTTAAGAAAACAACATACTAAGCAAAAACTATCGAAATTAAAAATATGTATTTACATATAAATCCGGTCCCTACATATCACACTCTCTCGCACGATTCGCAGCGTTCAATTTCTAATAGTTCAACGTCCAAACAGTCTAGGTTGATGTGTCACAGTGTGTACACATTATGGGATATAAAATAATAATAATTTACTTACAACAACTCGAAGCGCTTCATTTATATTTTCGAGGCTTAACAAGGGTATTTCGTGTTTTAAAACCCTTTTGTGAGTAGGAGATACGGGGTGTACCCTCCCTGATTTTTTCCTTTTGTGTTTCCTCCTACCTGCCTTGTGCCTTAACGATTTTTTTGAAATTGTTGACTTCAAAGACCTCATACCCACTAAACATTGCTAAATTTTCTGTTCGTTACGCGTCCTAAACTTAAAGATGTGTTTCTTGTTTTTATTGGTAAATAATATCATAATCAATGAATGACTTTTATAAGTCGTATCCAAAGAGGATAGAATTAAGTACCTACTTATTTCCTTCACATAGCATCGCACTGACTTTATGCACTCTTCCTTTTTTATCCAATCTAAGTAATCTTCTTTTCTATCTACTACAAGTACAAAGCTTTGCGTCAGGAAATCAGACTCAATCAGATCAGATTGGCCCTGGCCGCCACACCGTTGGCCACACCACACCGCACACGTAAGGCCACATATCGACTATGTCGTAACGGTTAAGTTATCGTTGGGTGACAATCGTCTCTAGCTGGAGAAATGTCGTGCCTCTATACTCGTAATGTAAATTTTAAATACTTCCTTATTTAAATACTTATATGAACCACGACGCTTTACACTGCACGACGTGCACGATCACAGTGCACGATTATTCTCAGTGTTGCCACCTTGCAGAAAAAAATATCACTAGTTTTGGTTTGAAAACTCCCTAGATTTCAGGATATTTTTAACTATAAAAATCTCTAGAATTCACTAAATAATTTAAAATAAAATCACAAGGTTGGTACAACTAAAAATGTAATTGTGAAAATAGCATAGAAAATATACATATCATAATAATTTCTTAAAGCTCAAATCAAAATCAAATGCTTCTATTGGAATTTCTTCGATTTGTCCGGTGAAGCTGTCATGGCCATCTGCGGCCAACAGTACCTACTACTCCTACAAAAAAAAAGGTGCGTGCGTGGAGTCCCTCCGCGCGGAAGAAGTGAAACTTCTTTCTCGTTCTGTCTCTTTCTACAGTCAGTCAGTCAGTCAGTCAGTCGGTCGGTCGGTCGGTCGGACGGTCGACGAACACTCACACACACACACTCACACTCACAAACACTCACACACACGCACGCACACTCACACACACACACACTCACACACACACACTCACACAAACTCACACACACACACGCTCACATACTCAAACACAACCACAAGCGTTTAATGATAACATTTTTGGAAGTCGCATATGAAGTTTCACTTCAAAATGGAATTTCTTCATTCAGGATATTTTTAACTATGAAAATATATTTCCTATTTTTATTAGGCTAGCTTCGTTGTAAAGAAATGACACTGATCGTGTGTGATGAAGGTGTAGTAGCGTCTCTTTATCGCTAGAAATATAATTATAAAATAATAAAAAACAGATCTGATTGATATATTCCCAAAAAAAATCGTTTGATACGTTTTCGACACCTAATATTTTTTAACGATGTATCTATATTTTGATAAAAATATATTTGATGAAAATATCGATATATAGAAAGAAAAAATATAGTTTTTTTTCCACAAGCATAATAAAGACGCTTATAATTAATTACATTTTTATTGTGTGAGAAAGGGATAGTACTACTTTGCATAGAGTTTATATTAGGTACTTATACATATTATAAGGCTTACGAGTATTTAACATAAACTTGGAAAATAATGGATAGACAAAATAAGGCCTTGCCTGTATGTACGAGTATTTTCTAAATTCTTTGAAATTCGATCAATATCAACAATCACTAAAAATCACCAAATAATTTTTTAGTGATTTTTTTTGTTGAATATCACTACTTTACCCCAAAAAATCACTAAATCTAGTGATAAAATCACTAAGGTGGCAACACTGACTGCTTTTTTTTAAGCGACAGTGTTGCCACCTCGCAGAAAAAAATATCACTAGTTTTGGTTTGAAAACTCCCTAGATTTCAGGATATTTTTAACTATAAAAATCTCTAGAATTCACTAAATAATTTAAAATAAAATCACAAGGTTGGTACAACTAAAAATGTAATTGTGAAAATAGCATAGAAAATATACATATCATAATAATTTCTTAAAGCTCAAATCAAAATCAAATGCTTCTATTGGAATTTCTTCGATTTGTCCGGTGAAGCTGTCATGGCCATCTGCGGCCAACAGTACCTACTACTCCTACAAAAAAAAAGGTGCGTGCGTGGAGTCCCTCCGCGCGGAAGAAGTGAAACTTCTTTCTCGTTCTGTCTCTTTCTACAGTCAGTCAGTCAGTCAGTCAGTCGGTCGGTCGGTCGGTCGGACGGTCGACGAACACTCACACACACACACTCACACTCACAAACACTCACACACACGCACGCACACTCACACACACACACACTCACACACACACACTCACACAAACTCACACACACACACGCTCACATACTCAAACACAACCACAAGCGTTTAATGATAACATTTTTGGAAGTCGCATATGAAGTTTCACTTCAAAATGGAATTTCTTCATTCAGGATATTTTTAACTATGAAAATATATTTCCTATTTTTATTAGGCTAGCTTCGTTGTAAAGAAATGACACTGATCGTGTGTGATGAAGGTGTAGTAGCGTCTCTTTATCGCTAGAAATATAATTATAAAATAATAAAAAACAGATCTGATTGATATATTCCCAAAAAAAATCGTTTGATACGTTTTCGACACCTAATATTTTTTAACGATGTATCTATATTTTGATAAAAATATATTTGATGAAAATATCGATATATAGAAAGAAAAAATATAGTTTTTTTTCCACAAGCATAATAAAGACGCTTATAATTAATTACATTTTTATTGTGTGAGAAAGGGATAGTACTACTTTGCATAGAGTTTATATTAGGTACTTATACATATTATAAGGCTTACGAGTATTTAACATAAACTTGGAAAATAATGGATAGACAAAATAAGGCCTTGCCTGTATGTACGAGTATTTTCTAAATTCTTTGAAATTCGATCAATATCAACAATCACTAAAAATCACCAAATAATTTTTTAGTGATTTTTTTTGTTGAATATCACTACTTTACCCCAAAAAATCACTAAATCTAGTGATAAAATCACTAAGGTGGCAACACTGATTATTCTATCTGTCATCACGACAAAGTGGGATCTCGGTCTAAAACGGCCTACAGACGGCCCTAAAATCAGTGGCGATATCGGGACAGCGGTGGTGGGGATGAAATCGGCTACTACTCTACACACGACCCTACCAGTTAGTACAGAACCGACCGTGCAACAGACTGCTCGTTGATTCGAGATGCCGCCGACACTATCAAAACAGCAAAAAAGGCATTGCCTTGGCACTTACTATGGTGCCAACAGGCGTGGGTTCGATTCCCACCAAGTGTCTGGGTGTTTTATGTATATTTTCTTATGTTGGTCGGGTGTTCTATCTATCTATGGTGGGCGTTAATAGCTGCGACACAGTTTTTAACTAATGTAGCTATTATCGTACTTATGTAAATGTTAACATATGTTTTAATTCCAATAAAATATGATTTGATTTAGATTTGATTTGATATAAGTATGTATTTACATTAAAAAAGTATATAAATGTATTAGTATCAGTTGTCTGGTTTCCATAGTACAGGCTCTGTCTAGTTTGGGATCAGATGACCGTGTGTGAATTGTCCCAGGATATTATATTATACCTTATTATACCCATTCATTCGTTCATTCTTCGCACAGAGCGGAGCGCCTCCACGTCGTATCGCCGCAGCACTCGAGCGCATACTGCGTAGAAATCAGTCCCGATTTCGCTACACACGTGCCGACAACGCTCCCTAGACGATAATCGTCCCTAAATCGGGAGCTCGCCCGAAGCGATTTCAGACCCGATTTCTAAACAATAAAAATTGGATACGATTTGCCTATACACGAGGGACGATTTAGGGTCCTCCCCACCACTGTCCCGATATCGCCACTGATTTTAGTGCTGTGTGTAGGCCGTTTAACTTGTTTATATTAAAGTACCTATGCTTCCGACGTTTGGTTAAATCTTTGGCAGATTTAGCTTAATAGTTATCCTATTATGTTATGAAAAATAAATAAATATGTATCATAAATACACACATCAAAAGTGTCTAGGGATCAACATATATTTTTGCAATAACTTTTCTCCTGATTGATATTAATTAAAATTTTCTTTAAGGATTCATCAAATAAAGTGTTTTCGTTTGTCACAGTAACGATAAACCAAGTCACCTTTGCATTAATAAAGAAATTTGCCATTTTCCTAATAAAGGGATTTTTGACATTTGAACCACTAACACAAAAGTTCGAAAAAAAGACTGAAATAACAGTTTTCTTTAAAATTTTATTGGGTAACTTAAACAATTAATAATCCGTGTTTCTACCGCGAACACTAACAACACAAGAACATCGGTTTGGCATACTCAAAATGAGTTCATCCAAATCACGCTGTGGAATGGCCGCCCATGTTCGTTGCAACAACAAAAAAAGGTCTTCTTGCGACTGGATACCCTCCATATTCGGCAGAGCTCTTCTCTGTAGCATATCCCATGCATGCTCAATCGGGTTCAAGTCTGGCGACTGAGCAGGCCAGGGCAGGACATTGATGTTAGCTGCGGCGAGAGTCTGTCTTACAACTCTTGCGGTGTGCGGTCGTGCATTATCATGCATTAACTGAAATAAGGGACCGATTTGCACTTGTAGAGGAACGATGACGTCTGATACAATCGTCTCAGCATAAATTTGAGCGTTGAGGTTGCCTCTGATCCAAATCAACTCAGTTCTTCCGCCGATCCAAATACCCGCCCATACCATGATGGTTCCACCACTATAAGGATGGACTTCCTGGCAGGATTTTAATCGCTGTTGGCGTCCAGGGGTTCTCCAGTGTCGTATACGTCTTGTATCCGGTCTCATACCAAAACGAGACTCATCAGAAAAGCACACGAAACGCCATTGTTCTTCTGCCCAATTTCTGTGTTCAAGAGCCCATTGATATCGAATCCTACGATTGTGCATTGCTATAGGTGGTACCCGTAGCGGTCTTCGGGAATGAAGGTTCACTTCATGCAAGCGGTTTCTGACTGTTTGGTCGCTAATTAAGTTCCCTGAAGAGTGATGAAGCCTCACGGCTAACATCATGGCAGTTATTGTTGGAGCTCTTCGAGTTAAGATTTGAATATATCGGTCTTGTCTCCGTGTGGTGCAGCGATACCGTCCTCCATGGCGCTCAGCCACGGTACCAGTGCTTCGGTAACGTGTCCAAAGTCGACTGATAACACTCTGACTTGTATTCAGAGCTAAAGCCACAGTACGTTGCCGGGAACCAGCTTCTATCATTCCCACGGCTCTGAGCATTTCTTCCCTGCTTAAATGACGTCGCCGCTCCATAATAACGTTGGTTTTAATCAGTAGTAGGGAAACAGTAGCACTAATAATGTCTTCAATGCGTTGTATGTTTTTATAGGGAAAATATTGACAGCTGATTTTCATCTTTTACTCGAATTTGATTCACAGTTCCTGATTCAAATTATGAAATGCACCAAAAAGAATCCATATAAATTTATAAAATCATAAATTTATTACAAAGCCACATCTCAATCTCAAGAAATCCGCTTAAAAATGCTTGATCCCTAGACACTTTTGATGTGTGTATATAATATTTTATAGTAAGTATTTAAAATAGTACTTATGTCGCAACTCAATGTGTGTGTCGCTGAAATCAGCGACACCTGTTGAAGCGTTTGTAGATTAGCAGACTCGGTGCTTTACTTATTCCTTATTATAAAAAAGAATCATTGAAATTGGTAAATATTTGCCAGGGTTATGACTATTTTTGTCCTTAAAAAGCGACATAAAGTCATCTATATAGGCTTTCCTGCGCGGTCACCATTCTTGTTTTTTCAGGAACTACTTACTTATTACTAAGCAATAATTTTTTTATGGGACCCAATCAATGGATTGAAGAATGGATGGAAGAAAGATTTTTTCAAATCGGTTCATAATTGCCAGAGTTATGCGCGAACAGACATAAAATATATATATACAGACGAATTGAGAACCTCCTCTTTTTTCGAAGTCGGTTAAAAATAAGCATAATCTACGTTTTGGTTACACCTTCTTGCTCAGTTTCTAAGTAATATACTCTTTTCTTGCTGTGCCTTCTTGTCTTGGGTCAAGGTTACATTACATTTTGAACACAGACAACAGACGAATGTTTTTTCTTTGGGTTTGTCAGTGCCATCTATTGACGAGTAGCTAAATTAAAATATTTATTTTCTTATTTAAAAATTTAATTCGATTTAACGTGATTATTACTATATATCTATATATTCTGAAGAACAATTTTATATTATTGATACAATTTGTTATTACTTTAAACGCTTAGGTAGAGAAAATGGTAGGTAATAAAAATATATTACAATGTGTTTTACATGTACTGTACGAAATTAAACGCATCATGTTAACATTAGTTTAGACTTACTTAACCATTGAAAAAATTAACTAAACGTTGTAATGTCATATGACTATCGACTGCAGTGGTGCCAACATTACTGAGTTATCCACCATTTTGGTGCAGCTGATGTTTGTTTGAGATAAAATAATTTAGAATAACATCTAAATAATATCTCAAAATGGGTTATTCAGCCACCCCCATCGCTGTTTTCACTGTCCTGTGGGGTGTGGTGGGAATTGTTTGCCCTTTCTTCGCTCCTAAAGGACCTAATAGAGGGTAAGTTTCCGTCTTGTATTGAACACTTTAAAATTTCGCAATATTACCAATAAACTGGTGTTTTACCATTAAATTTCAGAATCATCCAAGTAGTGTTGATCCTGACGGCTGCTACATGCTGGTTATTGTAAGTATTTGACTCTATATTTCTTAAAAAATGCAACTTCTACTGGGTAGGTAGATTAGACTGAAGACTTACCTAGTTTTCAATTTTTGCTGCTACATAGTCTTTTATCATGTGTAGACCATAAACTAGACCTTTAGAAAGAACTTAACTTCAATTTAACTAGATATCGTTAACGGAGAGAGTGTCAGGTGATTAGAATTTGACCTCGAATGTAGTTATTACAGTGTTTTTAAAAAGCTGTTGATCAGGTGACTCAGAATATAATTCAAGAGCAGATGTTACTGTAAAAATGTTTACGCCCTGCGTTACATACATGGTGCTAGAAAACAACCTTTCCCATCATTTATCAATCATAATTTAGATGGAATTTTAAGTTTGACAAAGTAGAGGTGAATAGCCTAATTCACCTTACAAGAGCAGTTATACACACAAGATAGTCACTAACTCTTGCAGCAATCTCACAGTGTCACCGTCCTAGGATGTTAACCTCATTTTTTTTTTCTAAATCCACACAATATGATCCCAAACCAGGCAGTCTCAATACTATGTTACCCAACCAACTGATATAATATCTATATTTAAGTATTAAATACTTGTTTACAAGATAAACATATATGTATTACAATACAACAAGGGTGTCTTGACTCCACTCTATTCCAAAGATGTACACACACATACATTTACTATAAATTTATGAGATTATTCTCATACTCCAATTACCACCAACAAACCTGCAGAAACCAGTGTTGCCTTAAGAACCCAAAACATACTTTTTCTACTTGAGAAAAAGTATTAATTGCTTTTTTAAACATAATTAATAATTGTTGCCTGTATATATAGCACCCACCCATCTCCCATTGGGTGGTTTAAGAGGCACCTTTTGTAAAACAAGAAGACTGGCAGCAGTGTCTTTCTATTGGATTATGGTCAGACGTGGTTATGGATCCTTATAATGCAAGAACACAGTGCCTTTCAAAGCAGCCACTAAGAGGTGCTCTGTAGGCACTATTTTTAGGTAATCTCACTTGTCATAGGTGATAGGTTAAGTCTTAAGTACGGCATACACGCGCAGGTATACCTGACAGGTATACCTGTGCAGTTGAACTGTACAGGTATACCTGTCAGGTATACCTGCGCGTGTATGCCGTACTTTAGGGACCTCCAGGTAGGTACCAACAAAGTGTCACATATTTTTCTGCCCAACAGTAACGTGTAAACAAGTGGTGTGTCACGTGTAAACAAGTGGTGTGTCACGTGTAAACAAGTGGTGTGTCACGTGTAAACATTACAGTGTCTGGTAAGAAGGACACCTTTAGTTGGTGAAATTACTGGATTAGTGAGAATTAACAAGTAATGTCTCAGATGGTCCATCTATATGCCGGCGTGATGCTTAAAATCAGGCGAACGTCTTGTTTGCCTCGTTACTAACTTATGTGTAAATAAAAAGACAGGCCCGGTGGCCTAGTGGTTAGAAATTCTGGCTGCTACCCAATGGGTCGTGGGTTGGATTCCCACTAAGTGACTGGGTGTTATATCTATATAAGTATTTATTTACGAAAAAAGTAAACGGGGTGCAAGGGACATCGTACCGAAAACTGATACCAGGGATCCAGTACATGATACTGAACATTCTAGTGTTGAAATTTTTCATCGGCATTTCACCCTCTGTAAGTATTAATATCAGTTGTCCGGTTACCATAGTACAGGCTCCGCCTAGTTTAGGATCAGATGACCGAGTCACTTGCCCCAAGATATTATATTATTAAAAATAAACTCCCAAACGAAACTGTGGTTGGTAGTTATTACATTTGCTCCGTTGTCGTGTTTCAGCTGGCTGTGCGCGTACATGGCGCAGATGAACCCTCTGATCGGGCCCAGACTGGACAATGAGACGCTCCTCTGGATGTCCAAGACATGGGTGAGTGGTACATGCACCTTATTTTCGCGAGGGAAACCTTAAATAGGTCACTGGGACCCTGTTGGGGATCAAAGGTATATAGGATTCTTACCCTCATCCTCAGGAGCTGGCCTATTGCCGTCGCTCGCGCGATCATACGTTGCGTCCGACGAAAATGATCGTGCGACCGTGCGTGCAATCATACTGGTAACAAATGAATGTACTATTGGTGGTCGTGCGATCACGCGATGGGACCGAATGTGGTTTCATCGCACGATGAGATCGCATCGCATCATCGCGCGAGCGATGGCAATAGGACAGCGCCTCAGTGGCTTGCCTTTGCGACCACAGAATAGTAAAATTGCGCTCGCCCCGAGGAGCGCAGTATAGCCCCAGGGAACCAGTCACGGTACTTACGGTGCAACCCCGACGCCGTCCCCCTCGGAGACGTCACCGTTCTCGACGGATGTCTAGGGCCAACACCCCATGCGTCCAGAGACTCCGTAAAAGTGGCACCTACTGCACTTTTCAAGAAGCCTATATAAAACCTAGTCGTGGGACATTTATCCGCCTTCTTTTATGAAAGCAGAACATGATTGATTAATAATAAGTTTATTTTGATTTATTTTGCTCTTACGGATCATTTTGGCACATACACAGAATGAGGCTTAGTATGTACTGTAAATACCTACTTACAGATTCCATGATTGTGGAAAAGAGTCGCTATACAATGTGAGACGTAGGTTGAGTCATCTGGGGGTAACCTAACCTGCACCAGGAGGCTTAGCACGAGGTGCAAATCTTGAAAGATTAGTGTGAGTATGACGTCACTATGACGTATTATTTCTCATTTTTGTATAGACAATGACATTTCGGTGTTGAAAACTACGTCATACTCCACAACGAACTCTCAAGATTGCAAGTCGTACTAAGCCTGCAGATGATCGTGTACAGCTCCCAGATGGCACCTTGGGAATATCTTCGATACGTCAGCAGCGGAATAAGGGAACAACTAGGTCGTGCACTCCAACGCAGGCAAATTATTCCAGTCCTTAGCTGTACGTGTTATAATGAACGAAGCAAATCGCATGATAGAAGGGAGTAGTGGAATCAAGTCATGTTATTCCTGTGCACATTTCCGAAATCTATTCTGGAGAACACTAAGCCATAATTTACTTTACTAGATGGTAGGTCCCGACACGACACTAAGGACATTTCCAGACATCAGTCTGTATGAGAACAGAAACAACAAGGCGCCGGGTGAAGACGGAATTATATCAGAACTTCTGCGAGCGGATGGAAAACCGGTACTTTAGTCCTCCAGAAGTTATCTAATTCTGTCTACTTGAGGGTACTAAGCCACATGGCACACGAGTGTGGGAGTGCTTTTTTTCATAAAGGTGATAACACCCTTTGAAGAATTATAGACATATGTCACTCCTGACCCGTATATACAAGCTGTTTTCGAGAGTCATTACGAACCGTCTCGAACGCAGGTTTGATGACTTCCAGCAACACAAGCCGGGTTAGGTAGACCACATACATACACTCCGCCAGATTGTACAGAAGACTGAGGCGTATAATTGAAGAAGAAGAATATCATTTATTTTTCACACCATGGAAATACAAAAAAAAAATAGGTAAAATATACTAAAAAAATTAACATAATATTTCCACAGGACATGCCAATAATTGGTTATTGTGTCCAGCGTTTGTGCACTGTAAAAAAGCCTTCGATTCAATCGAGACTTGGGCGATATTGCAGCCCCTCCAGCGATGCCACATTGACTATAAGTACATCGAAGTGTTTGTACAGCCACGCCACCATGTCGATCCGACTACAGGACGAGACCACGAAACCAATCCCATTGCAGCGAGGTGTGAGACAGGGAGACGTTATTTCTCCGAAACTTTTCACGAACGCATTGGTGTACGATTTAAAGCTCTTGGACTGGAACGGATTCGGCATCAACATCAATTACGAATTCATCACTCACCTTCGTTTTGCCGATGACATGGCCATTATAGCAGAGTCGCTGGAGGACCTCAATACGAAGGTTTTTAACCAGTATGTGTTACCAGTGATGACATATGGTACTGAGATGTGGGCCCTAACTGCTGGCCTTTTAGAGAAACTTAGAGTCACACAACGAGATATAGAGAGAGAGAGCTATGCTCCGAGTTTCCTTTTTGCGCGATGAACACCGGAGAATGAGGAGATTCGCCGAAGAACTAAACACCGACATAGCTATCAGAATCTGCAAGTTGAAGTGGCAATGGGCAGGCCACATCGCTCGAAGAACCGATAACCGATGGGGAAGAAAGGTTCACGAGTGGCGACCACGAATCGGACGACGCAGCGTAGGCAGGCCTCCCTCTAGGTGGACAGACAACATTTTGTGCGTCTCAGGTAACCAATTGTCGTTCACTTGTGGCGTTCATAGGGGGAGGGAGGCCTATGTTCAGCAGTGGACGTCTTCCGGCGGGTGATGATGATGAGATGGTAGGTACCTGCAATTAAACATAAACAGCTCCGACAGTCGAAATAATCAGACTTTAAAGTATCTGGAACAATTTTTTTTTTTTCTCTTTCAAACAAGCTTTGAAATTTAAATGTTGTTTGAAATATAAATTGATAGACATCACAAATAGTGGGTAAGGAGACCCTCTGAGTCTTCTGAGTCGGTATTTGACGGGCCCGTTGGTCTAGTGGTCAGACACCCTGCCTGCTAACCGATGGGTCGTGGGTTCGATTCCCGCCAAGTGTCTGGGTGTAGTTTATCTATTTAAGTATGTATTTACAAAAAAAAAGTATATAAGTATTAGTATCAGTTGTCTGGTTTCCATAGTACAGGCTCTGCCTAGTTTGGGATCGGATGACCGTGTGTGGATTGTCTAAAAAAATAATAAATAATAATAATAATCAGCAGCCGAAAGACCATATCATCAGACCGTATCATTGTAATCTTAGTTTCACGAAAGATAGGCAAGTTGCGTACATCCATGTCTCTTCCCTGCGTAAGAGTAAGATTACTTTAAGGCAGTGCCTTAAGTGCTAGCTAGTGTAGGGCCCCTGGTTTCAGAGTTGCTTGAGCAGCCCTGACTTGGCTTAACAACTGACCTACATTTTACGTAGGTACCCTCTGAAGCAACTCTGATTTAAACATCCTATGCCCTATGCCTCTAAAGTGTGCAGAATGCCATACTCAGTACGATTATGCATGGTGCATAAGCCCCATGGGGTACAAATAAAAAAGAAGAGACTTATTTATTCTAATGCGATCACAGGTATTGATAAGGTACCGTGATTCAAAGGGAGACAAGGACCGCCTGGTAGACCATCCTATCCTATCCAGGCTATGTGCTATTCCTGACTCTAAATCCCAGCAACATCTTTCTGTAGTTACTTACTGGCTAGGACAATGCAGGCGATCACCTGATTGTAAAGTAGGATTATCCATGCGTCGGATGGGCATGTAGAAAGTCTGTCCTGCGCGTGTCCTCACCCCGGTCGTGTCGGTCTTACGTCCCATCAGATTGTAAGAGTAAAGGAAGAGAGCGTGCACTTGTGTCTACGCAAGCACGCGTGCACTATAATCTCTCCCGTGTAGATGGGTGATCTTGTAAAAGATTGGCTGATGTGGTCATCACGATCATGATCGGCCAGGAGGACATTATTATTATTATGTAACAAACCATTAAGTACATGAAATGCACAACAAAAAAAAATACCTTGCTGTTATTACTACTTGCTGCTCAAACACACACACACATACATATGTATACACTCGTCTCTTAAAGATCTCCCATTTGACACCACGTACTCATAATGACGTTTTGGTGGTAAAAATATTTAAATTGTTTGAAAAAAAAAAATGTAGCTTACGTCACTCTCACGACTAAGCCGAATATACCGATATGTCATAAAGATAAGTTTACTAGCCGTTTAAATAGACAAAAAGTACAGCTCAGTGGACGAGCGCTTGCCTTGGAAACAACGTGCGCAGGTTCGAACTCCTGCTCGCACCTGTGATTTCTTTAATTAATCTTGTGCAAATCATCTTTGTGCGATTGTTACTAGCTTTCGGTGAAGGAAAAACATCGTCAGGAAACCTGAATACAATTCGAATGACGTGTGAAGTCCGCCAACCTGCACTTGACCAGCGTGATGGACTATGGCCTAAGCCCCCTCAATGAGGGGAGGCCCGTAGAACAAGGGCTGGTATTATTTATTTACACATAAAAACATAACCCTCCTTCTGATGCAGTTGGGTGAAAATATTTAGAGACGAATTGAGAACTTCCTCTTTTTTTAAAGTCTGTTTAAAATACGTTAAATTCGTTGGCGCTCTAAGTTGGCGCTAGTCGCGCTCACGTGAATCTATCCGCGTGCCGTTGTGTGGCATTGATTGCTATAGTTTCCTGTAGTATTAATGTATATTTGCATCAGTTATCTTATTGTATTGATTAACATCCGTGTATTGGATGGGTATCATTAGAAATATTTTATTTGAGTAAAAAAGTATTTTCGAAGCTTTGTAGGTTTTGTCAAAGAAAGTTAAGCAATTAAAAAATATGTTTAATTTTTTGCTCGTATGCCTATGGAGGGTTAGTTTGTGTTTACGATACTTATAATGTAATATATATTATTTGACACTACAATATACAGTATGTATATCACCGAAAATGTGATTCCAAAACGGAAGTTTCCGACGGTTGGGAAAAGTCCCATCACAAGACGCAAGAAAGCGCCTTACTACGCATGAATTTTTGCACGATGTATCTCCAGCGCTATATATTTATTCGCAGTCGGTTAAATAATAGATGGTTGATGCAGACATGCACCATTAAGGGGAACATTACATAAAATTCTTGCCTCATTAGTTGAGATTTATCGTTGTGTAAATAATATTATCGGCGTGACCTAGAAAGCTAGTCGTGGACTCGGTTAAATCGGCTTATGTTTTGTTGAAGAGTAAGACAAATTATATTTCTTTAATTCTTTATTGTACACACAAAAAAAAATATACATAATCCATAAAGTTAATGAGTACATAGGCGTGCTTATCTCAGGAATGGGTTTTCTACCAGCATACCTTTGATTAGAAAGATATTTTATTGATGAACTAGCTCGTGCTCTTTCACGTTGCTGAAGATCATGACATGATCAAATGCATAATTTACGATTCTATAAAGGACATACAGACAAACATTCATTTTTATATATCTAGATGGTTTTTTTTTTTTTTTTTTTTTTTATTTATTTTAAAATTAGTGTTTCAAAGTGGCGATACAATCGGGAATGTTAAATCAATCTAGCTTATTATAAGCCAATTCACTCTAGCCATAGACACGTCGGTAAAACAAATTTATACTTACCTTGTTTGTCTTTACAAAAAAAAATGTATGAATGCGGGCGTGATGGCTAAACGTTGACAAGCCAAATAGGCTTAGTCGAAGTACTACATTTTCCTTCGGAGTCGCTGGACGCTCGGGGTGTGGGCCCTTTGAGCGTCCATTGAGTGCGGCGGCGACTCCGAGGAGGACGGCGGCAGGGTTGCGACCCCCGTCCCCGTGAGTACCGTGTCAGGTTCCCGGGGGGCTACAATGCGCCCCCCGGCGGCGGGCTCAAAGGCAAGGCACTGAGGGGCCCCTGGTGCAGATCCCACCGGAGAGCCCTGGGGTCCCCCCTCTCATGTGCCGATGCGACAGCCGCGGGTGTTTTAGTGAGTAAGATCCCACATACCCCGGTCGAGCCCCACAGCTCCCGGGTATCTTTCGAAGATTTCCCACGCGTCAAAAAAAAAAAGTACTACATTTGGTTCTACATACATGTAGGGCCATAGTAGGGTCTGATATGACATATTGAACCCTACCAATTGGCTT
Source organism: Furcula furcula (assembly GCA_911728495.1). Classification (NCBI taxonomy): domain Eukaryota; kingdom Metazoa; phylum Arthropoda; class Insecta; order Lepidoptera; family Notodontidae; genus Furcula; species Furcula furcula. Next base: position 58,481,281 of record OU452242.1, read on the forward strand.
TGGCTAGCCACTGGTCAGTCATCACGCCTGCGTTCATTTACTGTGAATTTTTTGATCCTGTAAAGAAAAGCAAGGTTTAGTGAATTCACGCCTATTGCAGTATTTAGCAGTATATGCGAGAAATAAATTGCTTTGACTGGACTGGAATGGTATATACTTAGAATAATAACGCTGGTATATACATTTATTAGTAACTATACTAGAAAGAACCAGAGAAAAGCTCTTATTTTTATAATAATAGCTAACTGGGTTTGCTGGAAGAGAACTCACGTGTTGAGTTAAGCTTGATGTTACTTTTTTTATGTTGATATTTCTTTTGTATTTTTACTTTTATGTGTACATAAATAAATAATAATAAAAGCTTAGAAGAACGATCGAAAATTAAAGTCATCAACTGGCTGAGCCAGAATCTTTAGTAGGGCTATTCAGATTCACAGCGGTCGGCCGTTTAGAATTAGTATTCATATAAGCCTCTCCTTTACTACAATCCCACATGCTTAAAAACCCATTCTAGCCTTCAAGGCATCTAGTTAGCGATCACATGGCCGTCTATTATGCATTTGTCACCATCGATATATCAACTAGATAAACATTCACTAAAAAAGACATCTTTAATGTGGTCGCGGGGGTCGCGGTCTTATCTGTGTTGGTGGCGGAAACGTGAACTAACGGTTTTATTATGATAATGACGTGTAGTTTGACAGTTTCATATAGACAGTAGCGACACCGCTATCGGCAAAAATAATTTTGTCAGCCCGTGGCTTTTGTCAGCGACACAAGGGCGCTATTTGTATGTGCCACTTTTCGGACCGCTACTCTAGTTTAAATATTAAATCGATGTTTGTCACCAAATAATCAGCTCAAGACTCAACTCACGTCAATTGTATGCGTGTTGCCTAAATGTCCGTGTGGCTATTAGCAGCGCGGCGTTACAGCTGGGTGGTATATTTAGCTTGGCCTGGCCTAGGATCAAGGTCGGAGCAAGGATCCGCGGACACGCGGCCACGACCGAAACCGCTCTCACGATGTGAACCCGTGCCAGTAAACGATAGTCGCCACGGACGAAGCTAGGATGCTCGAGATTCAGGCCAGATAGACGCTGACCTTTTAAAAAAAGGTCAGATTAACACAGCGAGTTATGGAGAGAGCTATACTCGGAGTTTCTTGGGCGGCACAATCTGAAGAACTAAGGCCACCGTCACAACTCTCAGAATCTGCAAGTAGAAACTAGCCGATTCTGAGAGTTGTAACGGTGGCAATGGGCAAGCCGCATCGTTCGAAGTATCGAAAACCGAAGGGAAAGAAAGGTTCTCGAGTGGCGACCATGAACCGTAAGATGCAGCGTAGGCAGGGCCCACTAAGTGGACTAACAACATTGTAAAAATCGCAGGTAACCGATGGATGCAAATAAGTAACTCTCGTTCATTGTAGCGTTCTAAGGGGGATGCCTTTGTTCAGCAATGGACGTTTTCTGGCCGATGATAATGAGACCCCCTAGGATCCTCCCCTCCCCCTCATTTAAAACTATAAAAATATTGTGATTGTTAATTACTCTAGAACTCAGGTGCCGAGTCGTTCTTCTGGCCTCCGTGACTGTGTGATTTCTACCTTGTTTTTTTTTAATTTTCTATAAGCTAGTGAATCCCACCTGATGGAAAGCGGCCATACAATAGATCGAGTCGAATTTAAACAGCTGTCTTAGTATTCTATGGATTTAAACGACTATAACTCGTATCGTAACTCGACCATCGGTTCGATTTATAGTCTAAGGTAAATTAGACGATCTTGTAGAAGATTCTACTAATTATCCTGTGTAGCCTAATCGAGTTATTCATAAGTTCTTTTTTTGTTACAGGGTAATCCTGCGCCGCCTGCTACCCCATAAAGTACGCATTGAATCCATAAAACGGTCGTAACTTCGTGGCGCGACTACTAGTTATAAGTTGACTACACCGTCGAGTCGCATTATATTTACTGCTATACCTTATTAATGTTGTTCAATGAAATGTGTAAACAAACAGTGCTCTAACAGAACACATTGAAATACGGAAGTAAAAAGTATTTTATTTAATCAGCGAACCTCTATTTTAAATATTGTCTCTTGATTTAACTGTATTGGTTCCCAATTCAAATTTAAACGGCTAAAGTTGTCTCAATTTAAACTGTGTAATCAATCATTCCATAAGATCAGTTTATTGTAAAATAATAAAATCTTGTACCTACTTTAATTGTATGTGTATACTTACTTCTCTAATAATATTGTAGATAAATAAATTATTTCAGTTTATACTTTGTTTCATTCTATTACCAGGTTAATGTGAAAATTCTAGGCGATTCTCTTGATAATCTGTAGGTTTACCTACTTCTGGGAAACCAATAATTTTTGAAAATATTTGGATACAATTTGATAAAACAGCAATAAAAGAAATGGGAATACGAAAGGTGTCCTGGATATCGCTACGTAACATCAGAAAGTGGACCGGAACCAAGTACGCATGTATATATTGTTTTTCTTTACACGATCAAAATCGTAGCTATGTTTCAATACAGAAGTAATGGTGGCGGACCGCTGGACAGCTAAAGCCAATTAGTAGGGAGGGTTTATTATGTCATATTCAATCCTACCAACTATCTATAACCTCTGTATTCATATATTTTATGCTACCATTTTGATCTTGTAAAGAAAAATGGAATATAGAACAGGATATTGATGCTATGCCATATATAAGGTTTCGAAAACTAACCTACTGAAGGTTAGAAGGGATGGAGAGGCACTGAAAGCAAAGATCGATGAATATTTCATTAAATAAAGTATCGTTAATATTGTTCTCACAAAGATTAGAAAGTAATCTTGTAGCAGACCAATCTAGCATGATTGTGTGTCGGAGACCAACGGAAGTGCAGAGAGTGCGACTGTTCCTACCACAGTTATTTAGAGCAGATAAAACGAAAAAATATGTTCCTACTATAATTAACAATAATACATAGGTATGAATCCGTGCTCACAACAGGCCGCGTCACGTGCCGGCCACAAATAGATCCCTCGTGCCAAAATAACGTCACTGAAGAAATGCTCGGGGTTCCGCTCAATAACTATTAGGTCTGTGAAGGTTCAACCGTAATCATATAACGACATATTTTTAAACAAGAAGAAAAACATTTATTTGACCAACACAACTCAAAACAAAACTAAGAAAATCTAAGTTAAAGTGTACAAAAGACTGTGGGGCCAAAAAGGGCTCTCAGAATTACACAGCTTGAAGCTAGCTATAAGAATAAAGCTTATAACTACATTATTCAGATCTTATCGCGATTATGATATCTCAGTGGGTTCGCCTGTTTCATAAATTGAAACTTTGCTTGGGATTAAGAAGTCCTCAATACAGCCTCCAGTTATTTTAAAATGCTTTGGCCACGCATGGCCATGATTGCTCCACGGGACATGAGGGCGAGGGTTTTTAGAGCACTTCAGCCTGAAGAGCAGGGGAGCGACGTCCTTAGAGGATTACGGCATTAGCTTGCACAGTCGCTTAAGATAGGACTAGAAGTCTATTACCGGATCACAACGCGCCCTCTCTAAGAAGATCAGTGGAGTGATGCTCGTCATTGCCTCGCCGGCGAGACCGTTATCTGTTTGGAAATGTTGTATTTGTCCTGCTATAGTAGAGGCAAGTCATGGTCCAATCAATATGACAGTCATCGGATCTGGGCGATCTAACAATACATGGCAGAACCCACCGGTGAGCCCAGGTGTCCGCGTGCCGGGGTTTTGAAAGTGGCACAAGTTCGAAGGACAACCATAGTCGAATGCTTTATGCGACCAGCTTTACAAATACTAGATCAGAAAAAGGGTTGCACAGGGTGGCACGCGGTTGCGTGAATTTGGAGGATCTTTCGTAGATCCTGTAGGATTTTCTAGACGCCAAGCTATGTTTTTGATTTTGTGGCACTCTCATTCTGCCAGCACGGACGACAGCGCCACTCGATTGGTGGAAGGGGAGTAAAATTCGATTGGACTGAAGAACACTGGATTTCAGAGTGACGGAGTGACCCTTTTCTTTTCCTCATGAATACCATCTAGTAGTAGATCTAGGGGGTTGACTATGTTTTTTTGTTTTTGTGCTTACTACTGTGCTTTTCTACTGTTTTAGGGTTCAGCTGTCTCAAGCCAAAATCCTGGAACCACTACGGCTCGCACTCCCGCTTTAGCGGTTCCCGAGAACGTACGAGTACCAGTGTTAGTCTTCCAAGTCTCTCCAGCGCTTTATAGTAGACCCTACGTCTTCTGTGGGTGTACCTAACCCACAGACCCGTCGGTGGGTGTACCAAACCCACAGACCCGTCTGCTGGTGTAAAACACCTGCGGACTTTCATCCAGCGTCCTCCATTTTACTCATTGCGTAACTAGCTATGTGGTCACGTATTTATCACAGTTGGATGTATACCTACTTGTAATTATTTATTGCAAGATAATTCATCAGATATATGTTATTTCAGCGTTTTTTATCAGTCTTATCATTGACACACGTGATTCGATTACGTGATTGCGAGTTGAACAGACTTCAATGACACATTCCAACGTGTATTTTGCACCCGACTGGAAAATATCTAAAATTCTGTACTTATATAAATTCACATCTATAACCAGATATGTCAGCAAAATCTCAACTGTACTGATAATCTGTTTACTAAGTGGTAGGTTCCTTGTGCAAGGAACCGTCCAAGTAGGTACCACCGCAGTGTCAGATATTCTGCCGCCAAGTAGCGGTGTGTAGGCATTGCTGTGTTCCGGCGCCAAGGGCACTAGTTGGTGAAATTACCGGACACAAAGACTTAATATCTAATGCCTTAAGGATCGGCAACGTGTTAGTGATTCTTCTGTTGTTGCTAGCGTCTTTATAGGCTGCGGTGACTGCTTACCACCAGGCAGGCCGCACGCTTGCCACCTTGGCAGTATAAAAAAGTCCAAGATGGGGTTAAGCGAACTCGTAGCGCTAAGTTTTCCCACGTAGGTACTCTTGATAAACAATTTTCTCAGTAAGACAGAATTCTACAGCTCTGTCGTAAAGTATTTAACTCAAATTACAAATATGAGGAACCAGTAACAAGTTAACAACTCAATAAAACATTTTTATAGCATATAATTTTAGCAGCGAGGACCTTCAGTCGGCATGCACTTGTGCGGTGGTCAAGTACACGCGTCGTCACTAGGCTTACATAAGAAAGGGCGAGTCAAATAGTGTCCTATTTAGCGGCGCGCGCGCCGGCTTGGCTGCCCGCCAACATTTCTACGCACAAAGCGCTGTACATAAGTAGCACAAGGTCGCCGACTTGGGTCAAACTCGATATTTGAAATACGGTTATGTAATGGGAGGAAAAATAATGTTTAATTTGACAGATGGCACCACAGGCCGTGCAACGTAGTGAAAAAAAAAACCTAAACCTAGGTGACTGACGTGTGTGAAAAACTTTCAATTTTCGTTTTCTCATCATTACTTGTTATTATAATTTATTTTTCATTTGCTATTTAACACTGGCGAAATCATCAATAATTGATGGAAGAAAGCCATATTTTTGTAAAAGAAGAACCATGTGATCTAAAGACAACAAGGCTCTCAGTGCAGCTGTTTATAGACAGCTGCACTGGACTGGCGTTCGTTATTATGTCGCATAAGTAAGTACCGGACTTTCACTAGAGCCGTTTACACTGACACAAGAAATGTACATATTGCTGCTTGGCGGCAGAATATCTTACATTGCGGTGCTCCTACTGCAACCATAACGGTCTTTTACATAAGGCTTCAACCCAAAGATATTCCAGAATAAAGATAATCCTAAATCTATGGTTCAACATCTAGTGAAATTTTAATAATCTCGCACAAATGTATTATTTTCGTAGAAGGTCCGGAACCAAATTCTGAAAAAAAAATGTATTTTTGTAACGTGGTTTGTTAAAAAATGGAAACAGTCAACAGACACAATGGGGTTCTTTGAGCACTCCGGTCAGGTAAACAACTAACCAAATAAGTGGGATTCACAACAATTCAAAAACGGCCCGAGCATTCTTCAAAAGTTTGGCCTATAGCCTCAAAGAGATCGACCCATCAACTGACATTTCATCGTTATTTCTCTTCAGCATCAAGTGCCGGGAAGTCAGGGGCTGTCACATTTTATTCTTCGATGCGCAGGAATTGACTGTTGTTCGGTAAACTGTAGTCATATAAATAATTTCCAGCAAAGGCTACCGAAAGTCGCTGGCTGTGCAGACGGAATGTAAAATTACATTATATTAAATTTTATTTTGGTTTCCAGAGTAACGCTTCTGCTTTTATCGAATGCTCGAGAGGTTCTCTCTTAACACGTTCGTTGCCAAGGACTCGCCTCGCGAGTTCAATAGAATTGCATATTGGCGGCCTAGAACTCACGTCGCGAGTCAAAATTATATTTCGCGTATTTTCAAAAAATAAATTTACGTCCTAAAGCCGTGGTTTGCATGTCAGGTAATTATTTATTTCTTCTATACTATAATTATAATGGGGTAAAGTTTGTATAAGATTTTGAAAATTCTTTTAATGTTAGAAAGGAACATTTATCCCTGAGTGCTATAGACTAGCCTTGCCAGCCTCGCCTTTGAGCCCGCCGCTGGGGGCACATTGTAGCCCCCCCCCCCCCCCCCGGGAACCAGTCACTGTGCTCACGGGGACGGGAATCGCAACCCTGCTGCTGAACTCCTCGGAGTCGCCGTCGTACTCAATGGACGTCCTAGGGCCCACCCAGTCATTTTTTTTTGGTTTGCGGCCAACTCGGTGGTAACTGGTAGCGATCGCAATAACAAATTTTCCAATTTTATTGAAATTAAACTAATTTTACGGATTATATCGCGGTTTATTTTATCCGTAAAAATAGTTTCATTTCAATGTGTAATATTCGCGTAAATATCATTATTTTCCAATTTTAGTTTTCTTTATTTTACTTGATACTATAAATAATTCATTTTGCTATTGTTATTTAACGCCTTGGTACTGGCGAAAACAACACTATTTGGTGGAAGCCATAATTTTATAAAAGAAGAAGAATGCGTTTATCAAAGCACGGAGACGCTCAGTTCAAATGCCACTAATGGGCCACCCATCTAAAGACTGACCTTCCCTGACCTATAATAAATATAATAATACACCAGCCCTTGTTTATATCCCACTGCTGGGCACGGGCCTCCCTTCAAGATGAAGGGGCTTAGGCCATAGTCCACCACGCTGGCCAAGTGCGGGTTGGCGGACTTCACATGTCATTCAAACTCAAACTCAAAAATCTTTATTTCAAATAGGCTTAACGCTAGCACTTTTGAATCGTCATTTTTTAAAAGCTACCACCGGATCACAACGCGGCCTCAACTAAGAAGATCCGGCAAGAAACTCAGCGGGCTTGTCATTTTTTTACTTTTTTTTAAACATTGTATTGTTACAAATGAATCGACATTAGCGATATTGTGTCCTGCCGTTCGAAACATAAAGCAAGGGAGAAAAGAAGAAAACAATAAATTACGACAAACTAAAAGGCCAAAGGGATAGAAGTCGGACCAGTCCCCCCAAGCAGCACCCGCGCACGAGTTGACTCGAGCAGCAGCCATCACTCCCCTCAACCATTCGAAGCTAGTTAGGCTTTCTCAGACATGCAGGTTTCCTCACGATGTTTTCCTTCACCGAAGCGCGTAAAAATACACAAAGACGATTCGCACATGATTAATTAAAGAAATCAGAGGTGCGAGCCGGGGTTCGAACCTGCGCACCTTGTTTCCAAGGCAAGCGCTCGCCCACTGAGCTGTTCCCTGGCCTGCTCTAAGCCAATTGATCGCTTAGTAAACCGGCTATGAGCGCCTCCTACTAGTCACTACTCAATAACAGAGTAATATGTAAATTGGATCCGAGTGTCGTACCTACTGACTTTTAGCATAGGACTTTTACCCATGCTGCACCGAACCCGCCCCGACAACCGTATGCTACACGAGCTATCAGACACCGGTCTCGCCGGCGAGGCCGAAGGGTCGTACGCATGCGACCTCAACGACGTGCATCACCCCACTGAGTTTCTTGCCATTTCTTCTCAGTGGGGGCGCGTTGTGAACCGGTGGTAGAATCAGCCCTCTCTTAAGCGATAGCCCAAGCCGAGGCCGTGCCGCCCTGCCTGAGGTGCCCTTGAGCTCGTCGCTCCTTCTGCCGTTAAGGCTAGAGTGCTACAAATGCTCGCCTCCTATTGTCCAGTGAAGCTGTAATGGCCAACAGCGTCCATCATTCCCAAAAAAGAACCTGACTTTTAGAACTGGATTAATAATAATTGACACTAATTGACGTCCGCGATTCCGGCAGTTAGATATTTTGGTACACTTCTTGGCGGTCATTGCCCCGAGTCCCTGTTACATCACAGCCGCACTCGGTGACGCAATACTATCGATTGTTTCCTTATGTGACGTCACAAGATAGGTCACTCGTAAGCTGGGCGGCGCGCCACGGCGGCGGCGGCGGCGGCGGCGGGCGGGAGACTAAAATAATGTTACAAAGTCCAATATTTTTGCTCAAATGCCCAAGAAAGAAGGCTATGTTTTTCGAGAGAATTTATGTCTATTTGTTTGGCACGGTCTACAGCCTAAACGGCGATTTAAATATGTCGTTAGATTCGTTCAAGTAGTCTGGGTGACATTTTATCAAATAATTTTATAGCTTGTAAGTATGTACATTTTTAACGACACCGCACTTGTTCTCGATGGTCTGAATTTCAGGGTTTTCAACGAGATAAGCAGGACGGACTAATGGTAAGCGACACGGCTCCTAAATTGCCTATAGACAGCTGCACTGGGCTGCCGCTCGTCTAGCGAAACATTAGCTAAATATTACAATTATATCTCACTAGCTGACCCACGCAGCTCCGCCCGCGTTGTGTTTACGTTAACTAAACTTTCAATAATACACATTCGCAAAGAATACAAAACCTCCTTTTTTAAAGTCGGTTAAAAACTTGGACCCACTTTGTACTTGCCCTCCGAAGCACGGAGACGTTTAGTTCAAATGGCGTTAAACGGTCACCCATCTATTTAATGACCTTACCTAACGTTGCTTAACCCGATCGATTACAAAACCTTGATAACAACTCTCTATGAGTGTTACCTTACTGATATTTATTATATTATAAGAGGATCTACGTTTATTGGTGCAGTGATCCCGTGACGACCTTCCTGCTCCATCATCAGACCCTGATCCCCATTTTTCTAGCAACTACTCGTCGAGAGCTACCCAACGAACCCAAACTCGGTGGGTCTATGTTTATTGGTGCCGAGATCCCGTGACGACCTTCTTGCTCCATCATCAGACGCTGATCACCATTTTTCTAGCAACTACTAATCGAGAGCTACCCAACAAGCCCAAATTCGGCGGATCTACGTTTATTGATGCAGAGATCCCGTGACAACCTTCCTGCTCCACCATCAGACCCTGATCTCCATTTTTCTAGCAACTACTTGTCGAGAACTATCCTTCGAGTCCAAATTCGGTAGTTCTACGTTTAGAAGCAGGGCTAAGATAGGATGGATTGTTAATTTTATTACTGAGTTCCGGTGGCCATCTATGGCCTTCATCATCAGATCCACTTCACCAAATGATACTTTCTGAATGAAAATGCTTGACTAGTTTCTAAAAATACCAAAATCGCTATATGTATGCCTATAATATTTAAGGAGTTCCCTCAGTTACTCATGGTTCCCATCATCAGAACTTGATTTTGAAAAAAATGGGACCAATGGAAGCATATCCTTTCAATTAAAAAAATAATTTTCCAAATCGGTTCGTAAACGACAGAGTTCTGAGGAAACAAACATAAAAAAAAAAAAAAAACATACAACCGAATTGATAACCTCCTCCTTTTTTTTTGAAGTCGGTTAAAAATTTATAAAATCGGACCAAGCGTATAACCAACTACCCATTTTGACTTTAATACCCTCTCCCAAAAGAACCGTGCTAGATTACGGGATAAAAAGTATCCTATGTCCTACCTCGTAGTCAGTGCCGGATTAGCCATATAGCAGGGGTCAGCAAATGCTACGGGCCCCGCGCCTTGGAGGGCCCCGCACATATAGCAAAGAAAAAAATCAAGTAAATAAGATAATGTTTATACGTACGTAGCAGTCTATATCAGTCATATAAAATTAGCTTTCTTTCTTTTCTTTTTGAACCGACTTCATTAGATATTCTAAAAGTCATCATTGGCCGCATTTAGAAGTTGACAACACGACAATACAATACGAATCAGTGTCTTTAACTTGGTCTTCATGCCTGTCCTTCCAAGGAAGTTAAATAGCCCTTACAGTTAGCTACAAGCTGTTCATATAACCCGGCCATTTAGAATTGTTTTGTTCTGTTGATAGTCTATCTATTGGCTACATTCCTATTCGAAAGTACCTACTGCCCGAGTCTCCAACACCCAATAAGTATTCCGAGAGGGTCGGTCTAACATAGACACGACCCTTCGCGTCAAGGCCCTCTCAGATGCGGTAGTGTCTCAGAGTGGTATCATGTTGGTGGTGTCTCTTGACATCGCCAATGCTTTAAACACACTTCAATTCCGATGTGTGATGGAGGCTACGGCTATGGTATCTTACCATCAGGTCTCGGCCTATTTTAGGCGAGTGGGGTCCTATTTTGAGGACTGAAGTATCGTCTGCGTGCTCGGCCCTCTTCTATAGAACATCGCATACGTCTGGGTGCTCCATAACTATTTACACTACGGGCTCAAGTTCGTCTGTTACGACTGGGCTTGAGGGTGGCTCTGGATAAGCCCTGTGTTTCCACGGACCTAGGAACAGGCCGCCCTCATGGGCCGGAACAACTGCCGAGGGTGTCACGAACTAAGTCGGGAGCCAAATGAAATATTTGGGTCTTGTTCTCGACCCGAAATGGCGATTCGTCGTCCATTTCAATGGGCTAGTCGCGGCTCCTTCCGAATCCGGGTGGCCTGAGTGATTGTTACCGTTGCCTGTATATCGGGGTAGTACGAACGATGTCCCTATATGGCGCATCAGTGTGGGCCGAAATCCTGACTGCATAAACCAAGACCCCGTTGCAACGACCACAGAAAGTCATGGTGGTCCGGGTGATACGAGGATACCGCACAAATTCGTGCGAGGCCGCATGCGCGCTGTCGAGGCGCGCTACCCTGAGTCTTAGAGGCGCTGGTGTTGACAGCAGTTAATTGACAGAACACAGAAGTGCCGGAATGGAGCACCTCCTAGTGAAGTTCAGTGATGGCGAAGGGAAGCCCAAGACGACACCCTTGTGTGGTCACAGGAGTGAGTGGCGGACCCACGTGGCTACTTGAGCATATCGGCAGTGCACCCGGTCATGACAGACTGGGTGCACTGAAAATACGGTCACACTCCAGCGGCTCATGCAGATCCTGTCGGGGCATAGTTACTTCAGCAGGTATTACTACAAAACAGCCGGAACGGAAGAGAACCCCAGCTGCCATAAGAGTAATTGCACTGAAGATCATGGCGCAACACACACTTGAGGTTTGCACGGCGTGGACGGTGGGGCGTAGTCAGCTGTGCGCCGCAATTGGGGCCGGCATGTCCCTGTCCGCCTTGATCCAAAATATAATAGTCAGTGAAAGGGCGTGGTTGACAATGGCTTCCATCTGTGATAGCCTTATTTCGCAGAAGGAAGCAATGGACCGCTCCATTGCTTTAGAGAGAGAGCGATCCCATTGCTGCCCCAGGAGACCCGTGCAGAAGGCGGGCCAATGCTGAACTTAAGACCCCGTAGTCAGGCAGCAAGAACGGTTAAACTGTCGCCTGCGCACAGCACAGAGACAAGACGCCCTCGAGGAGGCTGGCGTGCTAAGGTGTCTCGGCACGCTACCGGATAGTCTGCTGGGATTTTTAGACGCTCACAGGTCCGTGGTGTTAACATCCACGGACGTAGTAATTGCCGCAAGGCGAATAGCCGCTGGCGGGACGTGGTCGAGTACACAAGTACGTACCCGGACGGGGTCCATACCATAACGGGACGAGGACACCATGGAGTTTTATTGTAATTAATTTACTGTTAAGGAATATATCGCGGTTTATTTTAGACTTTACTTTGCCGACGTTTCGAATGTTTTGCGGCACCCATGGTCACGGGCGGACTGTAAATTAATTACAATGTATAGTATTCGTGTAAATAAAAGACAACATTATTATGATGTTTTAGTCAGTAGAAGCGACATCTCATGACAAGATATGGCCTCACACTCACTGCTACACCTTTATTATGGGTGAGGATTTACCCACGTATTTCAGTGTGCACAGGATTTTTACATGATTTGATTCCACCTTCTCCTTTCTATCATCGGACAATGATATCCACGGCGTAGCTACGCACTCTTACGTTGTAAACGTCCCATCTGAACGGAAAAAGCAGTTTGCTTCGTCAATATTTACAAATGAAAACTGGAATAGCGTGTTTTTCCTGCCAGTTGCCCAGTCAATTATAATTAGTAGGCAATTTTTGGCTTCTGAGAACGTCTAAATAATAACCTCACTATAGCAACAAAAAAAACTATGCAAGTCAAGGGCCCCGCGTTCATATTTGATACGGCCCCGCGCTGGCTTAATCCGGCACTGCTCGTAGTAAGATATCAAATCATGCCAAGTTTCATTTGAATCCATTCAGTAGTTTCGGCGTGATGCTCAGCCGTGATACAGACAGACAGACAAAAATTAAAAAAATTACATTCTCGGCCTCAGTATCGGTTATAGAATGCCCTCCAAATATAATTTTCAAAATATCTTCAATGTACAGAATTGGACCTGCTACAGTTTTATTATAAGTATAGATGAGTCCGGTAATTTCACCAACTACAGTCGCGTTCAAATTCAATACTGGACATGTGTATCTCTCCCGTCCTACCCTTACGGTGCTCAGACGTGGCCACTGACGGAATCTCAAAAGTCCAGGCTCTAGGTTTGTAAAAGAGCGTCGAAGCGCAGTATATTGGGCATAAAATTGTCAGATCGGGTTCTGGAACACCATACTGCGAGCAGGAACGGGTTTATAGATGTGGGTTACAAGGCTGCCAAGTTGAAGAGGGTGTGTGCAGGGCTCGTAAACTGCATGAAGTCAAATAGATAGGCAAAAATCGTCACACGCTAGACTCCTGCAAATTGGCAAAGACGCTGCGGCAGGTCACGTAAGAGATGGTGTGACGACTTGAACGCCTTTGAGACGGAGTTGGTGCAGATCGCGATGGACCGGGGTAGGTGAAAGAGACCTTTGCCCAGCAGTGGGACACTACAGGTTTATAAATAAAAGACCCGTTTACACCAGTAGTACATACCTGGACGGCTCCTAGCTTAAAGGACCTTTATTTTACTGCCATGCAGGAATGATCTAAAAACCTACTTAGTCTACTTACTAAGGATTTTTCCTTAGCTGCTAATAAACAAGGATTATCCATTGAAGTACCATGCCAAGCGCATTGGCTATATCAGTCAAGGATGATCGATTTACTATATACATAATATACAATGTCTATTTTAAGTCAGACTACACTACTAAAACGTTATTATCTTTATTCTATAGCAACGTGTTCGATAATGCTAGTGAAACATGACTATGAAGATTTTTGACTTGGTACATGAAAACGAAGACAATATAGTATTTTTAACAGATAATGTTGTCTTTTACTTACGCGAGTATTACACATTGAAATCAAACTACTTTTACGGATCCTATCGCGGTTTTTTTTACTGTCCCGCGACGTTTCGAATGCTTTGCAGCACCTATGGGTCACGGGAGGACTGAGATGTTGAACGTCCTAGCTACAATTATGCCGGTGTACCCTCAGGTCTTCTTAGTTATTATTGTACTTATATTTAACCGACTTCAAAAAAGGAAGAGTTTCTCAGGTTCAGTTACTTATATTTTTTTTACCTACTATACACGTTCGATAGATGAATGAAGGCAGAGACTAGGATTTTTTTCTGTCGTATGGTTGGTGGCAAACCTGGTGTCAGTGTCAGAGTTATTCAAGCGGTTCTTAGGCCTCTTATTTGGCTTAACGTCTGGTGTCCACATGGCAACAGCTGGCACCGACTTTTTACACGCTCTCCGAAACACGGGGCAGTTCAATGTGGCCAAGCTTATACATACAACGTAAGCTACGAACGCTTGAGATATTATAGTACTTAAACAAGGATTTGCGTAGATATAAGAGCACTCTATCTTCCTTTACTCTCACAATCCGATGGGACGGAAGACCTACACGACAGGAGAGAAGTCAGGCGCAGGACCGACATTTTATATGCCTTTCCGACGCATCGAACATCTTATTTTCCAGGTCAGTATTGTTCTAACCAGTAAGGAAAAACTTCACAAACTTATTCCTTCTCGCAAGATTTGAAAGCAAGCGGTTTCCCGCTTCGCGATGGAGGCTAACAATACCCTGCCAAATCAATACGGACACCATGGACCGATGTATTGTTGCCAAAGCACGCCTGTAGTTTGTCGCAATGCGGAACCCGCGTAATCTGGATGACTGTGACATAGCAGCCTCGCGTTTGTCTATTATCGGAACTCATTACCTAACGGCTTCCTTATCATCGCTGTACGTCTCAAGGCTCAACCTTGAATGCGATAAGATGTTAACGCATCCATCTTTTTCGTTTTTTCAAGTAATTCAGCAAATTCTTTTAAGTTCCTTGGGTGCAATTGTACTAAACCCTTTGTGACCTGGGTACCACGACCTCTGATAGCAGTATTACCTATTATAATCTTACTTTACGAAGTTGAGACGTCAATAAGTATATGTAGTCTATAGCTCTGTCACATTCTATCGAGAATGTAAGATTACCATAACACTGGTTATTCCCGGTAAAAGCCTGCAGTGGTATCAGTGTACTCCATCCACTTTAGTCATCGGTGTGCCCAAAATGGAACTTATTGATGTATTTTGATCAATATAGAATCAAATCACCTGGGTGATCAAAGTGGAATTGATTGGTGTACTTTTTGCCTGACTGCCCCTGAAGTAGAGCTATGATTCTTGGCTTCTTGAACAGTCGCTTCAAGTATTCAAAGTTTTAAAAGTTCATTTTGTTTAAAAATCGCATGCCAATCTTACAACAACAGTGTCCTCATAATATTTGAACGCTTTGTACGTATGTAGTAGTTTGGTCAATAAAAAATACATGTGACCACGCGATGTAGGCCCTGTGACGTCGTGAGCACCCCGGGGTGCTGGAGAGAGCACTCACTTCTTCTTCTCCGAGCTATGTTCTGTGGTAGAGAGGGAGAGACTGACGAGGTCCACATTGCCCAGTGACTCCACAGTCTCAATAAAAGTCATCTGAGAGATTTTAGTGCGGCTTTTCAAGATGTCCTCTCCGAAAGCAAGAAAAAATGTGTCTTGTGCCTTGCGAAATGATATCTAGACTCTGGGTGGACATCTGGAATCCCCTGCATAATTGGCCATCAACCATAACTCCTAGTACTTTGCTCTATAATCCCAGTTCGGGACAAAGAGGTAAAAAGCAGAATACTTAATACTTCATAATGGTTCCCGAATACAAAATGTGTTAACGACACTTGAATCATTCATTACAATAAAATATTTTTAAAAAAAATTTAACCGACTTCAATAACACTAAAAAGCATAAAATAATTTAAATATTAAAGAAGTTGGTGTTAGCGTACCTGCTGTGTATATTTGGCACCAACTTCAATATTATTTAAATTATTTTATGCTCTTTAGTGTTATTGAAGTCGGTTCAATTTTTTTTTAAATATTTTATTCTATACTTTTTAGTGATATTTTCATACATACAGATTGAACCATCGAAGACGGTAAAATGATCTAGGTAGGTTATGACATCATTATGATTTCACATTATCGTCTACATACTTTTACATAATTCATGTTTCTTCAGAAACTCAGAAACAATTTATCCGATCGTAATGAAATTTGCATGGAATCATCATAGTAGTTTACTCTCTCAAATAAAAAAAGAATCATCGAAATCGGTTCATATTTGTCAGAGAAATGTAAAGGAGAACTATGGTTTTTACCTGATAAATTCCTCCATATCATTCATGGTCCTCCAGGAAGTTCTTATCCGGTTGTGATAAAATTCATACAGGTTCATTACAGTGGTTTCTTCTTTCGAATAAAAAAATAATCATTGAAATTGGTAAATATTTACCAGAGTTATGACCATTTTTGTCCTTAAAAAGCACCATAAAGTCATCTATATAGGCTTTCCTCCAACTCTCAGTGCGCAGTCACCATTCTTGTTTTTTCAGGAACTACTTATTACTAAGCAATAATTTTTTTATGGGACCCAATTAACGGATTAAAGAATGGATGGAAGAAAAATTTTTTCAAATCGGTTCATAATTGCCAGAGTTATGCGCGAACATACATAAAAAAAAATATATATATATACAGACGAATTGAGAACCTCCTCCTTTTTTGAAGTCGGTTAATAAGTAGCGGTTCAATAACAACGAATTTTAAGCAATATAATTAGTCGCTGTAACTATCGTTCAAGGTGAACGTTGTTGGAATATTTAACGCGTTGATTTTAAATACGTCTCGGAGCGTACGTCATTCGTGGTTATAATGGGTGACATGGAGACCTGGAGCTGTACTTTGGTAAGTTTCATACTGGACTGGCTATATGTGCTCAAACTCTTCGTCGTGAGAACTTAGATCAAAACCACATCTAATTTTTTTATAACGGGGCCTATAGACAGCTCCACACTACACTGCCGCTCGTCGTCGGAAACATGGAGGTACCCTGGACGATCCCATGCACAAGAGGCACCCGCAATGAATTTGCAGATTAGTTGATCAAAAATCACAGCCTTCCTCAAGATCATAGATTCTATTCTATTCTCGGTGGCTATAAATTTGGGCCCGGTACCCACCAGAACGCACTTCGACCTAGTTGGAACCATTGTGCATGCCTTAGCCCTTACTCTGTAGTTGGCGTATCGAAGAGCGAGTACGCAACGATCGCGCCAGCTTGGAGCTGTACATAGTCATCTAGCGTGGGATAGGCTACTCCTAGATGATTCAACCTACGTCTCGCAAGAGCGTCGCAGCTACACAATATGTGTCGCATTGACTCTTTTTCACCTTTGCAAAATCTGCAAGTGTCACCAGTGCCAGCCCATTCTGTGTAGATGCTCGTTGGTACCAAAATGGCCCGTGAGTGCACCTATTATTAGGGGCCATTTCTCTGAGGGATCTAGGAATAGGTGCAGTCACGATTACAAATCAGGATTTGTGATCTGTTTATGTTTAATAATTTAACCCCACAGTCCACCTTTGCGCTAGAGAATGCTTTGAAGTGGTTTAGGCCTGACGCTGCCCTCCAAAGATCATAGATACTCGAGATCTTTTTTTCACACCATTAGCGAAACGTGAACTTCCTATAGTTATCCTACATGGTTCATACATTCAGGTAGCCTCCGTGGCACAGCTTAAAATATTTTGCTTTGCAAACCGGAGGTCCTGAGTAAATCCTTCAGGAGCAAAATCTTTGTGTATTGTTCTTACTGGCTACGACAATGCAGGCCGGTCACCCAATTTTCTGAAATATATGAGCCATGCGTCGTAGATGGCTGATGTTGCATAAGATCACCTATGGATTTTATAAAAGGCCAGAATCAATGCGCACCTGCACTGCGCAAGCTGTCAGCTGGCAAAGTTATGGATCGAAAAATGTATTTCCGTCATTTAGTTAGATGCTTTGCAGTCATCATAGTATATCGATGTTTGCAGTTAATAAATTGGAAAGTAATACGTGTGGCGCTAATACACATTGCCATCTTGTTAGGCTATGAATGGCGTCCCAGTGGTTTAGTGAACGAGCAACTAACTGGTTTAATCTGCAATGCAATTTAGAGTGGTTATAACTTAACCAAACCAAACCAGTAGCGAACCCATTGCGGGATTGTGGCATCACTCACCGCTGACACCGGAGACGAGCGACCTCGAATATTATCTGTCGACACGATACGATAGCTCGCGATACAGATTGACAAACGGTGATTTGAAAGCAAAGGAATTTACATACTTAAGTCTTATTTGAAACTCTATGTTACGAAATGTAGATATCTCTAAAGGGTTTTTTAACCGACTTTACCGATATTCACATGTTAGTCTATGTAGGCATGTAAACAAATTTACCAAATTTTATGAGTGTATAACACACGGGCCCGTTGGTCTAGTGGTTAGTGACCCTGGCTGCTAACTAGTGGATCGTGGGTTCGATTCCCACCAAGTGTCTGGGTGTTTTATCTATATATGTATGTATTTAAAAAAAATAAAGTATATATGTATTAGTATCAGTTGTCTGGTTTCCATAGTACAGGCTCTGCCTAGTTTGGGATCAGATGACCGTGTGTGAATTGTCCCAGGATATTATTATATTAAGTATGTATGTAGGTTTGTCCAACGATTTCTCAGAAACTACAAATCGGATTGCGATAATTCATTTTGTAATTGTTTTAGATTTGTTTCAACTTAAGGAACGGTACAAGTTTCATCAAAATCGGTTCATTAGTTTAAAATACTTAAATGAACCGTTTATGTTTATAATAAGGTTCTCTAGCGCAGCCGTTCGAGTTGCGTGTTAAATAAGTCACTAAAAAGTTTTAAATAAATTATTTTTTGGAAAATATACTTAGTTTCTTTTTTCAATTTAGTGACGGACAAGACAGATAAGATTGACTTTGACTTTGACTTTGATTGACTTCCGGTCCCGCACTGTTATTGTACTGCAGACAAAATAGCATGTAGCTCCTCAGACTCCCTTGGTAGCTCCTACTAGAAAAAAAATCTACTATATCTTGGCATAGACAAACAATTTTTTTTTTATAGAAACTTTTTTTATTAATATTTACTGTGTTTTTTAAACCACCAATGACGAGATTAAAGGGTGATACTGGCACATATTTAGAATACATTCCTATGGACTATATTATTATTTCAGGTAAGACTGTTTATTCTCTGAAGTAAGCTTCAGAATCCGAAACAATGCGCCCAGTCATAATAGAAAAACAAAAATAATGAGTATAAATAATAAGAATTCGGTTCCCTTTTCAAAGGATTCGACCTGCCTGGCCAAAGAAAAGGTTGCTGTTCAATGATATTTTACTATTATATTATTTTCTAAGAATCTCCTCTATGGGCAAAATATTATGACTGGTTGGTATTATATTAAGCCAACGTTATCACCGGATGCCTTAGAGGAGATACCACTCTAATTACTCTGAGCCGGATGCCAATATAAAACAGTTCTGACTTGGTTCTAAAGCATCGCATTGTTCATAATCTGACAATTGTACACCTCCAAACTCATTGTGACCTTATATTCTTCAAACGACTTTGACTCCTAAAGGTTAGTATCACGGATGAGAATAGCTTGTACTATAACGGGACAGAAATGATTGAGATGAGAATTAAACACCTGGTGTACGGTGGTTGTTGCCGGATTGCGTTTTGTGCTGAAGTTAGCTTTCCTTTAAACTTTTAAATCGCACCACACAGCACACTTTCTAATTCTTCTTTTTTCAAATTGATAAAATAGGCCAATTATATTTTTGAGCAGCTTGATCAAAGGCACCAAAATTTTACAGTTTTGGCTGTAGCTAAGGCGTAAGGTACGGGGTTTAGTCCCTGTGATGCAGTGAGAGGCCGCTTGCTTTGCAAACCGGAGGTCGCAAATTCAAATCCAGTGAGGACCAACCAACCTGAGTATTTGATCTTTACTAGTTACGTAAATACACTATGATCCATTTATGCGTCATGATGCGTCGGGTAGGCATATCAAAAATCGGTCCTCAGCCTGACCTCTCCCTTGTCTTCCGTCCCATTCGATTGTGAGTGTAAAGAAAGAGAGCGAGCACCTTGTCTGCGCAAGCACTTGTGCACTATTGCGTAGTTGGGTAATCTTGTTAAAGATTGGCCACTATGGCCGGTTCGTTCTGGTAAATAATAGGTATTTAATGCTAAAAGGTTGACTCCAACAAAGTATAGTTGCTGATTTTGCACGGCGACGATTGCGTCTGTCGGCCGCGTCAAGCAGCTGCCCAACGTCTCGCCCTTCATCCCTGAGCCCGGGCACACCCGGGGTACTGAATAACGAGCAGCCTTCGGAGTTGCTGGACGTTTGAGGTTGGACCTTAGATGTCCATCGAGTATGGCGGTGACTTTGAAGACACGGCGGGGTTGCGACTTCCTTCCCCGTTTCAGTTTCCCGGTGGGCTATCACTATAATGCATCTCCCGGCCGCCGGGGCGGCGGGCTCAAAGGCAAGGCACTGAGACCGCCTTATTACTATTAAATCCCTATCGCGACAGTAAAGGACAGGCCATATGGCCACATTATTGGGTAAGTACCTAAGAATCCCATATACCTCGACACGATCCCCAATGTAAGGTTTCCCCCGAGGACAAAAAAAGACAACTATGTATTTGTAATACTGGCAGCAACAGTAAAACTAAAATGGCTAGGTATAAAGGTAAGTATAGTATGAATAAATTAATGCTGCTGTTTAACATACCTACATCTTAATTAGGTATATAATCAAAAACCTACATATCTACTGATGATTAAAAATCTGAAACAAGAAAATTAGAAACCAAAACATGCGGCTTTCATATGACGTGGCACTTCACAATAACAATGGAAAAGTAGCTGTAACGCTTAGACTATATAGAATATGATCTTTTATATGATCTAAGCTGTAACGTTTTTTTGTAATTTCAACCTTATTCGCAAGTATTCGCGAGTAGCGATTAATAAGCATTGCCATGTGCTTATTGCTTCCTTATTATTAGCAGCTAAGAACGCTTTAGAAACAAAAGAAGACAGTCAAGCAATCGCCCAATCTACTTAGTGGAATGGATATGGGTTTAATTAAAAAGGAAGGTTTTGTTCTTTTTCTTTCTAAGAGTAAATATATGTACCTGCTACAAGAGTAATACCGTTGCATAACGGCAGGCCTTATCATGAATTCATGATGACTCACAGAGCGTCAGAGCCACGACCTCGACTTGTGGTCACACAGTGGTGGGTAGACATATCCTATACTTACCTATTATCTATGTTTATTTTACTCTACCTAAGTATATCCTTTTTAAAAAAGTTTTTAAAACAGCTGCGGCTGTCGCATCGGTGGCGCATGAGAGGGGAACCTGGGTTTAACTGGGTTCTCCGGTGGGTCGGTTGGCGGTGGAGTTGCGACCCCTATCCCCGTGTCTGGTTCCAGGGTGGCTACAATGCGCCCCCCGGCGGCGGGCTCAAAGGCACGGCACTGAGGGGCTTCTGGTGCAGATCCCAACGGAGAGCCCGCGGGGTCCTCCTCTCATGTGCCGATGCAACAGCCGGGGGGGTTTTAGTGGGTAAGCATCCCATAGGTACCCCAGTTGAGCCCCACAGCTCCCGGGGACCTTTTGAAGGTTTCCCCTGCGAAAAAAAAATTTTCGGTGGAGTGGTGGCTCCAATGGGGGTGCAACGCAACCCCTACGCCGTCCTCCTCGGAGTAGCCACCGTGCCGCACTCGCTTGACCCACCCACACATCAAACATCCTGAAGTATTTTAGTGCAACCCAACAAGTACAATCACACCTAACATGCTAGTTTCTCGATTTTAGGTTATAATTAATACCTAATGATGGAATTGAGAGCAATGGATGGATTGCAGATGAGCACGGATTTTTAACCGACTTCAAAAAAGGAGGAGGTTCTCAATTCGTCTGTATATATATTTTTTTTTTTTTTATGTATGTTCGCGCATAACTCTGGCAATTATTAACCGATTTGAAAAAATCTTTCTTCCATCCATTCTTCAATCCATTGATTGGGTCCCATAAAAAAATTATTGCTTAGTAATAAGTAGTTCCTAAAAAAACAAGAATGGTGACTGCGCACTGAGAGTTGCTAGAAAGCCTATATAGATGACGTTTTAGTCGCTCGGACTCGCTCGGTCGGACAAAAATGGTCATAACTCTGGCAAATATTTACCAATTTCAATGATTCTTTTTTTATTCGAAAGAAGAAACCACTGTATTGAATCTGTATGAATTTTATTACAACCGGATAAGAACTTCCTGGAGGACCATGAACGATGTGGAGGAATTTATCTGGTAAAAACCATAAAACTGATGTTCTCCATTACATTGCTCTGACAATTATGAACCGATTTCGATGATTCTTTTTTTATTCGAGAGAGTAAACTACTATGATGTTTCCATGCAAATTTCATTACGACCGGATATTATTTTCTGAAGAAACATGAATTATGTAAAACTATGTAGACGATAATGTGATCATAACCTACCTAGATAATTTTACGGTTTTCGATGGTTCAATCTTTATATATGAAAATATCACTAAAAAGGTTAAAATAAAATCTTTTTAAAAAAAAATTGAACCGACTTCAATATCACTGAAAAGTATAAAATAATTTAAATATTATTGAAGTTGGTGCCAAATATACATAGCAGGTACGCTAACACCAACTTCAATAATATTTAAATTATTTTATACTTTTCAGTGATATTGAAGTCGGTTCAATTTTTTTTTAAAAAGATTTTATATAATAGATGTTAGATTATTTTGCATTGGATATCACATAAATGCCAATGTCAACATGCGGTAGCAACTAGAATATATTAAGTATATTTAGTTTGCGATGACCTTGAACTTAAATCCTGACGTCATAACCTATGAACGAAACAGTCGTTCGTTCCGTCTTTCCGTCAAATCAAGTCATTCATTATTGTAGTGTTCGTTCACCACAAAATCTTATCCGTTGTTGCCCAACTGTGCTGTTGAGAAGGGTTATGTTTTTCAAAAGTGTGTGTGTATGTATAATTGTTTAGCACGGCCTGCTGCCTAAAGGGCTTGATGGATTTTGACTATCCGTAGATTGGACTTTGTTGTAGGCATTGAGATATAATTAGTAGGTACAAGGTACAAGGTAGGTATCTCAATGGTTGTAGGTTTAACTGTTTATCTGGTTGTATTTAACATTGGTTGTAGGAGTAACTAAAAATCTAAT
Source organism: Furcula furcula (assembly GCA_911728495.1). Classification (NCBI taxonomy): domain Eukaryota; kingdom Metazoa; phylum Arthropoda; class Insecta; order Lepidoptera; family Notodontidae; genus Furcula; species Furcula furcula. The sequence goes on from OU452242.1 coordinate 58,504,379, forward strand.
ATGGGAACGTCTGTCACCATTTTGTTCCTTTTGCACGACTGCCCCTGAAGGAGGGCTATGTGTTTATCGAGTATATGTGTGTGTACCTATAGGCACAGAATACTAGGTATAGGCTTAAAACTTCGATCATATTATTATAGTATTCTCTAGTCTAAGGCTTAAAAATGGCATAGTCCATAAATTCATAATTTTTGGAAGTTACCAGTTTTTTTTTTCAGAAACATCACATTATTATTTGATTAGGTATACAATATCATTGGAAGACAATTATTTTTTATCATAAAATGAAATTCAAGATAACTTAATTTACAGTCGCGTTTATCTTTTTAAAATATAGTCGAGAGTATGGCCGACCTCATGGGAAGGGAGTGTCCTAATACAACGCGATCACGCGATCATCGCAAGTTCGCGCGAACATATTGATGTCAAACATAGTGTTCTAACCGGCATTCACGCGATGCGGCCACGCGAACAAAATGTTTGTGAAATCTCAAACATATTGAAGTCGAACAAGTGTCCTAACTGAATTCGCGCGATAATCGCGACGCGTCGAGAAAGTGGGGTGAGGGTTATCAGAACAGGACTTGACCTACCTTCCGAGGAGGACGGCGGCGGGGTTGCAACCCTCGTCCTAGTGCGCACCGTGAAGAGTTGTCGGGAGCTATAATCTCAAGTCTCAAGTGCCGATTTGACAACCGCGGGGCTTTAAATGACCCCGAATAACTTTTGTAGCACACATAGGATCGATGGGAGTTTTTAAAACTTTATTTGTAACTAGCTGACCCACGCAGCTCCGCCTGCGCTATTTTTACGTTAACTAAACTTTTAATAACAGACATTCGCATCGAATACATAACCTCCTTTTTTATAGTCGGTTAAAACTGGGACCCACTTTTTACTTGCTCTCCGAAACACGGACCCGTTTAGATAAAATGGCGTTAAACGGTCACCCATCTATTTAATGACCTTACCTAACGTTGCTTAACCCGATCGATTACAAAACCTTGATAACAACTCTCTACGAGTGTTCCCTTACTAATATTTATTATATTATAAAGAAAAATTGATAAAATCGGACCAAGCGTATAACCAAGTACCCATTTTGACATTAATCCCCTCTCCCAAAAGAACCGTGCTAGATTACGGGATAAAAAGTATCCTATGTCCTACCTCGTAGTAAGATCTCAAACCATGCCAAGTTTCATTTGAATCCATTCAGTAGTTTCGGCGTGATGCGCAGCCGTGATACAGACAGACAGACAGACAGACAAAAATTAAAAAAAAAAAAACATTTTTGGCCTCAGTATCGGTTATAGAATGCCCTCCAAATATAATTTTCAAAATATCTTCAATGTACAGAATTGGACCTGTTACAGTTTTATTACCTATAAGTATAGATGGTAAACCCCAGCTCTCCACCAATATTTGGCTCTCCGGGGATTTTTGTTATTTGAAATATCTATATTGACTGAACTATTATATTAGTAAAAGAAGTATATAAGTATATAAACGTTAAAATTATAAAATAAAGTATTTTTTAATACAGTTGCTCAAAAAGTGGCGTATTGCAGGGATGTATAGCGTTCGGGATGTAGGCTATTACGCACTTGTGCTTTTTCTTTACCTTTCCCGCACTCGTGCGTTTTCTTTCCCAACTGTCAAAATAATGTCTATTAAAAAGAGAAAAAAAAACAACCACGAAGCTTTTACTAAAAAGAATTCATAGAAGTTTTTACGATTCAGCTACTAATTTGTTTCAATATCAGATTTGGCTGTATGGGCATATTTCCCTTTGCCTACCCAGAATGGATAAAGAAAACAAAAAACTGCTTATATTATTTTACGGTTGGCGCCATTTTCCAAAAAAATTCCTTGTACTTTGTTTGTTGTGAGTTTAGTTGCTTGATGCACAAAATGAGTAATTTCGACGATATATTTTTTGAATTAACACCACCCGAACTCAGTATAATTGCACAAAATGCTTCGGAGAACATTTTACCGGAAAAGTCAAAAAGTCGCTACATATCTACATACGACGAATTTATTGCGTGGAGAGAAGAGAAAAAAGCAAATAGTTTTTCAGAAAATGTTATGTCGGCATACTTCTCCGAACTCTCAGCAAAATTAATTCCCCAGTTACTATTAAAAACTGTACCAATTTCAATGTACATGTGAATTATAACTTTTATAAGAAATAAATGATAAGTTAGTTGAGTTTGTTGTGTATTTTTATTATTTTATCAAGTTGCTTCGTTTTTTCGCAACTGTATTAAAAATAGTTGTTCAGTACACGTGCGGAACCGTCATTGCAACTTGTTCCGACTGTCAACCCTCGCCTTCGGCTGCGCCTCGGCTCGGGTAGACATTTGTCGGAACTCTTTGCAATGACAGGCTTTCCGCACTCGTAATGAAATATACTATTTTTCACAATGTATGAAAAAAGTAATGAGTATAATAATAGTAAATGCACTACTGGGATTTGAAAGTCATTCCACGTCCATATGTTTGAGATTTTGTTCTACTGTACTGTTGAACTTGCGATGATAGCGTGATTGCGTTCTATTAGGACACTCCCTCATAAACTATTTAATTTTTTTAAAGAGGCATGTGAATAATGTTGTGTCATTAGAGTATACTAGTTTTGAGTTCATAATTTGAATATTACGATATCAGTGTAGATAAAACAATATAACTAAACATTGTGTGGATAAAGGTAATGGGGGGTCAACCGGGGTATGTGGGATTCTTACCCACCAAAACCCTGCGGCTGTCACATCGGCACATGAGAGGGGGGACCTGAGCTCTCCGGCGGGATCTGCACCCACGTCCTCGGTGTTCAGGTCGAGTCCCATCTTACCCCACTCCCTGACGACGCGACGCGATTATCCCGCGAATTCAGTTAAGGACACTTGTTCGACATCAATATGTTTGAAAATGCGTGCGCACGAATCGATTTCACAAACATTTTGTAAGCGCGAACAAAAAATGGACGCCGGTTAGGACACTTGTTCGACATCAATAAGTTTGAGATTTCGCTCGCGCGAACTTGCGATGATCGCGCTGTGTTAGGACACCCCTAACTTTTGTATGTTACGTAGGTAATTGAGATCTGACAAATTTATTTCATACCTATTATGTGACGTCAGTAGTATTGTACCTACACACAATGATTGGAATTATATTGACTACACTTTTTATTAATTAAAGCCTCAGACATAGGTATATTAGAAACAGGAATATTTTATGTTAGAAATATTAATTTTCCTTGCACTTCTTGTTATCTCTGTCATCATCCATCACATAATGTAGGAAGAAAACTTTGTACCATGATTATTTAATTTTATCAATGAAAACTAATTAATGTCTACTATGCTGTTATATTTACTGTCATTTGGTGTCTGGTGAAACAAAAGCAAAACTATAATTTGATTTTTTTTTGTACTTGCACTGATTCTCAAATGGGTAAATTGGAATAAAAGACAAAGCAATGTTTTTAACATTTTAATGTTTTATAATTATAATCACTCGAGTAGCATGAATTTTTCTCACAAAAAAACTCACACCGAGCTATGAATTAACAGGAACGGGCTAAAATAGTCTTCCCCAGAGCAACAGCAATGAATTTCATCTACACTTACAACTTAAGGGCTCAACATACTACTTTGCGAACACACCAAAAGTGTAACTAAAATAAATTTCATAATTAATCACCATCCACACCTCATACATAACACAAATACATACTGCATTGTTACATAACAATTTTCATAATCACATGATTTTTATATAAACAAGTGGATATCACTAACAAAAAGTACAAGGTCTCACTCCCAATGTCTGACAGACCTGTGATGAATAGATTGATGATATACAATAATTGTGAATATTACAAATTGTCTCAATATACATACCACAAGAATTTAAATGTGTACCTATAATAAACGTAGGTATAGATAACTGAACCTTGGCCTGCAATATAAAAGGTTACATAACATCCACTGGCTGAATGACTGATCCGTCATTGGAAAAAAAAGTTGTCATTTTTCAAATTTTAAATAAAGAACATTTTGATATTCTAAGAAATGATGTTTCAAACTTTCAACTTGTCAGGGAGTTTGTGGTTATGCAACTGTTTCAATTTGTAATCACTCACTAGGTTGTAGTCCACCAATTATTATGTAACAGTTAAAATTTTACAATAAAACAAATTGATGATGGAATCAATGTATAACGATTTTATTTAACTAAAAATAAGTTACTAGGTTATTTTCCGCGTCTAATAATACATGATTTAGGGGAGTGGCTATCCATGGTGATTTGGAATCACGATAGATTGAATTTATGGTAACAATTGTTCTTACATTAGGTTTAGAGCACCTTCTTGATCTCGTCGTATAGTACAAGCACGAAGGCACCTCCCGTGCCTCTGAGGACGTTGGAGAAGGCTCCCTTGAAGAAGGCACCGGTGCCCTCTGTCTTGGCGATGGTGGCCCAGCAGTGGATTGTGTTCTTGTACAGGATGTCGGCCTTAGCGCGGCCGGACTGCATCATCATGCGCCTACGAACGGTGTCGAAGGGATACGAGATGATGCCGGCGACTGTGGTGACGGCCTGTGCGATGGCCCAGCTGATTACGATGGGGGTGTTCTTGGGGTCGGGCAACATGCCACGCGCCGTGTCGTAGAAGCCGAAGTAGGCTGCGCGGTAGATGATGATGCCCTGCACGGACACGCCGAAGCCTCTGTACAGGCCGCCGAGACCGTCAGACTTGAAGATCTTGGTGAGGCAGTTTCCGAGGCCGCTGAACTCGCGCTGGCCGTCGCCCTTGCCCACGTCGGCGGCGAGACGGGTACGCGCGAAGTCGAGCGGGTACACGAAGCAGAGGGAGGTGGCGCCGGCGGCACCGCCGGACGCGAGGTTACCGGCGAAGTACCGCCAGAACTGTGTGTGCTTGTCTACTCCGCCGAGGAACACCTGCTTGTACTTGTCCTTGAAAGCGAAGTTGAGCGCCTGTGTGGGGAAGTACCTGATGACGTTGGCTAAGTTACCGCGCCAGAACGAGAGAAGGCCCTGCTCCTTGGGAATGCGGACGAAGGCATCGACGATACCCTTGTAGCGCTGATCCGCGGCGATCTGTTTGCTGACGTGCTGCACTTGGAGCAGCAGCTTGACGCGCTCGATGGGCGCGACGGCCGTCTTGGAGACGGCGGCGGAGATACCGCCAGCGAGGAAGTCCTTTGCGAACGCGACCGGATCGGCGAGCCCCTTCGACGACATTTTGTTCGATTAGGTGGGTTCTTCACTCGATAATTGGGTGTCGAGGTGGGATCGGTGATGCACACACGGAATGGATGAAATCACGAAACACGAACCCCTGATTTTATTTAATCAGGAGATTTAGAGTTATTTCGTGATCACGGGAGCACAGGGGTAGGTGTGTGCCTTTTTTGAAATTCGATCGATCACGTTCTCTCGCAGTTCTGCCCAGAGGAGCGGCGCAAAAGAAGGAAGGAAGGGGCATATGTTGCCAACCTCACGGCAAAAGTACCACGAGGTCAGGGTGTTCTCTACAAATCTTTAATTTCCCTAAAATCTAAAATTAGAATCAGAAGTAAAAATGATTGTATTTATAATTCATAGCTAAAACACTTCGTATTAAAATAAACGCAACTATACTAAATAAATTAAAAAGCAATCTGATGTAAGGAAAACTAAATATGCATTAAATATATTTATGAATGTACTTAAAATGCCTTAATAAAATAATTTATTTAAGAAATACAAAAAAGGAGGTATTCTTTTTGTAAATTTTAGCAAAAAGCTACCTGCTGCTGATTTCCATAATACCCATATTTTAACAATTTTTTTCGTATTTATGGGTAATTACACGCGAATGGTAACACATGAATGACGTACACTAATTGCGTTTTGTTATCCCGTTCAATATATTACACATTTTATAAAATGTAAGTATTTACTGCCATAATCAATTAAACGAGTAACTTATTTGAACAAATTAAATGAATAAACCCAATTTGAATGATTTTTTTATTTTTTACTTTGTGATAAAATTAGTTAGAGTGCGGTATAAGATATCGCTCTATATAAGACAATTAAACGTGCGCAATGCTACCAACTGTTGTCGTAAACAGGGTTGCCAGATCTCCTGGTTTATTAAGTGATCTACGGATTTTGTTCTATTTTTTAAAGATTTTTTGGATTTTTTTACAGTTTTTGGTGTTTTCAACATGAATAACAAAACGAACTCTCTTTTGTTTACACAGCTCTAAAATCTAATATAACTTCTGAAGGTTCACTTTCACATGCCCTCTTTTTAACTGTTATCAACTTGTGTCTCAGAGAAAGTACCAAAGGAGTTAGTATCGCGTCGATTCCCCGAACAAATTTTTCGTGGCACTTTTGCGGGGTGCGGGAGGCGAAGTAAACTCACACAGATACACTTTCACGCATACCCACACTATAGTAAACTCGCAACACATTCAAAAATACACGCACACAAATAAAGAATGACCTGACCATATGACCAAAAATTTGGCAGAGGGGGTTAGCGCATCATGCTCTCTCCAGTTGTATCTCCTCTAAGTGAAAACACCAAAAACTGTAAAAAAATCCAAAAAATCTTTAAAAAATAGAACAAAATCCGTAGAATAACAAAACGAAGTTGTATCTCCTCTAAGACTTGTGTGGAACCACTGTGGAACCTACTTCTTAAAGTTTTTAGCCGACTTTAAATGAGGTTCTGTATTCGATGCGTTCCGATATTTTTGACTTCACAACCATATTCCCAGAAAGTCAGAGATATTTTTTGTACACATTTCATATTATATTGATTTGATACGGCTAACATCTTGCTTGGTTAAAATAATCACTAAAAAGTGTTAAATAAACTATTTTTAGAAAAAATAATAACCGAGTAATCTTTTTAGATCATTTTCAATAAGAAAATGGTATTTTTAAGTTGCGATGACTATCGTTAAAGCTACTTATAAAGAGCAGTGTTTATACGGTTGACTCCTTCAACCGTTGACACTATTAGCCAGCTATTTAAAATGTTAACCAAAATCATTATCAACGTAGATAAAAATGATAACTATTTTCGAAATGTTATAACTTTTTTTTAAATTAAAGAAAGTATTTTCTTTGGACTGTATCCTTGGAGGCCTTGTTGGGTTAAGGTTAAACTATTTTATGGACGGATAGACTGGGCCGTTAGCCACGTGAGAGCCCAAAACACCGCGCCCGGACCCGATGGTATTCCGGGTAGGGAGCTGCTGTTGAGGCAGCACGTGCTGAGGCAGTTATTCACTATAGTCTAATCAATAATTCAGTAGAGTAAACTGACGTTTACTGTGTTACCAGTTCCTGATGAAAAAAAAATAGTGAAGTGACAAAATGATTACATTGATCACTTAGTCAGTACTTGTGAGCAAAAGAAACATTCGTCCACTCAGACCAGAAGCCAAATGATAAATAAGATGACGGCGTGTCGCGGCGTGTGTAAAGCCAAGGTCAACTTATTGCCACCGACTTGGTGTACGTGTGATGTTTTTAAGATAAAATTATGCCCATGTAGCCTTGTTGTTCAACAATTTTATAGAAAGATTTATAGAAAGTTATCATCTATTGACAACTAAATATAATTTCTATTTAAAATTATTGATAGTATTAGATATGTTCACATTAATTTTGAGCAAGTGATTGAATCACTATACTATCACTGGGAACAACACTACTACTATTAGTCCTGCAATATTATTTTACAAAGTGACATTAGCAAATGTCAGTTTACTCTACTGAATTATTGACTAGACTTTAGTTGCCTTCGTAATGCCACGTTCCCCAGGGTCTGGAAAGGAGCTATTTTGGTCCTCATACGGAAGAGCTATGCTCGGAGTTTCTTTGCGCGACAGAATCCGAAATGTGGTGATTCGCCGAAGAACTAGTCACCGACATTGCTCTCAGAATCTGCAAGTTGAAGTGGCAATGGGCAAACCCCATCGGCCGAAGAACCAATAACCGTTGGGAAAGAAAGGTTCTCGAGTGGCGAACACAAACTGGAAGACGCAGCGTAGGCAGGCCTATCACTAGGTGGACATTCGACATAGTGCGCGTAGCAGGCAACCGGTGGGTGCAAATAGCCAATTGTCGTTAATTGTGGCGTTCTAAGAGGGAGGTTTATGTTCAGCAGTGGACGTCTTCCAGCTGATGACGATGATGTCAGAAGAAAGGCAGAGCCACGGATTGTCTAATATGTCTGCTGGACGAGGTTGACAAGCTGTTCGAGAGTTTAGTTGCCTCTCGACTCAGCGGGTATCTGTCGCATATAGCCGTTCGGATTCTGACAAGGCCGTTCAACCGTGGATGCGATAACTCGCGTCCGCGCCCTGTCAGAGCAGGTGGTCTCCCGGGGTGGTGTGGCGTTGACAGTGTCTCTCAACATTGTCAACGCCTTTAACTCCCTTCAGGCCCTAATCAGGGACTACTTGCGCGATATGATACGGGGGGAAGTAGAGCGAGGGGTTCTGCAGGAATCAGTGTTAATTAAGCCCTCTGCTATGGAACCTCGCCTACGACACAGTTCTGTGTGTCGAACTCCCCACCGGCATTAATGTCGTCTGCTACGCGGACGACACGTTGATCGTAGCCGATGGGGGGACACCTTTGAGAGGACCAAGGAGTTTACCGAGCTTGGGGCGGAAAGTTTAGTCCTCTACGGGACGTCCATCTGTACATCGAGGCTGGCCATTTGACGCTGTAACGGCCAGTGTACAGCGTCCAGTGAAGGATGGCATTGCGGTTTGCACGAGGATATCGAACGGTGTACTTTGAGGCGGCGACCATATTGGAATGCTTTTCGCACTTAGACATCCTGCCGGGCATGAATACAAAGGTCTACGACCGGACCTGCATCGTCCGCCAGAGTGGTGGAGGCGAGCTGGTGGCGCTAAAATCCATAATTAAAGACGGTACGGGAAAATAATTAGTAGGTACTACGTACTTCGCAAATATTCGGTTTATTATTATTTGTTAAAAATGTGCATGTTACTGTAAACTTTGAATAGCTGTGCATCTATTTAATGATTTGGTTATGCATTTATCTACGTAAGTGCAATATATATTTAATTTATATTAAATATAGACTGATTATAATAACGTTATACGAATCGTATTAATAAATATTTTGTATACATACTTACTATAATTAGATTTAAGAACAGACAGGGTCACTCTAAAGGGCGCACTGAAAACCAGCGTCGGGAGTTACATCATAAATCCTCCGGCTTAAGCTGAGTGCGTCCTTTTGCGTAGTATTCGTGTTTCTCTTTGTTTTATATTTTTATTTGTACTCGTATGTACCTATTTACATCACAATAAAATTTACTTTCTTTCTTTCTAATTAAGCGGCAGGAATGACAGATCGCTCTAGCGCGAGTGGCTTTAGCCGAAGCACATAGCGCGCAAACGCGTCGCAGAGGAATTTCTGCCTCATCTCGAAGCCTGGATACAGCGATGGAGTGGACGACTCAGCGATGGGCTTACGCCAATAATCACCGTTCAAGGTTGTTTCGGTGATTATCTGCATAAGATTGGAGGTGATGCGACGACGAGATGCGTCAATGGAAACCAGTCTGACTGCGCCCAAGTTCGAGGCTAGTCACTTGAGGCCTGGTCACCGTCATCGGATCGAACCTCTCCCTTTTCAGCGTACCTAATGGCTATGCTGTCCGGGGATGCGGCATGGGAAGTGATGGCTACCTTCTGCGAGACAGTCATGTCCCAAAAGGAGGCCGTCCGGAGGGTTCGCGAACATGCTGATTCTGATCGGCAACGAAGGCACCAACGTCTCACTCCTCTGCTCTGAAACCCGGGGCCCTAAATAACGGGCAACCTGTAGAGTCGCTGGAGTTCGGGGTATAGGTCTTACGACGTCCATAGAGTACGGCAGCGACTCCAAGTAGGACGGCGGCTTGGTAGCGACCTCCGTCCCCGTGAACACGGTGTCTAGGCACCGGGGGGCCGGCTCAAAGGCAAGGTACTGAGAGGTTCCTGGTGACGATCCTACTGGCGAAACCCGGGTGTCCCCTATGATGTGCTGATGTGCCAGCCGCGGGGGGTTTTAGTGAGTAAGAATCCCACATACCCTGTTTAAGCCCTACTGCGCCCGTTGTAAGGCTTCCCCCGCAAAAAAAAAATATGGAGATGCTTGGTCCAGCTGAAAACAGTAAGGGGACCATTGTTGGTCCATTCAATGGTAGTACCTTTTTTTGTTGTCGGGGATGAAATCTACAAATGGTCCCCGTAGGGGCAGAGTCCAGTTTATGTGGATTTTTTACCCACTTAGATGTTGTGGAGAGACTTGGCACTTCGGCCCTGGCCGAGCATCACACCTCGCTCGGTCGGAGGATCCTCCCTTTAGCATCGCTCCGCGATATTGGTGACCCCGACGTGATCAACGCAGCCTTCGCATCGAACATCATCGCAGCCGTCGAAGCTTCGCCATCACTCTCTCCCTCATAGCAAGTCTCCAGCAAACAACAACCAGCGAGTCACAAGCCAGCCAGTATGCCTCGTCGGACGACCACTGCCTTGTAAGCAGATGCAAGCCTGGTCAAATCTTCGGCCTCAACGAGGCACAGCAACCCTGCACCGACAGCCGGTCCACGTAAGAAGAGTGCTTACCTCAAAACCGGTTCGTCAAGCAGTCAAGCAGCAGCCAGCCATACGCACTGCACACCTCGACTCACTGAGGACTACGCAGCATCAGCCCCGCCGCACTGGGACTACGCACACTGGACTTGTACAAGTGGCATTGGCATAGCGACTGGAACGCAAGGACGAGGACTTCCAATCTTCGGGGGGAGTGATGTAGCGACCTACTACTACATATGAGAGTACAAAATAAGATGTTCCTGAATCACGCAAGCGAAGTTTCAAAGTACATTGAGTATATATACAACATCCCAACTACAACCGTAGGGGGCTTCGGCCCTGGCCGAGCATCACACCTCGCTCGGTCGGAGGATCTTCCCTTTAGCATCGCTCCGCGATAGTAGATTTACTTATTTAATAAAAAAGGGTATTAATAAGATTTAAAAAAAGAAGACGCATAAAATGTTTATTTTTTACAATTTTAGATATAAATAATGCAAAAATGATAACAGTATAATAAAAAACACAACAAAGTAAATTACTTACTTACTTACTATGATTTGAACCCGCGTCCATGGATTCGTTTATCCATGCCACGTATAATAATGCTAGCTTAAAGACAAGCTCATAGCATAGACCACCGAATCAATTGTACATATATGAAAAACAAATGTACTACTTACTGGGACAGCAAAGTCGAGAGCTATCATACAATAATTAAACCTATAAGCTTCTTAAATCAAACCAACCATGAAAATACACATTGAATCTGTTTAGATTTTATACACGGGTTATTACACTACCCAGGTTATTAAAATATTAGGTAGGTTTTTGGTGTCGTTTTTCATTGTTACACATTTTTGGATCTAGCTCCTCAACCGGCAACATCAGAACGTGCGGTAAAGACTCCGTTCTAAAAACTAATGAAACTTTATTTTTGTTTTGCGTCTTTTTTAATATACAGCTGATCGGATTTCCTCCAAACATAGCTAAGTATTATCTTAATCAAACCAGCTTTTCATTTCATACTCCCTTCAAATCAGTATATTCGTTTGGGAGCTACGGCACCACAGACAGACACAGGCGTATGCCATTCTTCATTTTTGCGTCAGAGGTAAACGTGTCTATATTATTATTTTAAGCTTCATTCCATGCTATTTTAAAATTACACCTGGCATCACTGGTCGTAAATGACATTGGTGTCTACGGCTCGGTACGGTAGGGACTGGACACGGTGTAGATCACGGTATCGAATTGAAAGTATAGATACTATACTCATCAGCAGCAACATAAAAAAAGTATCGTAATCATAAAAGTATCCAAACAAAGGTATCGAGGTATCGAGTATTTTTCTTAGGATCGAGTACTCACGTCATAACGTGGCAGTAAAGGCTAAAAAAAGGTCATCGCGATCGCTCGCCTCCTCTCATCCGGTAAAGCAATGAATGCCAAAAAAGTTCATCACCAATCAGTGTGACGTCAGTTACTCACAAGATTTATTCGATAAGTCACCTGTCAAAAAGCAACACGGGCGGAACTCGAATCGACAACGAGCGCCGACGTCTTGTGTGTGTCTGTAGCTATCGCTGGTACGGTATGAACCTGCTGAACAGTGGTTACAATGTTGATTACAATGTGTCCGTGAAATAAGTTCGTAAGCATGCTCGATAGTGGCTACGTTGGTGGCGCTCTTCGTACTGAATAAAATATTCTTCTATCTATATGTCTTTTTTCTTGTTTTAGTTCCCGAGTCGACCGTTGCTGGTTCACCGACAGTGGCGCCAAATGCGCGTTTATTACTGTCCTTTCTCGAGACTTTACCTTATTGAGAGCTCCACCAAACTGTAAACTGTAAAATTTTGCTTATTCTATTTAGGCTATTCTAGTCACATTCATGAAACCTATACCGTTAAGAAATGCATGTAAACAGCTTTCTAACGGTGTACATAGGGTTTACCATCTATTTCTATTAGGAAACTACAGGCCGGTGAATACTTAAAATTGGGGCGCGTCAATTATATTTCGGCGGCGTGTCGCTCTGCCTGCATCTGGCGTGTAGCATCCATATGTCCAATAATAGTACCAATGGACAGCCTGTAATCTGTACTATCTATTTACCTATGATTTAGACCTCCTAGGGGCATAGACCACAGCAAAAACCGAAGAAATCATAAAATGTGATAGAAAATTTACCTGTAACACAGTAATTATGCACAGCAGTGCTGTTTAGGCACTTAGACCCACCAAGATGGACCCAAATCTAGGTCTCGAGTTGGTTCCTAGAATTGGGACCTAACTATAAATAATAATTACTGTGCATATATAGCTACTAGCAAACCTAGGGCATGTGGTTACTTACGAAACGCTATTAAGTTACGCTAATTACAAATAGCAAGTACTATGAGACCTATCTATAAGTAATTTAGCTCACCCTCTTCGTGATAGTAAGCTTATATGCAAACAATATCTCAGAACAATATATATTATGATTTAATAGGAAACTAAATCTAAACTGTTAACTATCGCAGAGTTATAAAAACTTAACTATAAAAATACATAATACACTACAACACAAATATGCATAGTCCTCGTATAGGCGTCGCCATCCTGAACAAAGTACTCATTATTACTCATTAGTAGGGACCGGAATTATGTGTATTTAAAATTCCAAAACATGTACATATAATATGGACTAAAAAATCGAAAATATGGAGTTAAAAATAACCATAAGTTTCATATTTATGGTAGTTTCTTTTACACGGATCTCATGTTTTGTAACCCGCCAATGCAATAAAGGCATGTTTAAGTTTGTACGTCTATGTCTGTCTGTGGCATCGTTGCTTTTCAATCGTTAGGAACGAATAGATGGCCAAAATTCAATGTCGTTCTGTTTGGACAAAATATGGCTTTGTAGTGGCTGAATAATCTTTCAACATAATAGTATTTCACTGGAATATACTTGCACACCGACTTACTAAACTGACGAACCACTATCCGCGAAAGTGATTTTTGATTGATGTATTGATAAGGTGATTACGGGGAATTTATACTAAATTCAGCGCCGATAGCTTACTGTCCGACCCGCGCCCCGCAACTGCGATGTTAGGTTACACGTTTACAGAAAATAAAATTTGCTTATTCGCAAATTGTTCCCACCGCTTATAAACATTTTTTTTTTGTGATTTACCTACGCAGTATCGTAAGTCGTTTGTTTCGTATTCTTACATCTATTTGCTACCTTGTTTACAAAAGTATATTTATTTTTGTAAAAATATGGATCTTTGAAATATGCCAAAATATGGAAAATAAAACTTGCATTTTCTCGTTCCAAATGTGTGTTCGTGTAGAAAACAACATACTTAGCAAAAACCATTGAAATTGAAAATATGTATTTACATAAATAAATCCGGTCCCTACTCAATAGTAAAAGTAAATACGAATACAAAAGGACCGGTATCAAAAGGCAAAGTACTCGATACCACAAAGTATCGATACATTTTTCGTGTCACTCCCTAGACATTGGTGGACGGACGGACTGACAAAAAAATTGTTGTCGAGTAAGAAAAAATTACTTGTAAGTGAAATAATTTGTTTATTTTGTAACAAAATATAATTTCGTGTCAATAATTGTAAGTACCGCCATGCAGATGAGCCGCATGGGTTCGCCGTCGATCGGTATGGAGGAAGACACCGGCGCTGGACACGCTTTGAGCGATTTTCTACTACAACTGGAGAACTACAACCCTTCCATACCAGATTCTGTCGTAGCGCATTATTTGAACATGTCCGGCTTCGAGTCACAGGACCCTAGGTGAGTACAGTACTGGGGTCTTAGACGTTCTGTACCACATACCACTAATAGTAGTTATTACAGAGTATTTATATGCAACCAATGAAAGCACTCACCTCACGACACCACCGTATTTATAGTTTTTGCACACTAGTTATATGCACCAAGGAGCACTGAATGCCTTAGACAGGGGCTCCCACCCTGTTTTATAAAACTCCCTGCCTGGACCATACCTGAATTTTTCACGGCTCCCTTTCACACTCTCTCTACGCCCCTCCAGGGGGTCGTGCCCCTCAGTTTGGAAGTACTGCTAGGCATTCTCTGCAAATCCACACCTTTGGTTGATGCAAAGAAACATATTGGCACCAATAGGGTTGTGCAGTGGATAAGGTTGACATAATGCATACAGCGTTCGGGGTTCCCGGGGGCTACAATGCGCCCCCTGCGGCGGGCTCAAAGGCAAGGCTCTGAGGGTCCCCTGGTGCAGATCCCACCGGAGAGACCTTGGTCCCCTCTTATGTGCCAATTCGACAGCCGTGGGAGTTTTAGTGGGTAAGAATCCCACATACCCCGGTCGAGCCCCACAGCTTCTGGGGATCTTTCGAAGATTTCCTTCGCGTCAAAAAAAAAGGGCTCTATACATAGTTCTTTATCATATAGACAGCCCTGTTGGTCTAGTGGTTAGCCATCTGAACCTACTGCTGGTACTAGTAGGTTGTGGGTTCAATTCCCATCTCTCAGCCCAGTTTGAGATCAGATGACTGTGTGTGGAATGTCTCTGATTATTATTATGTTGTCTACAATTTAATAATGGAACTGCCTATTTTTTAACCAACTTCAATAAGAAGAGGAGGTTCTATAAGAAGAGGAATTCAACTGTATACTTTTTTAATATGTTACGAAGGAGGTGGGCTAGTCTACGGTAGGTTTCCGTGCCAGTGGCAGACCTTATGTTGCTCCTTTGTTGTGAATAAGATGGTGCTTGACCATCTTTAAGGCATCAAAGCTTACCGTCAGGTAGGATAACAGTCAATCATAACAAAGACGGAACTCCCACACGAGAGGAAAAATTAAATAATGAATATAAAATTACCTTGTCAGTCTATTATACACTATATTCATTTAAACAATAATTGATTCCAGGCTAATTCGTCTGATAGCTCTGGCCTCACAGAAGTTTCTCTCCGACATCGCGAATGATGCTCTCCAGCACTGCAAAATGCGCACATCTAGTCAGATCACACAGACCTCCAAGAACCAGAAGGGTCCGAAGGAAAAGAAGTACGTAATGACAATGGAAGACTTAGCACCAGCACTGACAGAGTATGGTATTGTGGCGAGGAAACCTCACTACTTTGTTTGATACCCCTCCAATAATGTGGATAGTTAAGGGAAGTATAAGTTGTATGAGCCTTTACAACATTCTATCTGGTAAAAATTCACTAATTTTATAAACTGTTTGAGCATATAGTGAAGAAAAACATATTGATGATTTTGACATTGTGGTCACTTTTAAATATTATATGTTATGGACCTAGTGTCATTGGACACTTGCAATATCTAGACCAGCACCACCTCTAGCTTATGAAGCACCCTGTTGTAAGTACCCGGGTGCCCTCATCCTTGCGTTGCATTATTACGCTCTAAAAACATTCAACACAGGACTGGATCCCTATTACTCTGTACTCAGAGACTGGATTCATTGCAGTCTAGGTAGTGATTATGCTGGTCCGAATGCACACAATTCTATTATTTTTACTACATTTATAAGTAAACATGAGATCCAGATTTTAATTCTGGCTGATAGGAAAAAGTGTCCAGTTCATATAAAAGTGTGATACAGAAAAAGTTTACATTACTAATTAATGCTATGTTAATTATTAATCTAATAATCATGATGAAAATTTTAATCAGTGTAATATTAGTTGCTTGAAAATTGTTATTACTAAGTACAATGTCTTGTGTCATTACAAAATAATTCAAAACAATTGTATATTACTATGAATATAGAAATTTCTCTCAAAATCTATGGTGTATAATGATATAAATCGTAAGCATTAAATTATAGATTTTAATTAATAATTTAGAAATATTGATAATTGTAAAATAAGTGGTACATGTGACTGGCAGCATAAAAATATAGGTACTTACCTAAAAGCAACTTCAAAATTAATTACTGTGGTGCAATTTATGCTCTTTTTTTAATTTTATGTGAAAAGGTAAAGCCGCTACTATCTTAAACGACCAGCAAAGCCATTAAACTATTCGTAATTGTTTTATTAAAATCTGCACGCGTAAACATAGCGAAATTTTGTCGCGGACTAGGCTGTCCTGACAGGATTACATAAAAGGAACTATTGGCGCAAGCTCCCCCTACTAACGTGCTAGGAGTGCACATATTAAATTATTACTTTTTAAATTACATCATCAGTAACGCCTTGTTTTAATAGTACACTGAGCTTTGACCCAACAAATGATCCGGCTCGAAGGACCAAGAGGTGTTATTATTGGATTTATTCAAACTACACAAGTGGTACCATAGTGTAGTAGATAACTGTACTCTGGTAAATTCAACGTACTCACTCTTGAGGTGCCTGCAACAAAGAACCAAAGCAACAGTTAGTTTCCAGACATTTATCCAATCTGAAGTCACTGTTGTGTTGTATGCTGTCAAAGCTAATAACAGTAATTTAAGTAATATTCTGTAAGATGTATAATTTTGTTACTTTATTATATACTTTTCGTATTTGATGATCGCTGCTATTCACCCGTTATAGCAGAATAATTAGTATAAGATTATAATATGATTAAAGTTATTAAACATATTTTGTTGTATTTTTTCCCCACGCATCTAGAACGTTATGCAGGCCGGCATTCGGTTTTTTGTTTAACACACTAGCTTATTAAAAGCCTATTCACTCTAGTCTTGAAGACACCCACATTATAATCGGGCGGAAAAACCGACGCAGGCAAACCGTTCCAGTCCTTAGCTATCCTTATTATAAATGAAGAAGCAAACCGCTTAGTCCGGACTGAAGGCACGTTCACCACAGCAGTATCTTCGGCAGTATTTTTTAAACGGCAAGGCCGACTCGAAACGTTAACTGACAAAAAGTAGTCCTAACGGGCACATAGGTAGTAGACATAAGCTGTAAATTTATAAGGATAATTTTAAGATATTGACAAGATTTCCCGAAATCTTAATTAAACAAGTGTTATATTTTTATTGGCGCCATCCGGCGGCGAGTAGCGGAACTAAAATATACAAAACCAAAACGAGCTGGAATATAACCAGTAGTTCTTTGGACTTAATAAATAATGAAATTACAGATACATAATATAGGTAATGTCCAAAGAACTACAATACTGGTTTCATTGCAGGCGAAACCCGCCGCGCGCCGTCGACTCCTGTCGGTCTAAAGTATTACACTACACGGTATTCATGATTAGTTTATTCATTCATGATAATATCAACCTGTGCTATTTTTACTTGTCACCCGCTTTGCAAAGGAGGGAAATGGAATTTATATTTTTCTAACTCCTCCTATATACTTTTCTAATTAAATTTGTTGCGGGTTCCATGACAATTTAGCGTTTCCCTAGGACTCACCGAGGGTCAAACCTCAGTGTCTTCACTGGTGACCACTGTAGATCCTGGCCATGGATAAATGAACTAATTTATCCATGGTCCTGGCTGACAGGAGTTACGTGGTGGGATTAGTCCCAATAAAAAAAATACACGGTATTCAGGGTTTAGGGTCCTGATTTAAGGTGGTGTAATAACAGTTAGCGAGTTATAGTCCCTAATACCGTGTATTTTTTTTTAAATGGGACTAATCCCGCCACTGTGACTCCTGTTAGCCAGGATCTACAGTGGTCACCAGTGAAGACACTGAGGTTTGACCCTCGGTGAGTCCCAGGGAAACGCTAAATTGTCATGGAACCCGCAACAAATTTAATTAGAAAAGTTTATAGGAGGAGTTAGAAAAATATAAATTCCACTTCCCTCCTTTGCAAAGCGAGAGACAAGTAAAAATCACACAGGTCGATATGAAAGATTCTTACAGGTGCACCAACTAGTTAGTCCACATGTAAGCCACCACGGAAGTTACTTGATTTGAAGGGACCTATATTTAGATTTCTACTATTAAACTTGTTTCCAATAATAGGTGTGGCAGAAACGCTTGAAAGCACGGAAATTTTCCGTAGTCGCCACAAGGTCCGAGTAATAGGTATACAACTCCTGTTATTTCCAAACTATTCAACATAACATTGCGCTCATTGTGCCAGAGATCACACTCCCAAAGTATATGATGCGCAGTTTGTTCGAACTCATTATTCACCGTAGAACATTGACAGAGAGGTGAAGACACCAATTTAAAAGAGAATAATTTGCTTTTAAAGTTGCCATGAATACCGTGTAGTGTAATACCCCTTTAACTTTAAGCCGAACATTCATAATTGTACTTACCCTGCTCCGATGATCGAACTACTTGGAATAAACGGTTTTTTTACAAGATCAAAATCAATCAGTTTTTTTACAAGAGAAATAAACTATTTAAAAAAAAATAAAAACCGACTTCTAAGTAAATTATCTAAAAACTATTTAAAAAAAAATAAAAACCGTCTTCAAAGTAAATTATCTAATAAACTATTTATAAAAAAATAAAAACCGACTTCAAAGTAAATTATCTAAAAAGCATAAAATAACGAAAATTATTGAAGTTGGTGCAGAATATACACAGCAGGTACGCTAACACCAACTTCAATAATATTTTCGTTATTTTATGCTTTTTAGATAATTTACTTTGAAGTCGGTTTTTATTTTTTTTAAAATAGTTTATTAGATAATTTACTTTGAAGTCGGTTTTTATTTTTTTTAAAATAGTTTATTTAACACTTTTTAGTGACTTATTTTACCAAGATAGGTATCAACACTATCACGCAACTCGAACGTCTACATTACAGTAACTTACTGAAAACATAAAAAGTTTATATCTCTTAAACTACTGGACCGATTTTGATGAAATTTGTATTCTACCCTAAGTTGAAAGATACTCTAACTATTGCAAAAAGAATTTTCGAAATCGGACTTGTAGTTTCTGAGAAATCCGTGGACAAACCTACATACATACATACACTCGTGAAATTTGGTAAATTCGTTTAGAAGCCCACATAGATAGACTAACATATATGAATATTACGCATTTTTATTAATATTACATACATACGCGTCGAATACAGAACCTCCTTTTTTGAAGTCGGTTAAAAAGCATAAAATAACGAAAATATTATTGAAGTTGGTGTTAGCGTACCTGCTGTGTATATTCTGCACCAACTTCAATAATATTTTCGTTATTTTATGCTTTTTAGATAATTTACTTTGAAGTCGGTTTTTTTTTTTTTAAATAGTTTATTTAACTCTTTTTAGTGACTTATTTTACCAAGATAGGTATCAGCACTATCACGCAACTCGAACGTCTACATTACAGTAACTTACTGAAAACATAAAAAGTTTATATCTCTTAAACTACTGGACCGATTTTGATGAAATTTGTATTCTACCCGAAGTTGAAAGATACTCAAACTATTGCAAAAAGAATTTTCGAAATCGGACTTGTAGTTTCTGAGAAATCCGCGGACAAACCTACATACATACACTCGTGAAATTTGGTAAATTCGTTTAGAAGCCCACATAGACTAACATATATGAATATTACGCATTTTTATTAATATTACATACATACGCGTCGAAAACAGAACCTCCTTTTTTGAAGTCGGTTAAAAAAAAAGATACTATCATGTAAGTATTTACAACTCTTACAAGTGCTACTTGCGTCGACACAGAGTACTCTCTCTTTACTATCCCAATCCGATGGGACGGAAGACCGACAGGACCAATGAGACGTCAGGCGGAGGACCGACTTTTTACATGCCCATCAGACGCATGGATCATCTTACTCTCCAGACAGCAACAGACTGGATCTTAATTTGTGGCGCAGCGGGCAGCCTGTTACTTTGAAAACCTGAGGTCGCGGGTTCAAATTTTGCAGCGGGATGTACAATCTTTTGTGCAACTTCTTTACAGGAACAATGCAGGCCGATCACCGGATGGTATCTACCATGTCGACTTGGTAGGCTATGTACACACGGCGACACTTCAACCTATACCTTGTTTTTCTTTACAAGGTCACTAACCAGAGGCCAGCCAAACAGGCCCAGTAGGGTCAAATATGACATATTTATTGCCTTTGGCTGGCCACCGGTCAGCCATCACGCCTGCGTTCATACATATATTGCACAATTTTTGATCTTGTAAAGAAAAGCAGGGTATAGACTGTTTGGACTTTGAACAATTAGAAGTTGTACGAGTCGTGCGAGGGTGCCATATGTTGGTTGCTATTTCGTCCTACACCTCATCAAATCTCTGTGTTGTATGTAGTGTAGATAGTTATCATTATATAGTACAGGGTGTCGAAGTAAACGTCCAGCCGTGTGTACACATGAGGCCGCACGCGCGCGCCGTATGGGACAAAATAACAACATATCGCACCTTTTCAGCGTTCAGCTTCAAATATGTAGTTCAAAGTCTAGTCTAGGTTGAAGGGTCGTCGTATGTACTATCTCAACTAAGAATGTGGCTGCCATGATGCCATTTTGTGTCGCATTGCGTGTCAACTTCAAACTTGATGTGTAGGGTGTGCAAAAAAATAACACACAATCGTTTTAACTACTTTTATATTTTTAATGACAAATTAAATCCTCTACGCCCGCTTACATCAACGTTGTATTTATCACTTGAATTTGAATAAGAATCACTGCTAACGCCCGAGAATTGAAAATATAACAAAAATAAAAGTAATAAATAAAAAACAATATTTATCTGACATAAATGAAAGCAAAATAAGACATTCATGTATATAATAAAAAACGGGCCGAATTTTTCATTTTGTGTATATACTTACTCTGCTGGAGATACAAAAATCGTAAACAAAGAGTGAAGTTGCCGCATCCTTAGTTGAAACGCATAGTACCTACCTAAGTATCGTAGGGGCATTCTGTCTACGGTAGGCACCTTAGTAGGGGCAGGACCAGGTACTTGGAATTGGTAGTAAATACACAAGGGATCTAGCACTTTCAACATTACGCTAAATGTGATAATAAAATTAAATTACCAATTAGAAACAACCGCTTCAATAAATATAGGTAATTTATTCTTTAACATTATAAAGGCTAACATTATAAAGGATAGTGTAAACGAGTCGTTGGTGCGGATGATAGATCCGTCGGCGACTAAGAACATAATATAATACCACCATGGTATAAAGTCTCTAAAGTCTGCGAACGTTACATTATACTTATTTAAATCAATTTATTTCATAAATACACAGCCTAAAATAAACTTGTAAACGTTTACAAATTCGTTTGCACCTCAATAACTACATACCGACTATATTGTTATCCTAGCGCGGCGGCATAACTTTATATTACCAAGTAGTTTTTGCTGCCGCGTTGCATTGCCAAATATATGGCGGGCGTGTTTTACAACCGCTTAATAAATTTGTAATCGTTTTCGCGTTTATTTGAAACGGAGTATACCTACCGCAATCAGTCAGTGAGTGATTTGTTAATTGAAATCTACGTACATGAAGTGAACTGATCGCGGTAGTAATTACATAAAAGCCCCTCGACGGCACTACAGTAAAATCTCTCTTCACTAGTATATCGATGACACTAGTTAGAGCAGTGTAATAATAATTTAATTAAATACAATAACAATGAGATTACATGACATCTTTAAAGAAATGAGATCACATGAGCAGACAATATTGTTTAGTCATCAGAACAATTTGCATTTATATTTGCAACTACTGCGGTCGGTGTGACCAGATTAAAATTGATCATTATGCTAGCCGCTATGCCAAAATCTGCTAAACTTTTTGAACAAATGCTAAGACTCTGCTAATTCGTTTTCATTACCTACTTTACCTATGGAAAATAAATATAAACACTAAAAATATATAATTTTTAAAATCATTTTATTAACTGACCGATGACTCTCCAGAATATCCAATAATACTCTTATGTGTTTATATTTACATAGGTACAAAGATAAATAGACAGTGTCAGATTTTATTTCGTGGCTTGAGCAACTTTCCAAGTGATTCAGTTATTACTAAACCACTACTGTTACTACTATTCTGCTAAGCCCTAAAATCGGGGCTTAATTCGGCTAAAATAGCAGAATTCTGCCAAAATAGCAGAGTTCTGGACTGCCAGGTTTTGACAGTCCGTCAACTTTTTATACTTCACACTGTTCTGAGAAGCATGCCTCACTGAAGTACAATGTAGTTTCGAGTAGTAGATTATTTTATAATGTATGCCCATCGCAATGTTATAAATTTAGTCTCGCCGGACGACATTACCGTATTGTTAGTAGTTTTGTTTACAATCAGATTAATAAATTCTGTAATATATATCCCTTACCTATGCGTGAATGTAAAGGTATCGTACGAAAATGGCTTTTGACTAAGAACTACCAGGAAACTGAAAATTTAATTAAATTGGTAATACTTTAAACTGATGCACCTGAATCCTCATTACCTTAGTTTGTAAACCCAAAAAACGTCCATTCATCAAACACACACACACACACACACACACACACACACACACATATCTACACACACTCAATACACAATGACCCACACACACCTCAGATCATAATAGTACTACGCATAGACACAATTTCATTCTTGTATGCTTAAATATTAGATTACCTACTATAGTGTCAACATTAATTTGTTCATATGGTTTGTCGATATACTGCAATGTGACCAGTTTATAAAACTTTGGAAGAATACTTATACCCAAAACACAAGTTCAATCTTACTTTGGGTGTATGTGCTCAACCGCTCACTATAATTTCTTTTGATTGCTTATCAATATTAATTATTAACAATTGCATATATTGTAGTGAAATTGTACTGTATTTTTCGTAAATAAATAAATTGAATTGAGTTCTGCTAAATCTGGCCACACTGACTTCGGTACGGATTACGGAACGCGCGGGCTATATTTATTACCTCGCTCGAGAGCGCAACGCGTAGGTGTTCGACCAATCCGATCGTACGTTTACTGTGTACATAAGTCACTAGTGTAAGTCCGAACCAAATTGATTATTGCTGATACAAAGAACTTCTTCTAGTAAGACAGACGTCATGGATGACCACATGACGCCGTCTACTGCAAAGACACCTGCACCAAAACACCGACAGGACTGGACCGCCTTCGCAAACCACCTGTCCGTGAATACGCCCATGCGCAAAGCAGAAACGCCCAGGGATGTGGACCAACTGGCTGCAGACCTCACCGCTTCTATATCGGAGGCGATGAGAGTCAGCAAGCAAGAGGCCGCCACCGTCAGACGCCCCTCGAACGTCCCAGCACCAATCCTGCGGATGCTAGAGAATAAAAGAAAAATGAGACGCCTATGGCAACGCACTAGATGCCCGCGCCTAAAAACCCAGTTGAACGCCCTGGCCACCAAGATCTCCGACGCGCTGGAAACGATTGCCACAGAGTCCCGGCAACGTACCATCGAGCGAGCGGGAGAAGACTGGTCGGGCATACACAGACTCTGCCGCCAAGTCTCCGGGAAGGCGACTCCGATTATGCCCTTACTAGCCGGTGACGGTACCCTACGTTACCGAGCCGAGGACCGAGCGGAGATCTTCGCCAGCCACCTGGAGACACAGTTCACAGCGAATCCCGTGATAAATATAGAACACGCACTAGCAGTCCAACAGCATACCATGGACTACCTGAAAACGCCGATAGCCAACGATGACGAGCCGATCGTCATTTCCCCCGGACAAGTGCAGCGGATGATACGCAGCATTAAGCTCCGAAAAGCCCCGGGACCTGATCAGATCCCGAACGAAGCCCTATGCCACCTGCCGCGACAATCCACTGCTGCGGTGACGCGATTATTCAACGGCATCCTTCGCACCGGTCACTTCCCCAACACGTGGAAGCTGGGCCGTATCATCATGTTGCCTAAACCGGGGAAAAACATATTGAAACCGGCCAGCTATCGGCCAATCACACTACGAACGAACGGGAAGGGGGGGGGGGGGGCTCACGCAGGGTGGTGACTCCGGGCTTTCCGACTCAGTACAGATGTACTTGGTCGGGGGGAGGTCGCGGGGCTTGTGCACGCGTTTCTTCCTGCTGATAACCGAGAAGCCTGCTGACAGGCGTGGTAGGACGCGAGTTTATTAGCTCGACCTCCATGTCGGAGCTCGAGGCAGACTGGGAGTCAGTCTCGGGCTCCGCATGGAGGGCGGGCGGCAACGGAGTCGCGGCGGAGGGCGCGGTCGCGGGGGACGTAGACGCGGGGATCGCGGACGCGGAGGGCGCGGCTGCTGAAGGCAGGGTCGCGGAGGGCGCGGTATACGACGCGAAGTCGTTGACGATCCCGGGTATGCGCGCCTTTGCGAATTCGAAGAATCCGCAAAGGAACTCCACACCCGGACGGTCCATACTGCTCGTAAGGGGGCAAACGCACGACTGGGGGGGGGGGGGGGGTGCACGACCGGTCGGTGTGTAATTAATGGCTCCCCCCACCGGGTGAAGGCGGGGGAAGGGTGAGTAGCCTAACGTGTAGGCCCTAACGTGCGTCTCTCGCCAATCTCAATGTGCGAGAGGTGAATAGCCCTAGCTGCTCCGGGGCAGAGACAGCAAGCCGACCGGAGCCGACTTGGTGCCAAACAGCACCCGAAGAATAGGATCAGGAAGAGGAGGGTGGGAGGGAGACGATCAGGGTCGACTAGGGGCCACCCCCAAGGCCGGTGAACCTGATCCCGTCAGAGTTGCGCGGTTCTGGGAGGAAACGCGCGAGCGTTCGGGTCCCGCTCCGCCAAGGCAGTTGACACCGTAGGGTACCCTTGGCGACCACGTAAAACGGTGGGTTTAAGCAAATCGTGAGTTCAAAGGTTCCCGTTCGACCCCGCCGCCGACGTATTTTTCGCCGAATGGCATCTCCGGCCCCCGTGCCCCGCAAGTCGATTGTCGTTGAAGACAAGGCCGCGTGGGAGCGCGTTAGCAAGGCGATATACGCCCGTCAGATCTCCTATACCAAGGCGGTCAACACGCCCCTTCGTATTAGGGTCATCTTGTCCACCGCGGACCAACACCGTGAACTGTCCAAGTTCCTGCGTGCCGAGAAGATAGGTTTTCACACCTATACTCTCGACGAGGACCGTATCCTCCGCGCCGTAATCCGCGGAGTCCCCGTCCAACTCAGCAATGAGTTTATAAAAGACGACCTACTGTCGCAGTCCCTCCCGGTACTGGAAGTGCACCGTATGCACCCTCCCAACCGCCCGCTCAGCCCATACGAGATGGTTCAGGTCCATCTCTTGCGTTCAGACGAGGGCAAGCAGATCTTCAACCTGAAGACTGTTTGTGGCCTCACCGGTTTCGTAGAAGAAGCGTGGCCTACCCGGGCAGTGTCACAACTGCCAGTTGTACGGCCACTCCTCCCGCAACTGCTTCGCGCGGCCTCGCTGTTTGAAGTGCACAAGAGACCACGCGACGGCTCAGTGCGAGCGCGACAGGGAGACCGCGACCGAGCCTCCCGGATGCGTCCTCTGCAAGACCGTTGGGCACACCGCGAACTATCGCGGCTGCCCGAGGGCCCCAAAGAGGAACCGCCGGGTGGCGAGGCGCAACCATCTCCGCGCTCCCCCCGCCCCTCGGTGCCCTCTGCACCAAGGGCCTCCGCCCCTCCACCCTTGGAGTCTTACCCCCCCGCGCCTTCAGCGACTCAGCCCCCGGCGCCCTCAGTATACAAAGTAAATACGGCACAACAGAAAATTTTGGCTGCGTCAGTCGTGTCAGGTGTCACATGGCATCGCAGATTAGGACGTAAACAAAGATTATTTGAAGCAGATGACTAATGCTGTGGAAGGTATGTTCATGAATGAGAAAGTGGACATAAGCAAATCATCATGCTCTGTACGTTTACCATTTAAAAGCATTGGACAAAGAAGTAATGATTTGCTGGATATAGTGCATACAGATATTTGCGGGCCTATGGAAAATGTTTCTCTAGGAGGTTCGAGATATTTTATTTTGTTTGTCGATAATCATAGTCGTATGGCGTTTGTTTATTTTCTGAAGCACAAGAATGAGGCATTGAAGTATTTTAAACAGTTTAAAGCCTATGTGGAAAATCAAACAAAGAAGACAATCAAAGTATTAAGGAGTGACAACGGTCTTGAGTATTGCAACCGAGAGTTTAATGATTACTTGAACAGGTTTGGAATTACTCACCAAAAGACCAATCCATACACTCCGCAACAGAACGGTTTCTGTGAAAGGTTTAACCGCACTATCGTAGAAAAAGCCAGATGCCTACTCTTTGATGCCAAATTAGGAAAAGAGTTTTGGGGTGAAGCTACTAATACGGCAGTATATCTGCAGAATCGTACTGTGGCCCCGGCATTAGACGGCATGACACCTTTTGAAGTGTGGACAGGTACCAAACCAGACATTAGCCATCTTAGAATATTTGGCAGTACAGTAATGGTACACATAGCTAAAGAAAAACGGAAAAAATGGGACAAAAAATCGGAAAGATGTATCCTGTTGGGATATCCAGAAAACGTGAAGGGATATCGAGTATATAATCTGGAAAAGAAAACAATTTTGACAAGTAAAGACGTAATTATTATTGAACCAGAATCAAAAACTGAATGTATGATTGAAGTAGAGGAGAAAGCTCAGAGTTTTGATTCAGTGGGGGATGTTACTGAGACAGGAAAAGTAAATGTAAAAGAAGACTCAGTTACGGAACAATTAACGTCTAGTCAAGATTCCTCGGATACATATGATTCACCAAATGACGATTTATATGATCCAAATGAAGACGAAGATTCAGACAGTGCGACAAAGGATGTCACTGTACCGAATTCAACTAGACCTGTAAGGATCAGGAAGAAACCTGAAAGATATGGTCTTACAAGTATGTGTATGGCGCGCGTCCCTCATTCTTTATAATAACCATGTAGCAATTGTTTGATATAGTGGGGGTGTTGAAATATGTACTCATTGTATATCAAACAATGTGATCTCCTTGTTTTGTCTGTGACATGTGTTTTTATGAAGAATATTTTAGTTGTTCTATTACATCTATTTGAACCGTAAAGACGTCGTTTTATTATAGTGTATAGGTATTGTATTACAGTCGCAACAATAAAAGATGCGAAGAACTTAGAACTTTCATTATCGAATATCATTAGACAGTAATTTACGATGTTAGCGTGATTTACATTATGAACAGCGCCATCTATCGGTGAAATTGAACATACAATCACCATAGAACTTTAATCTATATAATTTAAAAGAAAGTCGTGTTAATTACACTATTTATAACTCAAGAACGGCTCAACCGATTTGGCTGAAAATTGGTAGGGAAGTAGCTTAGGAGCAGGAGACGGACATAGGATACTTTTTATACCTGTAGGTTAAGGTTAAGCAACGTTAGGTAAGGTCATTAAATAGATCGCCCAACGTCTCGCTCCCCAGCCCTGAGCCCGGGGCTATAAACAACGGGCAACCTTCGGAGTCGCTGGACGCTCGGGGTGTGGGCCCTTTGAGCGTCCATTGAGTACGGCGGCGGGGTTGCGACCCCCGTCCCCGTGAGCACCGTGACAGGTTCCCGGGGGGCTACAATGCGCCCCCCGGCGGCGGGCTCAAAGGCAAGGCACTGAGGGGCCCCTGGTGCAGATCCCACCGGAGAGCCCTGGGGTTCCCCCTCTCATGTGCCGATGCGACAGCCGCGGGGGTTTTAGTGGGTAAGAATCCCACATACCCCGGTCGAGCCCCACAGCTCCCGGGGATCTTTCAAAGATTTCCCCCGCGTCAAAAAAAAAATGTCATTAAATAGATGGGTGAACCGATTTGTATGAAATTTTGTGTGCATATCGGGTAGGTCTAATAATTGGCCATTAATTCTATTTCATGCCGGTAGGTAAAGGTTAAGCAACATAAGGCAAGGTAATTAAATAGATGGGTGAACGGATGTGTATGAAATTTTGTGTGCATATCGGGTAGGTCTGAGAATAAGTCGTAAAGTATATTTCATGCTGCTGATACCATGATTGACGGATATATAGAATGAGAGGAGGGTGCAAGAGAGGACAGAGAGGGAGAAGGGATTCGAGGAGGGGGTGAGGGATCGGAGGAGTTAGGTGGAGCAAGGGGGGGGGGGTGAGATGGAGCAAGTGGGAGAGAGAGATGGGGGGGATAGGGTCCAGAGAGGGGACAACGGGGAGAGGAAGAGGGGGAATGTGACGGGGACCGATGCGGGTGGGGGAAAGAGAGAGGAGAGAAAGAGCATAGAATTACATTTTTCTTATAAGGCTTCAATCCCGACTGGGTCCTAAAAGAAAACGCGCATTGTTCCTTTTGGAACCACATGGGCTTGAGGAGATAATAGAGAGAGAGAGAGATGGAGAGAAATAAATCTAGGGAGGAGGGTGAAAAGGGGAGCAAAATGTAATAAAAGCGCGGGTGGAGCTGCGCGGGTCAGCTAGTCAAATATAAAATTTACCCTTTCGTTGTACACACGGCGACAACACAACCTAGACTGTTTTGACTTTGAACAGATTGAACGCTGCTTATCATGCGAGAGGGTGCAATATGTTGTTATTTCATCCCACACGGCACATGCGGCTGGCGACCTGCGACCGTCTCTTTTCAACAACTCTCTCGAGTTGTGTGTAGCGTATTTATTGTTCTATAGGGTGTCGAACTGGATGTTTAGCCGTGTGTACGTACATGCACATAATTTAGTCACTACAGACCCTACTATGTCTCTATTTTATTGTAAACTGCTTTCAAATGTTCAGTCATTGGCCTGTTCTCAGTTTC
Organism: Furcula furcula; assembly: GCA_911728495.1. Lineage (NCBI taxonomy): Eukaryota > Metazoa > Arthropoda > Insecta > Lepidoptera > Notodontidae > Furcula > Furcula furcula. Next base: position 58,533,780 of record OU452242.1, read on the forward strand.
CATGAATAACACTATTTCCAACACGTTCGATGACAAAAGTTTGATGATCCTTCTAATTTTCTTAACATACGGGGGCTTAGCGAACGATATCCGGCTTAGGCTGACTGTTTCTAGCACTATCTGTTTGGATTCCGCATCCACATGGCCCTCTTCGAGTGAGGTGAGGCCAAAGTTATGGCTGACTACAAACGCCAGCTGATTGGTGTTCGGTTTGATGCGCAGAAAACCTCGTTCCTGATGCATCGGTGTCTGCTTCTCAGGATGCCTCGACATGGACGTGAAGTTATACATTGGTTGACCTGAAAATATGTTGCTATTATTCTTTGGTATAGAAATACATTAAAACAGCTTGGGAGTTGATGGAGAGTCAAGCCACGGTGACTATGCACTCTTAGGGCGCTACACATTTTAAGTGGGGCCAGCACATTCAGTTCGGCAATATTTGTTGAACGGCAAGACCGGTCCGTTTTATTCGGTTAGTGCCAATCGGGTTAGGCCGCTTGTACATTCTAAGAAAAATCGCCGGGCCTATGCAAGAATTCGTGTCGTTTCTACACACGAACAGTGTACACTGCTTCGGCGATGACCAAGAAAAAAATCTTGTCTGCTCTAGACCCGACCGCGTGAAGTTGCTGCGGTGCGGTAGGGGGCGTGGTAGGTATTATATATATATATACCCTATATACCCTACGCACGACTGCCCGAAAACAGTCTTATCGTTTTCACGTTCCCATTGGTCTTGTCTGCAGCATTAGTCTTATCGGTATTAAACATCGTAAAATTTCTTAGTGTACAAGCGCCCTACCCATTCAGGCTTTATGCGAGTCAGCAGTATTTGTTGAACGTCAATCGAGGCGGCAGCGAAGCCGGGCGGCTTTTATGCGCCCGGGTGTGCCGATTTACGCCGGCCCGTTTAAAATTGGGAGCCCTAAGGCGCTGTCCTATTGCCCTCGCTCGCGCGATGATGCGTTGCGGATCGTGCGACCGTGCGTTCAATCATACTGATAACAAATTATTGTCCTATTGAAGGTCGTGCGATCATGCGATGGGACAGTATGCGGTTTCATCGCACGATGAAATCGCATCGCATCATCGCGCGAGCGATGGCAATAGGACAGCACCTAAGCGATTTTCTTCGTCGGGAATAGTTTGCCTGTGTCGGTGTTCACGTCTGATTATAATGTGGGCAAGGAATAGGTTTTTAAATAAGCTAGTGTGCTTTACCATCCCCAATTGCATCGCTGCTTTCCATCACGCACTATTGTAGCTTAATATTATATTGGACGAAAATAAACTATTTAAAAAAAAATAAAAACCGACTTCAAAGTAAATTATCTAAAAAACCATAAAATAACGAAAATATATTGAAGTCGGTGCTAGCACATCATGTTAACTAACACTAGCACCAGCTGACACCGACTTCAATATATTTTCGTTATTTTATGCATTTTTAGATAATTTACTTACTTTGAAGTCAGTTTTTTTTTATAGTTTATTTAACACTTTAGTGACTTATTTTACCAAAATAGGTATCAGCACTATCACGCAACTCGAACGTCTACGTTACAATAACTTACTGAAAACATAAAAAGTTTATATCTCTTAAACTACTGGACCGATTTTGATGAAACTTGTACTCTACCCTAAGTTGAAAAATACCCTAACTATTGCAAAAAGAATTTTCAAAATCGGACTTGTAGTTTCTGAGAAATCCGTGGACAAACCTACATACATACATACATACCTACACTCGTAAAATTTGGTAAATTTGTATAGAAGCCCACATAGACTAACATATATTAATATTACGCATTTTTATCAATATTACATACATACGCGTCGAATAGAGAACCTTCTGTTTGAAGCCGGTTAAAAAAAAACAATTTTAACCACATTATAATAAATTTCAATCTTACTTACTGTACTTATTATCTACGAGGTGTGCAAATACTGTCAACCTATACACCTGTTAATGAAATAATGCAAAACAACAGACACCCTATCCTTATTTAATTTTTAAATATTAACATTATGGCTCACCAAGTATGAAAACTATAGTACAGAAATGAGATGAGATATGGCCATGTTTACAGGTAAAGCAACATAACACGGAACAACACACAATTTGACGGGCCCGTTGGTCTAGTGGTTAGTGACCCTGTCTGCTAACCAACAGGTCGTGGGTTCGATTCCCACCAAGTGTCTGGATGTTCTATCTATATAAGTATGTATTTACAAAAAAAGAAGTATATAAGTATTAGTATCAGTTGTCTGGTTTCCATAGTACAGGCTCTGCCTAGTTTGGGATCAGATGACCGTGTGTGAATTGTCCGGGGATATTATATTATTATATTATTATAACAAACCCAACCGTTTCATTGGTGCTATCTTAAAACAGTAGAAAGTACATTAGCATTAGTTGCAACAGTTCCTATGCAGAATTATACATATTTCATATCTTTCTAATAACCTACATGTGGTCTTCCCAACCGGGAGCGGTGCACCCCTGGGGGCGTAAAGAGATCGCAAAGGGGCGTGGGACGAGTGACGGTTTCAATATTTCGTAAGTTGGATACAGAGCTATATGGGTACAGAGTGAAAAGGGGCAAGAAAATTTGAGCTATGGTCCAGGGGGCTTTATGTAAAAGGGTTGAGAGCCCCTGACCTATATAAATGTGAGGAATTACTCATATTTTTTCTAACAACTTAACTATACTTACCAACACAGAGAAACTCCAACTCTTCATGATATTGAAAGTTCGGTATGTTTGGGAACACTCCATGTCCATCTTTGGTGGCCCAGCGTCCTTCCAGCCATGATATCGGCTTTAGAGCATCAGTCATTGCTATTCTTTAACATACAATATCACAAGATACATTATTATATCTATTATACACTCCGCTTCAGTTAATGAACTTGTAAAAAATTGCAAATTAATTTATCGTCCGCATAATAAAGCTGTTATAGTTTTCAAGTTTATTTGAATGGGAGTATATTTATTTTAACTTATGCCCAGTTCCTATATCTATGAGATAAGTCATAACAGCAATGAAATATAACATTTCCTATCAAACGTTAGCTAAAACTGTTACTATATTGTTGACGTACAAATTTGTAGAGTACTGAGCACGCCTCGTTGATAGTTACTTGATTTGTTGAATATACGAACCCAACACTGGTGATACAACAAGCAGGACTTTCACCGATGATATTTTAAGTAATAGATATGTTACCTACTAAGCAATTATTACAAGTGGCTCAGCACTCAAACATATTGCAACATCACACTTATCTATTCTATAAAATATGTTTATTTATTTGGATATGTTAAACAATAGTATTTTCGATTGTTTTGATGATTGTCAATGCTTCCGTGGTTAGTATGCTTGCTACTGATTCACAAAGAGGATGTAATGATTCAAGTTAGCTCACCTTTATCTCACCACTTTCGGATCACCTATAACCTACTTAGCTACCTCTTTTTATACATTATAATATAATTGAATTGGTAAGCGACATGCCTGCCAGCTACTGCCCACTGGCCAGAGCCGTTCACTAGTTATACCAGACACATCCTCTTTGTCCCAGACTGGTTATTACTATTAGTTCATTGAGACGGCGAGACCGGTAATTTCACCAGCTACAGTGCACTTCACTTCACAAGTTAACACAACCAACCAACTCAACGCATATTGTGGTACTTACCTAAGACGGGCTGGACGGTCAAATACGGCCAAAAAATAGGAAAAAAGCGTTGATTTAAATGCGAGCGCGCCTATTACAACCAAGTCAACCAACAATCAAACCACAGACTACTCAGTAAGAAAATCAAACCAATGAACAATGAATCAAACCAACTTTTGAAAGGCGAAACAAAAACAGTTAAAAACACAAAGAGTAGGATTTTTAATTCGAGTCAGTCTCAGAGAAAGTACCAAAGGAGTTAGTATCGCGTCGATTCCCCGAACAAATTTTTCGTGGCACTTTTGCGGGGTGCGGGAGGCGAAGTAAACACACACAGATACACTTTCACGCATACCCACACTATAATAAACTCGCAACACATTCAAAAATACACGCACACAAATAAAGAATGACCTGACCATATGACCAAAAATTTGGCAGAGGGGGTTAGCGCATCATGCTCTCTCAGTCAGTACAGTAATTTAATTTGTTATTTTTTTACGGCTCTGGGTACAAGCCCTTTTATGCCTTTCAGTCATAGGGTTTATATATTAAGAATAGAGTACGCGTTTGTCTATGGTCCCATTAAACAAAGCGTGTATAGGCAGATTTTTCTTTACGAGGCCGGTTTTCTACGAGGCCGGTTTTTTGAACTGTTTAAAGTTACTATACAAGAGGTATATTCTTAAGTAAGTGATAAGTAGTAATAGGTTTGATCTGTCACAAGCGCAAATGTCGATACAGCTAACATTATTGTACCTTTTGTCGTGTACGTGATATTGATGTATTTTGAAGTTCTTACTTGTGCCTACGGTTCTTACTTGCATTTGAGCATTCTATAGTACTTGTACTGAATTTTTGTTCTGTGCTTTCAGTTATTTTCATGGAAGTAATAAGTACTAAGTATGTACAACCATGGAAGTAATAAGTACTACGTACAACACTTATTACTTCCATGCGCACAACTAGTACTTATTACTTCCATGGTTATTTTAAACAATTTTAAATTAATTTGATATTAGCAGTGTTACCACCATTTAATTTTTTTTCAATTAAGATTACTTATATATTTTTGTAATAATCACAAAAGAAACAGACAGAAAAAATATGTGTGAAAATCTATGGCTAACCGCACACGCATATTATTGTCAATATATATAGGTATATATATTTTTTTATAATCAATAGGTTTGCGCTTGACCACAATCTCACATGATGGTAAGTGAAGATGTGGTCTAGGATGGACCGCACTTACCCATAAGATGCCTGTTCACTCTAGACTTGAATACAACCAAGTTATATTTATCTGGGAAAACGTTGTCCGGGAGGGTATTCCACAGCTTGGCCGCGCGCATGAGAAAAGAAGAAGCGAAACGCTTAGTGCGGCAAGTTGAATATAGTGCATATTGACAATAATATTGTGTTGTGTGTGTGCGGCCCGTATTGCGGTATTGTTAAATATTATTGTCGATTTCCAGATATTCTGATTTTGTCGCGAAAATATCGGGGGGAGGCAGGAGAATTGTCAATAATATTAACGTGTGTGGGCGCGCGGCAATATTTTAGTTGAAGAAACAATTTCTAAGCAAGCAGAAGTTCGAGTTTTTGTGCAAATTAGAGGACGAAAACAGTAAAAATATTGTAGATTGTACTCACCCACCCAAAACCAAATATTTATCAGAATTTATAAAACATTCCCCGTGGGATTTCCCGTTGGGTGTCCGTTAGAGGCGACTAAGGGAAGACAAGAAGACGGGCAGCAGCGTCTTTCTATTGGATTACCTACCACCTATACTGCGATCCCCAAGCCAAGACGCCTGCCAATCGTGAACCCCTCTAAGGGGGAGGCCTTTGTTTAGCAGTGGTCGTCTTTCAGCTGCTGATGATGATGATAAAACATGGGAAACTTTCCCTCATATTTTCATCTTTTCATCATATTTTCTTCAAAAACTATAATCTATTTAATCAGGATAATTGTTTTTGAAGGCACCTATCTCTCATTCTCATGTATTTTTTAAATTATGCTCTGCTGTAACTCGCAGTTCATTTATTAGGTTGAAATGATTTAGCTTAGGCAATTTTCTCAACCATGTTTAATTCTTCGTTTCCTTCTGGATTGCTTTTTGTCTATGAAACGTGTGCACACGAATCTGGCTACTAAACTCAGAGTAATTAGAATAGAGCTAGTATCGCGTCGATTCGCCGTACAAATTTTTCGTGGCACTTTTGCGGGTTGCGGGAGGCGAAGTAAACACACACAGATACAATTTCACGCATACCCACACTATAATAAACTCGCAACACATTCAAAAAGATACGCACACAAATAAAGAATGACCTGACCATATGAACAAAATTTGGCAGAGGGGTTAGCGCATCATGCTATCTCCAGTGGTATCTCCTCTAAGCTACTAAACGACTGAGTCAAATTATACCACCATATATTGACAATAATATTGCGTAGTGTGCGGGGCTCATTATTGATTAAAAATACACGGATTTATATTTACTTACTTCCTTGGAAAAATATTGACAATATTGTATTGACAATAATATTGTACGTGTGCGGCTAGGCTAAGTAATAAACTCTTATCTATGGTACCACGACCAAGCACAGAGCGACCCACAGACTACTCAGTAAGACCAAGCGATCAAAATTTAAAATGGACAAGCAACTAATTTAGGCTTTTAAAAAATATTAGCAGAATATCCCATTCCCCCTCAAATTATTTTCATCAAGACGGCATTAAAAACTCAAATTAAAGTCAAATGTTAAACCACGGACTATGGAGAAAGATTTGTCCGATAATATTATGTCCACGAAAACGAAGAACTTTATACAGAAGATTTGCTACAAGAGGACAGCTTCCGTAGATATGACACAGTTTGGTTTCATAAACGATAGCAAACTGCATCCCGCTAACATACTACTGAAACCATTGAGGGAACAATTAAAAAAAATATGTGGTTAGTTTAGTTCCCCTCTAACTGATCTCAATGCCCTAGTACGATTGTGGATCATAAACAGCGGAAATATTCACTCTCAGTTTATAACGTAGGTGTCGCAAATGCTATGCCCACTAGCACTATAGTATGCTAAAGGCGATTTGTTCTTATAGAATTGTATCTATGGCTCATCAGATATACGTAATGTGTGTGGGCAAGCATAGCGATAGTAAAAAATAAAATTGTATCAGAAACAATTCATACCTGGATTATTCTCAATCCTCCTTTCTTATTTATGTCTAGGTATTCGGTATCCTCTTCTATCTGCTTCGCCTTCTCTAATGACGTGATGAGCCGTACGTGCACCACCTGTAGATGTTAACACTCCGATGACACCGACTGTCTCGGTGCCTCGAGCAAAGGGAGTTCATGCCTAAGCATCACACTCCCTGACCACCTCCTCGTACGTCCCTGAGATAAGATAATTAGTGATTAGATAGATACATATTGAATCACAAGATTTTGTACTAATACTGGAAAACACACACACATCTCTTGGATCGCAGTATGAATACAATTATGCACTTCGACAATAGTCCTTTACGAGAAACTTGTTCGTGGCGTCATTTCCTATAGGAATTCTACCTCACATAGTCACTGGCACCAGGACTGCCATTTACAGGTGCTAGGGTGTGCGACCGTGTCTCACGGGTTTATCACTCCTTTATTATTCACCTTTAATTAGAATGATAAGTTATTATCTTACAAGGAGGGACCGACTTTGATTGTCCCCTTTATTGAGGTTGACCCTCGACACTTGGTACTAAGTTAGGTTCCAGGTGCGACCGATTCTTGTGGGTAAACGACCCACTCGGTTTAATATCACCTTTAAGCATATTGTATTGCACGCATCTCTATATACGCGCTCGATGCGTTTAAGAACCGTTCCCAGACAGTAACCATGTTGAACTGCGATCAACGTGTTGTTACACCATGCACTTTAAATATTGGATAAATTAGTTAGACACATATTACAGGAGTGTTAGACAATTAACTAAATACTTAGCTTTCGTTATTGCAGCTTTAATTACACTCGCCGTGTCTGATGCTCCGCACTATGCCGCCATCGTCTTCAGAAAGGAAGAAAACTCGCTCCCTACCATAGAGTATGACGACTGTGCGCGGGAAACGGACGCTGTTGCATAATGTTGCTACATTTAAAAATACTCACCAACTAATATCGCGACCGTGTCGCGACACTCCCGGCCAGAAGGCAGAGAGCTAGAATTGTGTTAGTAGGCTGCGCGTCCACTCCCTTATTTTTTCTAAGGCTTTTGTGGCCGCGCCTCTTCTTGACTTCGAATCTCGTTCATTTCCATGTTGATCCTTTTCCTTGTTGATTTCCTCATTAGTCTCAAACCTCTCTTTCGAATCCTTAGACTCTTCCTCGATCTCCAGTGGATACAAATGTGTAATGGAGCGAGTAAATTCTTTATTTCCCACTTTAACTTTAGCTATCCTTTTTTGACCATCTGACCCTTTCACCAGTGTTATTATTTTTCCAACTTTCCATCCTTCTCTATTCTTTGTTTCTCCTTTGATTTGTACGATTTGTCCTACCTTTGGCTTAACCATTGCTATTACTCTTGGATTCCCTTTTGAATGCTGATATCTCTCTCTAAGGCTTGGTAGATATTGATTCTGGAACATTTCCTTAAACTCTTGCAAAGTGACTAGTGCCCTCTTCCAACCATGTATGAGCTCTGTTTTAGTTGTAGTACCTTCTGACATATGCTCCTTGTGAGAAATGTCCGTTGTCAAACATTTTCCTACCGTGAGGAAATCCGATGGTTTTAGAATATGATCCAGTTCTGAGCCTACACAGGTAAGCGGTCGTGTATTTATAACAGCTTCTATTTCTTTGACAAAAGTGGTTAGCTGAGAATCATTCAACAGATGTTTCTGTAAAGTCTTCTTCATACAATTTTTAACTATACCGATTAGTCTCTCATAAAATCCCCCAAACCAAGGTGCTAACTGAGGTATAAACCTCCATTGAATTTTTTCTTGAATGCAATATTGGCTTGTCAATATTTCTGACATAAGTTTGAAATGAAGAGCATTGTCGGAAGTGATAAGTGTTGGTACACTGTTGGATATCATTCTCCTTAAGGCTAATAATCCTTCTTCAGCTGTAAGGTTCTGGACAACTTCCAGATGGATTGCTCTTACAGCAAGACAAGTAAAGAGACAAACCCATCTTTTCTCGGATCCATTACCAGTATTTACTAGAAGAGGTCCCATGTAATCAACTCCTACAAAGGTAAATGGCGAACTGTAATTTACTCTTTCTGCAGGTAGGTCTGGTGTCGGTGGCAGCTTAAACGGTCCTCCCCCGTGCTTGATACATCTAGGACATCCTCGTAGAATTTTCTGTACTTGACTCCTTCCTTGTGGGATCCAAAAACATTGTCTTATAATACTCAAAGTATGATTGACTCCTACATGATAATTATCGTTATGAGTTTGCAGTATAAGTTTCTTGGTGTAGTCATTATTTTTCGGAATAAGAATGGGGAAACGTTTGTCAAATGGCCAATTAGCGTATCTCAACCGGCCCTTGCACCTTAGAATCCCATCCTCATCTTTAAACAATCTTAAATTTCTACTTAGATCAGTCTCTTTACCTTGAGTTTCTTGTGGAAAAAACTCAGCTTGTAATCTTTTAATATATTCTTTATCTATGTGTAGGTTTTCCTTTTGTAATATTTCTTCATTCAACAATTCTTTATCATAATACTCTTGAGGTATTTCTTCTATAGCCATATTTTCATTATAGTCTTGAGGTACTTTTTCCATCGTCAGACCCTCCCCAAGAGTTAGGGAAGAAACAAGCGTTACGTCATTATCTGTGGGCCACACTTTCGGTTCTGCTGACAAGAAATTAGGTCCTTCAAGCCATTTGATTTTTCCTGTATATGAGGATAAGGGTCTGGTGGCAACATCTGCTGGATTCAATTCGGACGGGACATATCTTATTATCAATTCTTTGTTTTGTTTCAACTCCTCTATACGTCTGGCTACGAAGGGTGGTAAAAGCTTACTGGTCTTGTGCCAATCTATTACAACTTTACTGTCCGTCCACAATGTTTGACTGATTATTTTTATATTGAGATGCTTCATCGCAAATTTAATGAGTCTATTACCAATTACTAATCCTAATAATTCTAAACGTGGTATTTTCAGGTTGTCTTGGTCTTTAAGTGGTACTAATCTTGATTTTCCCATAATAAAATATCTTTCCTTCCCATTCACTATATAAAGTGCCGCGGCGTATGCCTGCAACGAAGCGTCCGTGAAACAATGTAATTGACAATTGTTACTACTTCTTACATAACATCTTGGTACTGTTATCTTTGATATCTCTCCTAATTCTTTCCGTATTTCTGACCACTTCGCGACCATTCCTTCTGGAAACCCTTCATCCCATTTCATTTTTCCTTTCCATAGTTCTTGTAAAAATAACTTCGCCGATAATATATAAGGTATTGCATAGCCGCAAGGGTCGTAAATTGACGCAATTGTTTTCAGCACACCCCGTTTGGTGTTAACGTTAGGGTTGGCCGCATTTCTTAGCCTAAGTGTATCTTCTTTCAAGTTCCATTCTAATCCTAAAATCTTGACACAGTTATCCTTACCGGAATCAGGTACCTTTTCCATAAATTCTTCGGAGTTCGAATTCCATTCTCTGAGATTCATTGATATTAGTTGAAATACTTCTTTGGAACTTCTGTATAGTTCTACTGCTTCTTCCGTGCTACTAGCGCCTGTGACCAGATTGTCTACGTAAATATCATTTGCAATATTCTTCACTCGTGGTTGATTCGACCTATTCAGATGGTGTTTAATGGTTGCGTTCAATATGAAAGGGCTTGATATGATACCAAATGGGACTCTACAAACCTCATACATTGTATATTATCCTTTGTCGCTGGTTTCGTTAGATCCTTAACCCAGAAGAAACGTGTCACATCGCGATCTTTCTCATGGAGAGCAATTTGCAGAAAGGCTTTTTCTACATCTGCAGATAATGCAACTCTATGGGTTCTGAATTTAATTAGTAAACCTGTCAGATCTTCTAACAGTAATGGGCCGCAATATAAACATTGGTTAAGGCTCTTTCCTCCATTTGTCTTAGCGGAGGCATCATATACGATTCTAATTGGTTTATCTTTTTGAGTTACACAATGATGTGGTAAGTAATGTACCAGATGATCCACCCTGGTGGTAGATTCTTCCACTATTTCTATTATTCCTTTATTTATTTGTTCCTTTAATGTCTTATCGTATATTAATAGTATTTCTTCATCAAGACGTTTGATTAAATTGACTAAGCGTCCATATGCCAAACCGTAGTTAGATGGTAAAGAGGGTGGATATTCATTCCAGGGCCAGCTCACCGTATACCTCTTATTAATTATTTTTGTAGTCTCATTGAAGTTATCAATTGCTTGTTCATCTCTACTGGATTTCGGAGAGTCATTTATGCCAATCGATTCAAGCTCCCAAAGGAATGACACATTTCCTTGGTCTATTGGTGGATCCGGGTTACTAAGTTTCATATCTATTCCTGATTGAAAATAAGTAACTACAGATAATGTATCCACAGGTTTCTCCCTCTCTTCTAGTCTTCCAGAGAGGATCCATCCAAATTCCGAGTTGACTAAGAATAGATTATCATTTAATTGTCTCTTCTCCAGTGACATAAAGGAGAAATAATAATCATTACCAATTAATATATCTATTCTATCAAATAAAGATCCGTCGTCGGCAAGCATTCCTTTATTTTCTAAACCACTTAGTTCTTGCATGGGATAAGGTACTCCATGTGATATCATAGGAACTACATTCACTTGAATTATTTTTGAACTACCGTATTTAGTCTTTAATTCGAGTTTCACAACAGGGCTCGTGAATTCCTGTGGCGTTTTTGTCCCAAACGTAAACACTATTAAATTATCTTCTTGTTCCTCTTCTAAATTTAATTTATCTGCCACTTCTTTAACGATGTAAGATCTTTGTGATCCGGAATCAAATAGAATTCTACATTCGGTTTCTATAGTACTGCCTAATTTTCTCACTGGAACTACGGCTGTCTGTAATGCTGTTGAACCTCTTTCATTTATCGTTGTCATAGTAACTTCGGTTGACGTTTTCTCTTCTTTCTTTATGAGCCTTGGGCATATCGCCCTGTTATGTCCTTGCTTGCCACAATGTATGCAAGTTACGTTTTGTCTACATTCCATGAGATTATGTCCTCTGCGCAGGCATCCATAGCATCGATTTTTCAGTTTAAGTTTCCGATCTTTGATATCCTTGCATAAAGTACATTGGTCATTGAAATGATTCCCTTTACAAAAAATACAGGATAGTTTCCTCCTCTTCCTATCCATGTTATCGATCCCTTTTATACATCCTTTTACATTGTTTCTTTCTTCATATACTCTTTTGCGGGTTTCTCTTTGGGTTCTATTTACTGTGGGATTATTGTTAAATCTTGCACTCATCCCTTTGTCCTGATATGCGGGTCTTTTTCCAGTACTTGACGGTATTTGTGTTTGTCTCCTTCTCACTTGTGTAGTATGCAAAGCTTCTATTGTATATTCTGAATGGTTATTTCTATCGGTGGTTATTCTGCTTGCGTCTTCTCGCGCTGTAATTATCTTTTCTAGGTGCTTCCTTACTTCGTTAATGGAGTTGTTGGAAGTCTTCATTTTTAATTCGTAAATTAGGTCCTCGGGAAATTTTTCAAAAATTAGATGACGTAGATGGTTGTGATTTACATCCTCTTTTAATGACTCTAATACTCTCAAATGTCTTTCCAAGTTATTTAGGGTATTCCGGCAGTCCATGATCGTTTTCCCTGCAGGCTTCACCCCATATAGGGCCGCATAATGGGCATCCACCAAGTGGGAGGGGTTGGCATATCTATCCTTCAACGTCTGTAGGGCAATATGATAGTTTCTATTGGTTGTCTCGAGGCCATCAATAGCTCTTTTGGCCTCCCCCTTTACTGAAGCTTTAAGGTACAATAGTTTATCCACTTCAGCCATGTTTCTCTTGTCAATGTTGGAACTAAATTGGTCCCAAAACTGATGCCAGCTGAGAATGTCACCGTTAAATTCAGGCAAATTTAGTTTTGGTAACCGACTGCTTGTAGAGTCTGCTGAATTTTGTGGTTGCTGGGTAGACATTTTCAGTTTCACCTCCAGTTCCGCTAAGTTCTGTTCAGCTTCAAGTTGTATTTGGGACATCTGACTAATATCGTCAACCGAAGGTTGGTTAACCAGTCGGAAATAATTATTAAGATCATTATTTAGACGTTCTAATAATTTTTTAAGTTTTGCTGCTGTAATTTCAGCTTTCCTTTTATCATTCTCGCCTTCTGGAGAAAGGGTCGAGGTTTGGTCGGATATCCTTTTGACTTCATTCGATAACATCAGTAATCGATTCAGTAGGGCTTCCTCCATTCTGTATATGTTCTATTGTATTTATTGGTTTCTAAAACTCTGAAATTGGAATGCATTTATCCTAAGAATGTTTATTAACCTCTAGACGGACCTTGCAAAGAATATACTTAGCTTTAATTATATAACTTCATTACATAAAAAATATACTAAATTAAATAAATTGGATTGTCTAGTGCGAGCGTAGTGTAGTTATAAAGATTACATCAGGTCCTTATATTAAGCACTATTATATTGCTAATGATCTTTAAGTATTTACATAGCATTATACAAATTTTCATCTTTATTATATGGCTACAATCCTCATCATTTGGGGTATGTCGTATTAATGCCTTATAAGTCTGTGCATTAATGTGAGGTATATGCATGGTATGTGTATATCCAGCCGTCAGAAAATAATTATCGTATCTAAAGTTTACAATGTCATTGTCACTGTCATTCACACTTATCCTTTACATAACCTGCCTATCGGCCAAACTTCCTTAACGTTGGCGTTAAGTATATCGTTATAGCAGTTAAAGTTCCGGTAAACCTAATACCCTTATGTGTTACCGATAAAAAGTAACGGTACCCATCTAGTAACGATACCAGTTACGATTATTGTACAATCATAAAGTTAACATGTTATAGGCATCCGTAATGTTTCTTGCTATAGTTTCATGCCCTGTTATCATTTATTATTATTAACGATCACGGGTACTCAATAACTGCACGTATTTTAAATAATTTAATTATTAAAACAGAAACATACCTGTACACGGTATTTGGGTTAGGTACGTCGGCTGACCGGCTCGTCCCGACTCCTTACAAAAATTATGCGGGATTATATAAGCAACGTTAATCCCTTGCTTCCTTGTCAATGGCGTAGCGTCTGTAGTCACTTGCCGTAACACTTCCTGATTTGAAAAGAATTATTGCATTTATTCCTCAAATTTGAAATTCAGTCGTTACTTCCGAAACATGTACTTATTACTTGTAAAGAAGATCAACCATTAATATTTGAGATTGTTATGTCGGTAGGTACCTACTCAATATCGATCACATTATCGATCAGACTTCGGGAGCTCACCTGATCGTAAACTATTTACTGTATTGACGGACTAAAACACTAGGTAGTCACTTGAGTGCACTTATCACTCTTCATCAATAATAAGATTAACTCAACTAGCTATAAAAACTATAATACCCGCAGAACGTGAATGGCCATGTTCTAAAGTGCCCTAGTGTTGAGCAGGACATACAAGAGGCGCTTCAAATGTCGCATACAAAAGTATCCAATGTCCCAACGCTTCAAATGAATAATTTGTACCGCTTCAAAAACGTGCGGGCGAGACAGACTCACGAGTCACGTTGTTTGTGACGCGTTTGTGTTATGTTACGTCTCGCTCTTATGATGTGTTATAGGTACGCCGTTTGTACCAGGAACGCCTACGCAGGAACGAGACAATTTATTTACCTACTGTATGTATTAGGTACATAGTCTGTATTTTTATTAAACATTTTTTGTAACTTGCCATGGGTGCTGCAAAGCATTCGAAACGTCGGAATAGTAAAATCTAAAATAAACCGCGATATACTCCGTAAAAGTAGTTTGATTTCGCGTAAGTAAAAGACAACATTATTTTTTGTAACTATAAATTTCTTTTTAAATATAAATTTAAGCTGAGAAAAATGTATTAATCGTATTACTTTTCAGTTTGAATTACTCAAGTAAGTATAGCGAAACAAGACAATATCCTAATACATTCATATTAATATCTTTGTCCTTACTGAATCAAATTGTAGTACCTAGTTCAATTGTACTTTCAATTGAGTAATAGTGACATTGTAGCGCGCGACTCATTTGAAGCGAGACATTGTACCGCTTCACAACTAGAAAAGAGTCGTTCATACAAATACGTTCAAAATGTTTTGTCCTACTCATCACTAAAGTGCCCAGAACGGAACAATGGAACAATTGTGTGTATACAGGAAATAGATAAAATACTGAATACTACATCCGTTTATCACATACCTTACGTAATAACTTAAATCAAATGGCTTAAATACCTATATAAGTTTATATATATACATATATACGTTCTCTTTAAATTATTCAATCCTCCAATTATTTATAAAATAAGTTACCGAAATTTCAAAAATAAAGAGCCTGTCTTGATCTAACGTCGTATTGCTTCATGCGCCAACTTCAGTCAATTGACCTGCTCGGATATCCGCTGATGATATAATTATTCTTGACTAAATTAAATAATAATCCTGTTGGAACGTATATTAATTCCGTTTTGCTAATTTATGACGATAACGTTATTTATTAATCCGATAAAGAGATAATTCTATATTGAAAATAAATATGTCATTAGACTTCATTGACGACGCCATCTTAATATTTATTTGTTGAAGGTATGACCTTGGCGGTTGCGAGTCAAATTAACTGTCGAATTTTGTATAGTTATTAGTTTCTTCTTATTTCTTTCTTGTAGATAATGCTTGTTGGTAGATAGTTTAATAAATTGACGTAGTCACGTACAAGGGAGATGTAAATATCCGTAAATTTCTAATTCTGTTGACTAACTAATAGTTCTCTCGTCGCTTCATAGATGTCTCTTATCGTTTCAGCTATTAAAATTCTCCGCAAACATCATGCTAGTGCTGTTTCTTCATTCTAGATCCCAGCACCTCCACCATGTCGCAAATGCTATGCCCACTAGCACTATAGTATGCTAAAGGCGATTTGTTCTTATAGAATTGTATCTATGGCTCATCAGATATACGTAATGTGTGTGGGCAAGCATAGCGATAGTAAAAAATAAAATTGTATCAGAAACAATTCATACCTGGATTATTCTCAATCCTCCTTTCTTATTTATGTCTAGGTATTCGGTATCCTCTTCTATCTGCTTCGCCTTCTCTAATGACGTGATGAGCCGTACGTGCACCACCTGTAGATGTTAACACTCCGACAGTGTTGCCAATTCAGTGTTTTTATAGCTAGATTTAGCTATAAATCAACTTCATCAGCTACAAAAAAATCGATCTAGCTATTAAGCTATTTTTAACTACATTTTTTAGCTTTTTTTGGTTAACATGTCCTCTAAAAAGGAAAAGCCAACACCCCCTCCGAATTGTCTTCGACACTACAGTGACCCTGACCACACAACAAGAAGTTTACCACACGACCTCCACGCACACAACTATCTAATGTCAAATCTCGTTCAATTTTCTCAAGCTCCTTTTTTTCTCTAAATCAAAATTTATAAATGTCGACCTTACATACATTCATTCATTCAGATGTGTTAATTATATTTAAATATTTATACATACAGTCATATACATATACAGTCTTATACAGTCTGTATCCTGTATAATATAGATAGACATATACAACGTGTTATAACAAAATACCCCGTAAAAGAAAAAGGAATATTATATTCACTGATGTGCAAACCCTATTTCAGTAAAATTAAAGAGTAAACTACACAGAATGTACCTACATTTCTACCTAATTCGTGGAACGACAAATTTTTTAATAGACTAACCTTATTAGGGTTGACAACATTTTTGATAATTTAATTTTTAATTTTGTAACACGTTGTATTAGTAATATAAAAAATAAAATAATCTTTCTAAATAGTAAAGTATTTTAGTAGGTAATTCTAAAAAAACCTCCACAAACAAACTTCGTTATGTGTCACAAACAAACTATGCTATGTCCAAAGATGGTATGGACCCCTTGGTGCGCGAATCCGACTCACTTGACCGGGTTTTTTTTATGTTTAACTGATAAAAAGCCATTAAAACCTTTTGGCTATATATTTTTTAAATATACAGCTATTTTTTAGCTTTTTTTTATTGCTGTTCTGGCTATCTTTTAAAAATAGAGTTGGCAACACTGCACTCCGATGACACCGACTGTCTCGGTGCCTCGAGCAAAGGGAGTTCATGCCTAAGCATCACACTCCCTGACCACCTCCTCGTACGTCCCTGAGATAAGATAATTAGTGATTAGATAGATACATATTGAATCACAAGACTTTGTACTAATACTGGAAAACACACACACATCTCTTGGATCGCAGTATGAATACAATTATGCACTTCGACAATAGTCCTTTACGAGAAACTTGTTCGTGGCGTCATTTCCTATAGGAATTCTACCTCACATAGTCACTGGCACCAGGACTGCCATTTACAGGTGCTAGGGTGTGCGACCGTGTCTCACGGGTTTATCACTCCTTTATTATTCACCTTTAATTAGAATGATAAGTTATTATCTTACAAGGAGGGACCGACTTTGATTGTCCCCTTTATTGAGGTTGACCCTCGACACTTGGTACTAAGTTAGGTTCCAGGTGCGACCGATTCTTGTGGGTAAACGGTTTAATATCACCTTTAAGCATATTGTATTGCACGCATCTCTATATACGCGCTCGATGCGTTTAAGAACCGTTCCCAGACAGTAACCATGTTGAACTGCGATCAACGTGTTGTTACACCATGCACTTTAAATATTGGATAAATTAGTTAGACACATATTACAGGAGTGTTAGACAATTAACTAAATACTTAGCTTTCGTTATTGCAGCTTTAATTACACTCGCCGTGTCTGATGCTCCGCACTATGCCGCCATCACGGCTATAAATCTCGGTACTTCCATTCCTCGCAATAGTAACCATATTGTAACTATCCATTTTGACAGTTTCCCTCCTCCCTCCTTCATACCCTTCATACTTCATTCCTTTGTCGTCTGTATCTGTAATATAGACGCCATATTTTATTTTATTAAGACAGAAAGAAAACCAGAAAGCTATGTGGACGCCATTGTGATTTTACCAAGTTCGTTGTTCATTGTAATTTTTTTCAATTTTGTACTTAATGATTGTGTAAAATCTTGATTACAACTTGCATTACGTTTAAAAGAACTGTGTCGTCGTGAATTGTGCTTGTAGGAGTAAGGACGGCAATCAATTTAATGTTTTTCCCCAAGATTGTACTATGCAGGACTGTAACATATAAACATGAACTGTGAAAGGATATTCTTCACCGAAAAGTTCATTGCCTCATACCAGTGAGGCCTCGTCTTCGTGTTGAAGCCTATCCTACGTTATTTTTGGCTTACGAAATCAACAAATGCACTCCTTAGACAATGTACACTGACCACAATGGTAAGTACCTTGTTACGAATATTTTCTCATACTTTTCATGATAATAATGCTAATTGCTAATTAATGCTACCTAATTTAACTTATAATCCACTACATCATGTACTATATGAATTAACATTTATAACATTAGTTTTATAAATTTTACACAGTTGTCTTGTATCTATACATTGTTGTACCTAATTTGTCATCATTTACTTCTCTACAGCTGATGCACATTTTGTGCTGTAGTAGGACAGTTCCATACTATTAGGCCAGGCTAATAAAGCCGCAACTGCTGAAAACTTATTACTGTAAAAATAAGATAGAATAATAATTAACCGGAATTATTCACTTCTGCACTAGGTTCTCTTCTCTTCTGTTTTTGGTAATTGTGTGTGTTATACAAAATACTAAAGCATTTCACTCTTTTGTTTCAGTTGGAATTTGTACATCTGCGATGGTCCCTTTGATGCTGTTAACAATGCCAATTTATCAGACAAACAAACATATCTCTAAAAAGCTGTGACAAGCCACATCTCGACCATGACATTAACCCATTCGTTAATAATATATAATAACTAGCCGCTATTATAAATGGAGACTGCTTATCAAACACATGAATGAAGGAAAAACTACCCGGAGAGTCGCATCCTGACCAGAGTATGAATCTTATTTTGTATATTTTTTTTAATAAATAATAAAAGTAATTTAAATTAATATGTATATTTTATTTTATTCTAAACCTGAATATGAAATATTAAAGAAAAATGGAATAGGAATATAAAAAGTAAAGCGGCTTAAAAGGCTAGCTTCCATTTTTTTTAAAGATTAGGCGAAAAGTTCTGGCCCACAGCTCGTGATATGAGCGTATAAATTAAAAAAAAAACAGACGTCATGTTCTATTACTGCAAATCCGTAATGTGATTTTTCCTCTAGGGCAGTTCACCGTCTGATGCGTAGCATCCCTAATACGTCTGTGGCCGCCATCGTCTTCAGAAAGGAAGAAAACTCGCTCCCTACCATAGAGTATGACGACTGTGCGCGGGAAACGGACGCTGTTGCATAATGTTGCTACATTTAAAAATACTCACCAACTAATATCGCGACCGTGTCGCGACAGTAGGTACATCGGTATAGTTATATCGATCGATGATACCTTGGGTACCTAGGTCGTAGGTCTATATAGTCCCCCCCCCCCAATTCTCAAACTCATTCACGTCAAATTGACAAACTTAACTTCTTGCTTTAAAACATCCAAATATGTAATTTTATCCAAAATAGAGTGTGCTCTTGGAACCCACGACCTATTGGCTAGCGGCCAGGGCACTAGACCAAAGGGCCCGTCAACTATGACCCCCCCCCCCCCAATCATTGGCTGTGACCGCGCCTGGTAGGTCACGGGTAGGTCGTAGGTCTATCACTAGATTCGGATACTTACTGCTAGAGGCGCTGGTTTGAAATTTATTTTCGTTAATTGATATCGATAAAATAGGAAAAACTTAGTGCATATTTAGTAATATTCTGCCGACATCTAAAATGCTACAATTAGTAATTAATTAGTACCTAAGATTTTTATATACCTACTATGCCTACTCGTAGACATCCATATGATTGCATAGTCACTTACCGTTAGGCGGGGTGGCGGGAACTTGATATCACTTAACAAGTTCCCACCATACCAACCTACTTGATAAGTATTTATCTCTCTCTTAGAGAGTCTATAAATTCTGGCCATTTCATTCATATTATTATCTAATGTGTCTTTTCTTTAAGGTAAACCCGATGCTCAGTTGGTCACTCGTAAAACGTCTCCAATAAATTATGCTGTGAAAAATAATATGGGTTGTAAGTACATCATCACGTGCATCGATATACTATACCAACTAGATTTGCTGTCACGACCCGAAAAGTGGTCACGAAAATAAGAGCTACGGAGACGGCTGTCGCTCAATTGTCTGCAATTATTATTGAACCTTATTTTATAGTATGTAAGTTATCTTTTTATATGAACATATTATTGTTTTGCGTGTACGTGTATAGTTGTAACCGCGACCACATTTTCGATGTCATTTTGTTCGTGACAGCAAATCTAGTTGGTATAGTATATCGATGATCACGTGGTTATAATCAATTATACTTTATGAAAAAAAAAATAGTGTATTTTGTGCATAATTAAAATACTGGACAAGGTTCTCGCCTCTCATCTATCTAGGTATACTTACTGTATTAAGAATAATAAGTAACATAACACATATTGACTATTTTTAAAATTTCTGTCTGTCTGTCTGCCCGTTTGTTACATCATCACGGGAAAACGGCTGAATGCATATCAATGCAGTTTATTTAGTGAAGTAGGTATTATCCCAACTTAGAAAATGGGCTATATTTTATCAAAATCGGTCAAGTAGATCAAGATATACAGCTTGACCCTCTTATTGTATGCAGCCGCATACAAAAAAGTGGTCAGGGTTAGTTGGGCATTAGCTATGTTTACGAATAATTCAATATTGCTGGCTGCGGGCGAAGCCGCAGGCGCTGCTAGTCTATAATGAATGAATGACGAGGGTTTAACTCAAACTCATTCCACTATTAAATCATTCGATTAGAAGAGTCTTGTCTTTACATTTCAAACGTAGCCATTTCCATTTACATACAAATAAAAAGATACAGTATAATAAAGACAGTATAACAAAGCGCGGCATGTCCATTACAACCAATAACAGATCAGTCTAATTACGGCGTTGGATGCGCATGTAACAAGTCGGTTCTGTGCCTGACCTCTCTCTGGTTGTAAGTTTCTGCCATCCCATCGGATTATCAGAGTAAAGGCAGAGATCGAGAGTGCACAGTGTCCACCACTTTAATATCTCCCGCGTAGATGACTATAATCTTGAGAAAAATTGGCCGCAATGGTCGCAGTTCGCTTCGCATCGACTAGGTGAAAACTTACTCTACACATAGTTTTAATTATTTTACCTCTGGTTTTAATTACCCCATATTTAGAACCATTATGTACCATTAGCATGCAGTATTTAATTATTACGAGCGACCAGCCGAGGTAGGCTAAGGAAAGTACATTATTATCTACAGCCAGAAGACGTCCGCTGCTGTATTCCCCAGGACGACGCCACAATATACAAGAATTAGCCATTCGTATTCATCGGTTGCATCGGGTGCCCTGCATAACTACTGCCACTTCAACTAGCAAATCCTGAGATCTATGTCGCTAACTGGTTGTTAGGCGAATTTCCTTTACGAAAAGTTTTTAGTTATAAATAATTATACCATTAAAAGCTAGTTCTATATCTGTTTATTAAAAGTATAAAAATGTTATTTTAGCGAAACGCAGTTCTAAAAGGCGGAGGCTAAATCGCATGGACAAGGCAAATAAAGAGCAACTCATCCGGACGGAGGACTTGATAGCCAGGAGGCAAGTTAAGAGAGCAGCGGAGATAATTGCAGCATCCGAACAGAAACAGCTTTATGCTTTAGACAAATAAATAATTTTAGAACTCAAAAGTTTTTTGTTACTTGTTCCTAAGTAGGAACGATTTTCCCCTTCGCTTTTTGCGGCATACAGACACCGGGCCAACGAACTCCAACAAAGGACAGTGCTTTCGGCAAAACAGAACCAACGAAACCCAATCGTTTCACAAGGGAAAAGTCAAAACGACAAATTTTTCTCGGTCATACTTACATAAAATCAAAATGAAAGTTTTTACAAAATAGCCTAGTTAAATATCTTCGTGTAGAAGATAAATTTTGACGTTATTTTCTATTTTAGGCGGTAATCCCTAGCGCAAGTCTCTTCCAAATCGTCTGTTTTTTCGGTGTCGTGATAAGCCACCGCTAGTGAAATTAACGGTACTTGAAACCGGTAACTCATTTCTCGGATGAGGTGTGACACTGCAGTGCAGCTGTCTACAGGCAGGCGTGTCATTTACCAGCAGGTGAACGTCCTGCCAATATGATCAATGAAATTACTGGGAATCGTCCGAAGAAACCCCCTTCGGAGTCGCTGGACGTTTGGAGTGTGGATAAAGTAAGTAGTCAAAGTCCGTCAAAGAAAAAAAATCATTTTGTGTTGAAATTACAATAATAACATTACTTGAGGAAAACTTGATTTTAATAACCTATTTATTTGTTCTGTGCGCAGTTGCAATTGCCACTTATAAGGCCAGTGCATCCAAAATGGCTGAAGGCAGGCGGAAAGCAGCACGGACATTCATTGGTATTCGCCGGACACATTGCGTGGGTACAAGAGCCCGTTTTATCGTCGATTTTATGATCAGACTTCCTCTGCTTCGTTTCTCTATTGCATGTTGATATAGCCGCCAGTTCCTGGAAACTCCCGTTCGCTATTCTGCTGTTTATCTTTTTAGGTAGTATTGGGACCGCTGACACTTGCTGGCCGCTCCCAGAATTCCGATCTATTGTTGTACAACACGGCTTCTTGATACCGCCAACATCCGTCTTCATTGCCTGCACATTCGTCACTGAGTTTGGTTGCGATGGACCAAAGGAACTTGTTCCCGATTTGTAGATGGAGCTTCCTGAGGAGCCGTGGACGCTGTTAGTTTGTGGCCTACAACACAACGGTATCTCGGCGGACATTTGCGTCGGCGACTGGTGTATGCTTACGTGCCTTTCGTGCAGGTTGGAGAGACATGGCATGGATTGTGATCGAGAACTGATTATTGGAAGTGATGTGTGTCGATCCACGTTGCAGCCGACGGTCGCTTCGGTCGCGGTGTCCTTGCAAGTTGTCGCGCAAACTACTGCTGCCGCAGGTTTTTCTCGGCACGGGCCTGTGCCGTTGTCTTCGATTTGCTGTTGCGGTCGACATCTTTGACAGGATTCTTTAAAAGCTTCCGCTTCTTTAACCTTACTCAAAGGACAGCATTCTTGTCGAGAGCTAATACAGTTGACTGAACTGCAACACGTACCTGCGGTGCAATATTCTTCTTCGTCAGAGTTTCTTTGAGATACAACCGAGCAAGTTGGTGGATGTGTTGTGCAAACTATCCTGGCTTGGGACAGTGGTGTCGTGACCTGTCCAGGCATTCTGAGACTTTCCAATATAGGCCTCTGTGGTGGAATACACATTGGAGGCGAATTACAAGAATTGTTCCTTTTACACGGCGGCATTTTCTAAAGAAATTATAGTGATGGTCGTTGTAAATAATTTCATTCTTTATCTTACGGGTTTTAATGGGTTATCCATTTCATTTCTTGCATATCATCAGTGTGACGTGGTACCGACGAAGTCATATCTTGGAGGAATATAAATCTTTTATTTCATCGTAACAAGTTTGGGTTACATTTTGGGTTAGTACAATAATGAACAAATTATTGATATATGATTTTTACTATAGGCTATAGGGAAACTATGGCACTTTGACACAATGAATGCTTAATTAAACCACAGGCTTAACACTGAGCACAGACTAGTAAGAGATACACTTAAGTCATTTCACCACCTACTTACTTCTTATTTGCTTCTTATCTTTGATTTGACACCAATGCATTTTTTTATTTAATTTTATTTCGCGGTTTTACTTTGGCGGAGTAAACCTAAGAGTAAACCAGCCCCATTGTATCCAACACTAAGCACTAAGCCAAGCTGGCTAAGACACCAATACTTGAAACAGGCTTGAAAGCTTGAAACACGAATGAAATTAAAATGAAATGACATTGTTCTTTTCTTTGTGGTTATGACTATAGAATTTAAAATTCCGTTCCAGAATTTATTTGTAGAAGCAGAATCTCAGGGTAGAATCTGATGGAGTGCCACCCACGACCGCACCAGTCCTGCATGTTTTGGCCTTGACCAATTTGGTGTCCGAATATGAAGTAGTTTCCAAAACAGAGTATTTTCTAGCAGTATTATATATTTTTTATACCAGACATTTGAGAATGTGGCGCCCACTGAGAAAGACAAAAGAAATTTGAGAAAATACTTAAATTTTTAAACCTATTATAATATGATTTTGGCATTTTTAAATGGAGGAGAGTTCCTGTTACCACTTTCCTGCTCCCATCTGATGATGGGAAAAAAAACGAAAGACGAAGGAAAATGATGACCAGAGTCTGATGACTCTGGTCATCATTTTCCTACCAACTACTCTTCACGACCTATCCAATGAGTCCATATTCGGTGAGCCTACGTTTATTGGTGCAGATATCCTTAGATATGACCACCTTCCCGCTCCATCATCAGACCCTAATCACTATTTTTCTATCAACTACCTACTCGTCGAGTCCTATCCAACAAGTCCAAATTCGGTAGGTCCAAATTTAATTGTTCAAAGCTCCTGTGACCACCTTCCTGCTACACTAAATCAGACCCTAGTGAAGGCTACCACATATTATTTTAACATGTACTAAATTTTATGTCTTTGGGACGATGAAAGTAAGTACTTAACGTAAAAATCATTTGGAAAAAAGCTGATGATATTTAAACGGCTGGACTGATTTTAATAAAACATGACTTGCGCTTGACCATAATCTCACATGATGGTAAGTGAAGATGTGACCGCGCTTACCCATAAGATGCCTGTTCACTCTAGACTTGAATACATCCAAGTTATATTTATCAGGGAAAACATTGTCCGGGAGGGTATTCCACAGCTTGGCCGTGCGCATGAGGAAAGAAGAAGCGAAACTCTTAGTGCGGCAAGTTGGAGTGTCAACTACAAAGCGGTGGAGACCCGAGTCCGGTAAAAGAAAGGGAATGGTGGTACAAGATCAAAGAGTGGTTGAGCGCATTCACCGTGGAACAATCTTTAAAAACCGATAAACATGCAACAAGACGACGATGATCCAAGTGTTATAGTTTTTTATTTGTATAGTCGTTATAGTCAATTATCCTGCGAGCGCGTCTGTCTAACGAATACAAAGAGTCAAGTTGATATTTGGCAGAGCCATCCCACAGATGAGAACAGTACCTACTCCATGCAGGGTCGAACCTGAGTTTTGTAAAGATTCAAAAGTTGTTCCTTTGTAAAATACGCCGCCTCACCTTATTCACGATACCGTGTTTTTTTAGCAGAAATTTCTTCTTTAGACTCAATGGATTGTCAGAAATTAAGGTCGGAGGATAAATAGAGACCCAATAAATCTAGATGGTTGGATGTCGGTATAGATACATCACAAAAAGCGGAATCAAGAAGAAAAGGATGTTTCTTGGCAGAAACAAGACAGGCCTGTGTTTTAGGCCCAAGTCACAGCCCAAGTGCACCGCCAAAAAAACGTCCTTTAATTTTAGCAATGAATCGATTATCTATTTAGCTACCTTTTTTTGTTTATTGACGCGGGGCAAATCTTCAAAAGATCCCCGGGAGATATGGGGCTCGACCGGAGTATGTGGGATTCTTACCCACTAAAACCCCCGCGGCTGTCGCATCGGCACATGAGAGGGGATCCAGGTCTTCCCGGTAGGATCTGTAGGTACCAGGGGCCTCTCAGTGCCTTGCCTTTGAGCCAGCCGCCGGGAGGCGCATTGTAGACCCCGGGAACCAGTCACGGTGCTCACGGGGACGGGAGTCGCAACCCCGCCGTCGTCCTCCTCGGATTCGCCGCCGGTCTACAATGCGCCTCCCGGCGGCTGGCTCAAAGGCAAGGCACTGAGGGCCCCCTGGTACCTACAGATCCCACCGGGAAGACCTGGGTCCCTAACGGTGACTGGGGGTGACGAGCTACGTTAAGATAATGGACTGTTAAGGGTCCATAACCAGGGTTATGATGGTGGTGAAAAATAGTTATTCGATTCTGAAAAATAGATAACGGACGTCTTTATGTCGGTGCACTTGGGCCTTAGAGACATTGAATTCAACCATATTTGCGACTTCCCATTCGTATACAGACTGCAGCGTCCAATTCACATCCACTCCGCTGGCTGCGCTTTACTGGTCAGTGAGGTCGGCCTCCCTATCTTATATAGTTGTACTGATTATTGTTCTGTGTTTAAAGTATTTATCGGCGAACGGCCAACGGCGAAGTCGCTGGCTACATTATCGTCCTAGCAAAAGCACGTGGTATTAATAAGAATAATATCTTGGGACAATCCACACAGGGTCATCTGATCCCAAACTAGGCAGAGCCTGTACTATGGAAACCAGACAACTGATACTAATACTTATATACATATTTTTTTGTAAATACATACTAAAATAGATAAATAACACCCAGACACTTGGTGGGAATCGAACCCACGACCCATCGGTTAGCGGACAAGGTCACTAACCACTAGACCAATGGGCCCGTATTCTAATGGGAATATTCGGGCGAATATTCGTCGGAATCAGTGTTGCAGTGTTTGTTTTATAATCTGTATATAAATCTGTACCTACCTATGCCTTATTATCATGAAATCTGTATAAAATATGTATGGACAAAAGAGCTAAAATAAGTGAATTGGTTAGGTAGGATTAAATAAAAAAAAAACAGTCAACTGCAAGTTGGACTCCCATCCAGGGTTCCAGGGCATACCTTTGATTGGACGTATAGTTATTTTACTATTCGTCTAATACCTCATAAACTAAACCGGAAAACTCAGTTTGATAGTCGAGGATAAAAAATAATAACGACGTTTGTATTAACTATTAGATGTCCCGCGCAGCTCTGCCATCGTAATTTTCTAGTGTTTCTTTCTTAAGAACCTTCTCTTGACAATAACAAACACAAACAAAAAAAGAATTAGCGAAGTTGCCGTGACCAAAAGAAACAACAGGGGGACAACATTTAAGATTATTATAATTTACTACGGAATAAGAAATCTAACTAATATAGGTATGGCAACGCTGCTGCAACTGCAAGCCGAAGTGTAGCCAGTTCGGCGAAGTTTGTCGCGACAAAATCCTTTGATGCGTGTCAATTTACCGACAACACTGCGAAGGCATTAGTGTTCGGCCGAATACATCGCGCTAGCACGAATTGTTTGGCCACATCTTCGCCGAAGCGCGCATATGTAGCCACGCTATAATAGTATTAAAGATGCGCAGTATTAAGTTAAATACGTCTGTGACCAGACCATAGATTTAGGATTTTTCATTTGGACCAGACTATGACCAGACCAAATCCATTATTATACTTAATTTATTTATTGCTATTGAACGGTATAAACAGATGACCTCTTTATTTTACCTTTTCAATAATAGATGGCAGTTCATGCCGTCAGTCAGTCATACCAATCATTGTGACATCAAGACAATGTGAATGTACATTATAGTTTTATGCTTTTGAACACTAGATGTCAGAGAAAGCGCGGGTATTTTATCATAGTTTAAAGACACTTTTAAATAAAAATATAATTCGTATTAACAATTAAAATAAAAATCTAATAAAATGTATAATTTATGTTACACTTATTATTTTCCTCTAAACTTAAATCGATTTACATCACACGTGATTACGTAACTTCCGTTATGGCGCTGGCATTGTCACAACTGTTTCCTTTAGCACTGTGCGTCAGGCGCGGTGCGGTGTGTTCACGGTGTGTTGAGTAATTTCCATCGGAATTAAAACATGTAAGTGAAAAAAAAACTTTTTACTTATTTACTATGGGTAACGTAATATTAGTTTTATCTACGTTAATACTCGTTCATACAAAAATTATATCCTGGGGGGAAAATACAATGATTTCTCCCTTACGTAACCTTATAATGAAATTATATTGGCACGTGACCTTGCCCTAAATGTAATTTTGGAATGAGTTAAATAATTATTACAATAATTACTACAAAATCCTCATTTAATTCGACCATACAAGTGTCTGGTTTGGTTGAAACTGACATGCACCCGGTTCTAAGCAGTATTGATCAAAATATATTGGAACGAAATACATACTTCAATTTGAAATTTTATCTGCATTATTAATTTTGATCTTACATACAAATTGTATGAGAATTGCCAATACTTTGATGAGTATTCTAAGCTAATATGCTACTATAACCTTCAGATGTAATGGCATTGACATTGATTTTTCTATTTTTAGTTTTTTTCTTTATTTATCTAAGTTTTAGGTTTAGAAATATAGCTCAAATCAAAATCAAAATGTTTTTATTGTTGCTCAAACATTGCATGCATATAAAAATTGAGATAGTCCCATTAAGTTATAAAATACTTGTGTTGGGGCCACCTCGCTACTTCCCTTATACATAATTACAATGTTGAGACTTAGACCAGTTACATCTAAACTAGAAGTTACAAATTCAATGTTTATACATTATACAGTGCTAATCAATAATATAATACAGACAGCTCAGTACATATTTGGCACAATTAAAATACTAAACAATCCTTTCTAAGATGACTTCAGTTTCCTCATAGGTGAGAGTTTTCAACCACTGTGTTAGGGTTTTCTTACAATCATACAGTAGCATAGGATAAATATTTCGTTTACGGTTTAGTTTATTATAGATATAAGTTAACTGTGTAGTTTACTGTCGTCTAGCAAAAATAGTACGAACCCTTGCAGAGTATGCAACAATATCTTCGTCTTTTATTTAAATTGGTTTGATCAAATGACAGTGTTTTGTGCAGTTGTAATGTTACATTTAGCAAATACAGTTGCCTCTCCCTAAGTAAATTACTGGTTTTGTACAGTTCACATGTGGAGTATCTATAAGGTTTGAAGTACATAACCTTTATAAGCGACCTCTGTGCTCTTTCTAAATCAAGAAATTTAGTTTTTGTGG
This sequence comes from Furcula furcula, assembly GCA_911728495.1. Classification (NCBI taxonomy): domain Eukaryota; kingdom Metazoa; phylum Arthropoda; class Insecta; order Lepidoptera; family Notodontidae; genus Furcula; species Furcula furcula. The sequence continues at coordinate 58,562,777 of OU452242.1, forward strand.
CACTTCCCCATACAGGTATGCAGTAAATCGTGACAGATTGCGCAAGCGCAACATATACCTTATTCAGTAACTGTCATTATATGACATACATTTTTAAAAATCCAAGTGAACTACCACATCTATGAATCCTAATCTCAAAGTCAGCGCCTGGTTGTGATCTCTGACTAGGCGTAAAACAAATGAAATCAGTTTTGGAAACATTAAGAGTTGACAAGTTTGCATTCAGCCAACTAGCTATTTCAGTCAGACCTCGTTCAGCAGCGGGCTGCGCGGCAGTCCATGACGACCCAGTATATACAATAGCTAACTCAAGTCTCTGGATTTATTTCTCAGTGTTAATAATTAGTAAGTAGATAACATGTGTAATGGTCAATATTTTATATTGAATTTTGTTACATCTTACAATAATTAATGTAAAGATTTACAAGAAGATTTTAAGTACAAGAGGAAGATAAGAGAAGGATTTTGTAGCCAGTTACCAACTAAATCACTTCACTATGTAAGAAAAATAGTAAGTAAATGGCCTCCATGGGTTATAGTCAATGATTTTGCCAACAACAGAATATTTACCCAAAGACAGAAAAGTGATATTGAATTGTTATGGCGTGTGGTAATGACACTTGTACAGTGAACAAGACATAAAGTAAAATGTTGAAAAAGAAAAAGACCATAACAAAATGTAAGTACTGTTGAGCATACAAGAAAAAATAAGTAATGCCCAATTGTCACCCTGGGTAAATAATGTAAACATAAAACTATATTAACCTAATTTTATAATTATCCTACTATTATTAAAATGTTTTTTTTTTGTAGAAAACTTAGTATGAGTTATTAGATTAAGTTAATAAATAAGAAATGTTTGTCAGATGTGGAATATCACATGGGAGGAAATCATATAAAGGGATAGCTAAATTTGAACAGTATAACCACATTTACATAAAGAGTGGTATTGGGCTCTTATCTTACTGAGTACAACAACTGCAAACATGTCTAACATGGAGATGAATAATTACTGAATTAATCGACTTATTATATTTTTTAATTTTGAAAATCCAGGTTTTGTTTGGTAAAATGTAAGTACTATTTTACTTCAATCCAACTAAAATCAATTAATCCTGATCTAAAATCTCTAGCTGTCATTTAAAATATCATTCTCCGACATTCTCATAGAAAATTCGGCACATTAACAAAGTTTAAAATCTGAAGATTTTGGAATAAATATTAACTATCAGGTGTACTGAGGTTTATCATAAAAGTGATTGTTATAAATAAAAAGATTAAATATAGTCAAACTATTTAACATGAAGAGTAAAATAAGAAAATAGATGTACTATCGCGGACACGAACGGTGTGCATACAATGTTTTTTAAAGCTCTAATCAGATGAAGTCTATAGTAGGTACTCCTAGTGCAAATAATATAGATATTATTAGGTAGGTATATCAAAGTACAAGTTTAAATCAATATGTCTGGAAGCTCTACATTGAGTAACAAAACATTGATTGACCTAGTTCCAACTGATAAAATGGTAATATAATTTAAAGGTTTCGGCAGACAGAGGACGGGACGGCGACGGGACGCTGGCTGGACGTTAGCGAAAAAACGGCGTAAATGGATATTATCCATTTTTCCACGTCCATTATGCAACCCTGGCGTCACGCCGGACGCGACGTTCCTGTTGTATTCCCGTTGGACGCGGCGTCGACGTGACGGGGCTCGTCGTGCCTGACGCCAATTTCGCTAACGCTAACGAAAACAGCACAGCTTCCATGTCTGAATCGCTCCACATTTTTCGAAATATTCGAGAAATCACGCCGGGTCCATACGTCCTGCCAACGTCACGTCGCCGTCCCGTCCGCTGTCTGCTAAATAATAATTCTTTATTTACCATAAGTACACAGAAATATTAACAAAAAGATGTTTCATGTTTTACATAGTGCAGTACTTAGATACGATTAACTTTATTTAATTACCTATGGCCCTCACACTAAGCACAGCTTGTATCGTGAGGACCAATAAAAACCAGAGATTACAGTAGATTTAAGTTTGGTCAGAACGATTCCTATATAAATATAAAACCTTTAAGGCTCAATTCACACCAAGATGGCAGCAGCCGGCAGCGCACAAGATGGCAACGGCGCGCGGCCTCCAGCGGCGCCGCGCTTTTCAAGCGATACTGGTCTTTTACGTATTGTAGATAAAGTTTAAAATTCTTTCACACTGAAAGCGCGCTGCCGGCCGCTGCCATCTTGGTGTGAATTGAGCCTAATACTAATGTAGGGCTAATTTAATAGATCACATTTGACGTCTTGTCAGTTCCTTTGTTCTACCGGTTTCTTTGTCATTATAACAATAAATATGTAATCGTAATTGAAAAAAGTTAAGCAATTGTGGAGTTCTAACTAACTTCGAAAATATTAATAATATTTTTATGCCCGCCGTTACAAGGCTACGTTGTTAAATTTTGAAGAAGCGTCAAATGTGATTAAATTGGCCCTACTTTATTATCAATAGTGCTAATCTCTTACAAGTTCAACCCAATAACGTTGATGTGTTGCCCAACAGTATAATGTTCTCGTCCCTGTTGGACGCGGCGCGGAACTCGCCGTTCCGCGGCCCGCTCTCCCCCGCGCAGTGCCAGGCCTCCACACTCGCACCCGTACACAATGAACAGGTGAGTCCGTTGCAGGTGTACTCCATTTCAAATAAACTTGAAGACAACTTTATTATGCAGTCAAAGAACACGCCTTTCGATATAACAAAGCAACGCGGGAATGTAAAGTGGTTTTTACAGTCACGCCAGTATGACAATGAAGGCGCTGTTGTTTTTATTGAGGCGCAAACAAATTAATCATGTCCATGCTGTATGTACAGTATGCGCCAGGACGACAAGGCGTATCGTCGCGTAAGACGGCGCGGGTATGCGGGGTGTCCCCTCCCCCGCGTCTCAACTCATACCCCGATTGTCATGTCAAACTGTAGTGGCGGGGTTCTTTTTGCCTATATACCTATTGCTTGATCATATGATCGATGACAGAGATCTTTGACCGGCGTTTATCTTTACATTAATATTTAAATCAAAGGTGTATTTATTTATTAATTTGGATAGTGTATCATGGTCTCATCCACTTTGTGTAAGCTTACACGGTATTCAATTTTCATCCTGTATAAAAAAAGTAATCCCGTCTGCCCAATGATGAGAACTCATAACGGAGGGGGGCCGTCGGTGAGGGCCCTTCGTCGCGCTGACGTCACGAATATCACGGCGTCTTGCTGTTACCAAGCAGTAATGTAGCCGACGGGGCCCCTGCCGCCGGATAGTGCCCAATGATCAAAGGATTATGAGAGCTGAGGGCTAATATCCTATTCCTATCTGCTGCAATAATAAGATACGAGTTTCAAAACATAAGCTTTTCTTCAGTAAGTCTTTAAGATTGGTGTTGAAGTATGACGTCACTGTGACGTAGCGATATTGGAAGTATTGACGAGATGATATTCGGCTGATGGGTAAACGGCACGTCAATAGGCATGATGACTAATTTTGAAAAAATACTCTATAATGTACTTACGGGTCTACTATTGCCGAAAATAATCATATTTTTGTATTAAATTTACAATTAATAGCAATATTTTCAATTTTTAAAATAGAGTTTGAATTTCGTTCCAAAACGATGGCCGGTGCATGGCGCCATGTTGTGACGTCACTACGGCGGTGTAAATAAACATCTGTCTAGGTATAAAAGTTAAAAGTGAATCATTGTATGAAAGAAAAAGTTGAGATGACAGTTTGACAGTTGTTTATTTACACAGGATTGACGTCATTCACTCTGAGCAGCGTTTTTTACAAAATGGCGATTAGCTGTATTTAAGTAATTTATATGCTTAAATATCACGAAAATCTCTCTATTATTATGAAAATGAGATGCATTTTTGGAATCAATGCAATCTGTTCTAATATTTAAAACCACAGATTTATTGGTATTGTGTTACAGTCATCATGCCTATTGACAGTTCATTGCACTGTCACAGGTGACCTGAAACATTATTTATTAATACCCTGGATCCCAGTTTCCTGCTAAGACCTCGATCACAAAGCGATTTTTAAATTTCGACAATGCTAACCAAGACGCTATTGGAGCGGTGAGCTATAGCATGTGCTACTTCTCGTGTTTGTGTCTACAGAGTGGCATGGCCGCATCGACGGTGATGCAGGGCGACTCGTGCGAGTTCGCCTCGCCGAAATACTTCGCGCTGTGCGGACTCGGCGGCATCCTTTCTTGCGGTGAGTACCTAATGCCATAGAGTAGGTACAGTAACATAAGTGAGTATGGGAATACTAGTTCGATTGATTGTTGAGAAAAAAAAAAACAGGAAGAACGGAAATAAAAACCAATAATAACGTGAGGGATGCATAGGGTAAAAGTGGGATGGTTGCTACACTTTATGAAATTACTTTATATCTCTCAGTTATAAAAGCGATTTTTTCTTGTAATACGGATAGGTACTTTAGTTTATTATTTTCAAACATATGAAAGGAAAAACTATTATCTTTGATATTTCCAGAGTATAGGCGATTTTTGCGGACCTCTAAATTTTGGGGCATCTATCCCATATAGGGGATAATTGCCTAATCTATGTAAATTACGTTTAGGATAGATGCCCCGCTGAAAAAAGAGGCCATCTATCCCGCAGAAACTTTGATTTCACCTTGCCTTTCCATGCAATCGCACAGAGACATGCAACCCGGTCAACTTAGTGGTACTTGTAGAGTCTTTTGAAAGATAAATAAAATAACATGTGGTCATCCGCCAAACTAGAGAAATTACAATCGAGGCAACTATACCCCTGTGGCAACTATCCCACTTTTCCCCTATTCTACCGGCGAGTGTGCTGTGTTAGCGGTGTTTTAGTGATGAAGGGTGTAAGGGGACCACGTACCGAATTTTTTTTTATAAGACATCAAATAATGTCCGTTACAACATTACAGTAACTATATGGTAAAAGACAAATGACAAACTTGTTAATTTTCGAGCATGTAATGAATATATGCGGAATAATATTAATTAATCAAATTACATTGCTAATTTTCTAAAATAATAATAGTTCATTGTCTATTAATTAATTGCCTATGCACTGTTTTGTGCATAAAGAATAAATAAATAAAAAAAATCCGCAAATAATATATTTATTTGTTTTTAATTTAAAATTAGGCTTAATTATTATACCAATAACGATGGTATACTAATTTTATTTTAAAAATATGATGTTTTTTTTGGAAATTCATGAAAAATTTCAACACTAGAATGTTCAGAATCATGTACTGGATCCCTTGCACCCGTTATGTGACCATCAATTAGAACAGTATTCAGTTGTTTCGTCCGCGTGTTATTGGCTCAGATCGAATTTAACGAGCACAATAACAACTAGTTCCTACTAGTCGGATCCGTATATTAATCTGAGGTTCCAGTGCAAAGCATTTTATATGGAGCTATTCACACTTATCGGAAACCGATTTTGTGCATAAATCACTGCCACTAGAACCTCCGATTAATATACGGATCCGACACACGACAAATGGGAACCAGCTCGACGAATTTAACCACTTAATATCGTAAGTACAAATCCATCGAGATATTGAGGCAGTAGGCTGTGCTAAATAAATATACATAGATGTTCTGGCGTAGAGCCAATATTTTTGTGACGTACTACCCAGCTTTGATATTATCTAGGAGATAGGTTCTCAAACTAGTTTTGTCCACTGTTCAATTGAATATTCAAAATTCCCTGAAGTTCCCCATAGGCGCGTTTCCAGGTGGATCAATTTTGCATAGGGATGTAGATTACATAAAATTCACATAGAAATTGGCGTCGAAATGCATACATAGTATAGTAGTATACATCAAAGCCTTCATCACGATTACTACTGATTACCATTTCGAGATTAAAGTTGATTCAATGCAATATCAAATATCGGGGTCGGTACGCGACCTCCATAGATTGACAATACTTTATTGTACCACCGACTTATAGACGCAGGAAATAATTCACAGATATTTTTTTGTCTCAGAATATATCCTGCTATCAGTCTAGCAATGCAGTCTATAGACTTAACCATTTATTTTCTACGTTTTATTACGATTACGTGAATGTTCAACCACGTATCTATTTGTTTACTCTGATAAAAGAACACCGCTGGTTCTGAACGTAATTAATTTAGGTATTTAAACACTCCTAGCTCGTATCATAGCTTTAGACTTTATATTATGATAATGAATGGCAGTGATATCGTTCGAAAGGATTACTTTAAATTTATTATCTTCGGTTATCCGAGCGAGCCGTTCAATCACGGACAAGGACGCATAAAGATAACAAAATGTCTACACTTATTCACTTGTATATTTTAGAATACTTAAACATTTTCAATGAAATATCAATATTGAAAAACCCTCGATACAAGAAACCAAGCTCTCAATAAAAGCCTGAACACCATCCATCTCTATTTAACTAGAACGGATTGTATTATCCTTCGAGTTATATCTAAATTGCGTATTTTTATTATCACACTTATTATGACCACAAAATACTGAGAGTACAGAAGGCAAGCTTCATACAACGGCCGCTCGAGCCACGCACACATAGACAGCGCTCACGGACACGATATCTCGGTATATCTTGGTTTCCTCCGTCGCGCCGTCGGTGCCCCGTGGTACATGCGGAACGTAGATCTGCATTCCGATTTCAAATTAGATCCCCTTCGTAAGTTCCTCAAAGAAGCGTCGAAACGCTACTTTGAATCCGCGTCCCGTCACGCGAACAGTTTAATCCGCGCCGCCGCCGATTACGCCCCCAGTCCTTCTGACTCGCGTTCTGAACGACGTGCATCACCCCACTGAGTTTCTTGCCGGTTCTTCTCAGTGGGGGCGCGTTGTGAACCGGTGGTAAACTCAGCCCTCTCTCAAGCGACAGCCCAAGCCGAGGCCGTGCCTCCCTGAGGTGCCCTTGTGCTCGTCGCTACTTCTGCCGTAAAGGCTAGAGCGCTTCAAGCGCTCGCCTCCTATTGTCCGGTGAAGCTGCAATGGCCATCTGCGGCCAACAGCGTCTATCATCCCAAAAAAAAAAAAAAAGTATATCTTGGTTTAGTGTGAGCGCGAATGCCGTCCGCTTCAAACACTCGTCTTCCGTTCTTCCTGTTTTATTCAAAACAATCAATCAATAAACTAGAGATGAGTGCCACTACCACGATAGTTTTTTCGCATAAGCCAGAGTTGATAACCCTAGCGCGACCGCCGAGCGTGGGTATGAGAAGCGAAGTACATACATGAGCTTGCCTTCTCTACTCTCAGTATTTTGTGTTATGACCGAAGATTCGGTTTCGGAAAAAAATCTATCTAATCTTCAGCCGCACCGAAACTCACACAATATGCGCGTCAAGAAAACCTTAATCTGTATAGCTCATACCAGTTGTAACTACTGTTTTTTTTATTCGACAAGCTAGTGCTTGACTGCAGACCCACCTGATGGAAAGTGGCGACGCAATCGAAGATGGTAAAGCACACTAGCTTATTAAAAGACTATTCACTCTAGCCTTGAAGACACCCACATTATAATCGGGCGGGAAAACCGAGGCAGGCAAACTGTTCCAATCCTTAGCTGTCCTCATTAAAAACGAAGAGGCAAATCGTTTAGTCCGGACTGAAGGCACTTTCACCACATAAGGGTGTGTATGCGCAGTGCGTCTCGACGTCCGATGATAGAAGGGGGATGGTGGAATCAAGTCATGCAATTCCTGCCCACACTCCAAAATGCATCCTGTAGAATAACGAGAGGCTGGCTACTTTGTGCCTGTGCTCTAGGCTTTGTTTACTAAATAAACAGCAACTTAAGCAACGTCCAGAGCATAGATGGGTGACCGTTTAGTGGAATTTGGATTGAGCGTCTCTGTGCTTCAGAGGGCACGTGAACAGTCGGTCTCTGTTATCATCTTGACAGCAGTCGATAAGCCAGAGGCCTAAGGGCAGTTTGAACAACTCTGACACCAGGGGCCTTACCATGACCTCTTATAGCGGGCAGTTTAACACGAAAGGTGACCTGTGTACTTACCATGAGCGCACTTATTAGCAGGCCACCCAGCTATTCACCCAGCCAAACAGGTGAGTGGTCACGTGACAATATTGTCACGCTAATTAGTGCGCTGATGGTACATATTTGTTAAGACAGGTCACTTTTCGTGTTAAACTGCCCTGCTATAAGGGTTCATGGTAAGGCCCCAGATTGACAACTGACCAAAAAAAACTTCATTACGGGAGTGGGCGTTGAAAAAACTAATTGTTTTTAGACTGTTTTATGGTTTCGAAGAATAAACCAGTTTACAGTACCGATAAACTAATCTAATGATAGACTAGTTTATCGGTGAACTCCATGCAATACGCAAGTAGTCTGTGAACGTAGACTACTCTTCGACTACTAAACTTTGCGTTAACAGTATAAACTACTCTATACTTTAGATTGAGTTATCATTGACGATAAACGGTCTCGTTTCTCGTTTTCGGTCCCATCTCTACTTAATTGTGTTGTAATTGTTAGGTATCACACACACTGCGGTGGTGCCTCTCGACCTGGTGAAGTGCCGGCTCCAGGTGGACGCGGACAAGTACAAGAACGTGGTCACCGGGTTCAGGGTGTCGGTCCGCGAGGAGGGCATGCGGGGCCTCGCCAAGGGCTGGGCGCCCACCTTCATAGGATACTCGCTACAGGTACGTCACAACACCTGGAATAATTCCTCATCTGTTATTTGTATTAGCGGTCACGGCAAGTAGGAAAAACTCCTTACAATAACCAACAGGCCTAGCTCGACTTGCAGTCTTGAGAGCTCAGTCTAGATTTTGACGTAGTTTTCAACAACAAAATGTCATTGGTACAGCGCTGTGCGATTATACCGTACAATCGATGTTGAATTAGGACACAGCCTACTTCGGAGGCGCTGGACGTTCGGGGTGTGGGCCCTCGGACGTCCATTGAGGACGGCGGCGGAGTTGCGACCCCCGTCCACGTGAGCACCGTGACAGGTTCCCGGGGGGCTACCATGCGCCCCCCAGGGGCCTCCTGCAGATCCCACCGTAGAGCCAGGGGGTTCCCTCACATGTGCCGATGCGACAGCCGCGAGGGTGTTAGTGGGTAAGAATCATACATACCCCCGGTTGAACCCCGCAGCTCCCGGGATCTTTTGAAAGCTTTCATCCGCAAAAAAAGACAGCCTAAATGGTTTTACAAAACTTTTATGGTAACCTTTCTTTGGTAAATAGAGACTAATATTTTTAGTTCTACTGTACTCAATGATTAAAATCAATAATCCAATTGTTCCTACTGAACTGGACTGAAGATAACCGCAGATATGAGAAAGCTATACTTACTAATCTTCTTCTTCTTTCTCTATTCCCTAGTTCCCATCTAACTCTCTTCTTTATCCAGGGTCTGTGCAAATTCGGTCTGTACGAGGTGTTCAAAGTGACGTACTCGGGCTTGCTGGACGAGGAGACCGCCTACACATACCGTACCTTCGTGTATCTCGCCGCGTCCGCTTCCGCCGAGTTCTTCGCCGACATCGCCCTGTCGCCCCTCGAGGCCGCTAAGGTACGACAAGCCTCTAGCCATAATAACTAGCTCATTGGTCTAGCTATACCCGTGGGGTGTTCGGGTAAGAAAGAATAGATCCCTCCCGTCTCCTCCCGTTGGGTGTTCGTAAGAGGCGACCAACAATAAGACGGGCAGCAGGGTCTTTTTATTGAATTATCTACTGCGTGTCTTGTTGTAAGACAACCTGGCCGCTAGTCAAAAGGGTTCGATTCCCCACAAGTGTCTGGGTGTTATATTTCTATTTATGTATGTATTAGAAATGAAGTCTGATACAAAAGTTTCGGTTTGGTGTTTTTGATACAATTAATAAACTAACTCTATTAGACAGCAAGCCCCTTAAGATGCTTGAAGCAAGATCATGTCTTCCCAACGTGCGTAGAGAGATCGCAGGGGGGTGTGGGACGATGACTGTTTAAAAAAAGTAATCCATACTTAGTCATAAATGCCCGTCACCAAATGCAAAAAGTACAAAGTAAAACATGGGCGTGAAAATTTCAGCTATGGTCCAGGGCTACTACGTGATGTGAAAAAAGGTTGGGAACCACTGCTACAGACAGACCCTGTATAGATAATTTATGAATACTTGCCCGATGACGACAAACCAGCGCTGGAGGGTGTCGTTGGTCGCGTGGGCGTCGCGGCGTCACTCCGTCGCTCTGCGCTCGCAGCGTGCCCCCCGCGACCGGCGCCGATATGCCCTGTGACTATTAGATTATGAGATCTGAGGGCTCGAATTATCGTTTACAGTTGCACTTGAAAACTAAACCTCCCATAGCGTCCATATTTTTACGGATCTGGAACGTGCAGGGTTAATTATATAGCAGGATATTGATATCTATCGGTGCTGATGATGATGAGTTCCCTAACCGTAATAGATAATAAACCGTATCTGTAATATTATGAATAGCAGTTTAACGATGCATGAAATCGTTCCTTATTCCTGAGTTAAGACCTATTTTTAAACTCAGAAAACCGTTCCTTATTCCTGCGTCTAAACCTAGGTTTAAAATAATAAATAATAATAATACCAGCCCTTGTTTATATCCCACTGCTGGGCACGGGCCTCCCTTCAAGATGAAGGGGCTTAGGCCATAGTCCACCACGCTGGCCAAGTGCGGGTTGGCGGACTTCACACGTCATTCGAAAGCTAGTAAGGCTTTCTCAGACATCAGGTTTCCTCACGATGTTTTCCTTCACCGAAAGCTAGTAACAATCGCACAAAGACGATTCGCACATGATTCATTAAATAAATCAGAGGTGTGAGCCGGGGTTCGAACCTGCGCACCTTGTTTCCAAGGCAAGCGCTCGCCCGCTGAGCTGTTATCGCATGCTGTTACGTATGTTTAAACCTAGGTTTAAACTCAGAAAATCGTTCCTTATTCCTGAGTCCAAATCTAGGTGTTTTGTTAAACTGTTTTTCGTAATAAGTCGATATGTAAACTATGTTAGAAAGCGCCTAACGCGTACATTCAAATATTATAATTTTCATTAATATTAATAAAATGGCCTAAGTAGCATATATTTTTAATTTTAAAACACAATTCAAGCATTTTCCTAGTAGTTAAGACGTATATAACACTAAAGTGTATGTTTGTCTGTGCATCAGGTCCGTATCCAAACGATGCCGGGCTTCGCGAGCTCTCTGCGCGAGGCGTGGCCCAAGATGGTCCAGAACGAGGGCTACGGCACCTTCTACAAGGGGCTGGTGCCTCTGTGGTGCCGACAGATACCATACACCATGATGAAGTTCGCCTGCTTCGAGAAGACTCTCGAGCTACTCTACAAGGTGAGAAAATCCGTTTTGTAACATACTTTTAGCGTGATAGAATATAGTAATCTTTATAAATACAGTCAATTTGGGTAACTTTGAAAAAAACTGGTTTGTAGTTTTATATTTGTATTTCTCCAAACATTTAGTATAATAACTTGAATAATTATGTGAACGTTTAAATGAAATGGTTCGGTTCTAAATGTCATATGTGCTATAGAACTAACAGCTGTCGATAAGTTTTCATAAATGTAGCGCCTTTTCTGTTCGCGGTTATCAAGAACATATTTTTAGGGTAGTTTGTGGTTCAATCTTAAGCAAACCAAAAAGAAGATTCTCTAGGATTGCAAAGGATTTTGGTTGACCCAGATAATCAGTTGCAAGTTACCCGAAAGTCGTTTTAACTTTGAATGGCTTTGGGGAATTAAAACCTTAATGTTTCAGACATTTTTTATTTAAGTAGGTATGAAAGGTCACCCACAGCACCAATACTAAATTTATTTTTCAGTACCCTTCCATAAAACTCTGAGATAAGTTTGGTCGTTCAAAATGGACTCTCAAAGTGATACTGTTAGTGTGTTTTGTACTGATTTTCAATCGAGTTCGAGTTCAAGTAGTCGTAGCAAAAGACTAAGGAAGGGGGTAGACAGATTTGTCTGTTCCTAATTTATTATTTCACCCACCCGCATCTTACAGTTATCCCGTGATCATGGCGCTTACAACAGCGTCGAAATATCGGAAAGAAATACTAACTACAAACTGGACGTCGTAGGTTAAAATCACGCGGGGACCAACCACTTTGTTTAACTGTTCCTTACTAGTTAGGACAGTGCAGCCCGATCACCTGATTATCTGGAATGAAAGATGCGTCCATGCGTCGGATGGGCCCGTTAAAAGTCAGTCCTGCGCCTGACCGCTACCTGGTAGTGGCGGTATTCCATCCCAAAGAAACTTACAGATGTCAAATGTGATCTATTAAATTGGCCTTTATTTTTTTTTGACGTGGGGGAAATCTACAAATGATTCCCGGGAGCTGTGGGGCTCGACCGGAGTATGTGGAATTCTTACCCACTAAAACCCCCGCGGCTGTCGCATCGGCACGTTAGAGGGCACCCAGGTCTCTCCGGTGGGATCTGCACCAGGGGCCCCTCAGTGCCTTGCCATTGAGCCCGCCGCCGGGGGGCGCATTGCAGCCCCCCGGGAACCAGTCACGGTGCTCACAGGGACGGGGGTTGCAACCCCACCGCCGTCGTCCTCGGAGTCGCCGCCGTACTCAATGGACGTCCTAAGGGCCCACACCCCGAAAGTCCAGCGACTCCGAAGGCTATTAAATTGGCCCTACATTAACTTATATCTAACAAATATCGTGTGTTATACAGTACGTGGTGCCCAAGCCCCGCGACCAGTGCACGAAGGGCGAGCAGCTGGTGGTCACGTTCGCCGCGGGCTACATCGCGGGCGTGTTCTGCGCTATAGTCTCGCACCCCGCCGACACACTCGTCTCCAAGCTCAACCAGGTATCATCGTCCACACACTGCCTCTATACTCCAATAATGCCGTGGATATATCCTCCGAAGCAAAGTCTTAACGTCTGTATGGAATGCACGCTACTGATTTGAGAGGGGTTATATACCGTCATCTGCAGCTGCCGTGCTCTGTAGTTGATACTGTTACATTTGAGGGGAGAGGGTTATACCGTCATTCACGGCCTCCATCCTCTAACCCTAGTTTATATCATTACATTTGACGGCGCATCATAATAGTGTCATTCACAGCCTCCATCCTTCAACTCTAGTTGATGTCATTACATTTGCATCATTGGCATCATATCGGGGCGACGTAGCTAGCGCATGCGCGGGCGTGTCGCCAGGCTGCATGCGAGGAACGGCGCTCGGTCTTCGCGCGGCGCGTTGTGTGGTGTGCTGGCTCAAGGACTTCGCTTCAAGATACCAAACGACCTTTTCGGGTCGATCTTCATGTTTCCAATATAAAACGACCTTGTCAGGTCGATCTTCATGTTTCCAATATAAAACGACCTTGTCAGGTCGATCTTCATGTTTCCAATATAAAACGACCTTGTCAGGTCGATCTTCATGTTTCCAATATAAAACGACCTTGTCAGGTCGATCTTCATGTTTCCAATATAAAACGACCTTGTCAGGTCGATCTTCATGTTTCCAATATAAAACGACCTTGTCAGGTCGATCTTCATGTTTCCAATATAAAACGACCTTGTCAGGTCGATCTTCATGTTTCCAATATAAAACGACCTTGTCAGGTCGATCTTCATGTTTCCAATATAAAACGACCTTGTCAGGTCGAGGCTTCCGGTTTCTTTTAGCCGATCGCGGTGATATGTACCTCAGGGCCAGGAGGCTCTGAGGGAGGTATCTCACGCTTGTTTCCTTTTGACAGACCGCTGAATGCATGTACTCCAAGACCTTCGGGTTTAGGGCGATGTATTAGTTAACAGTTATGACGTAAAGTTGTGGGCACGGTAGGTAAATACGGTGAGTATGGTACCCTACACCGTCATTCACAGCATCCATCCTCCAACCCTAGCTGATATCATTACATTTGACGGAGCATCATCATAGTTAGGGCTTCCAAAATTACGGATGTTAATTACGTAACTGCTTACGAATTTTAGCAGTCCAATTACGTAATTTGTGAAATATTTCTTAAATCGAAAATTTTATTTAATTACTTTTTATTTATAGGTAGTGAACAGTAAAGAAAAACTAAGGAAAATGTAAAAAGTGAAAAATGAATCAAATCAAATAAATTTATTCGTCGGGCACTGTGCATGCACTAAATATTACAAACGACATGTCTGTGCCCAAGCCCACCCCCGCAATACAAAAGCTACAGATCATACAATTTACATATTTTGTCGTACACTAATATATTAATTTAAAAAATAATACGTAATATTTTGAGAGAGAGAATGCGTTCCTGACATCTGTCAGTTGGTCATGACTAGTGATGGGAAATAATTAACAATGTTATTACCTGATCTAAGAAAAAAGTACCTAACATAAGTTTCAATAATTGTTTATTTGGATTCTAATTTGTGAATGTATTATATTATTATCAAAGATAGTATCCATTATGACACCAGAAATATAAAATACCTACTATATATTTACCACAGATATAGATATACATAGATAACGCAAGTATCACGATTTGTATTGAAACCTAGCGTGCCGAATTTTTAACACACACACGCACAGAACTTGACGTCACAGCCGAAATTTAGTGACGTGAAATCCAAACCGATTCAAAGACACCGATGCCCCCGTGATTATCTCGCTCATACTTAGGACAGGAGTTTTTATTCGTCTGTCCGATTTCGATTAAAATCGATTATTGGTATATGTTGTGGAACGAACAACACTCATCGTTAGATTTGCCAGCCGAGCGACAAATTGCCTGTATTATGAAGTCGAAGCGATGCGCGACAGTATCGCGTGTTCTGTTCATCGTCTCTTTACACTCAACGTCAGATCAAACGCTCAAAGCAAACGCGGCAACGTAATGTGAATATAGTTTTACTTAACTTTAGTCTTTATTTACGGTATATTCTTGGAATCACAGCTCGAAAAACTTAAAAAAATGTTTTAAAATGAACTTACGCATAATATCATTTTAAAATAACTTACCTGTGATAAGAAATATGTTCCTGTGTTTGGGTTCTCGAAATTTTTGGGCTATTGCAGTTAATTATCACGCAACGCGGCATTTTTTTAGTTTTTCCGGTCGACCGGCTGGAACAACAGACGCGTGCGGACTGTAAGTTAGCGGCGACCAACCCCGACGTTTCGTCGGGGTTTGGACACGCGAAGTACATGCATTTGTATTATCTATGTATATCTAAATCTGTGATATTTACGCTACTTACCTTCGCGCGTTCGTTTCGTGCGGAGGTTTAATATAATTTATTTTATTATTACATTCCATTTTACATTCTATTATAATTAAAAATAAGAAAGAAAAATTATTCTACATATTTACAGCATAACTACAAATAACGTTACAATTGCCGATATTTTTGGCGCTGCACTTCAAAAACACACAGTCGGTGTATCCTTGTAAAAGCGTAGTATGGATTTAACCTACACTTAACAATATAAAGCTTTTAATTTTTTTTAACATGAAATTTAGCGCAAAGCTATAACATTTATTTTTAGTTTACATAATAATTTATTTTCTTATGATAATTGTTCATTAGCAGGGCAAATAAACAATAACATTTTTTTATTGTAAATGCAACGCCACGTCAAAGTTACATCGCCCGTTTCATCATGACCTTCTCTCGGCGGCCGGGGTGGGTATAAATGACATTAATTACAAAAGATTTATTTAAAACAATCAATGGAGCGATCGGTTTAGTACTTTCCTATTACCTACAGTATGGACATGAATATTGTGACATAATCAACAAAACCGGACTCGAATAGCGACCACGAACCGGAAGACGCAGCGTAGGCAGGCCTCCCACTAGGTGGACAGACGACATTGTGCGCGTCGCAGGTAACCGGTGGACGCAAATAGCCAATTGTCGTTCATTGTGGCGTTGTAAGGGGGAGGCCTATGTTCAGCAGTGGATGTCTTCCGGCTGATGATGATGATGAATCAACAAAACAACACAAGCTCGCATTAATTTAAAAATACTAATTGTAATCATCGTCATCGTCAACACAACTAACTCCAAAGAGTTTTATCCTTTTAAATCTTCTCACTGTGTCCGTGTTGTCGAGGAGCTACATAGCCTCGACATTCACTTGATGATGAAGCCATGTGCTTCTGCATAGTTTTTATATAACTTTGGCTACGAGGTCCACTTTGAGGTTCCTATGGAATACCTCTGGGTTAATTATTTTGGAATCTTTGTATTGTCTGTATGTTACTTTGTTGGTACAGCTCCACAGCAGTATATCAATAGCCCTTACTTGGACCTGTTGTATTAGAGGAGATACCACTGGAGAGATCATGATACGCTAACCCCTCTGCCAAATTTTGTTCATATGGTCAGGTCATTCTTTATTTGTGTGCGTGTCTTTTTCAATGTCTTGCGAGTTTATTATAGTGTGGGTATGCGTGAAATTGTATCTGTGTGTGTTTACTTCGCCTCCCGCACCCCGCAAAAGTGCCACGAAAAATTTGTTCGGGGAAACGACGCGATACTAGCTCCATTCTAATTACTCTGAGCCTGTTGTACAAAAGTTTATTTTGTTTTGCACACACAATACGGAGTATTTTCTAAGCAGCCAGTGCATTTTCTTGTAGCGAAGGGCTCTTGATGCAGTTAAACAATCAATTGTATTTCACAGTATTTTTAACCGACTTCAAAAAAGAAGGAGGTTCTCAATTCGTCTTTATATATTGTTAGAAAACCCTAAGTAGAAATAAAAATAAAATACGAAACTTACATACCGAAACTTGTTTAATGGCACTAACACAGAAGTTACATATTGACAGGTAATTATAAAAATGTGGGGACTACCCCAAGTGGTCTCCTCCATCCCCAATACACCACCCCAACAACTCCTTTGATTTTATATAGTTACCCGTCAAGAAATACAATTAAATAGCACGACCGTATTATAACAAATCTAGTGACAGAATGACAGAGCGACCGCACTATACGACTACTAGAACAAACTTTCAGCACGAGATCTAATAAATGTATGTCTCTGCACCACCAGAGCAGTGCCTTATATACGCGTTTGATGCGTTCGGTCATTCCACCATCCTACCTTACAATTTGTATTTTCTGATAGTTTCGGAATTTCTAATATATATATTTTTTTTTTCTATTGGTGTTCGCGCATAACTCTGGCAATTATGATCCGATTTGAAAAAATCTTTCTTCCATCCATTTTTTAATCCGTTAATTAGGTCCCATAAAAAAAAATTGCTTACGAATAAGTAGTTCCTGAAAAAACAAGAACGGTGACTGGGCAGGAGAACTGCAGGAATGTCTATATAGATGACTTTGTCGCTTTTTACGGACAAAAATGGTCATAACTCTGGCAAATATTTACCAATTTCAATGATTCTTTTTTTATTCGAAAGATTGAACCACTGTAATGAATTTTATCACAACCGGCTAAGAACTTACTGGAGGACCATGAACGATGTGGGGGAATTTATCTGGTAAAAACCATAAAACTGATGTTCTCCATTACATTACTCTGACAAATATAAACCGTTTTCGATGATTCTTTTTTTATTCGAGAGAGTAAACTACTATGATGATTCATTACGACCGGATATTTTTTTCTGAAGAAACATGAATTATGTAAAACTATGTAGACGATAATGTGATCATAACCTACCTAGATCATTTTACCGTCTTCGATGGTTCAATCATTATTTATGAAAATATCACAAAAAAGTGTAAAATAAAATCTTTTTAAAAAAAAAATTGAACCGACTTCAATATCACTGAAAAGTATAAAATAATTTAAATATTATTGAAGTTGGTGCCAGATATACACAGCAGGTACGCTAAAACCAACTTCTATAATATTTAAATTATTTTATACTTTTCAGTGATATTTTATTTTATTTTACCGCAGATACTGGATATAAATTATTTTTTACTAGGGAATACCCGCTAGTTCAGTTCCAGTGTTGGTTGGGGGCTGGGTTATCATGTCACACTGTTAAGAATAATGTTGCCAATATGACAAGAAGTCGCTAATCTGTGATTTAACAAATATTTTATTTATTTATATCATACCTAGATCATTCAATCATTATTTATGAAAATATCACTAAAAAGTGTAAAATAAAATCTTTTTTTTTTACAAATTGAACCGACTTCAATATCACTGAAAAGTATAAAATAATTTAAATATTATTGAAGTTGGTGCCAAATATACACAGCAGGTACGCTAAAACCAACTTCTATAATATTTAAATTATTTTATACTTTTCAGTGATATTTTATTTTACCGCAGATACTGGATATAAATTATTTTTTACTAGGGAATACCCGCTAGTTCAGTTCCAGTGTTGGTTGGGGGCTGGGTTATCATGTCACACTGTTAAGAATAATGTTGCCAATATGACAAGAAGTCGCTAATCTGTGATTTAACAAATTATTTATTTATTTATATCATTATGTTTTTTTAAAAGTTTTCGATACTTACGTAATTACGGATTTCAATCCTTCAGTTACGGAATTGTCAAAAGTTAAAAATCTTTGCGTAATTGCGTAAGTACGTAATTACGGAATGGAAGCCCTAATCATAGTGTCATTCACAGCCTTCATCATTCAAACCTTGTTGATATCGTTACATTTGCATCATTGGCATCATATCGGGGCGACGTAGCTAGCGCATGCGCGGGCGTGTCGCCAGGCTGCATGCGAGGAACGGCGCTCGGTCTTCGCGCGGCGCGTTGTGTGGTGTGCTGGCTCAAGGACTTCGCTTCAAGATACCAAACGACCTTTTCGGGTCGATCTTCATGTTTTCAATATAAAACGACCTTTTCTGGTCGATCTTCATGTTTCCAATATAAAACGACCTTGTCAGGTCGAGGCTTCCGGTTTCCTTTAGCCGATCGCGGTGATATGTACCTCAGGGCCAGGAGGCTCTGAGGGAGGTATCTCACGCTTGTTTCCTTTTAACAGACCGCTGAATGCATGTACTCCAAGACCTTCGGGGTTTTGGGGGAGGTATTGGTTATCGGTTATGAGGTAAAGTTGTGCGTACGGTAGGTAAATTCGGTGAGTATGGTTCCCTACACCGTCATTCACAGCCTCCATCCTCCAACCCTAGTTGATATCATTACATTTGACGGGACATCATACCGTCATTCACAGCCTCCATCTTCCAACCCTAGTTGACATCATTACATTTGACGGGGAATCATACCATCATTCACAGCCTCCAACCTTCAACCCTAGTTGATATCATTACATTTGACGGGGCAACATCATACCGTCATTCACAGACTCCATTATTATTATTTTTTGACCGGGGTATGTGTGATTCTTACCCACTAAAACCCCCGCGGCTGTCGCATCGGCACATTAGAGGGGACCCAGGTCTCTCCGGTGGGATCTGCACCAGGGGCCCCTCAGTGCCTTGCCTTTGCATTGTAGCCCCCCGGGAGAGGTCCGATCTTATGCAGATAATCACCGAAAGAACCGTGACCGGTGATTATCTGCGTAAGCCTAGAGATGAGTCGTCCACTCCGTCGCTGAATCCAGGCTCGAGATGCGGCAGGAATGCCTCAACGACGCGCGTGCGCGCTATGTGCTCCAGCTGGAGCCGCTCGCGCCACGTCGCGTGAGCGATGTGCCGTTCCTGGCGCTTGATGGATTCGAGCGCCACCGGCTCGCCTCCGCCACTGTGGCGGGCGATGCGGATACAGTCATATACCCTCGCATACATACCCGCCAGGACGTCTAAGTCATCTGCCTTGAATTTTGCGGGCAGCGGGACGGTGGCGGCGCGGGCGTTCACCGCTTGGGGCCTCTGCCTCGAATCTTGCGAGCAGCGGGAGCGGCAGGATCTTATGCGTAAAATCAAATGGACCGGTTTTCGAAAACAGGTGCGCGGGTGGTGCCCGCCCGCGCCGCCGCCGCCGCCCCCGCCGCCCCGCTGCCCGCAAGATTCGAGGCAGAGGCCTGACTGGAGTGTACCGCTCGTTGGCCGCCCCGCGCCCGCTGTTTTCGAGAACCGGTCCATTTGATTTTACGCTTAAGATCCTGCCGCTCCCGCGCCGCCTTAGCCGCCGCCCCGCTACCGGCAAAATTCGAGGCTGAGCCCTAAGGGCGGAAAGCGTGCCAGTATGGTCGCCGCCTCTAAGGACACCGTCCGGTATCCTTGTCATTCACAACCTCCATACTCCAACCCTAGTTGATATCATTACATTTGACGGGGCATCATACCGTCATTCACAGCCTCCATCATCCAACCCTAGTTGGTATCATTACATTTGACGGGGCATCATACCGTCATTCACAGCCTCCATCTTCCAACCCTAGTTGATATCATTACATTTGACGGGGCATCATACCGTCATTCACAGCCTCCATCTTCTAACCCTAGTTGATATCATTACATTTGACGGGGCATCATACCGTCATTCACAGACTCAATCTTCTAACCCTAGTTGGTATCATTACATTTGACGGGGCATCATACCGTCATTCACAGCCTCCATCTTCCAACCCTAGTTGATATCATTACATTTGACGGGGCAACATCATACCGTCATTCACAGCCTCCATCCTCGAACCCTAGTTGGTATCATTACATTTGACGGGGCAACATCATACAGTCATTTACAGCCTCCATCCTCGAACCCTAGTTGGTATCATTACATTTGACGGGGCATCATACCGTCATTCACAGCCTCCATCTTCCAACCCTAGTTGATCATTACATTTGACGGAGCATCATCTTCCATAGTTGATATTGTTAAATTCTGGGGGGAAGGACATATTGTCATACCCCACCACAATGTCAGATATCCTGCCGTCAAGCAGCTATGTGTATACTGGTGATAAGCGCACTATTATTCCGTAGGGGTAGCTAAGAAAAAAACTAAATATTGGCAGTGGTCCCCAAAGCGCCTGTTAAGCGTGGGGATTACGGCCACCCCTGCCTTGTAAGGGGAAGCATTTGTTCAGCAGTCAACGTTCAAGTCTGTATCGTTTGCTAACATATGATTAACACATTCTCTTACGATATAATTGCAGGACAGGACAGCGACCATCGGCTCTATTATGGGCAAGCTCGGATGGGCGGGCGTATGGAAGGGCCTGGGACCAAGGATCGTGATGATTGGTACCCTCACCGCGCTTCAATGGTTCATCTACGACGCTGTCAAGGTACAACCGATTCAGAATTTTATTGCTTTTAAACCCCTGATCAAAAACGAGGGATTTGTATGTGGTTATTTTTATTTGAAAGCTGTTTAAATCGAGACGGTTCTTAGCTTTGTTTCATAAAAATAGGTTCAGCCATTTAAAGACCATCATATAGTCTAAGATCCCGTCATAGAAAGACCTTCACCGAGCTGGTTAATGGATAAAACGTATTTTATATTCAATTTAATATGTCAAGAAATATATTGCTTAAGGGTTGTCTAAAAAATTTCAGTCCAGGATATGATTAATTAATAACAAAAAAAAAATTTTTTTTTAATATTTCACCGGTTTGGTTAATAGAAAAATTCCATACCAATCGAAAGATAGACCATAGACTATGAAAACGTTAGGTTGCCTTTTGTTTTCCAGTCACAACTCTAGGGTTGGCAGGTATAAACAGGTAAATCGATACTAGTACTAACTTACACCGGTCTGGTTAATGAATTAAAAGTAAATGAAAATAAAGATTATTTCATTACGAACACGGTGGTATAGGGTGGTCTGCGAAAAATTAGTCCTGAATTCCGGTTGTCGAATTTTAAAAAGTGAAATATTGCTGCGAGTGAATATGTGCTACTGAGAGGTCCCAACCAACCATCCCATGCGATAGAAGAGGATACAGCATAGCAGATGTTTGTTTGTAGTCCATTCAATGAAAGAGAGTGCGCATGTTCTTGAAAATCAAAAGGATAGAGATAGACTCGTATATGCTGTGCATCATTTTGGAATAGATTAATATTAAAATAGAATTTTATCCGCGTTTTATCCATTAACCAGCTTTATCCATTAACCAGCTCGGTGAAGGTCGTTCTATGACGGGATCCTCTACTAATATCTTTTCTAAATCCTTGTAGATTTAATAGGTATATAATAGATGTTTTCTATTACTTCCATTCGTCCAAAAGACATGTAGGACCACCGCAGTGTCAGATATTCAGCCGACAATCAGCAGTGTGTAAACATTGCTGTGCTCCTGTATGAAGGGCACTGTAGCTGGTGAAATTACCGGACACAATAGACTTAATGTCTTAAGGGTCGGCAACAAGCTTGTGATTCTTCTGGTGTTGCTAGCGTCTATAGGCTGCGGTGACTGCTTACCATCAGGCGGGGCGCACGCTTGCTTGGCACCTTGGTAGTATAAAAAAACTATTGAACTACATAAGTCCGTTTACACTTTCCAATGATTAAAAATATTAATCCAATTGTTCCTACCGAAGATTCGTGTGGATCATTAATAATTATGAGGGCGATTACCCCGACTTATATATATATAATATAGAATATACAATGGCCGTTGCTTAACTAGTGTTGTCGCACAGGTATGGCTGCGTATGCCGCGGCCGCCGCCGGCCGAGATGCCGGAATCCATGCGCAAGAGGTTGGAGGCCGAAGAAGCGGCTAAGGCCAAGTGAATTAGTGATATATATAGTGATATACACCCGCGTCGCGACCCGCCCGCGGTTACGCCATTGCACCAATAATAACGCTCTACAGCCACTGCGGCCAATCTATCACAGTAGATATTATAGTGGATTGAAATCCATTTTCACCTACTGAATGGTTTTGCTGAGTGAAAATTGTGTATGCGATTTGACTTGTTGACGTTAAGGTGTCTGGTGACGAGCGGCATTGCAGCCGTCTATACGCTTACCACCAGACGAAGTTCTTGCTTGTCTCGCCACCAGATTCAATAAAACATCGATATATCACATACATAAAGAATAAAGACCATTAATAGTGCATATTTAAATGTCAGCTTAATAAGCAATAGCGGCGTTTGTATCGACAAAGGATCATTTCGCGTGTAAAAGTATTTGGTGGAATGGCAATTATTTAAATTATGTATAATCAATATATATGTATGGATATTTGGTATGATATTGCGGTTGATATTAGCGCGGTCGGGGCCGCGGCGCGACGCTAGTGCAAATTGTTCCACACACCGCCACACCAGTATGTAGTACTACATTATATTGTGATTACCGTTGTATCTTGTAAGTAAATGATGTTAAATTATTTTCTTTTAAATAAATTAAAAAAATACTTATTTTTTTATTTATTTTTCGCACTCTTGTAAATATAATGTTATTTTGTTTTATTATAATAAAACGGTGTTCAAATGCTATGTATCGAGTATGTATCCCGGTAATCATTGAATAAACTGGTAGACATAACGTGTAGTTTCAATCATGCCAGTAATACTCAGAGATTCTTGTCATATTGGCAACATTATTCTTAACAGTGTGACATGATAACCCAGCCCCCAACCAACACTGGAACTGAACTAGCGGGTATTCCCTCGTAAAGACTAATTATACTTTTCAGTGATATTTTATTTTACCGCAGATACTGGATAGAAATTATTCTTTACTAGCTAGTTCTGTTCCAGCGTTGTTTGGGGGCTGGGTTATCATGTCACTGTTAAGAATAATGTTGCCAATATGACAAGAAGTCGCTAATCTGTGATTTAACAAATAATTTATTTTTTTAAGTTGGTGCCAAATATACACAGCAGGTACGCTAAAACCAACTTCTATAATATTTAAATTATTTTATACTTTTCAGTGATATTTTATTTTATTTTACCGCAGATACTGGATAGAAATTATTCTTTACGAGGGAATACCCGCTAGTTCAGTTCCAGTGTTGGTTGGGGGCTGGGTTATCATGTCACACTGTTAAGAATAATGTTGCCAATGTGACAAGAAGTCGCTTATCTGTGATTTAACAAATTATTTATTTATATCATATTTTTTTAAATAAGAGATTTCGATTCTTACGTAATTACGGATTTCAATCCTTCAGTTACGGAATTGTCAAAAGTTAAAAATCTTGTAATTACGGAATCGAAGCCCTAATCATAGTGTCATTCACAGCCTTCATCCTTCAAACCTTGTTGATATCGTTACATTGGCATCATATCGGGGCGACGTAGCTAGCGCATGCGAGGGCGTGTCGCCAGGCTGCATGCGAGGAACGGCGCTCGGTCTTCGCGCGGCGCTTTGTGTGGTGTGCTGGCTCGAGGACTTCGCTTCAAGATACCAAACGACCTTTTCAGGTCGATCTTCATGTTTCCAATATAAAACGACCTTGTCAGGTCGAGGCTTCCGGTTTCTTTTAATCGACCGCGGTGATATGTACCTCAGGGCCAGGAGGCTCTGAGGGAGGTATCTCACGCTTGTTTCCTTTTGACAGACCGCTGAATGCGTAAGAATAAAGAAATAAAAAATGTACTCCAAGACCTTCGGGGTTTTGGGGGAGGTATTGGTTATCGGTTATAAGGTAAAGTTGTGCGTACGGTAGGTAAATTTGGTGAGTATGGTTCCCTACACCGTCATTCACAGCCTCCATCCTCCAACCCTAGTTGATATCATTACATTTGACGGGACATCATACCGTCATTCACAGCCTCCATCTTCCAACCCTAGTTGATATCATTACATTTGACGGGGAATCATACCGTCATTCACAGCCTCCATCCTTCAACCCTAGTTGATATCATTACATTTGACGGGGCAACATCATACAGTCATTCACAGACTCCATTATTATTATTTTTTGACCGGGGTATGTGTGATTCTTACCCACTAAAACCCCCGCGGCTGTCGCATCGGCACATGAGAGGGGCACCCAGACCTCTCCGGTGAGATCTGCACCAGGGGCCCCTCAGTGCCTTGCCTTTGCATTGTAGCCCCCCGGGAGAGGTCCGATCTTATGCAGATAATCACCGAAAGAACCGTGACCGGTGATTATCTGCGTAAGCCTATAGATGAGTCATCCAGGCTCGCGTTGCGGCAGGAATGCCTCAACACATTCCTGGCGCTTGATGGATTTAGCGCAACCGGCTCGCCTCCGCCTCTGTGGCGGGCGATGCGGATACAGTCATATACCCTCGCATACATACCCGCCAGGACGTCTAAGTCGTCTGCCTTGAATTTTGCGGGCAGCGGGACGGTGGCGGCGCGGGCGTTCACCGCTTGGGGCCTCTGCCTCGAATCTTGCGAGCAGCGGGGCGGCGGCGGCGCGGGAGCGGCAGGATCTTAAGCGTAAAATCAAATGGACCGGTTCTCGAAAACAGGTGCGCGGGTGGTGCCCGCCCGCGCCGCCGCCACCGCCGCCCCGCTGCCCGCAAGATTCGAGGCAGAGGCCTGACTGGAGTGTACCGCTCGTTGGCCGCCCCCGCGCCCGCTGTTTTCGAGAACCGGTCCACTTGATTTTACGCTTAAGATCCTGCTGGTCCCGCGCCGCCTTAGCCGCCGCCCCGCTGCCGGCAAAATTCGAGGCAGAGGGCTGAGGGCGGAAAGCGTGCCAGTATGGTCGCCGCCTCAAAGGATACCGTCCGGTATCCTCGTCATTCACAACCTCCATACTCCAACCCTAGTTGATATCATTACATTTGACGGGGCATCATACCGTCATTCCTTAGAGGAGATACCACTTTCACTGGTACTTTCTCTGAGCGTCATTCACAGTCTCCATCCTTCAACCCTAGTTGATATCATAACATTTGACGGGGCATCATACCGTTATTCACAGCCTCCATCTTCCAACCCTTTTTTTTTTTTTTTTTTTTTTTTGACGCGGGGGAAATCTTCGAAAGATCCCCGGGAGCTGTGGGGCTCGACCGGGGTATGTGGGATTCTTACCCACTAAAACCCCCGCGGCTGTCGCATCGGCACATGAGAGGGGGGACCCCAGGGCTCTCCGGTGGGATCTGCACCAGGGGCCCCTCAGTGCCTTGCCTTTGAGCCCGCCGCCGGGGGGCGCATTGTAGCCCCCCGGGAACCAGTCACGGTGCTCACGGGGACGGGGGTCGCAACCCCGCCGCCGTCCTCCTCGGAGTCGCCGCCGTACTCAATGGACGCTCAAGGGGCCCACACCCCGAGCGTCCAGCGACTCCGAAGGTTGCCCATTGTTTATAGCCCCGGGCTCAGGGCTGGGGAGCGAGACGTTGGGCGGCCGCTTGACGCGGCCTGCGCCTTCGTCGCCGAGCGGGATCAGCGCGTTCGCGTTCCCGCTCGGCGGCCTCCTTCTGGGACATGACAGTCTCGCAGAAGGCGGCCATCGCTCCCCACGCCGCATCCCCGGACAGCATAGCCGACACTACGCTGCCCAGGGAGAGGTCCGATCCGATGACTGCGACCAGGTCTCGACGCTCCAACGACCACGCGGGGCAAGCCTCCAGCGTGTGTTGGGCGGAGTCAGACTGGTCGCAGTGGAAGCATCTCGTCGTCGCTTCACGTCCGATCTTATGCAGATAATCACCGAAACAACCGTGTCCGGTGATTATCTGCGTAAGCCTATAGGTGAGTCGTCCGCTCCGTCGCTGTATCCAGGCTTCGAGATGCGTCAGGAATGCCTCAACGACGCGTTTGCGCGCTATGTGCTCCGGCTGGAGCCGCTCGCGCCACGTCGTGAGAGCGATGTGTCGTTCCTGCCGCTTGATGGATTCGAGCGCCACCGGCTCGCCTCCGCCACTCTGGCGGGCGATGCGGATCCGGTCATAGACCCTCGCATACATGCCCGCCAGGATATCTAAGGGCGGAAAGCGTGCCAGTATGGTCGCCGCCTCAAAGGACACCGTTCGGTATCCTCGTGCAATCCGCAGAGCCATCCTCCGCTGGACGCTGTAGATTTTCGTTCTACAGCGTCTAATAGCCAGCCTCGGCGCCCAGATGGGCGCCCCGTAGAGGACTACGGACTGCACGACTCCGGCGTAGAGGCGGCGAACTTCCTCGCTCGGCCCCCCGAGGTTGGGGAGCAGCCTGTGCAAGGCCGCTGCAACCCTGTCGACTCGGGGGACCAGGCGCTCGAAATGTTCCTCGAAGCCCCAGCGACTGTCAAGGGTGAGACCAAGATATTTCATATGCGGCCCCACCCTGACTTCCGACTCACCCACACGGACGCGCAAGTTGGGCGGTGGCTCCCGGCTCCTAGGTAGGCCGTGGAACCACAGCGCCTCGGTTTTCTGAGGCGCTATCTCCATGCCCAACTCGCGTATTTTCGCGACGACGATTTCCGCCCCAAGCTCGGCGAGCTCTTTGGTCCTCTCGAAGGTGTCCCCACCGGCCACGATTAACGTGTCGTCCGCGTAGCAGACGACACTTACGCCAGCGGGGAGATCGACACGCAGAACCGCGTCGTAGGCGAGGTTCCATAGCAAGGGGCCTAAGACTGACCCCTGCGGAACCCCTCGCTCCACTTCCCTCCGGATCCACGTACCGTCTCGATCCACGTACAGAATGTACCTGTCGCGCAAGTAGTCCCTGATCAGGGCCTGCAGGTAGGGAGGCACTCCATGATAGACCAGTGCCTCCCAGATCGCATCCCAGGGTAGGGAATTGAAGGCGTTGACAATGTCGAGTGACACCGCCAACGCCACGCCACCCCGGGAGACCGCCTGATCCGACAGGGCGCGGACGCGAGTTATCGCATCCACGGTCGAACGGCCCTGTCGGAAGCCGAACTGGCTGTCGGCCAGATCGGGACACCATCTTCCAACCCTAGTTGATATCATTACATTTGACGGGGCATCATACCGTCATTCACAGCCTCCATCTTCCAACCCTAGTTGATATCATTACATTTGACGGGGCATCATACCGTCATTCACAGCCTCCATCCTCCAACCCTAGTTGGTATCATTACATTTGACGGGGCAACATCATACAGTCATTCACAGCCTCCATCCTCCAACCCTAGTTGGTATCATTACATTTGACGGGGCAACATCATACAGTCGTTCACAGCCTCCATCCTCCAACCCTAGTTGGTATCATTACATTTGACGGGGCAACATCATACCGTCATTCACAGCCTCCATCCTCCAACCCTAGTTGATATCATTACATTTGACGGAGCATCATCCTCCATAGTTGATATTGTTAAATTCTGGTGGGAAGGACATATTGTCATACCCCACCACAATGTCAGATATCCTGCCGTCAAGCAGCTATGTGTATACTGGTGTAAAGGGCACTGTAGCTGGTCAAATTACCGACCTCAAAGACATCTGTTATCCCGAACGTAGGGGTAGCTAAGAAAAAAAAACAAAGAAGATTGGCAGTGATCCCCAAGGCGCCTGTTAAGCGTGGAAATTACGGCCACCCCTGCCTTGTAAGGGGAGACATTTGTTCAGCAGTTAACGTTCAAGTCTGTATCGTTTGCTAACACATATGATTAACACATTCTCTTACGATATGATTGCAGGACAGGACAGCGACCATCGGCTCTATTATGGGCAAGCTCGGATGGGCGGGCGTATGGAAGGGCCTGGGACCCAGGATCGTGATGATTGGTACCCTCACCGCGCTTCAATGGTTCATCTACGACGCTGTCAAGGTACAACCGATTCAGAGTTTTATTGCTTTTAAACCCCTGATCAAAAACAAGGGATTTGTATGTGGTTATTTTTATTTGAAAGCTGTTTAAATCGAGACGGTTCTTAGCTTTGTTTCATAAAAATCGGTTCAGCCATCCATCATATCTTTTCTAAATCGTTGTAGATTTAATAGGTATATAATAGATCTTTTCTATTACTTCCATTCGTCCAAAAGACATGAAATTGACTATATTTTACTAGGTAGTAGGAACCGTCTACGTAGGACCACCGCAGTGTCAGATATTCCGGCGACAATCAGCAGTGTGTAAACATTGCTGTGCTCCTGTATGAAGGGCACTGTAGCTGGTGAAATTACCGGACACAATAGACTTAATGTCTTAAGGGTCGGCAACAAGCTTGTGATTCTTCTGTTGTTGCTAGCGTCTATAGGCTGCGGTGACTGCTTACCATCAGGCGGGCCGCATGCTTGCTTGGCACCTTGGTAGTATAAAAAAACTATTGAACTACATAAGTCCGTTTGAATCTGGATCAACACTTTCCAATGATTAAAAATATTAATCCAATTGTTCCTACCGAAGATTCGTGTGGATCATTAATAATTATGAGGGCGATTACCCCGACTTATATATATATAATATAGAATATACAATGGCCGTTGCTTAACTAGTGTTGTCGCACAGGTATGGCTGCGTATGCCGCGGCCGCCGCCGGCCGAGATGCCGGAATCCATGCGCAAGAGGTTGGAGGCCGAAGAAGCGGCTAAGGCCAAGTGAATTAGTGATATATATAGTGATATACACCCGCGTCGCGACCCGCCCGCGGTTACGCCATTGCACCAATAATAACGCTCTACAGCCACTGCGGCCAATCTATCACAGTAGATATTATAGTGGATTGAAATCCATTTTCACCTACTGAATGGTTTTGCTGAGTGAAAATTGTGTATGCGATTTGACTTGTTGACGTTAAGGTGTCTGGTGACGAGCGGCATTGCAGCCGTCTATACGCTTATCACCAGACGAAGTTCTTGCTTGTCTCGCCACCAGATTCAATAAAACATCGATATATCACATACATAAAGAATAAAGACCATTAATAGTGCATATTTAAATGTCAGCTTAATAAGCAATAGCGGCGTTTGTATCGACAAAGGATCATTTCGCGTGTAAAAGTATTTGGTGGAATGGCAATTATTTAAATTATGTATAATCAATATATATGTATGGATATTTGGTATGATATTGCGGTTGATATTAGCGCGGTCGGGGCCGCGGCGCGACGCTAGTGCAAATTGTTCCACACACCGCCACACCAGTATGTAGTAGTACATTATATTGTGATTACCGTTGTATCTTGTAAGTAAATGATGTTAAATTATTTTCTTTTAAATAAATTAAAAAAATATTTATTTTTTTATTTATTTTTCGCACTCTTGTAAATATAATGTTATTTTGTTTTATTATAATAAAACGGTGTTCAAATGCTATGTATCGAGTATGTATCCCGGTAATCATTGAATAAACTGGTAGACATAACGTGTAGTTTCAATCATGCCAGTAATACTCAGAGATTCTTGTCATATTGGCAACATTATTCTTAACAGTGTGACATGATAACCCAGCCCCCAACCAACACTGGAACTGAACTAGCGGGTATTCCCTCGTAAAGACTAATTATACTTTTCAGTGATATTTTACCGCAGATACTGGATAGAAATTATTCTTTACTAGCTAGTTCTGTTCCAGCGTTGTTTGGGGGCTGGGTTATCATGTCACTGTTAAGAATAATGTTGCCAATATGACAAGAAGTCGCTAATCTGTGATTTAACAAATAATTTATTTTTTTAAGTTGGTGCCAAATATACATAGCAGGTACGCTAAAACCAACTTCTATAATATTTAAATTATTTTATACTTTTCAGTGATATTTTATTTTACCGCAGATACTGGATAGAAATTATTCTTTACGAGGGAATACCCGCTAGTTCAGTTCCAGTGTTGGTTGGGGGCTGGGTTATCATGTCACACTGTTAAGAATAATGTTGCCAATGTGACAAGAAGTCGCTTATCTGTGATTTAACAAATTATTTATTTAGATCATTATATTTTTTTAAATAAGAGATTTCGATTCTTACGTAATTACGGATTTCAATCCTTCAGTTACGGAATTGTCAAAACTTAAAAATCTTGTAATTACGGAATCGAAGCCCTAATCATAGTGTCATTCACAGCCTTCATCCTTCAAACCTTGTTGATATCGTTACATTGGCATCATATCGGGGCGACGTAGCTAGCGCATGCGCGGGCGTGTCGCCAGGCTGCATGCGAGGAACGGCGCTCGGTCTTCGCGCGGCGCTTTGTGTGGTGTGCTGGCTCGAGGACTTCGCTTCAAGATACCAAACGACCTTTTCAGGTCGATCTTCATGTTTCCAATATAAAACGACCTTGTCAGGTCGAGGCTTCCGGTTTCTTTTAATCGACCGCGGTGATATGTACCTCAGGGCCAGGAGGCTCTGAGAGAGGTATCTCACGCTTGTTTCCTTTTGACAGACCGCTGAATGCGTAAGAATAAAGAAATAAAAAATGTACTCCAAGACCTTCGGGGTTTTGGGGGAGGTATTGGTTATCGGTTATAAGGTAAAGTTGTGCGTACGGTAGGTAAATTTGGTGAGTATGGTTCCCTACACCGTCATTCACAGCCTCCATCCTCCAACCCTAGTTGATATCATTACATTTGACGGGACATCATACCGTCATTCACAGCCTCCATCTTCCAACCCTAGTTGATATCATTACATTTGACGGGGAATCATACCGTCATTCACAGCCTCCATCCTTCAACCCTAGTTGATATCATTACATTTGACGGGGCAACATCATACAGTCATTCACAGACTCCATTATTATTATTTTTTGACCGGGGTATGTGTGATTCTTACCCACTAAAACCCCCGCGGCTGTCGCATCGGCACATGAGAGGGGCACCCAGACCTCTCCGGTGAGATCTGCACCAGGGGCCCCTCAGTGCCTTGCCTTTGCATTGTAGCCCCCCGGGAGAGGTCCGATCTTATGCAGATAATCACCGAAAGAACCGTGACCGGTGATTATCTGCGTAAGCCTATAGATGAGTCATCCAGGCTCGCGTTGCGGCAGGAATGCCTCAACACATTCCTGGCGCTTGATGGATTTAGCGCAACCGGCTCGCCTCCGCCTCTGTGGCGGGCGATGCGGATACAGTCATATACCCTCGCATACATACCCGCCAGGACGTCTAAGTCGTCTGCCTTGAATTTTGCGGGCAGCGGGACGGTGGCGGCGCGGGCGTTCACCGCTTGGGGCCTCTGCCTCGAATCTTGCGAGCAGCGGGGCGGCGGCGGCGCGGGAGCGGCAGGATCTTAAGCGTAAAATCAAATGGACCGGTTCTCGAAAACAGGTGCGCGGGTGGTGCCCGCCCGCGCCGCCGCCGCCGCCGCCCCGCTGCCCGCAAGATTCGAGGCAGAGGCCTGACTGGAGTGTACCGCTCGTTGGCCGCCCCCGCGCCCGCTGTTTTCGAGAACCGGTCCATTTGATTTTACGCTTAAGATCCTGCTGGTCCCGCGCCGCCTTAGCCGCCGCCCCGCTGCCGGCAAAATTCGAGGCAGAGGCCTGAGGGCGGAAAGCGTGCCAGTATGGTCGCCGCCTCAAAGGACACCGTCCGGTATCCTCGTCATTCACAACCTCCATACTCCAACCCTAGTTGATATCATTACATTTGACGGGGCATCATACCGTCATTCACAGTCTCCATCCTTCAACCCTAGTTGATATCATAACATTTGACGGGGCATCATACCGTTATTCACAGCCTCCATCTTCCAACCCTAGTTGATATCATTACATTTGACGGGGCATCATACCGTCATTCACAGCCTCCATCTTCCAACCCTAGTTGATATCATTACATTTGACGGGGCATCATACCGTCATTCACAGCCTCCATCCTCCAACCCTAGTTGGTATCATTACATTTGACGGGGCAACATCATACAGTCATTCACAGCCTCCATCCTCCAACCCTAGTTGGTATCATTACATTTGACGGGGCAACATCATACCGTCATTCACAGCCTCCATCCTCCAACCCTAGTTGATATCATTACATTTGACGGGGCATCATACCGTCATTCACAGCCTCCATCTTCCAACCCTAGTTGATATCATTACATTTGACGGGGCATCATACCGTCATTCACAGCCTCCATCCTCCAACCCTAGTTGGTATCATTACATTTGACGGGGCAACATCATACCGTCATTCACAGCCTCCATCCTCCAACCCTAGTTGATATCATTACATTTGACGGAGCATCATCCTCCATAGTTGATATTGTTAAATTCTGGTGGGAAGGACATATTGTCATACCCCACCACAATGTCAGATATCCTGCCGTCAAGCAGCTATGTGTATACTGGTGTAAAGGGCACTGTAGCTGGTCAAATTACCGACCTCAAAGACATCTGTTATCCCGAACGTAGGGGTAGCTAAGAAAAAAAACAAAGAAGATTGGCAGTGATCCCCAAGGCGCCTGTTAAGCGTGGAAATTACGGCCACCCCTGCCTTGTAAGGGGAGACATTTGTTCAGCAGTCAACGTTCAAGTCTGTATCGTTTGCTAACACATATGATTAACACATTCTCTTACGATATGATTGCAGGACAGGACAGCGACCATCGGCTCTATTATGGGCAAGCTCGGATGGGCGGGCGTATGGAAGGGCCTGGGACCCAGGATCGTGATGATTGGTACCCTCACCGCGCTTCAATGGTTCATCTACGACGCTGTCAAGGTACAACCGATTCAGAGTTTTATTGCTTTTAAACCCCTGATCAAAAACAAGGGATTTGTATGTGGTTATTTTTATTTGAAAGCTGTTTAAATCGAGACGGTTCTTAGCTTTGTTTCATAAAAATCGGTTCAGCCATCCATCATATCTTTTCTAAATCGTTGTAGATTTAATAGGTATATAATAGATCTTTTCTATTACTTCCATTCGTCCAAAAGACATGAAATTGACTATATTTTACTAGGTAGTAGGAACCGTCTACGTAGGACCACCGCAGTGTCAGATATTCCGGCGACAATCAGCAGTGTGTAAACATTGCTGTGCTCCTGTATGAAGGGCATTGTAGCTGGTGAAATTACCGGACACAATAGACTTAATGTCTTAAGGGTCGGCAACAAGCTTGTGATTCTTCTGGTGTTGCTAGCGTCTATAGGCTGCGGTGACTGCTTACCATCAGGCGGGGCCCAGGCTTGTTTGGCACCTTGGTAGTATAAAAAAACTATTGAACTACATAAGTCCGTTTACACTTTCCAATGATTAAAAATATTAATCCAATTGTTCCTACCGAAGATTCGTGTGGATCATTAATAATTATGAGGGCGATTACCCCGACTTATATATATATATAATATAGAATATACAATGGCCGTTGCTTAACTAGTGTTGTCGCACAGGTATGGCTGCGTATGCCGCGGCCGCCGCCGGCCGAGATGCCGGAATCCATGCGCAAGAGGTTGGAGGCCGAAGAAGCGGCTAAGGCCAAGTGAATTAGTGATATATATAGTGATAGTGATATACACCCGTGTCCGTCGCGACCCGCCCGCGGTTACGCCATTGCACCAATAATAACGCTCTACAGCCACTGCGGCCAATTTATCACAGTAGATATTATAGTGGATTGAAATCCATTTTCACCTACTGAATGGTTTTGCTGAATGAAAATTGTGTATGCGATTTGACTTGTTGACGGTTAAGGTGTCCGGTGGCGAGCGGCATTGCAGCCGTCTATACGCTTATCACCAGACGAAGTTCTTGCTTGTCTCGCCGCCAGATTCAATAAAACATCGATATATCACATACATAAAGAATAAAGACCATTAATAGTGCATATTTAAATGTCAGTTTAATAAGCAATAGCGGCGTTTGTAGCGACAAAGGATCATTTCGCGTGTAAAAGTATTTGGTGGAATGGCAATTATTTAAATTATGTATAATCAATATATATGTATGGATATTTGGTATGATATTGCGGTTGATATTAGCGCGGTCGGGGCCGCGGCGCGACGCTAGTGCAAATTGTTCCACACACCGCCACACCAGTATGTAGTACTACATTATATTGTGATTACCGTTGTATCTTGTAAGTAAATGATGTTAAATTATTTTCTTTTAAATAAATTAAAAAAATACTTATTTTTTTATTTATTTTTCGCACTCTTGTAAATATAATGTTATTTTGTTTTATTATAATAAAACGGTGTTCAAATGCTATGTATCGAGTATGTATCCCGGTAATCATTGAATAAACTGGTAGACATAACGTGTAGTTTCAATCATGCCAGCAATACTCAGAGATTCAATAGCATATCGCCTTTATCTGCAATACGAGTACTAGTGCCGATTTAAAAATTTACAAATCCGATACAATCGTGTCCGTCAGGATGACCGGACCACAGCACGGATTCACGTGAAACTTTGCCAACATTTAGTACCTATGTATAAATATTTTGTACCTCAGTAATAACAAAGTTATTAATAAATAAAGTGGGAAGCCATTCTGACGTCAGTATGGCTTCCCACTTTTTACTTTGGGTACTTACGGTCCATATGTTGCTGAAATCTTTGCATAATAATTTAGTACTTTTTTGTACCTACGATAAATATATGAATACTTAATGTATTCCATTTAAAAATTACTTTTATTTCATTATAAACAATTATAATATATGGAGCATCATTCATCTGACTATTATATTTCACCAACCATGTAGTCCCCTTTCCTGCATCTAGGCAGAGGAGTAAAATCCATACATTTGTTAGTTCTAAGATTGACGACAAAAACTTCTGCCACCTGTTTCTCTGGGAACTTAAACTTTGGCTACAGTTTGGGACGGATGCGTGAACGGCCGCGGGGCGCGTGAGTGACCGGTTGTGTGTATGTGTCGCGGGCACTTACCGCAGCTGAAAAACGCTATTCTCAGATTATACGCGAGGCGCTGGCTATAGTGTTTTGTTAAGTTGCACCACTATTTATATGAGAGACGTTTTAAATTGCGTACCGACTACAAAACTTTGGTGACTATTTTTGAGCCTAAGCAGGGGGTTCCCTTGATCGCTGCGAGTCGGTTACAGCGGTGGGCTATTAAATTATCAGCACATACATACGACATAGAATATGTAAAGTCAAAAGAAAATGGAGCAGATGGGTTATCACGATTGCCAGCTTTGACTAAAATTACACAAAGCGTTTGCGTTCAGGAACAATCTTATTTACATTTTGCGTAAAGTGCCATGTTACTAGATTATAATGATATAAAATAGCAAACAAGCCGTGATCAGTTAATAGGCAGAGTATTAAGATACATACGGGACGAATGGCCCACTGAGAATGAAATAATGTCTCTTCGGCCTTAAATCGCTGGAAAGAACTGTACTAAGAATTAGGTTGTGTGATGTGGGGCCATAGGGTGGTTGTGCCAGAAGCTTGTAGATATAAAGAAATCTTCCACTAGGAGCTACGTGTGGTGGCAAAGTACTGACGAAGCTATCGAAAGAATCTGTCGCGATTGTCGGGTCTGCATTGCAGATAGTGAAGCGCCGCCCATGCCCTGTCTCTGGCCATGGCCAGAGAAACCCTGGGCTCGCATACACATGGATTTTTTGGGCCCTATCGAGGGATGAACATTTTTGGTCATTATCGATGCATATCGATGAACTCGATATAGAGGGCACACTTTGAAATTTTGACGATTTTGTTTTTAAGATTATATATATTATAAGATTATACTATACTATATTGCTAGAATTCTATAATATATTCTCTATAAAATGCTATTTATATAGTGATAATTTTTAATTTATACATTATATTTTTTTTTATTTCTGTACTTTCATTTATACTGGGTGTTACAAGAAACCCCGTAAAAAATATAATTAATTATCAAAGCCAAAAATTTTGTCAACCCTAGTAAGCTGTCATGTCAGGGAACCAGATTATTTAACAGAAAGGCTACGTACCTATTTTACCTAATAATTGTCTACTTTAATAGTTTTTCTACTTTTGTCATTATACTCAAGTAGGTAGGCTTCCAAAAATGACATGTTGGAAAAAAAATATGTCAATTTTAAATCAGTTTTTTTTTAAATTTATTATCAAGTAAAAATATATATACAAACAAAATGTTCACATAGCACTGTTGACGTTTATTATGCAAAAGTAAGTGTTCGTTTAGGTTGTTTCATTAGGTTAGGTCTTAAAAATTTTGAATTAGGTAGAAATGTAGGTATTTACATTCTGCGTAGTTTACTCTTTAATTTTACTGAAATAGGGTTTGCACATCAGTGAAAATAATAATATTAATTATATTTTTTACGGGGTATTTTGTAACACGTTGTATATAATTTTTTTTTTAAATTGAACCGACTTCAATATCACTGAAAAGTATAACATAATTTAAATATTTTTGAAGTTGGTGTTAGCTTACCGGCTGTGTATATTTGGCACCAACTTCAATAATATTTAAATTATTTTATCCTTTTCAGTGATATTGAAGTCGGTTCATTTAAAAAAAAAAAGATTTTATTTTAAACTTTTTAGTGATATTTTCATATATAAAGATTGAACCATCGAAGACGCACTGTAAAATGGTACAAAAAATACATTCTTGTACCATTTTACAGTGTGGTACTTAGTTACCTAGTTCTGAGCGAACACCAACCGATCAGGTAAAAACGGCTTTCGCCTGGGCTGGCAGCGTCATCGGCTGCGGTTGCTGCACAGTTTCTACCTTGACAGTAGGCAAGGTTATGGAACTGGTGATGATTTCCTTACGTAGCCACTTTTTCGTGCTCTTTAAACACTATAATTCGGATCCCCTGGCGTTTTCCTACGCCTTCTGCATTCCGGTTGCGGCCTTGATTCGTGTCGCTTCTGACTCCAATTATTTCCTTGGTTAATCCTTTGTCTTGGGCGAGTTTCAAGGTGACGTAACCTTTTCTTTAGCAGGTCGACTTCCTCTGCTAATTTCGCGTTATTATTTCCTGACGCACTGGGTCCCTGTACTCCAGCTACGTCGTGCCCTGGCGTTGCTGACTCCCAAATCTTGTCCGCAGTTGCCAACAATTTCTCCTCATCTGCAGTGTCAGCCACGGCCAGTATACCTTGCACTGATGTAGGCAAACGAGCTTGCCATAAAACAATCAATGCGTCTGTATCTATTTTTCCGCATGCTAAACTTTCCATCCGCCGGAACAAATGTGAGGGTTTCTGGTCTCCTAACTCAGTGTCCCCCATGAGCTTTCTTAACTTGGTCTCATCAGACTCTTCATACGCGGCGATCAATTTTTTCTTTAAATCTTGGTAAGTACTTCTTTGTCGCAGGCGGGTCACTAAGGAACCCTAATAGCTGCTGTACCACATTCTTACCAAGCTTGGTTACCAATATCCGGAACTTATCATCATCGGACATATGCTGGGGCTGGAGCGCAGCTTCTGCTTGTATGAACCAAGCTTTGGGCGCATCCTGCCAGAACTCCGGGATTTTTGCCTGTACCGATATTCCCGACATTTGACTTTGAGCGCTAACTTGAGCATCTTCTGAAGTCATTTTATTTATTTTATTATGCCGCACTACCGATTAAATTTTGAGTCGCCCGTGTGAAATTTATTTTAATAATTTACACTGTCCATAAAAATGTTCGTTCACTTTTGCGAGTCCAATTTAGGGTCACCACTTTACCGTTCGGTTTACCTTTGGGGTTACGTGTGTCCAGACCGGACTCTGAATTATTTTCTGATAGATACGTCGTTTATAGGCGCGATCGTGAGACTAGTGGATTTCATAATGATAAATCGGGTGGCGGTGTATTGATTGCGGTGGCTAAGCATTTAACGTCTTACCGTCTTTCTAATTTTAGAGTAAGTGCGAAGATATCTGGGTATGTGTTGAGATATTATCAAATAGTCGACCGGAAAAACTTTATATATGTAGTGTTTATATCCCGCCTCCGGTACAAAGACATATATTAGAACATTTTCTCGAAAATGCCGATCGTGTATTAGAACACTCTGCTAGATCATTATTGTTAGGCGATTTTAACTTGGGCAATATCTCGTGGAAGGGTACGTTGGGCACGCCGTTAACAGCCAATGTTAACAAGAATAGCTTATACGAGCAGAAGCTTTTAGATTTCATAACATTGCACAATTTAGATAATTTTAATGGCATTTTAAACAGTAAAAACAGAATCCTTGATCTAGTTTTGTCGGATATGGTTATAAATGATTTAGAGGCATGTGCCTCACCCTTGACCAACATTGATTCTTACCACCCACCGCTTAGTTTTACCCTTAACAGTATAGCTCATAGTACCCTATGTACTAATTTGGAACCTAGGTACATGTTTCACAAGGCAGATTATCGTAAGATAGTTGATGAATTGCGTAGAATATCTTGGTCTGTTTCTTTCTCACAATGTGACGATGTTGATGCCATGGTAGATGTATTTTATAATATCATTCGCCCAGTAATCGAAAAGCATGTGCCTAAATCCCAGCCTAGAAGTTCTAAATACCCAGTATGGTTTACTAAAGATCTCATCCGAATTTTGAAAGAAAAAAATAAATATCGTATACTATACTCTAAATATAAAAACCCTCTGGATAATATATCTTACCGGATACTTAAGGCCAGGTATTCCTGTAAAAGTAGGCATTTAGCGCTGTCCCGGGCTGCGCGCGAAACACTTCACGCGTACACCGCGGCAGTGAACTCGTGTCACTCCGCCAGCGACACAGTATAGCAATAAGCAGTAGGATAATTGTATTTCAATTTAGATATACATTTTTTATGATCAAATTTCGTTTATACTAGTGATAAATTAGAGTTTCGTAAATGGATGAAGTAATCGTTCTATTTGTGTTTAGTTAATCTGTTTAAATTTTTGAATTATTATTCATGTATTTTGGTATCCATTATTTTATTTCAATTTTGAAAATAATTATTAATATAAATAATAAACACCAATTATTATTATGTTATCATATTTTTTTTTCATAATTATTTTTCTTATGGAAAGTAGTGTTACTGTTACGTGAACAGTACGTTGAACGTCACTGTTACGTTTGCCTGACGGCTAGGTACAAGAAATAAGTACAACAAGTAAACTAACAAGTAGTTTATTGAATCGACAAAAAATAAAATACGTTAACCCGGCAGGAAGTTAAATTTTCACTAATAAAATGAAAACTCTATAGTCTCTAAAAATCGCACTGGTACCAATATCTAAGGTCTCTAAAGTAAAGTCAAAACACACGGGTGTGGATTCGCGGCACAGGGAAGTTATCTGGTCGGAACAAAAAAAAATAGTGCAGGGCTTAACTTTTGGCCGTCCGAGTCCTCGACGCTTGGGGGTCTTCGATAGTGCCTTCAGCCGACACTCGGTTACTTGAAGGGCACGGTGGCTCGGGGTTACAGGGCAGCCTGAAGCGTCGCCGCTTGTACAGACAATCTGTACGGTGAGCGATGGAGTCCCAACGGTAAACGGTGTAACAGGGAACTCCAAGCGGGGAACTCCCAACGGTGAATTCCAACGGGGTACGGTGAACCCCTAACGGTGCAGCCCTAGTGGTGCAATCCTAGCGGTGCAATCCTAGCGGTGCAATCCTAGCGGTGCACCCCCAATCCTGGAACGCGTCGAAACATCTTCTGTAGCGCGAAAGATCCGATGCCCTGGCACTAGTGTGACCAGATATGGGCGTCGGTATCTTTCGCAAAACAATTAAATATTATGCGAAATGGAGTGGTGAATGTAATTTAAAGAAATTAAATATTTAAATGAAATATTTTTACCCAACCCAGAATCAAGTCCCCAATGTTTTATATGCCGGATAATCACCATTCCACAACGCCATGCAGAACAAAGAAAACATTACATTTTACATTAGCAATTATAATAAAAACATATAGAAAGGAACAAAGACTTTTAATATTTATTTCCCCGGTACTTTCCCTTATAATAACAAAACTAAATATATCTCCCAGCTGTGTGATGAACTAATAGAATAAAGAATAATTTATGTAAGCAACTACATTACAGTTGGCTATAACACTTAAGGAAATTAAGACATTCTTATACAACAATGCTCACATTAGAAATACAAGACTATAAGTTTAATTTACAATGACAAACTTGTAAACAATTTTTTACTCTGGAAAATTCCATTAGACTACTAATTATGAAAAACACAATGATTATTCCTTGCAAGTATAACTGATATTATGGAATTTAAACCATCTGGACATTCTAAAATAACAATTACTCATTAGAATATAGGTTAAGATTACTGGCATAGACTACACAATGGAATTAGTTATGAGGCTATATTTCACCTGATTCTTGTGATGGCTAAAACTGATTGGGCTTTAATATTAAGATATAAGAATTTTATAAGGAAAATACCGTGTCGAAACATATATAAGAGACATTGGAATGAATAAATAATTGAGGTTATAATTGATAGACATTAAAACATCCTGTCACATTCAGTACATTGAAGAAATGAAATTAAGAGATAAAATAGCAATAGCAACGATAATAATACTATAAAAAGGTTGAGATATTACTTGCTAGACTGTAGCTGGATTACCTAACATGAAAATTAATTAATTTGGATAATTGTATGAACTTACCAGGGGGTTCCAACCGCCTATTTACATCACAAACACAATTAGGTCACATTTTGTACTTCAACACTACACAGAACAACGAATAAACATGATAATGACCGCTTCCCGGGTCAACTACCCAAATATATATTCCGACGAAAACCTACCGCGCGGACGGTGCGATCGAGAATGAAATTCCGAATCCCTTCCTTCTATTCGAAAACATAACATGTGCGACGGAGATAGGAAATAGAAAACAATGATGCTTCCGAGCGAGAGGGAGCATCCATCGAAGTATCTCGACGCTGAAGGTGTGAGAATTGTAGACATGATTTCTAGAAAATTGTTTCCGATGTTGCCACAGAACATTGCCATATATGGCGCTGTGAGCGCTAATACTAGTTGCGTCGCGCGGTTTCCGTACGATAATAGAAATATGGTATTGCGGTTGTTTGTTCGTAAAGTTTTTTATTTTACTATTTAATGATTCTACGTTGTTACAACGTAACAGTAGCTTAACTTTATAGACTAACTATCCACCGGAGAAGATTGCAATGTTTTTAATTTCAAGGCTATTGGTTTTGTGATTGTAAGTAACTTTGGCAGAAATAGAGTAAAGGGTATCAAATTAAACAAATTATATATTTTTAAAATATTATTATGTATA
Source organism: Furcula furcula (assembly GCA_911728495.1). Classification (NCBI taxonomy): domain Eukaryota; kingdom Metazoa; phylum Arthropoda; class Insecta; order Lepidoptera; family Notodontidae; genus Furcula; species Furcula furcula. The sequence continues at coordinate 58,604,788 of OU452242.1, forward strand.
ATCTCAAAATTCTTTATAATTAATTTCTCGTGTCTTGGACCCTGTTGCAAATATGATTGTGAATCAGGAGTTGATAGGGCTATGGACTCCACAGATTTAACATTTTCCATTTGTGGTTCATCTGATGGTAAGGCTGGGGAGTCTACAACATTTACATGTTCTTAGTAGAAGTAAGCATTTTTAAATTATTTAAGAACTCTTCTTCTGCTTTCTTTAATTGGAGTGGAGACTGAGCTCGCTGGACCATAGTCGTGATGCTTCTGATTAAGTTCTTTTAATTTTCGATTCGTTTTTACTGGGTGGTCTAATAATGATTTCTGATATTTACGCGAATACTACACATTGAAATTAAACTAATTCTACGGATTATATCGTGGTTTATTTATGATTTTAATTACACGACGTTTCGGATACTTTACAACTTTCATGGTAACGGGCTGACTGAGGTGGTAGCTGTCCATACATCATAGTTGTCTTCGGGTACCCTCAGGTCTTTTAATTATTATTGTTAGTCCGATCTACGCAGAAAGAGCTTACAGTATCTTGAGGTCTTGCAGTGGAATGCTTGTCTTTGAATTTGATTATATTTATCACGGGATAATATCTTAAAGCGAGCTTCAATAATAAAGATTTATTGAAACTAAATATTTACAGTTTATTTACAAACATGTACACTTAAACTAGGTAAAAAACTTCCTCAAAATCGCCGCACTAGGAGGGAAGGGTACCTAAAAGACTGGCGGCACTATCCCTTTGTATAGCCAAGCTTATACGTTATTAGGTGGAAGTGTATGGGGGGAGACCTTTGCCCAGCAGTGGGATACAACAGGTTAATAAAAAAAAAATACGTTGACTGAAAAAGCTACCAGCCCGGTGGTCTCCTGAGACTTCGATAAGTTTGGATGAAATTTCTTTCACCAAACCGTGCGTCTCATGAGACCAAGGCCCCGTGGTCTCTACCTCAAAAGGCGCAATTAAAACATTTTTCAAGCCACCAAAGAAGATTAGTCAGTTTTTACCATCAGTCAAGTGCCATGTACCTCTACAAAATGAAGGAGTATACAAACTGGACTGTGATTGTGTATGCTCTCATACATCGGGCAAACAAAGCGATCAGTAAAAACCCGTGTAAAAGAACATATAGCTGACGTTAAACATCGAAGTCTGCACTCTGTGAGCATGTTCAGGATCGCACCCGCCATTATATTAGATTTAACAAACCCGAAATCCTAGTTAAAGAACAGGGATTCCTGCCAAGGATGATTCGTGAGGCTATTGATATTTAAAAACATCCAAATTTCAATAGAGAAGATGGCTGGGTGCTACCACCAGCTCGGGATCCCGTGATAAATATAATCAAATCCAAAGACAAACATTCCACTGCAAGACCTCAAGATACTGTAAACTCTTTCTGCGTAGATCGGACTAACAACAATAATTAGAAGATCTGAAGGTACCCTAAGACAACTATGACGTATGGACAGCAACCACCTCAGTCCCCCCGCCCATAAATAAACCGCGATATAATCCGTAAAATTAATTATAATTCAACGGGTGGTCTAACTTTAACTTCAGTTTTTGTGCCCTCCTTCTTTCAATTACCTTAACTCTATCTTTAGCACTTTTATTTAAAAAAGCTTTTTGTATTGCTGAAAGTGCGGATTTGCAGTTAAAAGAAACAACAGCGGCTGAGCACCTCCCTTGGTAACCTCCTTTCAGAGCCAAATTTGTTCGTTTTCCACCAAAAAACTTGGCAATGACACTATTAAAACACTTCTTCGACTAAGCTGCGTGATTTTGCAGCAACATATTTTGTGTCTATTGTGTCTGACAACAGAAACAAAATATGTACTAGCACGTACGTTTTTTGCAAAAGTTACGCAATATATGATTCCGACATTCAATTTTATCTACAGTTACATTTTCAGACTCATAGGGTCTGGCTTTGAGGATTGCAGCGTAAGTAGAAGCATCTCCGTCTCTTATCATTCGCTCATAGATGATGCCATACATTGGGATCGACGCTTTAAATCCTTCTACAATTATTTCTGTTTCCATGGCACTTGAAGAACCTTCATAATTTTTAAAGCATTTGTGTTGCTTTGGTGACGTATCTTTGTGCTCAGCTCGAGCGCATACCAACCAATATTTATTTTTATTATCGATATTGATAAAAATATTTTAAAATGAAAATTGAAACGACTTCAACTGAAAAGAATAGGAAGAAATTGTGTTAGCGTACCTGCTGTGTATATTTTGCACCAAATTCAATAATATTTAAATTATTTTATACTTTTCGGTTGAAGTAGGTTCAATTTTTTTTAAATATTCTATTTTATAATTTTTAGTGATATTTTCATACATAAAAATTGAACCATCGAAGACAGTAAAATGATCTAGGTAGGTTATGGTAACATTATCGTCTTCATAGTTTTACATAATTCATGTTTCTCCAGAAACTATTCATCTGGTCGTAATGAAATTTGCACTATGATGATTCATAGTAGTTTACTCACTTGAATAAAAAAAGAATCATCGAAATCGGTTCATATTTGTCTGAGTAATGAACTTCAGTAGTTATACTGATATTCATATACTATGGCACTACGACCGTAAGTTTTAGGCATGATTACATAATCTTTGTAGTGCATTATTTTTATTTGTTGTTTTTATGGCTATTCACGACTGTTTTCGCTAGCGTTGTTTATTGCTCATTATCAATAACTTGCAATAATAATATAAATTTGTCTAATACTAATTGATTAGAGAACAAAATTGTCGCGGAAAAAACTGACACAGGTCCGTCGTCCGTAAGCGCTAGGGCGCGACTGTTTGGCAGTGTTGCCAGCAGACAGTTTAAGAATGGGCCGAAAGCAGTGCTGGCAGGGGCCGATTTTAGGCAGTAAAGGCCGAAGTACGACTTTCCATTGACTTCCGTCGAATTGAGGGGAGGGAAGGGGTCGGGGGAGGTGTACCCCCCCCCCCCTTTAAAGGAAAAGTAGCGGTGCCCCCCATTAACGATTTTTTAATTCTGAGGAATATTTCCTCATTTTATGAATAATTAATAATCATATATTAATATGTGTAAAAACAATGGTTCGCCCCTTGTCTTTTGGGGGAAGGGGCGAGCCCTCCCCATCAGAAACGGTACTAGAAAACGGGAAAAAAGAGATGTAAAACAAAAAAAGCACATCGAAAATTTTCGTTTTTCTATTTTACAAGACCCCATCCTTCATCTTTAATTTTTAATCTTTATTGTTTAGAACGTATGACTTATGTCTATTTCTGTTTTTATAAAGTGCTATGCTTTTAGAATAGGAATTGGTCAACCGAACCAATGATTTCGATGGATTGGCTGTCGGAGGTTTAAAGGCCGATGAAAGGCCGATGGCAGCCAAAGGCCGACATAGTTTCAAAAAGGCCGAGAATCGGCCCCCCAGGGGCCGATCTGGCAACACTGCTGTTTGGGTCTGTCGAGCCGCCGCGTTCGAGCAATTAGTAGGTATTTAAACATAGTAATTAAAAAAAACATTTTATCGTTTCAAACTATGCGAATTTGTCTAGAAATATTTAGTGGCTTTAATTGAGTACAAAAATTAAATGTAATATATCAATAGTTTAGTCATAATATCGAAAAAACATTACAAAAAGGGGTAACTTTGTGATTTTTTTTTATCGAGTGAAGTTTATTAGATCTCGTACCTGAATGCGACTTTGACTAAACAAGATCCTTAATTAATACAACATACATACATACATATCTTTTTTTCAGAATTTATAACTCAATTTTCCACGTCTCAGATGGTTTTAAAAAAGTAAAAACGCGGTCTCTGCAGGAATAGGTACCTAGCCTTAAAGATAGAGCCAAAAAGGTAACATTATTGAATTACCATGATTACATTACGTCCATTGAATCATCAATCACTTCGAATCCAAAACTGTTTTGGTCTTTTCTAAAAATGAAACGCCGTGGCCAGGGTACATATCCATCTAAAGTACAATACAATGATCAAATTGCACATGAGGGTGCAGGAGTTTGTAATCTTTTCGCAAGCTGTTTCTCGTCCATATATGATGCCAAATCAGCTAGCATGTCAAACGATGTGACAAAAGTGGATACAAGCAAAAACTTAAGTACGCAAACCTTAAACAGCATACACATTTCAAAAGAAATCGTTGTAAAATATTTAAAGAGACTTGACTCAAGAAAAGGGGCGGGCCCTGATGGATTACCTTCAATTTTTGCCGTAAAATGTAGCGAGGTTATTGCAGAACCTCTATCCTTAATTTTTAACACATCTTTATCCACAGATCGCTTCCCAAGAGTTTGGAAGCAGGCGTTAGTTGTACCTATTTACAAAAGTGGTGATAAAGCACATGTTAATAACTACAGACCGATATCCATCTTGTCTATCTTTGGTAAAGTTTTTGAGGCAATTTTTTATCCCTACATATCGTGGCATATGCAACATAGCATTTTGGACGCACAACATGGCTTTATAAAGGCGAGGTCTACATCGACAAATCTCGCCTGCTTCGCAACTATGGTAGTGGACTCTGTTGACAGCGGTACTCCTGTTGACGTTATATATGCTGATTTTAATAAAGCGTTCGACAAAGTCGATCATAATATCTTAATTTCTAAAATAAATCGTTATGGCATAATAGGTAATTTGTTAAACTGGTGTGCATCTTATTTAACTGAAAGATCAGCAAATGTTGTAGTCAATGGTTACACTTCAATGGCATATATGACGTCTTCAGGAGTCCCACAAGGTTCCCACCTCGGCCCACTATTTTTCAACATTTTTATCAATGATATTGCATCTTGTTTTTATCATTCTGATATCTACTTATATGCGGATGATCTCAAGGTTGTTAGGTGCTTGGTACAAGACTCTGATTGGAGTCTACTTCAGGAAGATCTGGATCGTTTTTCTGCATGGTGTCATGAAAATAATATGATCTTAAACAATGACAAATGCAATTTTGTACACTTTACGAGGAGAAAGGGACCATACTTTCGTTCTTACAAACTAAACAATCTGGTGATCGAGGAGGTGGAGTTCATTCGGGACCTAGGTGTTTACATAGATAACAAGCTTCGCTTCCACCTTCACGTAGATAAAATAGCTAAAAAAGGTTTTAAATTATTGGGGTTTGTACTGCGAAATTGTCGGGAGTTTAAAAAAGCTACAAGTAAAATTGCTGTTTTCAACTCTATAATAAGATCTGGGTTGGAGTACTGCAGTGTGATTTGGTCTCCATTTTATGCCGTACATAAGGAAAGACTGGAGTCTATCCAAAAGAGGTTTCTCAAGCATCTTACGTATCGCTGTGGATTAACCAAACGTCTTACTTCTTATGACGCCCGATTGAGATATTTCAAACTTAATAGATTGGAAACGCGCAGGAGGATTCTTGATCTTATCTTTCTTTATAAATTAATAAATGGCTACATTCATTGCCCTGAGTTGTTAAGTCAAATTAATATCAATACTCCCTATAAACTAGCCCGACCTTCTAGGTACTCGTTTTTCCGTGTCAAAGGATTTAGGACTATGTTGACGCTCCGCTTTGTTGGTTTCGTGGAATTAAATTGAAAATGCCCTTTTTCGTATATAAAGAGTCTATTCAGCAAAATTACAGATTTGTTGAAAATAAAAGAAATAATTGATAAATTAACGTGCGTACACGCTGCGAGATAAAAACGGAAGGGGGCGCCCCGAGCGGTGTTGCCAGCTCGGGCGGTGTTGTCAGCTCGTGCGATGTTGCTTCGTTCAGGAACATATGCCCCCAGCCTTGGAAGCACCGGCTTCCAAAAGGGTAAAATTCTACGCTACGGGTTCACCAATGGACATATCTTGATGAAGGTGCGCCTCATTACGCCGGACGCCGTCTGGACATCGGCGACTCTCACAATGCCATCCTTGCCTGGTACCAGATTTATAATCCGTCCTAATCGCCATTTCAGAGGTGGTAGATGGTCGTCCTTCACTACGACGAGCATTCCTTTTTGTAATGAGCCTGCGTTTGTCTTCCACTTCGATCTGGTTTGTAACTCAGAGATATACTCCTTCGCCCATCGTGACCAAAAGTGCTGTCGGATTTGTTCGACACGCTGGTAGCGCGTGAGTCGATGTTCAGGTGTCTCCATGTAGTCCTCGCAGGCAGGCGCTGTCATAGGTCGGCCAATCAGGAAATGAGCTGGGCTGAGCGGGGTGAAATCGTTTGGATCTGTAGACAGGGGACTTAAGGGACGAGAGTTAAGAATTGATTCGACTTCGCATAGAACCGTATAAACCTGTTCGAACGTTAAATGCGCGTTCCCTATTACCCTGCGCAAATGGTACTTGCAAGACTTTACCCCCGCTTCCCATAATCCACCAAAATGAGGCGCATATGGTGGGATAAATGAAAATTTAATATTTTGGCTTGTCGCATACTCTTGTATTTCCGGAGAACATTTAGTTAAAAATTTAGAGAAATCATTCATAAGCCCTACAAAATTCTTTCCATTGTCTGAAAAGATTTCACATGGCTTGCCACGGCGTGAAATGAAACGTTTTAATGCCAGTAGGTATGCATCAGTAGAGAGATCACTTACTAGCTCTAAGTGAATTGCGCGCGTCACGAAACAAACAAATAAACAAATGTAACATTTAATAAGTCGAGCACCCCTACCTTTACGGTTAAGAATGAGCATTGGCCGGCATAGTCAACCCCACAACGTGCAAATGGAAATGTTTGAGTTATGCGTTCCTTGGGTAAATTTCCCATGATAGGTTTTAAGGTCCTACCTCTTAATCGAGTACATATAACACAATCATGTACTACCTTTCTTGCAAGGTTCCTACCACCAACAGGCCACCACGTCTCCCGTAAATTAAATAAAAGCGCTTGGGGAGCAGCGTGCAACCATTGTAGATGCTCGAAGCGAAAAAGTAAAATTGAAAAATAGTGTTTAGCTGAAATTAATATTGGGTGTCTTTTATCAAAATTAAACTCAGAGTTCTGAATGCGACCTCCAATACGTATGATTTTGTTATCATCCATAAATAAACTTAATTTAGACAAATGCGTGTCTTTGATAGTACCGTTATTTAATAACGACTTTCATTTGGAAATGATTCCATCTGAGAGCACCTAGCTAGTGTGAGCTCAGACTGCCTCAACTCTTCCACCGTAAGAACGCCGGAACGCCGATTACATTTATTGCGCGCATTATGTATGAATCGGAGTACATATGCGGTACTGCGTCTCATGCGGTTGAATTGAGAGAATCTACTAAATGGAAATAATGACAATTTCGGTACCTCGTTAGACGCAAAGGAATGCGTCACGCTAGATTTGACTTCCGGTAAATCCTCTTGCGCATCGTTCAAATCTACCTCGGTGCAGCTGAAGTCGAGTTCACGAAGGAAACTGGGGCCCTCCCACCATAACTGGGATCTCGAGAGTTCTTCTAAACCGACGCCACGCGAAACTAAGTCGGCAGGATTCTCCTTTCCGCTTACATGTCGCCACCGAAGTTCCTTCGTCAACTCGTGGATTTCAGCTGCCCTGTTTTGCACAAAAGTTTTTAATAAATTAGGAGGCATGTGTAACCACCCTAATACTATGGTGGAATCAGTCCAAAATGTAACATTTTCAAATTGTAGATAAAGTGACCGATGAACCTTATCATACAATCTTGCGCCCAGTAATGCGCCACACAGCTCAAGCCTTGGTATACTGACAGGCTTCAGCGGTGCGACCTTGCCTTTGGAACACAACAACCTCACTGACACAGAGTCCTTAGAAATAGTGCGCACGTATATACAAGCGCCGTACGCTGTCTGTGAGGCGTCAGTGAAGATGTGTAATTCCCTATGATCTGAATTACTATTTGTGACGTGACGCGGTATGCGTATGATGCTCAGCGCAGAGAGACCAGCAATGAACTGGTTCCACGCCCGCGTGACGTCAGCTGGCACTGGTTCATCCCATCCCACTTGTAATAACCACAACTTCTGTAACAGAACCTTTGCAATAATTACAGATGGGCTGAGGAACCCTAATGGATCAAATATTTCTGATGCATGTGATAAAATTACTCTTTTAGTTAATACTGCATTATTGCCTTTAAATTGAGTATTAAAATGGAAATTATCTGAATCAGGATACCAACCCAGACCTAATGTTTTGCTTTGATTGTGCTCGATAAGATTTAACTCGTGTGAATCACTAGATGGCGTTACTGGTTCATTATTATTAAAATTAAAAACCCATTTTCGCAACGGAAAGCAACCAGATTGTAATACCTTGGCAGTATTTTCGCATAATTCTAATAACTTATCTTTGTCATCCAAACTAGTGATAAGGTCATCCACGTAAAAATCATTATTTATGACTTGTTTGACTGCAGGATCTGGACAGTCAATCGGAAGTTGTTTTAAACATCTAATGCTCAAAAAAGGTGCAGAGGCAGGACCGTATGTAACTGTATTTAATTTGTCAATACCTAATGGTTCAGAGGGATTGTCACGCCAAATAATTAACTGTAAGTCCCGTTGTGACTCATCTATTAAACACTGCCTGTACATCTTTTCTACGTCGGCACAAGCTGTGTACCTGTATTGCCTGAAACGTAATAAAATTGAAATTATGTCGCTTTGTAACGGCGGCCCTACAAGCTAAATATCGTTTAGCGACTTCCCACTGGTGGTGGGGGCGCTAGCGTCGTATACAACACGAAGCTTGGTTGTGGTACTCTGCTCGCGAAAGACACCGTGATGCGGCATAAAATAATGTGGTGTACCATACGACGATACGCGGGTCATATGACCTAAACTAACATATTCGTGTATGAAATTAGTATATAACTTTTTGAAACTAGGGTCGCGTTGTAGACGCTTCTCTAGTGCCAGGAAGCGCCGTTCGGCTTGAGTGAATGACTCACCCAAGGCGACAGGTGACTCTTTGAGAGGCATGCACACAGAGAACCTCCCACTACCATCGCGCGTTGTGGTTTTAACGAAGTGGTCCTCGCATGCACGTTGCTCATCAGTAAGCGCATCGCAAAGTCTTGGTAACTCCTCTAGTTCCCAAAACTGTCTAAGCAAACTGTCAACAGAATCAAGCGAATGAGTTAAATTACATTGGATATACCTATCATTGCGCATATTACTATTATGATTATTAATAGGTCCTGAAACTATCCAACCTAATTCAGTATTTTGTAAAAAGGGGCCATTTGGCAGCCTCATTTTACCATCTTTGAGTAGATCCCAAAATATATTTGCACCCAACAATATTTGAATATCGTGAGATTCTAAAAATTGTTCGTCTCCCAGCTGTATGTTGTCAGGAATCCTGAACTGTTGTGCGCTATGTTGACACACAGCTGGTAAAGTAGATGTGATGTTAGGTAGAACAAAACATTTTATGTGTGCCGAATAAGAACTTATGCGAGACTTAATGTCGACATCACACATTTGCGTTGAATGTGTTACTGCACTACCTACCCCTCGAATTTCATGAACGGACTGTATTAATTGTATATTTAGTAAATCGCATAAAGCCTTAGAAATAAAGCAATGTTGACTACCACTGTCAAGGAGTGCGCGTGCTATATGATAGTTATTGTGTTTATCAGCTATCTCAATCAATGCGGTAGACAATAGTAGTGGCTGTACACAAATTGATGGATTGCACTGGTTATCAAAGTGTACATTATTTGCTAAAATTTGATTATTATGTGAAGTGTTCACCGGTATGTCCTGGCCATTGACAGGATTCATCAGCTCTTTTTGTGTGTTAGCTGAATGTGATGATATGGAGTGAACATCACTATGAATTAATGTATTATGTTTTGTATTACATTTGCGGCACGGCCCAAATTTACAAGTTTCTACAGAATGGCCCGCACGAAGACAATTCTGACACAGTTTATTTGCAATTATAAACTGCATCTTTGACTCTAAATTACTATCAAGAAACTTCTGACATGCATAAATAGGATGATTACCCGGACACAATAAACAAGATTTTTTAGTATAATTATTTTTCTCCTGAAATTTATTTTTAATATTCCCTACATTACAATGTACTTTAGGAGCACTGTAACTTTGTTTTTTAAAATTATTATTTGACTTGCTGCCATGAGACACAAGCAAAGTTTCTAACATGTCAGCTCGGTTCCTTAGAAAATTTAATAAATCATCAGTTTTTACAATTTCTTCAGAATTGGTAGACAATAAAGTAGTGATTTTTATTGCTCCCATTCCCTATCAGTAGTTTCATCTAACTTAGAAGTCACTATGTAATTAATAAGGGTGTCCCAATATTCTGTAGGTTCTTTCAATATTGTTAAAGCACGCAAGTTTTTAAGGATTGTATCAATAACTTTCCTTATGAGATGTGGACACTCTTTATTCATTTTCTGTATTGTAAACAATGCCTTGATATGATTATTAACTAATCATTTTGTGTTATTGTATCGATTAAGAAGTAGTTCCCATGCAACTACATAGTTATTCAATGAAAACTCTAAAGAGTATGACTAATGCCGCACTTCCTTTTAAAGATGACTTAAGGTAATAGAACTTTTGAATAGCACTTATGTCACGGGAGTTGTGTACTAATGACAAGAATGTGTCCCTAAACTCAAGCCAATGCTCATAATTACCATCAAAGGTGGGCATAGAAATTGTTGGTAATTTAATAGATTGCATATTGTTATTTGTCTGGCTACAAACCTCTCTAGTGAGCATGCATTCTGCACATGCTATTGTGCTATAGTAAATGTCTTCGAAAGACTCCCTTTGAGACAACTGACTGTCAAGTTCACTTTCATCGACAAGTTTTTCAATACTAGTTTGAACTTTACTAAAGTCTGTATACAATAACGTTGCACTTTGTAATCTTAACTTTAAATCTACTTTAGTTTGACTGGAGAGGTCTTCAGACTTGCAATTATTGACGTAATTACTTAATTTTGTAAGCCTGCCTTTTAATATGCCTCTTTCTTTTACCAAATCGCTCAATTGCGCGTCTTGTTTGCTCATTTTGGCGGATTAAGAAAGCAAAGGTACTTACGGGTATAATCGCGTTCTGACTTATAAACTGCTTCCAAATAATGTCAAGCAAGCACCACAGCACAGCACTCAAGCACCAGACGCGAATCTTTTGGAAGTTGCGAAGTTGTGAACGATAGGATAGTTGCGAAACTCGAATTTGCTGAAACAGATTAGTGCGGTTTAACAAAGCGAAGCAGGAAAGGTGATGGTTAGGATGGATGATTGACCGTACCCAATGTGCGCTTTATATGGAAGGTCTGCGTTTCTCATCCGTCCAAGCTTCATCCAATCCATGCAACCATGCGACTTTTCACGATGTCGAATGGTATTTGTTGTACATAAAATGGCGTCGTGCACGCCTTGATGCGAATTCCACACGTCGTCGGTCGTTGCTATGCGGCGTTGAAGGATCAGCAATATGTTGACGCTCCGCTTTGTCGCTTTGTTGGTTTCGTGGAATTAAATTGAAAATGCCCTTTTTCGTATATAAAGAGTCTATTCAGCAAAATTACAGATTTGTTGAAAATAAAAGAAATAATTGATAAATTAACGTGCGTACACGCTGCGAGATAAAAACGGAAGGGGGCGCTCCGAGCGGTGTTGCCAGCTCGGGCGGTGTTGTCAGCTCGTGCGATGTTGCTTCGTTCAGGAACAACTAACATGGGTCATTTTTCCACCATTAACAGAGTTCAGTCTCAATATAGTCACTTGTCACGCATGCCCTCTGTCGATATTGATCTGTGCTGTTCCTTGTCTAAATTTAGATCATCTTTGCATAAATGTTTAGCTGACTTTTAGCTCTCCATACTTGCAAATTACAAAATTATTATTTCTTTTTCTTGTATTTTAAATTATGTTCTACAATTTATCTTTAGTAACTTCGACACTTTGTTTTCATGAGCTATGATGCATGTCAGGGCAACCTGTAATTAAGTCTGCAATGTTCAATGTATCCAACTGAAGATCTATTGTATTTACTTTAAGCCGTTGTGTGACTTGTTGGTTGTTTAATAAAATAAAATAAATAAATAAACGAAACTTTCAATAATATACATTCGCATAAAATACAAAACCACCTTTTTTAAATTCGGTTAAAAACTTGGACCCACTTTGTACTTGCCCTCCGAAGCACGGAGACGTTTAGATCAAATGGCGAAAAACGGTCACCCATCTATTTAATGACCTTACCTAACGTTGCATAACCTGATCGATTTCCAAACATTGTTAACAACTGTCTATGAGTGTTCCCTTGCAAATATTTATTATAATTATAATGAAAAATTGTTAAAATCGGAGCAAGCGTATAACCAAGTACACATTTTGACTTTAGTCCCCTCTCCCAAGAGAACCGTGCTGAATGTCGGGATATAAAGTATCCTATGTCCTACCTCGGAGTATTAACTCAAATCATGCCGAGTTTCGTTTCAATCCATCCAGTAGTTTCGGCGTGATGCTCAGCCGAGATACAGACAGACAGACAAAAAAAAAAAAAAACAATTTATTTTAATTTTAAATTTTTTATTGGTATCGGTAATAGAATGCCCTCCAAACATAATTATCAAAATATCTTCAATGTACAGAATTGGACCTGTGACAGTTTTATTATAAGTATAGATTACGCTATATAAAATTGGGACTGAACAGACATTTAGTTTGCATAAGGTAAGGTTTTTCGACATGTCGCCCATCATTGTCATGACCAGTATGAAACAGTTGTGACCTCCGTTTTTCAAAGTAAGCGTTGTATCGCTTATCTAGGATAATGATCTAGAATTTAGTGCGACAGAGGAGTTGAGCGATAGGGTGGAGTGGTTTAGAAAAGGGCAGAGTTCGGGTATACTCTGCATGTGACGGGAAGGTAGGAGGGGCAGAGAGAGAGTGAGGAGAGAGAAATAAATTAAAGGAGGAGAAAAAATAGGGAAACAAATGGGAAAAAGAGTCCCCTCTTTTTCCAAGAAGAAGAATGAGAAGGCGAGAAAATTTGGACATCGGAGCATTTTTAACGTAGGCAATAAAAGCGCAGGCGGGAGCTGCACGGGTCAGCTAGTCTATCTATACTTATAACAAAACTGTAACAGGTCCAATTCTGTACATTGAAGATATTTTGAAAATTATATTTGGAGGGCATTCTATAACCAATACTGAGGCCGAAAATGTAATTTTTTTTATTTTTGTCTGTCTGTCTGTCTGTATCACGGCTGCGCATCACGCCTTTTTTTTTTTTTTTTTGTATGAGTAGTACTGTTGGCCGCAGATGGCCATTACAGCTTCACCGGACAAGAGGGGCGAGCGCTTTGAGCGCTCCAGCCCGGAAAGATAGGTAGCGACTAGCTCAAGGGCACCTCAGGGAGGCACGGCCTCGGCTTGGGCTGCCGCTTAGAGAGTGTGTGAGTTTACCACCGGTTCACACCGCGCCCCCGCTGAGAAGAACCGGCAAGAAACTCAGCGAGGGGATGCATGTCGAGGTCGCATGTGTACGATCCTTCGGCCTCGCCGGCGAGACCGGTGTCTGTGTGTAGGTGTGTGTACGACTCGTGACGTCGTTGTCGGTGTAGGTGTTGGTGTTGTGTCAAGGTCCAAGAGGACGGACATCGGGTCGGGTGGGTCGAGCAGTACATGCCGCGGACGGCGGCGATGTACGGTAGGTCGACGATCTGAGGGACCAGGACCAGGGTCGGGGTCGGGGATATAGTCGGCAGCGGCGCCGATGAGCGGGTTCGGGTGGACGCATGCTTTTTCAAAGTAATGTTCGGACATTTCTTTGAAAAATTTGCGGATAGGGACTAGACCGAAGTCGGAATGAAGGTCGACATTCCGCATGTACCACGGGGCACCGACGGCATGTCGAAGGAATCGGTTTTGAATAACCTGGAGGCTATTGATGTGGACGGGAGCCGCGTGTGCGAATACGGCACTGGCGTAAGATAGGATGGGACGGATGCAGGTTTTGTAAAGTGTCAACTTTTTCCTAAGCGACAGTTTACTCCGCCTGCAGATCATGGGGTAGAGCCGGCCGAGGACGAAGGCCGCTCGGTTGCGTACTGACCGTATATGCGGTCCAAATGTCATGCGGGAGTCTAGGGTGACGCCTAGATATTTGACCTTTTTGGTCCAAGGGATAATAATAATAATAATAATATGGGACGCCCATAGAGGGTGATCTGACCTAAACGACTCCTGGGATGGCCCGCAGTGTGGGATCTGGTGCTCCGGGAGAAGAGCACCGCGGCGCTCTTTTCCGGGTTCACCGCGATCAGCCACTTTTGGAACCATTCGCCTAGGGCGTTGACGGCGACTTGAAGAGTGCGCGTCAGAAAAGCCTTATTTCTGTGTGAGAAATATAGTGCGGTGTCGTCCGCATATAGGGCTAGTTGCACCCTGTCCGAACGAGGGATGTCGTTCGTGAACAGGCTGAACAGGAGTGGAGAGAGCACTCCTTCGACTCGATATCGAAAGGTGCGATTCCTGAGAAAATCTTGTATGATGAGGACCAGACGGTCTGGCACGCCCATGAGGTAGAGCTTGTGAAGCAAGCCATTGTGCCAGACCTTATCGAATGCCTTGGCGACATCGAAGAATAAGGCTCCGGTGTATATGGGTCTGGGCTGGTTGAGCCCGGAGAGGACGTGCTCCGTGATGCGGTGCACTTGATGGACGCAGGAGTGTCCGGCTCGAAAGCCGAACTGCTCGTGTATGAGTATGCCCTTCGAGATGACAAACTCTTTGAGTCTTGCGAAAAGCAAGCGCTCGTAGAGTTTGCCCAGGGCGCTAAGGAGACTAATGGGACGGTAGCTCGTGGGATCGTCACGTGGCTTACCGGGTTTGTGAATGCCGATGACGTCTGCTTCTTTCCACTCCGAAGGGAATATAGCGTGCGTCATGGCGGCATTGAAGATGGCTACCAAGAGGTAGATCAAGTGGTAGGGAAGGATTTTTAGTACGCGGTTCGAGATGCCGTCAGGGCCGGGGGATTTCTTAGGCTTAAGGCCTTTGATGAGGTCTTCCACCTTGGAATGGGTGACCGGGGTGAGAGTGTCGGATGGCTTCCCTATCTACGAGATCGCGATGGGGTGGGTCGGAAACTGAGACACTAGGAGAGCATTGTCTCTCTAGAGAGTCTGCGAGGACCTCGGCTTTTTCCTCGTCGTCAAAAGCTGGAGGGGCGCCTGAAGGGCGGGTCAGGGGAGGCATGGTGGCTACCGTGTCGGACTTGAGAGCCCTCGCTAGCCGCCAGTAGGCTTGGTGAGAGGGAGTGATACCCTCGAGAAAACCGTCCCACCGGTCCCCCCGGAGTTCCGCGATGCGGTTCTTTACGTCCCTCTGTAAAGCGCGCATGCGGATCCGGTTGGCTTCGGTGGGGTAGGAGTCGTGAGCGCGGATAGCCGCGTTTTTGGCTCGGACCAATTCTTTGACGTCGGCCGGCAGTTTGAAGCGTTGGACATAAGGGTCCACCGCTTCAACCTGCCGGGAAGATTGGCTGATGGCCGATTGGAGGTTGTCAGTGAAAGCACTGACGGCTTGTTCGGTGTCCTGAGGGGACGAGAGGTGGACTGGGATACGAGAGAGCTGTGGCGTGTCGGCATTGGCCAAGCAGGTGCTCAGCCGCTGCCAGTCCACCACGCTCTTCATGACCGGTTCCGGTGAGGGAGGTGGTCCGAGCTCCATGAGAATGGGACGGTGGTCGGAGTCTAGTTCATGGAGCACTTCTAAGGAGCGCAACCGAAGCGTTACGCTCTTTAGAAGTGCTATGTCTAGGACATCGGGACGGTGGCCGATGATAACGGGAAAATGGGTGGGGCGCATTGGTGCAATGACGTCAAAGTCGAGAGTATCGACTAGAGCGTCGAGGCGCACGCCGTTATAATTGGTGGTGTGACAGTTCCACCTGACGTGTTTGCAATTAAAGTCACCGCCAAGGATGACGGCGCTATCCATGTCAAGAAGTGCTTCGATGTCACTTCTGAGAAGTTGCTTGTCAGGTGGAAGGTACACCGAGACGAGAGTGACAGGGGGATGACCCGAGAGAGAGAGGCGGCAAGCCGAGGCCTCGATATTGGTGAGCGCAGGGACATCGAGTGGGATGCAGTGCAAGGATTTCCTATAATAGATGACAGTGCCGCCTCCGCGGGAGGCAGTTCTGTCATTTCGCACGAGATGGTAGTTGGCGATGTTGGGACTCCTATGAGCGGGTTTGAGGAATGTCTCTTGCACTAGCATGACGTCAACTTGGTGATCCCTAAGGAATTCACCAACTTGATCGCGTTGAGGAGAGAGGCCATGGGCGTTGAAAAACGCCAGGCACAAGGAGCGGGGCTTAATCCGTTTTGGGTGTGAATCCATTGATTAAGGGTAAGAATGGGTGGTGGGAACCACTGACAGGGAACTGAGCACACTCTCGTGCTCGACAAGGGCCATGGTGCGTTCGAAGTCGTTTTTAGCGACTCGAAGCTTGTGCGCGAGGGCGCGGATGGCGGCAATGTTGAAATTGCTCATGGTGTTGCGGATCAGTTGGATGTCCGACACCAGGGTGTTTTGTGCTGAGGGCACTGGGGTGAACCCGGCGTGAGGCGCCGGGGCGCTAGTCGCAGGGTGCATGGGCGCGCTGGGAACATGGGTGTTCCATGCGTTGGGACGGTTGAGCCGTGGGTCGCGGAGCGCAGAAGGCGCGACGCCTTGTGGGCCTGGGTGCAGGCCAGGAGGAGCCTGCGGCACGGAGGGTGCCGAGCTTGTCGGGACTACTTTTTGCGCAGAAGGCGCAGGAGGAGTAGGGGGTCCGGGCACAATGGGTGCCGAAAAGATGGGCGCTGAAGGCGCTGGATTCCTGGGCGCACGGAGACCGTTGCGCCTCGCCACTCGGCGATTCCTCTTTGGGGCCCTCGAACATCCGCGATAATTCGCGGGGTGTCCGACGGTCCCGCAGAGGACACAGCCGGGAGGTTCGGTCGCGGTCTCCTGCTTGCGAGAGCAGGTGGATGTCGGGTGGTCCCCGATGCATTTAACGCATCGGGGAGTGGCGTGACAATTACGGGCCGAGTGGCCGTACAATTGACAATTGTGGCACTGACCGGGAGTGCCACGTTTGTGGGGGGGTTCGACATAGAAACCCCCGGTAAGGTCTAAAAGATGAGACAAGTCGAAAATACGCTTGCCTTCGGGGGTACGGTCGAGAATGACAGTCACCATACTGTATGGGACCTTGGGACCGCGGCCACTCGCCATGCGGTGGACTTCGTGGGCGGGGAATCCTTGGGACTGAAGGTCCTCAAGGATGAGAGAGGGCTCGAATTCCTTCGGAACTCCCCTGATGACCACTCGAAGGGTACGGTCCTCTTCGAGGGTGTAGGTTTGGAAGGAGATCTTCTCCTTCCTCAAGTGGGACGTGAGTTGACGATGGTCGTCAGTCGTCATGGCGGACACACTGATGCCGTTGGCCGTGTTCGAGGCCTTGGTATACCGGATATTTTTCGCTTTAAGAGCGTTAGTGACGCGCGGCCATGCGGCTTTGTCCTGTATGATTACAGGAGGAGGTGGGCGGGGCTTGCGGCCTTCGGGTTGGCTCACCGGGGCGGCTGATGCGCACGGAGTGGGTGAGGTGCGAGGGGACGGAGAGACACGCAGGGAGTTTGGGGAGGACGCACAGACCTCCTCCTCAACACACTGGTGCTTAGACGGGCGCTGGTCCCGGGGTTGACGCGCCCGTTTCTTATCGCGGACTAGCGTCCATTCGTCCTCCGAGGAGGAGATGGGACGCTTGGCGGACTCGAGTTCGACCTCCATGTCCGAGGCTGACTGAGGGTCGGCCTCGAACCCCGGTGGAGGGAACTGGGTTGGCGCATCCAGGTGCGCCGGGGTGGGCTGCGGCGAGATTATCGCGGCGGGGGGTGGCGGGGTAAGCGCCGCTGGGGTCGGTGCGGTAAACGCAACGGTGGACTGCGACTGAAGGTCGGGCGGGGTCGGCGAAAGGATTTCGCTCGAGGTGGCGGCGGCGTTCATGGCCGAGATTAACTCCGTCCAGATCGTCGGATACTTGACGGAGATAATCTCCACCATCCTCACCGCGAAATCGGGAGGCACTGCGGAGAGTGCGGGGGACGACATTTTTCCGTCCAAAGGGAAACTCTTCGGACGGAAAACGGGTGAGTGATCCTCCCCGCCGGCAAGGCGGGGAGTGGGTGAGTGCTTAACGTGTGGCCCTAGTGTGTGTGGGTGTGTAGGGTGTGTATCCTAACAGCCCCGGGGCAGAGGAGACGAGACCGGCAAGCCGGCTCGAAACCAAACAGCACCCAAGGAATAGGAAATAGGAGGCGGAAGGGTTGGGAAGGAGACGATCAAGATCGACTAGGGGGTCACTCCCAGGGCCGGTTGCCTTGATCCCGTCCGAGTTGCCGTTTCCTGAAGGGAACCGGCGAGCGCTCGGGTCACGCTTCGCCTAGGTGCGTTAACACCGCAAGGATCCCCTAGGCGACCACTAAAAACACGTGGTTTTTAAAACGCGGAATGACTGCTTTGTTATTTGGAAACAGTGACCTGTTTTCAAGTAACAAAGAGTCACTCACGGGCGGGTGCGCGCGACGCAGGTGTGCGGCGCGCGGGTGGCCGGCGAGCAGGTAGCCAGCGGCGCAAGCCGCGGCAGTCCAAACACGCGGCGGGTCGGTGGGCCGTCACGAAGCGACGGCGGTGACGCCTGGCGGCGAATCTGTGAACACACAAACACACGGAGCGTGAGAGAGCGTAGCGAGTGCGCACGTCCGATCGGGACCGGAGCGCGCCGCGGAATGTTGCGCATCACGCCGAAACTACTGAATGGATTCAAATGAAACTTGGCATGATTTGAGATCTTACTACGAGGTAGGACACTTTTTATCCCGTAATCTAGCACGGTTATTTTGGGAGAGGGGATTAAAGTCAAAATGGGTACCTACTTGGTTATACGCTTGGTCCGATTTTATCATTTTTTCTTTATAATATAATAAATATTAGTAAGGTTAACACTCATAGAGAGTTCTTATCAAGGTTTTGTAATCGATCGGGTTAAGCAACGTTAGGTAAGGTCATTAAATAGATGGGTGACCGTTTAACGCCATTTGAACTAAACGGGTCCGTGCTTCGGAAAGGAAGTAAAAAGTGGGTCCCAGTTTTTAACTGACTATAAAAAAGGAGGTTATGTATTCGATGCGAATGTCTGTTATTAAAAGTTTAATTAACGTAAAAATAGCGCAGGCGGAGCTGCGTGGGTCAGCTAGTATTATATAAAACTAATGTTTGATTGACGGGACGTATAATGCGGTGGCTAGAAACCTCAACCGCCACCCCAAAGTCGAGGGCTGACTCCCAGCCAGGACAACAACAGTTTGGATGAACGCGTCCAGCATGGGGTTGTTACAATAAATTATGTATTCATATTTGCACATACACATGTATGTTCGTTCGTAGCGCAGATTGCTCAATCTTTGCAGTGTGTGGCTTACGGGATTTTTTTATATATTGTGAATACAGACAGCTACTTACATTCATCCGGTCGCTTCGGCCGTCTACAGAACCGGAGTTTCGGAACTGGTTCCGATCGAGGCTTTTTATTTCCTTGTATGGAACTGGTTCCGATCGAGGCTTTTTATTTACTTGTATGGAACTGGTTCCGATCGAGGCTTTTTATTTACTTTTACGTAACCAGTGGACCTAGTTCACCCAAAAATGGATATTTTTTGTTAATTAGCAAAATTTGAAACTTAATTAATAGGATTCATTTGTTTCTTTTCACCTTTTTTTTAAATGTGGTACTAGGTAATTGCTAATTGGAATTAACCCTATATAGGTAACAACTGACACGCGCAGCTTCGCCCGCATTTTTTTACCTGCACTACAATTTTCAGTTTCTGGTATTTATTTATATATTCTTCTCCCCCCTCTTCTCTCTCTCTCTCTATTCCTGTCCCCATCTATGCTCTTAACTTTGATAAAGACTTCCGTTGTTTTTGATGATGCGTGCAAATAGTGTAATATTTTTTTCCATACAAACTTGACTAACCTCTAGCGCAATCGCGCGCGGGATATCTTTCTTTATTTTGTACTATGCAGAACTATTAAGACACTGCCTTACATCTGGCTACCTATTGTGGAAAGAGGAGTTCTACAAGCAAGTAGATGGTGTGACGATGGGCTCACCAGTATCTCCCATTGTTGCCGATATATTTATGGAGGACTTTGAGGAGACGGCCCTTAATACTGCACCTGTTAAGCCACGATTCTACAAGCGGTACGTAGACGATACTTTCACAATATTACCATCAGATAAAGTAACTGCTTTCCTAGATCACCTTAACTCCATAAACACTAAAATCCAATTTACAATGGAGTTGGAATCAAATAACTCTCTAGCATTCTTAGATGTCTTAGTAATCCGTAATCCCAATAACACCTTGAGTCATACTGTGTATAGGAAAAAGACCCATACAGATAGATATCTAAACGGTGAATCTCATCATCCCCCAACACAGTTAGCTACTGTCGGTAAATCGTTGTTTCAGAGAGCACACGGGATCTGTGACGAGGAACATCTTGGTGCCGAGCTTCAACATGTTAAGCAGGTCCTGCATGATAACAAGCTCCGAGTTCCGCGCCGCCGTCACTGTGAACGTGTCAAGCCATCCACAGTCGAACGTATGCCTGCTGTATTGCCATATGTTAGAGGGGTAACAGACAAGATTGGCTATATCTTAAAGCGAGCTTCAATTAAAACATTTTTCAAGCCACCAAAGAAGATTAGTCAGTATTTACCATCAGTCAAGTGCCATATACCTCTACAAGATGCAGGAGTATACAAACTGGATTGTGACTGTGGGCTCTCATACATCGGGCAAACAAAAAGATCGGTAAAAACCCGCGTAAAAGAACATATAGCTGACGTTAAACATCGACGCTATACGAAGTCTGCAGTCTGTGAACATGTTCAGGATCGCACCCGTCATTATATTAGATTTGACAAACCACAAATCCTCGCAAAAGAACAGCGCTACCTACCAAGGATGATTCGTGAGGCTATTGAAATTAAAAAGCATCCAAATTTCAATAGAGAAGATGGCTGGGTGCTACCATCAGCTTGGGATCCCGTGATAAACATAGTCAAATCCAAAGACAAGCATTCCACTGCAAGACCTCAAGATACTGTAAGCTCTTTCTGCGTAGATCGGACTAACAATAATAATTAGAAGACCTGAGGGTACCCTAAGACAACTATGACATATGGACAGCTACCACCTCAGTCCGCCCGTGACCATGAATGCTGTAAAGTATTCGAAACGTCGGAAAATTAAAATCAAAAATAAATCGCGATATAATCCGTAAAATTAGTTTCATTTCAATGTGTAATATTCGCGTAAGTATCAGAAATCATTATCCGTTATTATTGTTCACCTAGACTACTTGAATAATGTTGGTTCCAAATTTCAAGATTGTACGTTATATGGTTTTTGCTGTATCGTGATTCCTAGAAAACACCCTGCTCTTTTATTAATATAGTAGATAAATAATATATTAAAAAAATATATTTTTTTTTTGCCATCCCCTACATATCTATTATTAACTTTAGAGTGGCGAAAATTCGTCCCCTGCATTTTTTTTTTTGGGAGGTCAGTCGCTGATGGCCATTACAGCTTCACCGGACAATAGGAGGCGAGCGCTTAAAGCACTCTAGCCTTAGCGGCAGAAGTAGCGACAAGCTCAAGGGCACCTCAGGGAGGCACGGCCTCGGCTTGGGCTGTCGCTTAGAGAGGGCTGATTTTACCACCGGTTCACAACGCGCCCCCACTGAGAAGAACCGGCAAGAAACTTAGTGAGGTGATGCTCGTCGTTGAGGTCGCATACGTACGACCCTTCGGCCTCGCCGACGAGACCGGTGTCTGTTTGATAGTGTAGCATACGGTTGTCGGGGAGGGGCAGGCTCATGGCATATGGTCCAATAGGGCCGACATTGGGTCCTGGGGATCTACCAATACGTGCCGCGGACGGCGGCGCATGTCTGAAGGACTAGGAGCATAATCAGCGGCAGCGCGGATTAAACAGTTAGGGTGCTGAGACGCGCTTTCAAAGTTGCGTTTCGACGCTTCTTTGAAAAACTTTCGAAGGGGATCTAAATCGAAGTCGGAATGTAAGTCTACTTTCCGCATATACCACGGGGCACCGACGGCATGTCGGAGAAAACGATTTTGGATAACCTGGAGGCTATCGATATGAGTGCGGGCGGCGTGCGTGAAAACTACACTCGCGTCGACATGATAGGGCGAATGCAGGCTTTGTATAATGTCAACCGCCAGAGCAGTGACTTATATACGCGTTCGGTGCGTTCGATCATTTTACCATTCTACCGTACATTTTTTTATTTAGGTATTACAGTTTCGGAATAACTAACAATATAGTCCCGACGTTCAATAGTTTGTTTCATTTGCCCCCCTATTACGTACCTATCTCGTTTCAAAACTAAAGTGATGATCACTATAGCAAAGTGACCATCAAATAACTTTCAAATGTTTTATTTGGCATTGCATAACTTGAATGACCAATAAATACCAAACACACTTTCAGTTGACATCAAAGTTCGGTGGACAACTGAAGCTTGATAGTCACTTGGGTGGCTAAAGATAAGCAATAGCCCTGCTGGTAGGTAATAACTGTATTTACTATTGGCTGATCGTGAGGAGGTTGTATGTTGTCCTTATCGGCGGCATGCGTGCTAGACGTCTTGTTATATTCTGTCTACGTGCTCGTGTATAGCATCATTTCTGTCCTTATCGGCGGCATGCTTTCTAGACGTCTTGTTATATTCTGTCTACGTGCTCGTGTATAGCGTCATTTCTGTCCTTATCGGCGGCATGCTTGCTAGACGTCTTGTTATATTCTGTCTACGTGCTCGTGTATAGCGTCATTTCTGTCCTTATTGGCGGCATGCTTGCTAGACGTCTTGTTATATTCTGTCTACGTGCTCGTGTATAGCGTCATTTCTTTCTGACCTCAGCAGTCCATAGAAGAAGAAGAAGAAGAAGTACATTTATTCGGCGGACAACGACACACACTAAAATATACAAAATAAAAACTTACAAACTTACTACATAAAACAAAAAAACTTAACTAAAAAAACATAAGAGATAAATGTGGCAACTGTGCGTCCCGCTTCCGCCAAACGAGGCTGGCAACTCAGCGATATGCTGCACCGGAAATCCAGATTCCCGGCGCAGCGCTGTTTTTCAGTGTCAACCTCATTGACATTTCCATGCCGCATCACTTATTAAATTAATACATTTAAAATAATACGAACAAAAACAAGAAAAACAACAATAGGATAAAAAGTATGTTGCATATTTTACCATACGCCGCCTGCCTAGAGTGTAAACATTATATTGTGTTAAATACAAACAATTGTCAATGGGCAGCGTAGGCAGCGCTAAGTTACATAAAGGAGACTGATATTTCTGGGCTAACGCCGAATAAGATGAGTTATGGTTTAAAAAAATGGTTATATTTTTATGTAAAATGTGCACAAATATCAGCCTCCTAATCAATCTTGGGAAAGAAAATAGGAAAAGGTTTAGGTAACAAATACAATAGAATCGATTATCGTGGATGTGTTCAAGCAAAAGTATAAAATCTCCATTTTGAAGAATGCAGTTAGCATTATAATAGCAGCGTTTTCCCTGAAAGAAAACGCATATTAAAATACTTACCTTATTCAAAGCTTATTATGAGAGTGGCACTTCCTGTTTCCCGTCGACTTTGCTCCTATTGGTCAACTTTCTTGTGATTTGACCGGAAATAGCATCACCATGGCAGGCGAGGGCAGCAAGGGTTTGTTAAATATGCCCGCTCGCCCCGCTCTTGTTCATTGTGTCGAAGAATTACCAGGCAGGATTAAAAGTTAAGCTTTGAATAAGGTAAGTATTTTAATATGCGTTTTCTTTCAGGGAAAACGCTGCTATTAAATCACTGTACCGTTATTCAAAGCTTATTATGAGACGTGTTTGTTTTCGCCTGGTGATGCTAGTATACATGACGCCAATGTGATTGTGATACATAGATGTATTGTAATATCCATGTGTGAATTTTAAATAGAAATGCGATAAATTGCATACTTATATATCTACATAGTCTGCTACGAATTTCTTTTAGAAATGGGTAGCAAAGATAAGAGAACTGTATCTCAACCATTCCAATCAATATTATGGGCAATTGATAATCAATAGTTATTTATATGCGATGTCCTTTTGACTTCGATTTTATAAAACTGTCTAAAATGTATTAAAGACCTCCAATTTCCAGGAGCTAGCTAGTATCAAAAACTTAACTATGCTTGTGGCGCATGATAGCTAACTATTTAAGCTAGATTATGTTGGTGACTTTAGTCTTTTTAAACCAATCAACGGCAGCTATCGTAACTGGAATATACAAACAATTTGTTTTTGGTATTTAACGCTGATGCTTTAACCGCAAAACAAATTTTATTTTAACGCTGCAGGCGTTGCAAGCAGGTTGTTTTCCGATTAACGCAATTCCACGACGCGACTATGAATTACACCCTACCAGGTGCTGTTGTAATGTTTAGCTAAGCAACTGCATGAAAATTATCCTTGGACAGGAAATTCACTAAATCATATCCTATTTAAAAGACTCTTGAGGATGGACAAGTATAATCGATATAAGAACATATCGTGACAAGAAATTACTAGTAAAAAACTGGACTGATCAGTAGGACTGTACAATCATCAGACAAATGATTTAGGCCAAATAATGTTAAATGACAATTGTTTACTTATGTTTATTATGTATCTATGTATGAATCTGCTATAAAACTGTACAAAATGATGCCAATACTTTAAATTAGATTAGAAAAAGTCGGCACAGATTTTACAGACTAGGTCCTGGTACTTTGTGAATTTCAATGTATATATATTTTAGATTGCAAAGTCAAGTCCTTCACATTTCCAATTCCAGGATCACATTGTATGTTAATAGATAGTATGCCCACCTGTACGTCCACTAAGACTAAGGTAGTGAGATATGAATCAAAACTCGTTCAAGAAACGAGTCTACTCCCCAGAATACTTCAGCGATTAAGTATGTGTTAACCCACACATTATGTTTACCTTATACCATATACTCAAAGATTTAAACATAGATGATATTTTACGGTATATCTGCTCTAAAGTCCCGAAAATATTTATTGTAAATATTAATTTATGGACTTAGGTAAGTACTCAGTCTGTAATACTATCTCCAAAAAAAATGATCTGTCAAGGGAATCTGTTTTTAAATGGATATTGTAAATAATCAATAAAATTTGATTTGTATTTGTTTAATATTTCGTAGCGAACTTTATCTGGTATGTACATACTTATAATGTAATATCCGTAAGTGAATGGATGAGACCCCCCCCCCCCCGTCTTTGCGGAGGTAAAGGCAACTTTTTTGTCATAAAATCGAAATTGCAAGGGATAATAATCAGGATTAACATTTCTTTCGGTTACAAATGTTGATCGGAATTTAAATTACACGCTTTTGTCTAGCAAAATTGTGTCGGGAGTGAATTTCTGGCTGATAAAAATGCATGCGATGCAGTGTTGCTACAATTTCGGGTAAGTGGTTTACTTGCCATACAATACAATTGAGTTTTCTAATATTATGGAAACTCCTGGATAATTCTTTTAGGCATTATCATTGATTGCATCATGTTATTATAGGTCCTCAAAACTTCCAATGATTAATTGCTAAACAGCTATTATAATTGTAAGATTACATACTTTCCTTTTTTGTAATGAGGTAATAGTATAGAAAAACAAATGTTGGTTTTCGAATAAACTTGAAGGAAGGACTAAAGATGCCAGGAATGGCACTTGGGGCGGCCCTTCCCTCCATTATTTGTAGGAGTTTCTTACAATATTCTGTACGAAACTTCGGTATAGTAGTTTCTGCTTGGTGGGTCCTGATATACCAAGACTGTCAAGAGAGGGGACCAAGAGTAAGATCCAAGACGTGACTGCGAGTCATAATTATGCAATGAATCCTCAAAGTATACATATATTAATATATGTTAAATATTCATGTTCATACAATCACGTATGTGCTATTTGGAATAGCAATTATACATACATCCTTCATCTGAAAAGTAAATCTGTGTGTTCCATCCCGCACGAGAGTGGGTCATATTCTGTGCAAGCTCTTCGAAACAGAGGTCAATAATAAGACGGACGATGTGCCAAGCGATGGCACTTATGTTAAAGTATCTAGGCTGAATTTATTCTTAAATAAGAGGTGAGTGTTATGTCAAAGCGCAACTGTGCAGAGCAGCAATGCCTTTATCCGTCCTGCAAAGGACTGTTTAATAGCTCAGGCCAATCCACACTCATTCGTTTGATCCCAACCTAGACAGAGTCTGTACAAGGGTAACCAGACAACTGATACAAAATACATATTTATAGACTTTTCATACTTCTATCGATAAACATCACACACTTGGTAGGAATAGAACCCGGCGATAGCAGCCCTTATCTTACCATTAGAGCAACGAGCCCGTCAAATTATTATGTTAAAATAGACTTAGCAAACAACTTTCAGACATTTTGAATGTCCCCGATATTCAAAATGATCCTGAAAATCAGGTACCTAGACCTACGTGCTTTCTTCACGAGCTGCTATTTGTATACCATCCCTGCGAGGGAGGTTAAGTCTATGTGTACCAACTCTGCGGGGGTGAGTAATAAATTATTTAGTCCCTGCAAAGGACAATATCATCATCATCATTAGCAGCCGATAGACGTCCTCAGCTGAATAAAGGCCTCTCCCTTAGAAGGGAGGGGTTGCCATAATTCCCACACTTAGCAGGTGGCTTGGGGATCAATAAAGGACAATATGCTGATGGTGAAATAGACTTCAGCCAACCATTTTTAAATTAACTAGGTTGTCAAAATTGATTCCAAATCCAGATGAGCAACCATCTATGTACCATCCCTGCAAGGGAGTTTAAGTCTTTGTATACCCACCCTGCGGGGGTGGGCAGTAAATTGCGCAGTCCCTGCAAAGTAAAGTATGCGGATGGTGAAATATTCTTCAGGCAACCATTTTTATATTGACAAGATTGACAAAAATTGATTCCAAAACTAGATGAGTACTCCCATGATGAGCAACCATGTATGTACCGTCCCTGCGAGGGAGGTTAAGTGTTTGTTTACCCACCCTGCGGGGGTGGGTAGTAAATGTTTTAGTCCCTGCAAAGGAAAGTACGCTGATGGTGAAATAGACTTTCAGCCAACCCAATGGATTCCAAAACCCAGATGTGCTCTCACGATGAGCAACAATATATATATACCGTCCCCGCGAGGGAGGTTAATTATTTGTATACCCACCCTGCGAGGGTGAGGTATTTATTTTATGCGATGATACGATGAAGTGGACTTCATTATCTGAAAACTACTACTTACCCTCTCGAGAAGCCACTGTACATGTCCCCCCTTCTTTGGTTATTTATTTGTGTACCCAACCTGCGTGGGTGGCTAATAACTTGTGCCATGGGATAGCACTATATACTTATTGTAACCATAATGGGTTAGCCAGATTTGTGAATTTCGTGTAGGCTAGAATATATATTGCCTACGCCATCGGCTTTCTTGAACAC
Source organism: Furcula furcula (assembly GCA_911728495.1). Lineage (NCBI taxonomy): Eukaryota > Metazoa > Arthropoda > Insecta > Lepidoptera > Notodontidae > Furcula > Furcula furcula. The sequence goes on from OU452242.1 coordinate 58,632,502, forward strand.
AAACATAATTGAACACTTATGGATCAAGGTGGAATATTAATCTTTTGGTTACCATGATAGCTTCTCTAGATTACTTGATACTCTCAGCAATGTGTCCTTTGAACAGTTTCTTATCAATATTTTTATTTATTTATTACTAAAATTGTATTTTATTTTACTATTTTACATAGAATATTCATTAACGTAATTGTATTTAACTCGCAATTGTAATATTTTCACCTTCCGGCACACAAACCATATCTGTAATAAACTACTTAGCCCACACAGGAAGATTACGAAAACTGTCCAGCAGGCTATTTTTTGTTTTAAGACACAATAAAAAAAATTAAAATGGACGCAATGGTGCGTCTGTATAACTGGGATACTAATTAACTGAACTCACTTGTTTGCTGCCTTTCACGTTGATAATAGAGTCACTATTTCACTGTTCAGATTTTCGTAAATTGACAGTATTGCGCTATTGTCTGCATAATAATGTGATTTAAAGAAATATTCATTCTGAAAAAAAGCTTAGAACTAACTGTAAGAAATGTATTATCATCGTAGGACTTTGCTACAAAATAATTCAGCAAATGTTTAAAACTGCGGGTAGATTATAAAGAAAATAATTTGCATTATTAATATGATTTATGGGTCGTTTACTAAGAGTCGTTTTTTATCCACTTAGAAATCTCGTACGTACAATTACCAGCAATAAACTTTACGAAAAATATCATTTCTGTACAAGTATTAAAAACTAAGTTTCGAGTTTTCAAAATAAAATTGTCGGTAGACTGAATGGAAAATAATTATTTATAAAAATATTGCTTACACAGCCCAATTTACTTGCACTATATTCAAACCACAAAATATTCATTAGTATAAAACATTTGATTAGGAACAAAGAAACAAAACGAACGGCAAAAACCGTTAAAATGTTTTTACTCACTGTTTGCTTGGCTTCCAACTATTTGTAACAACTATTGTTGTTCAATATTTTATTCCTTTGGAATTATTTAGAATTTGATTTGAATTCCATAAATAGTTGTAATATTGTAGCCTCGGACAGGTGTCCGTGACGGGAAATAAGACGCCAATGAACAAGAGCGGGGCGAGCGGGCATATTTAACAAACCCTTGCTGCCCTCGCCTGCCATGGAGATGCTATTTCCGGTCAAATCACAAGAAAGTTGACCAATAGGAGCAAAGTCGACGGGAAACAGGAAGTGCCACTCTCATAATAAGCTTTGAATAACGGTACAGTGATTTAATAAAATAAAAGTAAATTAATCTATCGAAATCAATGAAAATAAGTATACGACATAAAATCTATGAAATATAATCAAGAAAAAAAATATATTTATACGTAGATTAATACATATTTACATATCGATTAATTAATTCGATTTATTGTGTATTTTTAGTCTGTTGAAATCAGACCGTTTTTTACCTTTGTTACAATACGTGACAGATGGCAACTCTATTAATCTATGAAAAATCACTCGTTCATGTCGTATCGTTTTGTGCGTTTGTGTTTTATTGATTTGTTATTCCTCGACTTTATAACTACGGTCTGCTGATCTTGCTTAACTTGATCTAGTATTTATACCGGACACGCGACGACGAAGCTCGCATAGCCAACTGAATTGGATTTGTTAACCGGCCGGTTTAACGACTGAATTGTTGTAACGACTGGATCGATGTGTAAATTCATATAAAAATTATAATACTAGTCGCTACATTAGGCCGACGTGCCTTAGATGACGAAAGAGTACTTTCAGTGATTCGTCAATGGATTGCACCACAACCTGTAAGTATACACACCTCCGTCATATATTACCTGAAACCAAACCAAACCAAAGACCTACCAAAGAATTACCCGCTTATTTGGCCTATATATTGCATCTCTAAGTTAGATCAGTTTTTATGTGTACTACATATTACTGGTATACTATTTTTAAACTGTAGCTGTACATTTTTATTGTAAAATATTTCACTCACTATGTATTTTTTTTGCAGATAGTAGCAGCAAATCGTATATGCTGTACATATGGTCTCTAATCCAAAAACTTCGTGTCGAGTAAGGAGCACTGTAAGCTGCTGCGGCCATATAATGTCTATAATATGGTACCTTAGTTTAGCCAGGTATCAGGTTTTAGGTGATATATTAATCATTAATTCAATAATTAAGAAAAATATGAATAAAAAAGTTATATATCATAGTGTCTTTTACTTAAAACCAGTAAAAATAAAAACTATTTACCTAAAAGCACAAAAACCCCGATTGCAAACAAAATAGCTTTAAACTTAACGTATGTATGTATTTATTTGAAGTAGTCTATTTAAACCACAGAAGCGTCGGCAGACCACTAGCCAGATAGTCTGATGACCTAGTTATAGTAGCTGGATGAGGAAAGCTCAAGACCGAGAAGGGTGGCATGCATTGGAGGAGGCTGTCACTCAGCATTGGGTGGCAACAGGTTGAAGAAAGAAGTCTATTTAGACCCTTATTAGATTTTTTTACTGTATGAGAGGACTTGTTGGTCCAGTGGTTGGTCACTCAGGCCCAATAGGTCGTGGGTTCGCTTCCCACTTTCTGTCTGGGTGTTATTTCTCTATACACTTACTTACTTACTTTTTTACTTGGTGGTAGGTTCCTTGTGCAAGGAACCGTCCAGGTAGGTACCACCGCAGTGTCAGATATTCTGCCGCCAAGCAGCAGTGTGTAAGCATTGTTGTGTTCCGGCGTGAAGGGCACTGTAGCTGGTGAAATTACAGGACACAAAGACTTAATATCTAATGTCTTAAGGGTCTGCAACGCGCTAGCGATTCTTCTGGTGTTGCTAGCGTCTATAGGCTGCAGTGACTGCTTACCATCAGGCTTGCTTGCCACCTTGGTGGTATAAAAAAAGATTGTATTTGTGCACATCATGTATTGTATCACTTGTCTGGTTACCATTGTACAGGGTCTGTCTAGTCAGTAATCAGATGACCATGTGAATTATGAACATTATTATTATACAGCCATGTCCCTTGCACAATTAAGAGCAATCTAACGACATAGCATAAGTTAAACCGCTAAGCTTAGTAGGTAGTTCCAAAGAAATAAACATTGCGTATGTACGCTAGAAAAACATAACCTTCCTTCTGGCGCAGTTGAGTTAAAATCCCTTTATGGCCAATATCTGAAATATCCTACTATTGTATACAATGAAATACATAAAAATATCCACAGCACATAAAAATCAGGTGATAAACTATAAGCTTTTCATATCATAACCTCACTTTTGCTTAGTGGCTTATAACTCTGTTCTCAGATTGTCCAATTCTTCAGAATTTTTAGAGATTGTTTGGTATTATGTTAGCTATAGTTTGACACCATTTTCATCTTTTTCGATGGATGAAACTGTGTAGCCCGAGAATGTATGAAACTGTATCTTTCTCCTTTCTGTAGTTCCATAGACAATTTGTATTAAATCGTTCATTCTTTTCCGCACTATTTGGTTTTGTATTAAGCATTATTAGCATAGGTCACAGTAATTTTAAGAGTAAAGTGAATATAAGCTCAAAACAAAACTCTATTGAATTAATGTTAAGTATATTATTAAAGGTGACAGTTGTCCTCAAAGGTATTAAGTTAATTACAGCCAGAAACCTGTAAGCGTTTTTGATCTTCATAATAAAACATATTGAAAATAACACGCAAGCGCCATACCAAAGCAATTTATCTTCGATAAGAAATACAAGATTCAACTGTATGAAGACTACCAGAGCAAAGGCTCTAGTACCAAGGAGCTAAGGATCTTCACAGATGGATCTAAGACCGATACAGGAACTGGTATCGGGATTTTCTCGGAGGATCTCGATATCGAAATATCTACACCTTTAGGAACCCATAACATAGTTTTTCAGGCTGAATGTATGGGAATCTACATATTGTTACGTGCGGGTGGGTATTAAAATGCCGATTAACCTAGAAGAAGATTTTATTCCACGTACACTCACACTGTATACACTATACACGCAGTATATACACAAGGGACAGTAGTCCGAGTCGCACAGTACTTCTCAGTAGTCCAAAGTCTTCGCAAGGGTCGCTGGTACAATTCTCTTCGATCGCTTCCTTAAGATGTTTCCGCTGTCGCTTGTAAACACAAACTGACTGGGCGCCTGTATGCGTCGGCTTATATACCTAAATTAACAGAGGGGTGGAAGCTTCTAGATCATACACGAAAATACCTACTAGTCTAGCGCTTTCGAGCCGATACAATAGCGGCGTGACCTTCGAGAATAAACTAACAATAGACGGGGGCAGTGAACCGAGCGCGAGCGTGTAGGTAGGTACATGCGTACTTGCCGAATTTGAGGGAACTACTTTCAATTGACAATTCCAGATTTTTCGGTACGACTCGATAGTAGACCTATAGACTAACAATGCGTTTTGAGATCATTGCAATTAAGTAATAATTAACCGAGTAATTAACACTTTTATCTCCCGGTCGTAACACTACCCCCCTCTTAGTTATGCTCGTCCCGAGCATCATTATCACCATGATAACGTGCCAATCTATCCAGGTGAACTATCTTAGGTTTGCCTCGGGGTCCCTTCTTGATGCGGTAGGTGACGTCGTTGATCCTCGTAATAACAGTAAAGGGTCCTTCCCAGCGGGCTTGAAGTTTCGGAGACTTCCCTTTTCTGCGAAGCGGATTGTGAAACCACACTAGCGTTCCTTCATGGAAACCGTTGGTATTCGTATTTCGATCGTAGCGGGTCTTCATCCTCTCGCTGGTCTTCAGACTGTTTTCCCGCACTCTCTTGTGCACTTCGTCCAACTGATTTTGAAGATCGCACACATAGCCCGTAACGGGTTTAGGACTGTCAGGTGGAGTACCCGTTATTGCGTCCACCGGAAGTCTCATCTCTCGGCCGAAGTTCACCTTGGCTGGCGTGTTCCCCGTACTATCATGTACTGCAGAACGATAGGACATCAGGAACAAAGGGATGTACTGATCCCAGTCCTTTTGATGATCATCCACTACCTTGGCCAAGTGATTCTCTAGAGTTTTGTTAAATCTCTCGACCATTCCGTCTGATCGCGGATGTGCTGGTGTCGTACGGGTCTTGTGGATCCCAAGAAGTTTGCACATTTCTTGAAATACGGCAGATTCGAAGTTACGTCCTTGGTCCGAATGAATTTCCATGGGTACACCAAATCGACATATCACCTCCTGGACCAGTTTCTTGGCTACCGTTATTGCTTCTTGGTTGGGTGTTGCGAACACCTCAGGCCACTTACTGAAGTAATCCTGCACTACTATTATGTACTTGTTCCCATCGTCAGTCTGTGGAAACGGCCCAGCTACATCTATCGCGATGCGCTCCCATGGTGCCCCAACGTTATACAGCTTCAGCTGTCCCTTACTTTCTGGTTTGCGGGCCTTTTACCGAGGCACAAGCAGTACATTTACGGCACCAATCTTCGACATCTTCACGGCATCGTAGCCGGTAGAACCGCTGTCTGACTTTAACGAGGGTTTTCTTGACTCCAAGATGACCACCAAAGACACCATCGTGGACGTGCCGTAGAAGAGGGGCCACCATGATTCGTGGTATTACCACTTGCAGAGTGATTTCCCTTCCGTCGTTGGACTCCCATTTCCTGCACAACAGATTGCCTTCTAGAACTAAGCTGTCCCACTGAGCCTAATAACTTTTAGTAGTCGCGCTGTAAGCAGACACATCCTTCCATTGGGGTTTGTTTCCACTTTGCTTCCAGCGCAGTATAGGTCCAAGGTCATCTCATCTTCTTCTTGGGCCTTCCTCATATAAGGTCCAGTCCTCTCATCGTCTAAGCCATGCGTCCTTATAAGGTTTACTTCTTCTCGGGCTTCATTTTTACCACAGTGCTTGCAGTCGTCAGCGCACGGTCTTCGTGACAGAGCGTCCGCGTTATTGTGTCCTTTTCCACTACGATGCACGGTTACAAAGTTGAACTGATACATGTAAACCCCTGTTTCAAGAATATAACATATTAACTCTTGCAAGTCTATATATTTACGAAATATCAATATTTGTTAAGCTCAATCCAAATTTATTTATGTTAGCCTCAACAGTTAGTAACAGACGAAAAGAACGTGATATGTATCGCCTTTGTTCGGTCAGGTCCAATACAGCTTTAATGCAAAAAAGTGTATTTTGTATGGCTCCTGTTATATATAATAAATTGCCAAAAGAAATAAAGACATTGAACATACAATTATTTAAGAGAAAGTTAAAGAAACTACTAATAGATAAATGTTACTACAGTTTAAATGATTACCTAAATGATAGTTTTTAATTAATTTGAATGATGGACATGTATAATGAAATGAATAATCTATATTTTTAATTTTAAATCGAATTTATTAGTAACGAATTAATGTTATAATTTAATTTTATTGTAATCAATATTATTTATTACCTAATATATTTAATTCATGTTAAATAACAATAAATTTTGCATGCCTTACGGGTAGAAACACTTGAAACGAATATCACATTACCTATTAACACCATTGTAACAGTGTTTTCTGCAAAAATAAATGATTGATTGATTGATTGAACTCCTGCAATTGCTCTATCCACCTTGCGACCTGCCCTTCCGGATTTTTAAACTGTAACAACCACTTTAATGCTGCATGATCGGTTCTAACCGTGAACTGTCTTCCTATAAGGTATTTCTGAAAATGTTGTAAAGTCTTTACCACAGCAAGTAATTCACGGCGGGTAACACAGTAATTTCTCTCTGGTTTTGAAAGTGCTTTACTGAAGTATGCAATTACCACCTGGCGGTCTCCTTGTGTTTGCGACAACACTCCACCGATTCCCGTATTACTAGCGTCCGTGTCCACAGTAAATCTTCCTTCCCTGCTTGGGTACCCAATATAGGAGCTTCACAAAGCTGTTGCTTAAGTTCACTAAAAGCATTCTCGCAATTCGAGTCCCAGATGAAATCGCGTTTATCCTCTGTTAATTGATGTAATGGTTTTGCCACGTCCGAAAAATTCTTAATGAAGCGCCTGTAGTAAGTGCAAAGCCCAAGGAACGCTCGCACTTCCGTCTTATTTTTCGGGATAGGCCATTCCTGAACAGCTTTTATCTTTTCAGGGTCGGTTTTTACTCCATCCGCCGAGATGATGTGTCCTAGGAAACTGACTTCCTTCTGAAATAGAGCACACTTCTTTGGACTCAGTTTCAGATTTGCTCCACGGATCCGGGTGAACACTTTCTCCAGGTTCTTCAGGTTCTCCTTTAAGCTGCGTCCCATCACAATCACGTGGTCGAGATAAACCAGGCATACGTCCCCAAGGAGGCCTACCATCACCCTCTCCATAAGGCGCTCGAAAGTTGCTGGAGCATTACATAAACCGAAGGGCATGACGTTGAAATGCCACAGTCCGTTCCCAATTTCAGTACTAAAAGCCGTCTTCTCTTTATCTTCTGGACTTAATTCCACCTGCCAGTAGCCACTCTTCAAATCAATGGTTGAGAACCACTTCATGCCACTTAGCATGTCCAGCGTATCATCAATTCTCGGCAGGGGATAGCTGTCCCTTTTCGTGACATTATTTAACATTCGGTAGTCAACACAAAACCTCGTACTGCCGTCCTTCTTCTTTACTAGCACCACAGGTGATGACCATGGGCTTGTAGAGGGTTCGATGATCTTGTTTTCAGCCATGTCTTTTATCATTTCAGCCACCTCTGTTTATTTTGCCCACGGTATACGTCGAGGCCTCTGTTTAATAGGCCTGGCGTCGCCTGTGTCAATCTGGTGCTTCACAAGGCCTGTCCTACCACAGTCATTTCCGGTTGCAAAAATGTCCCTGAATGTAACCAAAAGTTCTTTGGCTTGCTGCAGTTCCATTGGCGATAAATTTTCCTTACAATTTTCCAAAAGCTGTCGAATTTGATCGTCTTCGGTCGAACTTACATTTTGTTGAACCGCGGAAGTGTTTAACCGTTTTAGGTACTTAACTTCTTCGCATCTTCCAATTAGGCTATTCTTCCTCAGGCGAACTTCTTCATTACTCAAGTTTAAAATTCTTACTTTTCCTACTCCTTTTGTCATAAGTAATGTCCTGGCAGTGATTATCTGTGGATGATTGCCGGAGTCTTCTACTATAACACATTTGTTTGATTTGATCTTCTTAGGAAATTTCACTGATACTAAGTTTTCAGATCTTGGAGCAAGTATGAAATCCTTTAAACAATAAAGACTGCATGCGTGTGATCCTTGCAGACAAACTTCTTGATCAGGGAACCTTACCACTCCTTTATCAATATCCAAAACACATCGCTGATCCTTCAAGAAGTCTAGGCCCAGAATGCAATCATCCGTGATCGTGTCACCAATATTAATCTCTACGTCTGTATCACCGAGGACGGAGACTGGCTGGCCGGTTGCTGTCTGGACGCGAAATGGTGGGGATCGCCTTTTCCACATAACGGTGCGTTTTAGTAGTTCTGGTCTGACAATAGTCCGCGAAGCTCCAGTGTCTATTGTCAAACTGCAAGTCTGATTATTTAATGTGCCCTCGATGGTCAGACTGTTTCCGTTGAGAACTTGAGTAATGGTGATGGTGGGGGCCTTATTGTTACCAGCCAGCACCCGCCCCGCGGTTCTGGCGACACTTAGTTTAACGACAGGTCTTGGTCCACTTGGGTCGCGGAGCTCGTGACCCTCCTCCTCTTTTTACGACATTCCAGTCGAATATGCCCCTTTTCTCCACAGCCGTAGCAAGTGGGGACATACTGTGGTCGCCTGTCATCCGACACGATTTCCCGGATTTTATGTACTCGACTATCTTGTCGTACAGCTTCCACTTCAAGGGCATGGGCCAATGCGCTCTTTAGCGTCGAATGCTTGTAAATGCTTGTAACAAAGTTACCTCAACTGTCGCCGGTGACGAAGAGTACGCACGACGAACCAGCCTTTCTACTTCAAGCGCCCATTGTTGGAGGCTTTCCCCAGCCTTCTGAGTCCGCTCGCGGAGTTGTTCCCGATAAACGTGTTCTAGGTGCTTTTCACCGTAACGTGTATCCAATGCTTCTAACAGAGCCTCCAACGTGCGTCCTTCCAGTGGCAGGTTTTCTAGTATTAGTAAAGCGTCCCCTCGCAGAGCCAGTGTCAGGGCCATAAAGGATTGATCATCAGTCCACCCATTCCCCTTGGCCAGTGTCTCGAACTGGTAGCTGAAGGCTGTCCACGACGAAGACCCGTCAAAGTGCGGGAGGTCCAGTTTCGCTGCTGATGGTGATGGTGAAGCCATGGTTAGCGGTTGGCGAGTTTCCAGTTTAGCTACCTTATTGTTTAACACATGAAAACGGTGGTCATGCTCATCAATCCGGCCTTCTAGATGCTCGGTCTTAAGAGTAACCTCTTTAACCTCCGATTCTAGTTTGGTGACCTTTTCGCCTAGTATGGTAATACCAGCGTCAATCTTACCCAGAACTGCCTCTTGGTTGGCCTGCATTTCACGGCGGGTAACCTCTTGGTTGAGCTGGTTAGCCTCCTGGTTAGCCTGGATTTCGCGACGGGTGGCCTCATGGTTGAGGTGAATAGCCTCCTGGTTAGCCTGGATTTTGCGACGGGTAGCCTCCTGGTTGGCCTGGATTTCGCGACGGGTATCCTCCTGGTTGGCCTGGATAGCCTGAATAGCAGCCATCAGGGTTGTCAGGTTCAGCTCTGTTGAGTTTCCCCCCGGTGCGGCACCAGACGAAGCAGCAGTCTCAGGCTGGGACTCCACCTCAAGACCTCGCTGACGTGCAGCATCCATCTCCACTTGTCTCCTTGTTCGCGGAGTACGCGCTTCTTCTTCACGCGGCAGAATCGGCATTCCGCTTCTGACACCAATTGTTACGTGCGGGTGGGTATTAAAATGCCGATTAACGTAAAAGAAGATTTTATTCCACGTACACTCACACTGTATACACTATACACGCAGTATACACGCAGTACTTCTCAGTAGTCCAAAGTCTTAGCAAGGGTCGCTGGTACAATTCTCTTCGATCGCTTCCTTAAGATGTTTCCGCTGTCGCTTCTAAACACAAACTGACTGGGCGCCTCTATGCGTCGGCTTATATACCTAAATTAACAGAGGGGTGGAAGCTTCTAGATCATACACGAAAATACCTACTAGTCTAGCGCTTTCGAGCCGATACAATAGCGGCGTGACCTTCGAGAATAAACTAACAATAGGCGGGGGCAGTGAACCGAGCGCGAGCGTGTAGGTAGGTACATACGTACTTGCCGAATTTGAGGGAACTACTTCCAACCAATCAGGTTTTAGGAAAGGGCGGGGCACGGCGACTGCGTTATGTGATGTCGTAGGGAATATGATTGAGGCACGTGATCAAGGAAAGGGTTCAATATTGGTGTTACTGGACTACTCACGTGCTTTTGACTCCATAAATACAACTCTATTGCTGTCTAAGCTGGCATATTATGGATTTGACATAAATACGATCCGATGGTTTGACACATATTTAACAGATAGGCAGCAATTAGTAGAATTGAAAACCAGTGATGGAGCTACAATATCATCCGCACCGATGAGGCTTGACCGTGGTGTACCGCAGGGTTCTATTCTCGGTCCACTATTGTTTATATTGTATACTGCGGATGTGGTCCACTGTATACAACATTGTGGCTACCATATGTATGCAGATGACATACAGCTGTATATGTCTTTTAAACCTAATGACACTCAAAGGGCAGTCAGCGACATTAATAGTGATCTACAGAGAATACAGGAATGGTCAGATGAAAACTCCCTGGTCTTAAATCCATCTAAATCCAAATTTATGGTAGTTGGGAGTCGACATCAGATTCAAGCAATAAAAGAAGCAAGACTCATAATAAAGGTACAGGGTGAGCAAATTGGCATCGTTAATGAGGCATGTAATCTCGGTCTTACTATAGACTCAGAACTTCGTTTTGAACCTCATATTAATAAGGTTTTAAAAAATTGTTTCTATAGATTAAAAATATTATACTCCATTAGAAAATACGTCAGTACTGATATAAGGAAATTACTGGTAGAAAGTCTGGTTTTATCAAAGCTTAATTACTGTGACACGGTGTATGGCCCGTGTTTATTAGCAAGAACGGAGAAGGTTATACAGCGCATTCAGAATGCCTGTGCACGATATTGTTTTCAAATACCAAAGAGAAGTCATGTTACCCCTTATTTGAATACAAATAATGTTTTAAAGATGGCAGCCAGAAGGAAACTACATTTGTCATGCCTATTGTTTGGAGTGATAGTTACCAAAAATCCTACATATTTACATACTAAAATTCAATGGAGGCAGGCAAGGTCTAAACTTTATGCAATTAGGTCTGTTACAGATCCGCTGTTGACTTCTAGACACAGGACAGCTGCTTTTAGAGGGTGCTTCAAGTATGCCGCTACCCAGTGCTGGAACAATATTCCACCACCTATTAGAGACCTGAAAACTATTAATTCATTTAAATATAGTTTAAAAATATATTTATTGGATGAACAAAAGGGAGACCCAACTTATTAAAATAATATGAGATAATAGCAATTGTTAATTCCCCACCAAAAATATAGTAGTTACTACATATTTTGACTTTTTCGTATCTTTTTAGTTTCTTATCTTATATATACGCCTTATTATATTTTATATTATATCGTATTGTCATCAAATTATTCTTGGCTTACATAACAAAACGTAAGGTTGACTGCGTGGGGGGTGGAATTTGTTATGATGGGTGGAGTGCGGCATGCTTGTATGCTCCTTTTTAACCGACTTCAAATAGGGAGGAGGTTCTCAATTCGTCGTGTATGTATTTTTTGTAAAATGTTTTTTTTTTCACTAAGATTCCCTAATCTAGGTCTAGGTACTTCTTCAACAATAAATTTTTTATATTGAATTATTATCATATCAATTTTTTTACGTAATATATATTTTTAAGAATGTAATATATTATAATTAAATATGTACACATTTAAAATTATAAAAAACTAATTTTTATTTATTTATTTATCAACATCTATTAAATTAAAATGGCGAAATGGCATCGGAATGTCACGGGGGTTAGCCCTGAAAATCAGCGCTGGGCCGGAATGTGATTTTCGGTGCAGCAATAATGCTGAGTGGCTGACCTCATTTGCCGAAAATGCGGCGTACAATTGCTTCGTTTAAGTATTTCTTTTAGTGGTAAGTTTATTTTTTATTTTTAACTAGCTGACCCGCGCAGCTCCGCCTGCGCTTTTATTACATTTTGCTACCCTTTTCTCCCTCCTCCCTTGATTTATTTCTCTCTCCATCTCTCTCTCTCTCTCTCTTATAAGAAAAATTAATTCTATACTCTCTCTCTCCTCTCTCTTTCCCCCTCCCGCTTCGGTCCCCGTCACACTCCCCCTTCCCCTTCCTCTCCCACCTTGCTCTACCTTAATCCCCCTATCCCTCACCACATCACCCCCTACCCGAATCCCCTCTCCCTCTCCCTCTCTCTCCTCTCTTGCACCCTCCTCTCGTCCTATATATCCTCGATAATCATGGTATCTGGGATTTTTACCCACTTAAAACCGCGGCTGTCGCATTGCCACATAAGAGGGGGGACCTGGGCCCTCCAGTGGGATCTGCACCCAATACCCCTTAGTGTGCATTATAGCCCCTGGAAACCTGCACCGTGATCACGGGGACAGGGCTCACAACCCCGTCCTCATGGCCGTGCCGTCACCCATCTATGTAATGACCTTGTCTTACGTTGCTTAACCTAGCGGCATGAAATATACTTTACGACATATTCTCAGACCTACCCGATATGCACACAAAATTTCATACAAATCGGTTCACCTATCTATTTAATGAACTTGCCTTATGTTGCTTAACCTTAACCTAGCGGTATGAACAACGTTCACAGCTATTTTTTCATTGGTGTAAATATTAGTGAAGTTTACGTTATATAGAAGAAGGGACAAATTCATGCTAACAACAATTTATTAATAGTTAATTATTTCTCATAAAAAATAAAGGATAAAAAAAGTTTATTGTGGGTTATCCCTAGAGATAAACATATAGGGCCTACCATCGCGGGTTTTTTTGTATACCTTGCTAAGGCGTACAATACTGTAGTACATTATTTTGATCTATCTCGTAGGGTTTAGCCAGCGTTTGCAATGTAAGCGCAAAAAAATGTGTTTATTTAAGACATCACATTAGAAACCTCTAAAATTATCAGTGTTTCTCTACTATATTATGCATGTATTATACATATAAACCTTCCTCTTGAATTACTCTATCTATTAAGAAAAACCGCATTAAAATCCGTTGCGTAGTTTTAAAGATCTAAGCATACATAGGGACAGACAGACAGCGGGAGCGACTTTGTTTTATAATATGTATAGATGTTATTCATTTTTTTTTGTGTATTGTACTTGTTTATTTTTACTGTTATCTTCTTTTTTTTTTGTATGCTAGTTCTTTTTGTATGTACGTCGCTATGTTTCGGCAAATAAAATATTCTTTTCTTTTCTTTTTTTCTTTTTTACTTTCTATTGACAATTCCAGATTTTTCTGCCTTATATATTCAGAACTCAAGTAAGCAGAGATCAAAATCTCTACTCAAGACTCGACTCAGTTGATTTGAGTTTGAGGATTGTTTTGTAATACGTTGGGTGCTCAAGTCTTGATTCTTCGCCCAAGCAGTGATCAGTTGAATGCAGTTTAAGCGCTACTTGAGTCAAGTTCTATAATACGACCCATAGATTGTCGCCTCACCAAGCAGCTGCTTCGATTACCAAAACAACGGTTACGCATAGTCATGGCAGCCACTACCGGACATGGTTCATTCAATAAACACCTCTTCACTATAGGAGTTAGACAGTCCTCTGCGCAAAGTGTGCATGTAGGAGGAGGAAACGGTGGCCCACATGCTACTGAGATGCCCGGAGGTCGCTGCATACAGGGCTAAGTACTTCGGAAACCCGAGTACTCTCCAAGAGATCGGCATCAAGCGCTTGCTGGCCTTTCTCGAGGAGTTAGGGTGGATCGAATAAACCCATTCCCATCCGCACGCAAACTTAATTACGTGTCTGTGGTGCAAAGTGATAATAATCGTATTTGTGCAGTTAAAATCGAGGTAAAAAACCGGTGCTTAATTTTCATAAATTTGTTCATGCCCACGGACTGTAGTGATAACTTACCGCAGTTAACGGAATGTCTCAGTGAAATGTATTCTATAATAAGTTGTAATGATATTGAACCAGGGTTTGTACTTGGAGATTTCAACGCGCACCCAGGTGAGTCTTTTTGTAATGAACTTCTTAATTTTTGTGCCGAGCAAGATTTATCATGTGCGGACATCAACTATCTTGGTATGTTTTCGCAAACATATACATTCATCAGTGACTCACATGGGTGCAAGCGTTGGCTAGATAGACCACTGTGTCGCTACACAGTTGGCGGCTAAAACAATTGTAAATATTGAAGTTTAGGTTTAATCATGGACTGTGAGCTACGCTATGAAAAGCACATAGCAAACACAATTAGTAATTGTTTCTATAGGTTATAAACGCTGTATAGAATAAGGCCATACATTAATTAAAGATTTGCGTGTCCAGTTAGTGGAGACACTTATTTTATCAAAGTTAAATTATATGGATACGGTTTTTACTCCACGTCTCTACGTAAGAACAAAAAAACTAATACAGCGGCTCCAGAACGCCTGTGCTCGCTTTTGTTTTGACATTCCGTTAAGGGCTCATGTGACCCCATACTTGAATAATCACTACATTCTCAAAATGAGACACCGCAGTAAACTGCATTTAGCCTGCCTACTGTTTGGTGTTATTAAATACAAAGCACCTAGGTATCTATTTGAGAAATTGTGTTGGGTGTCGAGGAAATCTTGCGGACCCCGTCAGTGCGCTATGCAACTTGCGACACAGAGGCACAGCTCAGCTGCTTTTAGGGGAATTTTCCGATATGCGGCGTCAAAATGTTGGAACAATGTTCCGCCGCCGATGAGGAGCCTGCAACGTAGTATAAATTATTTTAAAACAAACATTGAGATTCCTTCTAGAGCACCAAAAATGTCAGGAAACCCTAATACATGACACTAGTGCCTTATAAGAAAAAGAAGAAGAAAAACATTTATTATAAGACATTTATTATAAGACATTTATTGTAAGAGATTTATTGTAAGAGATTTATAAGAGCATTTATTATTTTATTATAAGAGATGTTACTTTAAATTGTTTACCTACTATGAAATGTCTAGATCAGTCTACGTTTTACGTCTACGTCTACGTGTGGTTACATTGGTATTGTATTGCCAAATGTATGCAACTTAGTTGAGTAGTTTATCATTATTTTATACTATCTGTCCCGCGCTGCTCCGCCTGTCGGTCTGTCTGTCTGTCTGTCTGTCTGTCTGTCTGTCTGTCTGTATCTCGGCTGAGCATCACGCCGAAACTACTGGATGGATTGAAACGAAACTTGGCATGATTTGAGATCTTACTACGAGGTAGGACATAGGATACTTTTTATCCCGTAATCTAGCACGGTTCTTTTGGGAGAGGGGATTAAAGTCAAAATGGGTACTTGGTTATACGCTTGGTCCGATTTTATAAATTTTTCATTATAATTATAATAAATATTTGTAAGGGAACATTCATAGACAGTTGATAACAATGTTTGGAAATCGATCAGGTTAAGCAACGTTAGGTAAGGTCATTAAATAGATGGGTGACCGTTTAACGCCATTTGACGTGCTTCGGAGGGCAAGTACAAAGTGGGTACAAGTTTTTAACCGACTTTAAAAAAGGAGGTTTTGTATTCTATGCGAATGTATATTATTGAAAGTTTAGTTAACGTAAACACAGCGCGGGTGGAGCTGCGTGGGTCAGCTAGTAATGGTATAAAGGGGGGAAAGTACTGCATAAGAAATAGACAAATACTCTTCTCTGTGTAAAAATATATTAGAAAATATGATTATTCCTGAAGTCTTTCTTACATGTGCTGATAAATTTTGCGATAATTCGGACCATAAAATTTTATTAAATACAATGTATTCAGATCTTGTATGTATATTATCTGAGGCGGCTAGAGAAGTAGTAAAACCTCAGGGAGCGTTGTAGGAAAAAATAAGGGTATTAGAGGCTGGAATAAGCATGTAAAGGACTTTCACGCCCAAGCTCGGCTTAAGTTTAAAATGTGGATGGACTATGGTCAGCCCAATAGTGGGCCCTTGTTTGAAGATATGAAAAACACACGTAAATTAAAATGGTGCATTAAAAACCAAGACAAAATTAAAATGGATATTTTGGCTTCTCATCATTCTAATAAATGTTTTACTTCTTTTTGGAAATGTACTAAAAAGCTAAATAACAAGCCGTCTCCCTGTAAATGTGGCGGGAAAATCCGACTGTACCGAGATAGCGGGGCTTTTCAAAAAACAATTGAAGGTGAGCTCACCTCTTCAGCCAGTGATGACGGTGAACTATGCTGAGTGTTGTCGATCAGGGGCACCGTTGCAATTTACTTGTGATGAAGTATCAGCCGCTATTAAAATTATGAAAAGGGGGAAATCCCCCGGTCACGATGGGCGGCTCAGCATCGAGCATCTTCAGAATGCTGGAATACATCTGCCCAGAGTGTTGACTGTGTTCTTCAATCTATGTTTGGGGCATTCGTACTTACCACAGCAGCTAGTAGATACAATAGTTGTACCTATTGCGAAGAATAGGACAGGAGATATAGCAGACACGGGTAACTACAGGCCTATTTCTTTAGCGACTGTGATGGCCAAAGTCTTGGACAGTGTGCTCGATTCTCATCTCAGTAGATACATAAAGTTACATGATTCACAGTTTGGTTTTCGTGCTGGTTTATCTACGGAGAGTGCCATTTTCGCACTAAAGCACACTGTCAAATACTACATGGACAGAAAAACCCCAGTGTATGCATGTTTCCTGGACCTTTCGAAAGCATTTGATCTCGTTTCCTACAACGTCATCTGGGGAAAGCTTCTAGAGTCTGGTGGCCCAAATGCACTGGTGTCCATTCTAGCTATATGGTATAATAAGCAAAGAAACTTTGTAAGGTAGTCGAATGCTTTGTCCGAGCCTTACACACTTGAGTGTGGAGTTAGGCAGGGAGGTCTCAGCTCTCCGAGGCTTTTTAATGTTTATATTAATGATTGATTGATGAGCTCAGTAGCACTCAAGTAGGATGCCATATTGATGATGTTTGTTCAAATAACTTAAGTTGTATGCTGATGACTTGGTGCTGCTGAGCCCATCAATCTGTGGAAGAAGAAAATTGCTCACAATCTGTGAAAGATATGCTGATCAGCATGGGCTGAAGTACAATGCTAAGAAGAGCGAACTGTTGGTTTTCAGAGGTAGCAATAAAAGTCCTTTGCATGTCCCTTCTGTAAAACTTAACGGTTCACTATTACAGAGAGTGTCTTAGTTTATGTATCTGGGTCACATTGTGACCGACGACTTAAAAGATGACACTGATATGGAAAGGGAACGCAGGTCATTGGCTGTGAGGGGTAATATGGTGGCTCGTAGGTTTGCTGAGTGCACAGTTCCAGTGAAAATTACACTGTTCAAGGCATACTGCCAAACATTTTATACCAGCAGCCTCTGGGCCAATCATACCCAGACTTCTGACAATGCCTTGCGTATTCAATATTACAATACCTTCAGGATGCTGTTGAGGCTTCTGATGGTTAGAGGTATATCCATGGAATAATATATAAGATTTATTAGTAATGAAATTCAGTTTATTAATATACGAGGAGAAAAAACAAAAGCGTGAGCAATACAGAAGCCGTCAAGGCAGAGACGAAACATTAAATATATACGAGTCACAATGGAGGTTGCGTTCACATGCTATCATCCACCCTTGAACGCAAGTCCCATTTTCATAGCACAATAACAATGCTTGGCTAAAGCAGTACCTTTTGTTAATATGTCTGCTAGCATTTCGTCACCTTTACAATAACAAAATTTTACTTCACAATTGCTGACATGCTCCCTCAGAAAATGATATCGTATGTCTATATGCTTGGATCTTGGTAAGTAACAATTGCTCGTGGACATCTTGACTGCACTCTGGTTGTCATTGAAGATGATAATAGGTGCCTCAAGCGATTGCCCCAGCTCAGCGTGTAATTGCCGCAGCCATAGAGCCTCCTGCGTTGCGGTGGACATGGACATGTACTCCGCCTCGGCTGTCGACAGCGCCACCGTTCGTTGTTTGCGCGAACACCACGATATGGCAGCACCCTGTAACATAAAAATATAGCCCGTGCACGACCTACTGTCATGCGTGTCACTTGCCCAGTCGGCGTCACAATAGCCTGTGATCTGAGCATTACCATCTTTGGTATAAATTAACTTATATTCCTTAGTTCCCTGTAGGTATCTCAGTACCCGTTTTACTGCAGTCCAGTGTTCAGTACTTGGTTTTTTATTGAATCTGCTCAATGTATTGACTGCAAAAGATATATCAGGCCTTGTACCCTGAGCTACATACAGCAAAGATCCAATAACTTGTTGGTAACGAAAATCTATTTTTATCTCTTCTTCTGCATCTTGACTAAATTTAATCCCAACTTCAATAGATGTTTTAACAATTTTACAGTCTGACATTCCGAATTTATCTAATATTTCATTTATATATTTCTTCTGATCTAACATAACTATGTTTTTGTCCCTTGTTATGTTAAGTCCTACACATTGACTTGCTTTTCCTAAGTCCTTCATTTCAAGTAATTGCATCAACTTATCTTTCAACTTTTCTTTGACGTCTTGCTGAGAAGTAAACAGGATTAAGTCATCAACCCAAATCGCCACGTAGGTATTTTCCTTAAAATTAAAATAAACACATGGATCTGTTCTAGACTGTTGCAATCCTATTTCTCGTAATACGTTACTCAATTTGATGTTCCATATCCGGCTAGCTTGCTTAAGCCCGTATATCGACTTTTTCAAATGGCATACTTGCGTCCCTTGCTCATAAGTTTCGGGCTGTATCATATAGATATCAGCATCAATCTCTCCTTGTAGAAATGCACAAACAGCATCCATCTGGTCAATGTCAAGGTTGTATTTAACTGCCAGAGCAAACAAGTAGCGAATAGAAGTATATCGGACTACCGGAGAATACACTTCATCGTAATCGATGCCTTTTTTCTGAGCAAAGCCTTTTATTACGAGTCTTGCCTTGAAACGTATAATATTGCCAGCCTGATCTGTTTTTGTCTTAAATACCCACTTCGAAGGCAAAGCTTTTCTGTTAGCGGGTAAGTCAGTCAAACTCCAAGAATTGTTTCTCATCAGGGAGCTATATTCATCATCCATAGCCTGTTTCCACTGCACTGCATAAGAGGATGACAATGCTTCCTCGACTGAATCTGGATCAGACAGATTGGCATACATACAATACAAACTATTTTCATCCTTATTTTTGTCTGGTTTATTACGTGGTCTCAAATTAAATATTCTATGATAGTTGTCATGTCGATTTATATTACTAGAAGGCAGGTAAGTCTCATCAAGTTCACCAGTATCAGTTTCATACTCACTTAAACATTCAGCGTCTGAGTCAGCCCTTGATGTACTAGCCAACTGCTCTGAGTTAATTCCTTTCCGCTCCTCGTCGATGCCACTGTCGTTCTCTAAACATCCAACCTTATCAGCTAAACTGCTGGTTCCCACTGGTGGATTCTCACTGCAGACAGGCGTATCGACTAAAATTTCATTTCGACATAACACATCATTATGACATTTTTCATAGAAAACCACATCCCTACTTTTTATTACTTTGTGAGTTTTTGGGTCTAATAAACGGTATCCTTTAGTATTTTCACAGTATCCCACCAGTATCATTTTTTCTGACTTCTTATCCCATTTTTGTCTCTTTTCCTTAGGAATGTAGACCATGGCTTCGGAACCAAATACTCTCAACTGAGACAGATCAGGTTTATGACCATTCCACATTTCATAGGGCGTCTTACCTCCCAAACTTTTAGTCGGAGAACGATTAACATAAGCAGCTGTTGCAATCGCCTCTGCCCAGAGCCTCTTCTCAAGATTGGCATAAAACAACATACATCTTGCGCGCTCTACTAAAGTACGATTCATGCGTTCTGCCAGACCATTATGCTGAGGTGTATAGGGTGTTGAAGTCTGATGAGATATACCACATTGAGATAGATACTTTTCAAAATTATTATTGCAATACTCCTTACCGTTATCTGTTCTCAACCCTTTAATTTTCTGACCCAACTTATTTTCCACCTTCATCTTAAAGTCTTTAAATAATTCCAAAACATTAAGTTTATCT
The DNA here is from genome assembly GCA_911728495.1 of Furcula furcula. Lineage (NCBI taxonomy): Eukaryota > Metazoa > Arthropoda > Insecta > Lepidoptera > Notodontidae > Furcula > Furcula furcula. The sequence continues at coordinate 58,652,857 of OU452242.1, forward strand.
TTCATGAGATATACATGCACCATCCGTGTATAATCATCTATGAATGTAATAAAGTATTTCATACCTCCATAAGACAAGTTTTCCATCGGGCCGCATAGATCGGAATGTGTTAATTCCAGTGGTTGCTTGGCTCTGGTCCCTGTATTGTTAAACGGCAGTCTTGTCTGTTTGCCTTCTAAACATACAGTGCATCCAATGATGTTACTCTTCCCTTGAGCCAATAACACACCCTCAGCGCAGGCAGGTAACTTGTTCACATCTAAAACAGTTAAATGTCCCATACGGAGATGCCATAAATAAGTATCATTCACCTTTTCAGTAGTAAAATGAGCAGAATCAGGACGAATCACAGTATCCAAAACGTATAGTTTATTACTAAGTTCTGCAGTACATATGGGTTTTCCAGTCAAATTAAAAATATTGCAACTCTTATCATTAAATGATATTTTGTAGCCAGACTTTACTATTGTACTAACTGATAGAAGATTAGCTGCTAGGCCAGGGATATATAATACATTTTTTACCTGAATGCTCCCACCCTGGGCTAGGTGAATATCAACACATCCAATTCCTTTTACCAGTAGTGGCTCTTTGTTGGCAACTATAATATTCTTTATTGACGGATCCGTGACATTGTACATCCAATCTCGCCTGCATGTCATATGGTTAGATGCACCTGAGTCAACATACCATTTTTCGCAATCAACTCCTACAGTAGCTGGAAAGGCAGCAACAAAACTTGTATCATCATTATTTTTATGCGATTTATTCGCAACTTTCTTGGGACTTCTACAAAATTTTGCAATGTGTCCGTATCTATTACATTTGTAGCACCTTGGTCCTTTGGAAATTACTGGCTGCTGATCATTCTTTGTTTTCTGAAAGTTTGTATAGAAAACAGCGCTCGAGTCTTTAGACTTCACTTCCTGCAGAAGCTTTGTTTTTACAAAGTCAGCGCTAATATTTGTACCTGAACTTTCGAGCCCCATAATCATAGGCATATATACATCGGGTAGACCAGCTAACATCAATGTACCGAGCCATTCATCATTCACATCAAAGCCTATATTACGTAGCTTGTGAGCTGTAGTCATAATCTTATTCACATATTCTTCTACGGTATTGCACGACTCTAAGGATGTATTCACCAAATCCTTTAATAAGCCTACCTTTCTAGTCAATCCATTATCGTCAAAAGCTCTTTCTAGACTATCCCATACCTCTTTTGCTGTTTTGCAATCTTGAACGTGTACATAATTTTGGGGGTCTAACAATAAAATTAACTTAGCTTTAGCCTTGACGTCCTTGCTGGGATCGACTTTTTTGTCGCCACTTGGCTCCACGCATTGCCATAAATCTTCGTGCTCCAGATATGTCTTCATACCAAACTTCCACGTCGCAAAGTTTTCACGACCAACTAGTTTTTCTACACTGAACATATTTGAGCTCATTATAACTGCGGATTTCTCGGTTACTACTAATCTTTTATACGCTACGCTCTGCTACCATGATGGTTAGAGGTATATCCATGGAATAATATATAAGATTTATTAGTAATGAAATTCAGTTTATTAATATACGAGGAGAAAAAACAAAAGCGTGAGCAATACAGAAGCCGTCAAGGCAGAGACGAAACATTAAATATATACGAGTCACAATGGAGGTTGCGTTCACATGCTATCAGCTTCCACCTTACTGTAGTGCGTCAGGCATGTTTGCGGATGCGCATACTGACGACTACTTCGCAATTTTTTATGCGTAAAAAAGTCGCATCAATAATACGCAGGGTGGGGGAGAGCACCAACGGTATCCTCAGGGTGTTTGCGGAGAGGCTGGATGGGCCTACAATGGGCAGGTTTACGTCTTACGTGGAGCTAAATAAACCTCCCAACATAGTGTGTGCGTGTTTGTGTGTGTGTGCGTGTGTTTGTGTGAATGTGTGTGTGTGTGTGCGTGTGTGTGAGTTTATGTGCGTTATTTAAGTGTTTACATGTACAGTCAGCAAAGTTGGCGCTAGTACATGTCGGCGTGGCGTCATGGTGCGGAAATTCGGAATTAATAACGCACAGATCTTCCAAAACACTGTATTATCATATGAAATATAGCGGCACAAGAGATGTTTACACTTCGAAGAATTTCAAACGACTGTTCCCGTTTTTAACAATATTCGCCTTTTATATAAAACAAAGTACTTCCATAAACAAACATATTTTAGTATAAATTAAAAACAAATTGCATGATAATAAATCACACATGTTTTTTAAATATTGTATTACAATTTATTTTATATATAATTTATAATAACCAGGAATGATTCCTAAACAAATGACAATCATATTTGCGTTTGATTTTACAAAACAATCTATTTAAATTTATATTCAGATTTGAGCGTATAAACAAGATATTAAATTTATTAATTGACTTATCTATGTAATCTCTGCAACTATCAAATACTTTACTCTTTTTATTGCATTTATATTATCGCGCATATGACGTCATTTTAACATTTAATCATTAAAATCAATACAGCGCCAATATACACTTTGCCTTCAAATTCGCTTAAACCAGGTTAAACCCCAAACCCTGCCCCGTCATACACCTCCACCAATTAGAACGTTTCATTTTCAACACGGACGCTAAACAATAGTTGTTTACTTCATTTCACATTAGTTGCAATTTGCATTTCGCCTATTGACTACGCGCTCCGGTTCATCTCTGTATTTACTTTTATTTACGATCTTGCCATAACGTTGACCTACGCTGTTTCTACTGGACTGCTGATTGTTTTACTGATACCCGTGCTGTGTTTAATGGACTCGTGATTATCTTTGTGCTTACTTTGCGTGATAACTGGACTAAAAGGATGCCCTAAAATTGAACTAGAGAAGAGAGATTTCACAAATATCGCAAGAATTAAATGTTACGGTAAGTAACTTTAACATTCAGTTTATTGACACAATTTCACTATCTTTGATGCCAATATTGATTTTAATATTATGAGTCATATCTTAGAACTATCTATCCTAAAAATCTATTTTATAACCAATTTTCTTGAGCGTTTATAATTGTTGCGTAATGACAGTTTGCTATATCAACTATATAACAACATGTATTCAATAAGTATTTAATTGTTTTAATTCGATACTGTTTATTTTTTATATTTGTTTAGTAATTTTGATGAGGTTTACGACACTGTTAATTAGATAATATCTTGTGAATGTTTAAACCGTATTGTAAACACATTGGTATTAATGGTAAAAAAAACATATTTGATAAGCAGTTTATATAAATATTTTATACACGTTTAATACACGTACTGTGCTTTTTTATACTCTAGTACGCCTTGTTTTGAAAAATAACTCCTTTCAGTTGCACCAATAAAAAGCAATTACATAATGTGCTATAGCCATGATATATTATAATATATAGTATCGAGGACCCTATGAATTTTAAACGAGCACAATAAGTATTGCAGAAAACTAATCGGATTGTTTAAGAATTATTTTTTCGGCACCTAAAAGGGATTTAGAACAAAGAACCACACCGCCGCTGATAATAAAACACCTGGTGTAATGAATTTTAAGTTTTACTATCTTAGTATTTCGTTATTTGTTCACTTCTTTCACTTGTGTTGATGTTAATAATTACACTTAATGATATTATGATATTATTAAAATATGCCTATTACAAAAAAAAACACCAAGTATTAAATTTCTTAAATTTATACAATAGAAATTCGGTTTTTCCTAAAAACTGAAGTTTATGAGTGCTCTATACTTTTGGCCAAGGCTTTACTCAATGGACCATTACTGCACCCTTTATGCCATTTCATTTATAACGCAATAAAATTTTAGAATTCTGACGATTTTAAAACAGGCCGGAAAAAACATGTAATATGTTTTTTCCGGCATTAAAATCTTTTTACGGAAGGAAAAGTGAATGTAATAGTAATTAGAATTTTTGGATCCATCGTGATGCTGATGAGGGATCCATTGCAGACCGACATCACGATCACTCTCGTCGTATCCTGACCGAAGATGAAAACTTTGTAATATTACAACTGTTTCAAATCTAAAAAAAAAAAAAAAAATATTTTCGTTAAAAATATTTGATTTGTAAGTTTTTTTTATTATTACTAAAAACTTGTTTCTTCATAGCATTTATCGTGGATTATTTAATCACCCATACATGAAAATGAGACACATATTCCACTCATCTGTTATACTACAAATACTTCCACTCTTGCATCAACAGTATTAAAAAACCATAAAACATTAAAAAAAATAAGGTACATAAACGGTCTATAAAAAATTGCTAAATTTAACATTATCATCTACTAAGTTTTATTGGTCAGTCAGTAAAATATTAACAGTTTTTTGCTCTTGCACTGCCTGCAGTACTATTGTTGTGTTTTAATGAATAGTGATATTTTTGCCATTTACTAACGGCGCGGCGATTCCTTTGATCACTAAAATAGATGATGATCTATTTACAGATTTTTGAATAATTTTATTCTAAAATCTACATCTTAAGAACTAGCAATAGCATTTTTAAGACACGTAAATTAAAGCGAAAAGGAATATATAATGTAATATTTACCTTTTTTTTTGACGCGGGGAAATCTTCAAAATATCCCCGGGAGCTGTGTGGCTCGACCAGGGTATGTAGGATTTTTACCCACTAAAACCCCCGCGGCTGTCGCATCGGCACATGATAGGGACCCTGGTCTCTCCAGTGGAATCTGCACCAGGAGCCCCCCAGTGCCTTGCATTTGAGCCCTTTCACTGGGGGGCGCCTTGTAGCCCCCCGGGAACCAGTCAAGGTACTCACGGGGACGGAGGTCGTAACCCCGCCACCGTCCTCCTCGGAGTCGCCGCCATACTCAATGGACGTTCTAAGAGCCCACACCCCGAACGTCCAGCGACTCCGAAGGAATTTAATACATATTTACCTACCAGCAATGCAACACTATTTTTATTTTGTAAATCAAAACAAAATAAATGGTATAGTATCGATTAGCGATTTAAATTGTTGCAGTCTTAAGACCAATGACCGTAAGTGGATTTTAATTGGTTATTGATTTCATTTTAGCATATTATTCAAATGTAACATATAATTTGAAGTGCCCGTTAGTCTAGTGGTTAGACACCCTAGTCACTACCCAATATATCATGGGTGCGATTCCCACCTTGTGTCTGTTTGTTATCTATAAGTATAGTCTTGGCTAAAAATATTGAGCACCCTACGAATTTTAAACGAGCACAATAAGTGTTGTAGAAATCTAATCCGATTGTTTACGAATTATTTTTTTCGCGTCTATAAAGGGATTTACAACAAAGACCTACACCGCCACTGGTAATAAAACATCTGGTTTAATGAAATATGAACATTTACTATTTTGGTATTTCACTATCATGTAACATCCAGTGTTGCATTGGTATTTTCAATATTTGCCCTTTGTAATGTCGTTTCTATATTATTATGCCTAAAATAAATTTCAAACAACGTGCGCAGATACAGCTTCAGCATGACCAAGGGAGGCCACATGTAGAGATTTCCAAAACTGCAATGTGTGTGGATAAATGCATTACCACAGATCGTAAGGACCGGAATTTAATAATAGAGACGGTTATATACCGTGCCCAATCATAATAATGTTTACATCATCATGTCGTCAAGCTTAATATGTGTGTCAAATTCCACCCATTATCAATAACGAGAACAGGTTCAACATTTATTTGCAAGGTAAACCAAATGAAGTGTAACCAAAGAAAAGCCTGTTTAAATATACTTATCCATATTTCTTTGACTCTTATCAGTTATAAGTAATATAATCTCATATAACGCGTAATAACAATCTCTGTTGTGTGTAGCTATTTTAAAATTATTTTAAAGCAGCGATGGGATATCGCTTTGAACATTTAAAAAATTCAAAAGTCCTTTATTTAGTGTAATAATGGGCCACGCACACGCAATCAGTTTGAAACTGTGCGGGGTACTAGGCGCGGAGCTCCTGCCGACAATGTTTGCACGGTGCAAGCGAAAATCGCCTAACGATGGTCGACCGCCAACTTTGTCGATTGTTCCACAGAATACATATAATAACAGAAGATGCACTGCTTTGATGGGAATGCCGCTGTTTTAATAGCCTACAAAATTTACAGAGCACTGCGTTCATTCTAAATAGTACCTTACCGCCACGCGCACTAGAGCGCTATTTCTTTGTGTTCAGAATTTACCTACACCATCGTTCGATCGTCAGGGGTTTCAAGCAAAGTAAAATAAAATACCAACAAAATTATTACAAACATTTATTATATTTACAATTGTTTTATTTTTATGTAGTGTTTTGTAATATAATAATGTCTATGGGGTACGGACGTGGGAATATATGTTACCATCTATCCTGAATAGCTTACCCATCAAAATATGCAATGCACTAAATGCTAAAAATTTTAAAAACGCGTTAAAGGAACATTTCCTAGGTTTATATGATACTTAAATAAAAAAATGTTAAACTGTACCGATATTGTGACTAATTATAACACTGTTAAACCCACGATGGTTTGTGTGGTATATTCGTGTGTAAACGTATATATATATTATAGTAACTAGCTGTAGCCCGGGGCTTCGCCCGCGTTTACTTTGTTACTCAAACGTGTTTTGAATTATGGATCGAGGTTTTTTTAAAATATCGTTTTATTTTATTTACGAGAATGCTAAACATTGAAATCAAACTATTTTTACGGATTTAATCGCGGTTTATTTTAGCTTTTACTATCCCCCCGACGTTTCAAATGCTGTGCAGCACCCATGGTTACGGGAGGACTGAGATGTTGTACGTCCTTTTGCACAATTATGCCGGTGTATCCTCAGGTCTTCTTGGTTATTATTGTTGGTCCGATATTCAGACGATCGATTGCAATATTATTCACACTTTTAGTAACTCTGATCTAATAGGTATCAAGTATGTAGCCTGTATTTTTGTGTATCATAGCTCCTATTTCTTAAATATTTACTTCGTTATTTAAAAGATAGATACTGTACTTATTTTGCAATTCCATTAAAACACTTATGAGGTTGTTAAGTGGAACCATTTGGTAACCCCATTGGTAGATGCCCTTAGCAGTTGATTTTCGAAAAATGCTGGAAATTTGTTTATTCAATAGTTTTATTTAGTACATTCACTGAGTTTCTTTACCATAGTTGCATTATAGCATAACGTAAATGGAGATCTGTCTTCACGAAAAATTTATTTATATTTTTTGGAACTCAATTGTACGCTTTTAGGGATAAACTTAAAAAAAATTACATGGATTACTTCAATATGACGAATGTATCCGCAAAGTGGCATCCGTGTAGCATGTTTTTTTTTCGCGTTTGATACTCAAGAACCGTGCTAAAACCCCGTTAAGGTTTGATTTTCAAAACAAATGTGCTAGACGTGTTTCTCAATTTTTTTATGAGTATACTGACAAAGTTTCGTGTCTATGAATTTTTTTTACATACAAACTTGATACTTACCTTATTTGTCCCACGGGTTAATTTTCGAAGAAAACATCTTTATCCAGTGCTAATGAAGTTTACATGAAATCATTACAGTAGTAGTACTTGCTTGATTTAAAAAAGAATTATCGAAATCGGTTCATATTTGTCAGAGGGTTTAATGTAATGGAGAACATTAGTTTCATGGAGTTTTAACCGATTTCAAAGAAGGAGGAGGTTCTCAATTCGTCTGTATATATTCTTTTTTACCAGATAGATTCCTACACATCAATCATGGTTCTCCAGGAAGTTCTTATCCATTTGTGATATAATTTATACATATTCATTACAGTGGTTCCTTCTTTCGAATAAAAAAGAATCATTGAAATTGGTAAATATTTGCCAGTTTGACCATTTTTGTCTTTAAAAAGCGATAAAAACACCAACTTTTATGCATTCCTACAGTTTTTCTGAGTCGCCATTTTTTTGTATATACAGGAACTGCTTATTCGTAAGATATATTTTTTTTTATGGGACCCAATCAGTGGAGCGGCCTATCCGTACCAGAAATAATTTCAAATCGTTTCATAATTGCCAGAGCCATGCGCGAACACACATAGAAAAAAAATATATGTACAGATAAATTGAGAACCTCCTCCTTTTTTTATTCCGTTAAAAATGCTGAAAATTTGTTTGTTAAATTGTTATGTTGAGTTTACTTACCGAGTTTCGTGACTGTAGCTGCATTATACCTTCTGCATAAAATCCGTCTGCATACAAACATTGAAACCATTAATTGACCTTAGGGGTTGTTTTTCGATGAATGTAAGAAACAGGTTTCTTAGATTATATACATAAAATAAATATGTTAAAAAAACATGATTTGGGGTCAATTAAAAAAAAAGTTGCGCATGGATTTCTTTAATTTCATGAATGCATCCGCAGTGTCATCAGTGCAGCATGATGTTTTTTTTCTGCATTTATACTAAAAAACCGTGCTAAAACCTTGTCAAGATTTGATTTTTAAAACAAATGTGTCAGTCGTGTTTCTCAACTTCTTTTGATGACAAAGTTTTGTGTCCGTCTCATGAAAACATTTTTTTTGCAAACTTTGATACCCTATTTGACCCACTTAGGGGTTGATTTCCTAAAAATGCTGAAAATTGGTTTGTTGTTATGTTGAGTTTATTTAATGAGTTTTGTGACTGTAGCAGCATTATAGCTAAAATGAAAATCCTTGTTCATGTAAACTTTGCAACCTCATAAAATTACCTTAGGGATTGCTTTTTGAAGAATGCCTGAAATGTGTTTCTTAGATTATTGTGTACAATGCATAAAATAAGTCCTGTGACTGTAGGACAAAAAAAAAAACCTTTTTTGCACCGAATTGGACCCTTTTAGGGGTTGATTTTCAAAATAAATTATTTTAATTTGATGAATTTATTCACAAAGTTTCATCAGTGCAGCATAATTTTCATTCCGCGTTTGATACTCAAAAACTATGCTTAAACAAACCCTCTGAAGGGTTGATTTAAAAAAATAATGTGATAAACGTGTTTTTTTATCAGTTCACTGATAAAATTTCGTGTCCATACGATGAATAATTGTTTTTCCATAGTAACTTTTATACCTCATTTGGCCCACTTAGGGGTTGGTTTTCAAAAAATGCTGAAAATTAGTTTGTTAAATTGTTTTGTCTATGCATCTAGGTACCGAGTTTCGTTACTCTAGCTGCATTATAACATTCATGGAAATCGTTCTACTTGTAAACTTTCTAACCCCATTATATGACCTTAGGGGTTGTTTTTCGCTAAATGCCGGAAATGTGATTCTTAGATTCTTGTGTGCAATACATCAATTAAGTCTTATGACTGTAGGACAAAAACATTTTTTGGACCCCAATTGGACCCCCTATAAAGGTGATTTTCAAACAATGATTGTTAATACAATAATTGCTTTAGTTTCATATATGTATTCGCAAAGTTTAATCAATGCAGTATGATGTTTTTTTTCCGCGTTTCATACTCATAAACCATGCTAACACCCCTTTACGGGTCGAATTTGAAAAAGTTGTGATACACGTGTTTCTTAATTTCATTGGCTTAGTACATTGACAAAATTTCATATCCGTGTGATGAAAAACTATTTTTTTCTATACTAAGTTTAGGAGCCCATTTGACCTACTTAGGAGTAGATGTTACAAAAATGCTCAAAATCAGTTTTTAATCGGTGTGTTGAGTTTATTTACGGAGTTCTGCATATTATGTATATCTGCATCATAGGATGAAATGGAAATCCTTCTTTGTGCAAACTTTGAAACCCCATTAAAAGACCTTAGGGGTTGTTTTTCGAAAAATGCCGGAAATATATTTTTAAGATTGTTGTGTACAATATATAAACTAAGTCTTATGACTGTAGGTTGAGAAACCTTTTTGGACCCCAATTGGACCCCTTTAGGAGTTGATTTTCAAAATATGATTGTTTGTACTTGGATTGCTATATTTTGATTAATGTATTCGCAAGGTTTCAGCAATGCAGTATGAATTATTTTTTCCGCGTTGCATACTTAAAAACCATGCTACAATCCCTATATGGGTCGATTTTCAATTAGTGTGATATACGTGTTTCTTTATTTCTTTTGTTTAGTATACTGAGAAAGTTTCATGTCCGTGTGACGCAAAAATATTTTTTTCTATACAAACTTTGGGAGCCCATTTGACCCATTGAGGTACCTATGGAATTTCGAAAAATCCGTTATTATTATTCACCTAGACTACTTGAATAATGTTGGTTCCAAATTTCAAGATTGTACGTTATATGGTTTTTGCTGTATCGTGATTCCTAGAAAATACCCTGCTCTTTTATTAATATAGTAGATAAATAATAAATTAAAAAAAAAAATTGCCATCCCCTACATATCTATTATTAACTTTAGAGTGGCGAAAATTCGTAAGTCCCCTGCATTTTTTTTTTGGGAATACAGTCGCTGATGGCCATTACAGCTTCACCGGACAATAGGAGGCGAGCGCTTAAAGCACTCTAGCCTTAACGGCAGAAGTAGCGACGAGCCTGAGGTGCCCTTAAGCGCGCTTTCAAAGTTGCGTTTCGACGCTTCTTTGAAAAACTTTCGAAGGGGATCTAAATCGAAGTCGGAATGTAAGTCTACGTTCCGTATGTACCACGGGGCACCGACGGCATGTCGGAGAAAACGATTTTGGATAACCTGGAGGCTATCGATATGAGTGCGGGTGGCGTGCGTGAAAACTACACTCGCGTAGGACATGATAGGGCGAATGCAGTGCAGGCTTTGTATAATGTCAACCGCCAGAGTAGTGACTTATATACGCGTTCGGTGCGTTCGATCATTGTACCATTCTACCGTACATTTTTTTATTTAGGTATTACAGTATTTACAGTTATCTAACAATATAGTACCGACGTTCAATAGTGTGTTTCATTTGCCCCCCTATTACGTACCTTACCTATCTCGTTTCAAAACTAAAGTGATGATCACTATAGCAAAGTGACCATCAAATAACTTTCAAATGTTTTATTTGGCATTTCATAACTTGAATGACCAATAAATACCAAACACACTTTCAGTTGACATCAAAGTTCGGTGGATAACTGAAGCTTGATAGTCACTTGGGTGGCTAAAGATAAACAATAGCCCTGCTGGTAGGTAATAGCTGTATTTACTATTGGCTGATCGTGAGGAGGTTGTATGTTGTCCTTATCGGCGGCATGCTTGCTAGACGTCTTGTTATATTCTGTCTACGTGCTCGTGTATAGCGTCATTTCTGTCCTTATCGGCGGCATGCTTGCTAGACGTCTTGTTATATTCTGTCTACGTGCTCGTGTATAGCGTCATTTCTGTCCTTATCGGCGGCATGCTTGCTTAGACGTCTTGTTATATTCTGTCTACGTGCTCGTGTATAGCGTCATTTCTGTCCTTATCGGCGGCATGCTTGTTAGACGTCTTGTTATATTCTGTCTACGTGCTCGTGTATAGCGTCATTTCTGTCCTTATCGGCGGCATGCTTGCTAGACGTCTTGTTATATTCTGTCTACGTACTCGTGTATAGCGTCATTTCTGTCCTTATCGGCGGTATGGTTGCTAGACGTCTTGTTATATTCTGTCTACGTGCTCGTGTATAGCGTCATTTCTGTCCTTATCGGCGGCATGCTTGCTAGACGTCTTGTTATATTCTGTCTACGTGCTCGTGTATAGCGTCATTTCTGTCCTTATCAGCGGCATGCTTGCTAGACGTCTTGTTATATTCTGTCTACGTGCTCGTGTATAGCGTCATTTCTGTCCTTATCGGCGGCATGCTTGCTAGACGTCTTGTTATATTCTGACTACGTGCTCGTGTATAGCGTCATTTCTGTCCTTATCGGCGGCATGCTTGCTAGACGTCTTGTTATATTCTGTCTACGTGCTCGTGTATAGCGTCATTTCTGTCCTTATCGGCGGCATGCTTGCTAGACGTCTTGTTATATTCTGTCTACGTGCTCGTGTATAGCGTCATTTCTGTCCTTATCGGCGGCATGCTTGCTAGACGTCTTGTTATATTCTGTCTACGTGCTCGTGTATAGCGTCATTTCTGTCCTTATCGGCGGCATGCTTGCTAGACGTCTTGTTATATTCTGACTACGTGCTCGTGTATAGCGTCATTTCTTTCTGACCTCAGCAGTCCATAGACAATTTGTATTAAATCGTTCATTCTTTTCCGCACTATTTGGTTTTGTATTAAGCATTATTTAAGCATGTACAGCGTAGGTCACAGTAATTTTAAGAGTAATGTGAATATAAGCTCAAAACAAAACTCTATTGAATTAATGTTAAGTATATCATTAAAGGTGACAGTTGTCCTCAAAGGTATTAAAGGTATTAAGTTAATTACAGCCAGAAACCTGTAAGCGTTTTTGATCTTCATAATAAAACATATTGAAAATAACACGCAAGCGCCATACCAAAGCAATTTATCTTCGATAAGAAATACAAGATTCAACTGTATGAAGACTACCAGAGCAAAGGCTCTAGTACCAAGGAGCTAAGGATCTTCACAGATGGATCTAAGACCGATACAGGAACTGGTATCGGGATTTTCTCGGAGGATCTCGATATCGATATATCTACACCTTTAGGAACCCATAACATAGTTTTTCAGGCTGAATGTATGGGAATCTACATATCATATATGGCAGCAGTAACTATCATGAATCGGGGGGTAGAGGATCACTGTATTCGTATACTTTCCGACAGCAGGTCAGTTCTACAAGCCCTAAAAGGATACATCGTCAACACTGGGCTGCTATACGAATGTCACCAAAAACTTAATCAGGTAGGCAATCTAAATGACATAACCATTCAATGGATTAAAGGACATAGTGGCTCCCGCGGTAATGATGCCGCGGATGAGCTCGCCAGAAGAGGATCAGCCATGGATGCTGTAGGACCTGAACCTATAGTGCCAATTCCCTTCGGACACTTACGCACCCTGGTAAGACAGCGCACTAGGGCAAAACACAACGACCACTGGACGAATCATGGTGAGTGCAGACATGCCAAAGAGGCGCTTCCAGTCATAGATTGCCGCCTCACCAAGCAGCTGCTTCGATTACCAAAACAACGGTTACGCATAGTCACGGCAGCCATTACCGGACATGGTTCATTCAATAAACACCTTTTCACTATAGGAGTTAGACAGTCCTCTGTGCAGAGTGTGCATGTAGGAGGAGGAAACGGTGGCCCACGTGCTACTGAGATGCCCGGAGGTCGCTGCATACAGGGCTAAGTACTTCGGAAACCTGAGTACTCTCCAAGAGATCGGCATCAAGCGGCATCAAGCGCTTGCTGGCCTTTCTCGAGGAGTTAGGGTGGATCGAATAAACCCATTCCCACCCGCACGCAAACTTAATTACGTGTCTGTGGTGCAAAGTGATAATAATCGTATTTGTGCAGTTAAAATCGAGGTAAAAAACCGGTGCTTAATTTTCATAAATTTGTTCATGCCCACGGACTGTAGTGATAACTTACCGCAGTTAACGGAATGTCTCAGTGAAATGTATTCTATAATAAGTTGTAATGATATTGAACCAGGGTTTGTACTTGGAGATTTCAACGCGCACCCAGCTGAGTCTTTTTGTAATGAACTTCTTAATTTTTGTGCCGAGCAAGATTTATCATGTGCGGACATCAACTATCTTGGTATGTTTTCGCAAACATATACATTCATCAGTGACTCACATGGGTGCAAGCGTTGGCTAGATAGACCACTGTGTCGCTACACAGTTGGCGGCTAAAACAATTGTTAATATTGAAGTTATTCATGACTCATTCTGGTCAGATCATTTTCCGTTGAAGTTAGAATGTAATATAGCGGTTATTAGACAAAAAATCTATAATGGTATAAAGGGGGAAAAGAACTGCAGAAGAAATAGACAAATACTCTTCTCTGTGTAAAAATAAATTAGAAAATATGATTATATATGATTAGTCTTTCTTACATGTGCTGATAAATTTTGCGATAATTCGGACCATAAAATTGTATTAAATAGAATGTATTCAGATATTGTATGTATATTATCTGAGGCGGCTAGAAGTAGTAAAACCTCAGGGAGCGTTGTAGGAAAAAATAAGGGTATTAGAGGCTGGAATAAGCACGTAAAGGACTTTCACGCCCAAGCTCGGCTTAAGTTTAAAATGTGGATGGACTATGGTCAGCCCAATAGTGGGCCCTTGTTTGAAGATATGAAAAACACACGTAAATAATTTAAATCCAAATTAAAATGGTGCATTAAAAACCAAGACAAAATTAAAATGGATATTTTGGCTTCTCATCATTCTAATAAATGTTTTACTTCATTTTGGAAATGTACAAAACAGCTAAATAACAAGCCAAGTCTCCCTGTAAATGTGGCGGGAAAATCCGACTGTACCGAGATAGCGGGACTTTTCAAAAAACAATTGAAGGTGAGCTCACCTCTTCAGCCAGTGATGACGGTGAACTATGCTGAGTGTTGTCGATCAGGGGCACCATTGCAATTTACTTGGGATGAAGTATCAGCCGCTATTAAAATTATGAAAAGGGGGAAATCCCCCGGTCACGATGGGCGGCTCAGCATCGAGCATCTTCAGAATGCTGGAATACATCTGCCCAGAGTGTTGACTGTGTTCTTCAATCTATGTTTGGGGCATTCGTACTTACCACAGCAGCTACTAGATACAATAGTTGTACCTATTGTGAAGACTAGGACAGGAGATATAGCAGACACGGGTATTCTATTCTATTCTATTGATGGTGGCTAAGAATCGGGACCGGTAAACCACCGGAACGCACTTCGACCCAGTTGGATCCATTGTGCATGCCCTAGCCCTTACTCTGTCGCTGGCGTGTCGAAGAGTTCCCTCAGCTACGCAACGATTGCACCAGCCTGGAGCTGTACATAATCATCTGGTGTAGGATATGCTACTCCCAGATGACCCAACCTACGTCTCGCAAGAGCGTCGCAACCACACAATATGTGTCGCATTGACTCTTTGCCACCTTTACAAAATCTGCAAGTATCAATAGTACTTAGCCTCATTCTGTGAAGGTGCTCATTGGTACCAAAATGTCCCGTGAGTGCACTTATTAGGTGCCTTATTTGTGATCTGCTTAGGTTTAATAATTTAACCCCACAGTCCACCCTTGTGCTAGAGAACGCTTTGGAGTGGTTTAGGCCTGACGCTGCCCTCCATTCCTTCATGTGTTCGTTCGTAGCATGTGCAATAATGCTTGGTGATATGTTCCATACGGAATCCCTACAAATGGTTTGGGGCCAACCAAATGTCTCTGTGAGCCGGCCCTCGCTAGTCTGTCTGCCTTCTCATTACCCTCGACGCCTTCGTGTCCAGGTACCCAGATAAGGCTGACGCTGTTGTGTCTTCCCAAGTTATTTAAACCTGTGACACCTTCTTTAACTAGTTTGGAGACAACTCGGAAGGAGTTTAGAGCCTTCAGAGCTGCCTGACTGTCACTGAGAATGTAAATGGTTTTACCTTTGACATTTCTCCTTTGCATTTCTTTAATGCTGGCAATTATGGCATAGGTTTCCGCTTGGAATACCGATGCATAATGCCCCATGCTCTGACTGACCCTGCAGTCCTTGGAATAAATTCCTGCCCCTGTACCTGACTCCATTTTAGAACCGTCAGTGTACCATATGAGGTGAGTACCACCAACCGGTTTGAGTCCCCTCGTCCACTCGTCCCTTGATGGTATGTGTACTCGGTACCTCTTATTAAACATGTACACTGGATTTATCTTATCACAGGGTATGTCCATTAGATCATCCAGTTGTTTCACGGGATCCAATAAAGTGTGTTTTGTACAGGGCTTGTTACGATTCCAAACTCCTGCTTTTGCAAGTCTATATAGGGACTTCCTTGCCTCTGTTTGTATAAGTGTGTAGTGGAGTTAGTTCCAGTATCCACTCAAGAGCCTGTGTAGGCGTTGTTTTGAAGGCACCTGTAATTGCCATGCAAACTACCCTTTGCACCTTCCTGAGAGAATCTTTACAGATCTTTAGTTTAGTCCTAGGCCACCATACGGCGCTGCCATATGTGAGAATAGGCCTCACCATCGTAGTATATAACCAGTATATTACCTTTGGTTTGAGTCCCCAAGTTTTGCCATAGGCAGAACGGCACATATTGAAGACTCGTAAGGCCTTTTTTGTTATATTTTCAACATGATTATACCACGTTAGTTTCCTATCGAAAGTTACCCCCAGATATTTAACTTCCGTAGCCCATTTTAGTTTGGTGCCGTACATTTCGAGTTCCCTAAGGCCCTCCAAATGTCTTTTCCTCGTGAACGGCACTATAACAGTTTTGCTTGGATTTATGGAAAGGTTAGTGTTTGTACACCATCTTTCCACCCTACCCAAAGCACCTTGCAGCAAATCCGCTACTACGTTTGGAAATTTTCCATTTACTTGTATGACTATATCATCTGCATAGCCTACTGCTTGAAGTGGTCCACTGTTCAGCTCTACTAACAACGAGTCCACCACTAGATTCCACAGTAGTGGGGATAGTACGCCTCCCTGTGGACATCCTTTAGTTGCCTTTACGGTAACCTTATCATTTAATAAACTGGTTTCAATAACTCGTTCCTGTAGCATAGTGCGAATCCATTTAACAATTGGCGCTTCTATGCCATGACTTTGTGCTGAGGTTCTTATTGAATCGAAGGTCGTTCTGTCGAACGCCCCTTCAATATCTAAAAACGCTGCAGCACTTATTTCTTTAGTCTCCAATGCATGTTCTGCTCGGTTGACTACGTAATGCAGTGCCGTTTCCGTAGACTTACCCGGTTGATACGCACATTGCATCTTATGGAGCGGTCGTCTCCTCAGTGGGCCATCTCTTATATATCTGTCTATCATCTTCTCCATAGTTTTAAGAAAGAATGAAGTGAGACTGATAGGACGATAAGATCTGGCATCCTCATAACTTTCTTTCCCTGGTTTGGGAATGAAGATTACTTTTGCCTGTCTCCAAGCTGATGGGACATGCCCAAAGGCTAGGCATGCCCTGTACAATCTGCATAAGTGAGGTATAAGAATATTTTTCCCCTCCTGTAGTAAGATCGGATATATATCATCAGATCCAGGTGATTTATACGGACTGAAGCTGTTGATTGCCCATCGTACCTTGTCTGCGTCAACGACTTTCCTTGCTATACGCCAGTCGTCTTTGGAAGTTTTTGTGTTTTGTTCTTCCATGGTGATGATATTATTATTAAGGAGACACGGGTAACTACAGGCCAACTATTTCTTTAGCGACTGTGATGGCCAAAGTCTTGGACAGTGTGCTCGATTCTCATCTCAGTAGATACATAAAGTTATATGATTCACAGTTTGGTTTTCGTGCTGGTTTATCTACGGAGAGTGCCATTTTCGCACTAAAGCACACTGTCAAATACTACACGGACAGAAAAACCCCAGTGTATGCATGTTTCCTGGACCTTTCGAAAGCATTTGATCTCGTTTCCTACAACGTCCTCTGGGGAAAGCTTCTAGGGTCTGGTGTCCGAAATGCACTGGTGTCCATTCTAGCTATATGGTATAATAAGCAAAGAAACTTTGTAAGGTGGTCGAATGCTTTGTCCGAGCCTTACACACTTGAGTGTGGAGTTAGGCAGGGAGGCCTTAGCTCTCCGAGGCTTTTTAATGTTTATATTAATGAAATTTAACTCACTTACGTTTCGCTGATGATATTGTAGTGTGCGCGGAAGACTTCAAGAATTTAGAATCTATGCTTCAAGACATAGTAAGAGAAAGTAGTAAGGTGGGATTGTTGCTTAACACCTCAAAAACAAAAATTCTGACTAACAGCGCAGAAAGAGAAATTACAATACAAGGGGAAGTAATAGAATATTTATAAGAATATGTCTACTTAGGTCAAGCTATTTCCTTTGAGGATCAGACAGGTAAAGAAATAAGTAGAAGGATTGCATTATCTTGGCGGAAATATTGGAGCTTAAAGGATGTAATGAAAAATAAGGACATTGATATAGAAGTGAAAAGAAAATTGTATGAGGTATCTATACTCCCATGCCTGACGTATGGTAGCCAAACATGGGCCTTGAGGAAGCAAGACGAAAAAAGATTGGCTATCCATCAAAGAAAGATGGAGAGAAGTATGCTGAGTATCCATTTATCACAAAAAATTAGTTGTAAATCAATTAGAGAAAGGACAAAAGTTAGTGACATTATAAAAATAATAAGACTTTTAAAATGGAATTGGGCAGGACATGTTTGCAGAATGACCGATGACCGATGGACAAAGAAGGCTACAGAATGGATACCTCGTGACGGGAAAAGGAAGAAAGGCAGACCTTTACGATGCTGGGATGATATTTCGAGCAAAGAGGCGAATCAGATTGGATGAGGAAAGCACGGAATAGGGAAGTTTGGGGAAAATTGGGGGAGGCCTACGCCATTGAGGCGACTTCCGTATTGTAGAATATATAAACAAAAATAATAGGTATTAAAAAAGATAAATAAATATTTAGTAATGAATTTTATTGTAACCTACTTGATACTGATTATTATTATCAACTATGAACTAATATTATTGTATAGAATCATATAGAAAAAATAAATTATATAGAAGATTATTGCATGTAATGATTTATAAATTAATTTAATGAATACGGTAGAATAAAGGCTTTTTATTTTTTTTATTTTAATTTTTTATTTATGAATTGATTGATGAGCTCAGTAGCACTCATGTAGGATGCCATATTGATGATGTTTGTTTAAATAACTTAAGTTGTATGCTGATGACTTGGTGCTGCTGAGCCCATCAATCTGTGGAATAAGAATATTGCTCACAATCTGTGAAAGATATGCTGATCAGCATGGGCTGAAGTACAATGCTAAGAAGAGCGAACTATTGGTTTTCAGAGGTAGAAATATAAGTCCTTTGCATGTCCCTTCTGTAAAACTTAACGGTTCACTATTACAGAGAGTGTCTCAGTTTATGTATCTGGGTCACATTGTGACCGAAGACTTAAAAGATGACACTAATATGGAAAGGGAACGCAGGTCATTGGCTGTGAGGGGAAATATGGTGGCTCGTAGGTTTGCTGAGTGCACAGTTCCAGTGAAAATTACACTGTTCAAGGCATACTGCCAAACATTTTATACCAGCAGCCTCTGGGCCAATCATACCCAGACTTCTGACAATGCCTTGCGTATTCAATATAACAATACCTTCAGGACGCTGTTGAGGCTTCCACCTTACTGTAGTGCGTCAGGCATGTTTGCGGATGCGCTTACTGACGACTACTTCGCAATTATGCGTAAAAAAGTCGCATCAATAATACGCAGGGTGGGGGAGAGCACCAACGGTATCCTCAGGGTGTTTGCGGAGAGGCTGGATGGGCCTACAAGGGTGTCCCAACATAGTGTGTGCGTGTGTGTGTGTGTGTGTGCGTGTGTTTGTGTGAATTCGTGTGTGTGTGCGTGTGTGTGAGTGTGAGTTTATGTGCGTTATTTAAGTGTTTACATGTACAGTCAGCAAAGTTGGCGCTAGTACATGTCGGCGTGGCGTCATGGTGCGGATATTCGGAATTAATAACGCACAGATCTTCCAAAACTCTGTATTATCATATGAAATATAGCGGCACAAGAGATGTTTACACTTCGAAGAATTTCAAACGACTGTTCCCGTTTTTAACAATATTCGCCTTTTATATAAAACAAAGTACTTCCATAAACAAACATATTTTAGTATGAATTAAACAAAATTGCATGATAATAAATCACACATGTTTTTTAAATATTGTATTACAATTTATTTTCGTAGAATAATTTATATGCCGGCACATCTTTATTACGAGATGTCAATTGTCATGTTTGACGTGACGCCATGACATTAGTTCGGGTGATTGGTTGACAATGACATAACAAGTGTGATGGTTGGAAAAGTAGTATGGTTATGTTTGATGATGATCGTAAATTATAATAGAGAGTCTATCGTGATATTTCCTAGTGAATGAGTGAGGTGTAGCATTGAGTCCAGCGTGAGGATCCGGACGAGAGTCTATGTTCAGTTATTCGGGAAACGATCAGTGGATATTGAGAGCTAAGTACTTTGTAGAATGAACACAGTCTAGTCTACACAGTAGTTCGTGCTGTGAGTCGTATATAGCTTGGGATCTCGTGAGAGTCAGCATGGTGATCTCGTAGAGAGTAGTTTGTATTGCGAGTAGTCTAGTTTGGGATCATGTGACAGTCAGAGTGATGATCCCGTAGAGAGTATTGCGAGTAGTAGTGTGGGATCTTGAGATAGTTGGTGCGGTGACCCCGAAGGGAGTGATTTGTCCTGAGTGATCTAGTTTGGGATGTCGTGACGGTCTGGTCGGTGGTCTCGTACAGGGTTGCTTGTATTGGATGTGGTCTAATATCACTGTGTGCGTGAAGGATCATGTCATCATACAAGATGATGACATGATGAGGTGCCAGGGTGTCAGGTCCAAGCTGTCATATGAGATGACAACTAGTCGAAGGGACGCCTTAGCCAGTGGTGGTTTGCATGAGGTCGAACATCACTGTGTGTGCGGAGGGTGAAGTCATCATACGAGATGATGATATAGCAAGATGTCAGGTTATCAAGTCCACGCTGTCATATGAGATGATCAAAGGGAAGCCTTAGTTGGTGTGGGATTATTTGTTAAGTGTGTGTGTGTGTGTGTGTGTGTGTGTGTTATGGTCCTTATGTGAGGTTCGCTGGGCAAGACGGTTACAGTGGCTTCCTTGAGGGACCAGCTGGGCAAGATTGTTACACCAGTGTGTGTCTGTGTGTGTTACTGTGTGTTGTGGTCCAAATGTGAGGTTCGCTGGGCAAGACGGTTACAGTGGCCTCCTAGAGGGACCAGCTGGGCAAGATTGTTACAGTAGTGTGTGTCTATGTGTGTGTGTTAGTGTTTGTTGTGGTCTTTATGTGAGGTTCGCTGGGTAAGACGGTTACAGTGATTGTTACAGTTGACAGATATGAAAACAGGGATTGGTAAGACAGAAGAGAGTCTACAGTGAAGGTCGGTGTTGGTGAGCTAACGTACTGCAGCTGTTGGTTTAGATTGTGATAGTTTCCTGTGAGATTTCATATTGAGTAGTTGTGCGATGAGTTGTCCTCTCTGGCGCGTGTAGTCCATTTATCTAGTGGTTGCAATCTACATTCCGGTGGGTTTGGTTACTAGGTTGATAGAAGGTCGAGATAGGAAGCGGTCGGTCAGGGGTGGCTGTAAGGGGCAGGTGGAGGCCACTCTAGGTAGGTAGGTAGGGCTTCAGTGCGTATTCGAGACCTTATGCCGGTAGTTTACTCGTGTGTTATTCTAGTGTGCATGAGTGAGATTGTGTTTCTGTGTTCAAGTGATCATGTAAAGTTTAAAAAAAAAGGATGTTAAACGTGTTTCCGACATATATAATAATAACCAGGAATGATTCCTAAACAAATGACAATCATATTTGCGTTTGATTTTACAAAACAATCTATTTAAATTTATATTCAGATTTGAGCGTATAAACAAGATATTAAATTTATTAATTGACTTATTTAAGTAATCTCTGCAACTATCAAATACTTTACTCTTTTTATTGCATTTATATTATCGCGCATATGACGTCATTTTAACATTTAATCATTAAAATCAATACAGCGCCAATATACACTTTGCCTTCAAATTCGCTTAAACCAGGTTAAACCCCAAACCCCGCCCCTTCATACACCTCCACCAATTAGAACGTTTCATTTTCAACACGGACGCTAAACAATAGTTGTTTACTTCATTTCACATTAGTTGCAATTTGCATTTCGCCTATTGACTACGCGCTCCGGTTCATCTCTGTATTTACTTTTATTTACGATCTTGCCATAACGTTGACCTACGCTGTTTCTACTGGACTGCTGATTGTTTTACTGATACCCGTGCTGTGTTTAATGGACTCGTGATTATCTTTGTGCTTACTTTGCGTGATAACTGGACTAAAAGGATGCCCCAAAATTGAACTAGAGAAGAGAGATTTCACAAATATCGCAAGAATTAAATGTTACGGTAAGTAACTTTAACATTCAGTTTATTGACACAATTTCACTATCTTTGATGCCAATATTTATTTTAATATTATGAGTCATATCTTAGAACTATCTATCCTAAAAATCTATTTTATAACCAATTTTCTTGAGCGTTTATAATAGTTGCGTAATGACAGTTTGCTATATCAACTATATAACAACATGTATTCCTTAACAACATGTAGACCTTGTCCTTGAACATTGTGGAAAGCAATAAATGATATGAATATGAATATTCAATAAGTATTTAATTGTTTTAATTCGATACTGTTTATTTTTTATATTTGTTTAGTAATTTTGATGAGTTTTACGACACTGTTAATTAGATAATATCTTGTGAATGTTTAAACCGTATTGTAAACACATTGGTAATAATGGTAAAAAAAACATATTTGATAAGCAGTTTATATAAATATTATATACACGTTTAATACACGTACTGTGCTTTTTTATACTCTAGTACGCCGTGTTTTGAAAAATAACTCATTTATTAAAATAACTCCTTTCAGTTGCACCAATAAACAGTAATTACATAATGTTCAATAGCCATGATATATTATAATATACCATAGCATGATATATTATATACAGGATTGATCAATAGTATCGAGGACCCTATGAATTTTAAACGAGCACAATAAGTAATATTGCAGAAAACTAATCGGATTGTTTAAGAATTATTTTTTCGGCACCTAAAAGGGATTTAGAACAAAGAACCACACCGCCGCTGATAATAAAACACCTGGTGTAATGAATTTTAAGTTTTACTATCTTAGTATTTCGTTATTAGTTCACTTCTTTCGCTTGTGTTGAGGTTAATAATTACACTTAATGATATTATGATATTATTAAAATATGCCTATTACAAAAAAAAACACCAAGTATTAAATTTCTTAAATTTATACAATAGAAATTCGGTTTTTCCTAAAAACTGAAGTTTATGAGTGCTCTATACTTTTGGCCAAGGCTTTACTCAATGGACCATTACTGCACCCTTTATGCCATTTCATTTATAACGCAATAAAATTTTAGAATTCTGACGATTTTAAAACAGGCCGGAAAAAACATATTACATTAAAATCTTTTTACGGAAGGAAAAGTGAATGTAATAGTAATTAGAATTTTTGGATCCATCGTGATGCTGATGAGGGATCCATTGCTGACCGACATCACGATCACTCTCGTCGTATCCTGACCGAAGATGAAAACTTTGTAATATTACAACTGTTTCAAATGTAAAAAAAAAAATATTTGATTTTATTTTCTTTACAAAATATTTGATTTGTAAGTTTTTTTTTATTATTACTAAAAACTTGTTTCTTCATAGCATTTATCGTGGATTATTTAATCACCCATACATGAAAATGAGACACATATTCCACTCATCTGTTATACTACAAATACTTCCACTCTTGCATCAACAGTATAAAAACATTTAAAAAAATAAGGTACATAAACGGTCTATAAAAAATTGCTAAATTTAACATTATCATCTACTAAGTTTTATTGGTCAGTCAGTAAAATGTTAACAGTTTTTTGCTCTTGCACTGCAGTACTATTGTTGTGTTTTAATGAATAGTGATATTTTTGCCATTTACTAACGGCGCGGCGATTCCTTTGATCACTAAAATAGATGATGATATATTTACAGATTTTTGAATAATTTTATTCTAAAATTTACATCTTAAGAACTAGAAATAGCATTTTTAAGACACGTAAATTAAAGCGAAAAGAATTACATAATGTAATATTTACCTTTTTTTTTTGACGCGGGGAAATCTTCCAACGATCCCCGGGAGCTGTGTGGCTCGACCAGGGTATGTAGGATTTTTACCCACTAAAACCCCCGCGGCTGTCGCATCGGCACATGATAGGGACCCTGGTCTCTCTAGTGGGATCTGCACCAGGAGCCCCCCAGTGCCTTGCCTTTGAGCCCTTTCACTGGGGGGCGCCTTGTAGCCCCCCGGGAACCAGTCAAGGTACTCACGGGGACGGAGGTCGTAACCCCGCCGCCGTCCTCCTCGGAGTCGCCGCCATACTCAATGGACGTTCTAAGAGCCCACACCCCGAACGTCCAGCGACTCCGAAGGAATTTAATACATATTTACCTACCAGCAATGCAACACTATTTTTATTTTGTAAATCAAAACAAAATAAATGGTATAGTATCGATTAGCGATTTAAATTGTTGCAGTCTTAAGACTAATGACCGTAAGTGGATTTTAATTTGTTATTGATTTCATTTTAGCTTATTATTCAAATGTAACTTATATAATTTGAAGTGCCCGTTAGTCTAGTGGTTAGACACCCTACTCACTACCCAATATATCATGGGTGCGATTCCCACCTTGTGTCTGTTTGTTATCTATAAGTATAGTCTTGGCTAAAAATATTGAGCACCCTACGAATTTTAAACGAGCACAATAAGTGTTGTAGAAATCTAATCCGATTGTTTACGAATTATTTTTTTCGCGTCTATAAAGGGATTTACAACAAAGACCTACACCGCCACTGGTAATAAAACATCTGGTTTAATGAAATATGAACATTTACTATTTTGGTATTTCACTATCATGTAACATCCAGTGTTGCATTGGTATTTTCAATATTTGCCCTTTGTAATGTCGTTTCTATATTATTATGCCTATAATAAATTTCAAACAACGTGCGCAGATACAGCTTCAGCATGACCAAGGGAGGAATTTAATAATAGAGACGGTTATATACCGTGCCCAATCACAATAATGTTTACATCATCATGTCGTCAAGCTTAATATGTGTGTCAAATTCCACCCATTATCAATAACGAGAACAGGTTCAACATTTATTTGCAAGGTAAACCTAATATTAGTATGTTATGAAGTGAAACCAAAGAAAAGCCTGTTTAAATATACTTATCCATATTTCTTTGACTCTTATCAGTTATAAGTATACAATCTCATATAACGCGTAATAACAATCTCTGTTGTGTGTAGCTATTTTAAAATTATTTTAAAGCAGCGACGGGATATCGCTTTGAACATTTAAAAAATTCAAAAGTCCTTTATTTAGTGTAATAATGGGCCACGCACACGCAATCAGTTTGAAACTGTGCGGGGGTACTAGGCGCGGAGCTCCTGCCGACAATGTTTGCACGGTGCAAGCGAAAATCGCCTAACGATGGTCGACCGCCAACTTTGTCGATTGTTCCACAGAATACATATAATAACAGAAGATGCACTGCTTTGATGGGAATGCCGCCGTTTTAATAGCCTACAAAATTTACAGAGCACTGCGTTCATTCTAAATAGTACCTTACCGCCACGCGCACTAGAGCGCTATTTCTTTGTGTTCAGAATTTACCTACACCATCGTTCGATCGTCAGGGGTTTCAAGCAAAGTAAAATAAAATACCAACAAAATTATTACAAACATATATTATATTTACAATTGTTTTATTTTTATGTAGTGTTTTGTAATATAATAATGTCTATGGGGTACGGACGTGGGAATATATGTTACCATCTATCCTGAATAGCTTACCCATCAAAATATGCAATGCACTAAATGCTAAAATTTTTAAAAACGTGTTAAAGGAACATTTCCTAGGTTTATATGATACTTAAAAAAAAAATGTTAAACTGTACCGAGATTGTGACTAATTATACCACTGTTAAACCCACGATGGTTTGTGTGGTATATTCGTGTGTAAACGTATATATATATTATAGTAACTAGCTGTAGCCCGGGGCTTCGCCCGCGTTTACTTTGTTACTCAAACGTGTTTTGAATTATGGATCGAGGTTTTTTTAAAATATCGTTTCCACTAATGTTTTATTTTATTTACGAGAATGCTAAACATTGAAATCAAACTATTTACTACGGATTTAATCGCGGTTTATTTTAGCTTTTACTATCCCGACGTTTCAAATGCTGTGCAGCACCCATGGTTACGGGAGGACTGAGATGTTGTACGTCCTTTTGCACAATTATGCCGGTGTATCCTCAGGTCTTCTTAGTTATTATTGTAGGTCCGACATTCAGACGATCGATTTCAATATTATTCACACTTTTAGTAACTCTGATCTAATAGGTATCAAGTATGTAGCCTGTCTTTTTGTGTATCATAGCTCCTATTTCTTAAATATTTACTTCGTTATTTAAAAGATAGATACTGTACTTATTTTGCAATTCCATTAAAACACTTATGAGGTTGTTAAGTGGAACCATTGGTAGATGCCCTTAGCGGTTGATTTTCGAAAAATGTTGGAAATTTGTTTATTCAATAGTTTTATTTAGTACATTCACTGAGTTTCTTTACCATAGTTGCATTATAGCATAACGTAAATGGAGATCTGTCTTCACGAAAAATTTATTTATATTTTTTGGAACTCAATTGTACGCTTTTAGGGATAAACTTAAAAAATAATTACATGGATTATGGAATGTATCCGCAAAGTGGCATCCGTGCAGCATGATTTTTTTTTCGCGTTTGATACTCAAGAACCGTGCTAAAACCCCGTTAAGGTTTGATTTTCAAAACAAATGTGTTAGACGTGTTTCTCAATTTTTTGATGACAAAGTTTCGTGTCTATGATTTTTTTTAACATACAAACTTGATACTTACCTTATTTGTTAATTTTCGAAGAAAACATCTTTATCCAGTGCTAATGAAGTTTACATGAAATCATTACAGTAGTTTACTTGCTTGATTTAAAAAAGAATTATCGAAATCGGTTCATATTTGTTAGAGGGTTTAATGTAATGGAGAACATTAATTTCATGGAGTTTTAACCGATTTCAAAGAAGGAGGAGGTTCTCAATTCGTCTGTATATATTCTTTTTACCAGATAAATTCCTACACATCAATCATGGTTCTCCAGGAAGTTCTTATCCATTTGTGATATAATTTATACATATTCATTACAGTGGTTCCTTCTTTCGAATAAAAAAGAATCATTGAAATTGGTAAATATTTGCCAGAGTTTGACCATTTTTGTCTTTAAAAAGCGATAAAAACACCAACTTTTATGCATTCCTACAGTTTTTCTGAGTCGCCATTTCTTTTGTATTTACAGGAACTGCTTATTCTTAAGATATATTTTTTTTTTTGGGAGCCAATCAGTGGAGCGGCCTATCCGTACCAGAAAAAATTTGAAATCGTTTCATAATTAAGAATCAAACGAACTTACCTTGTGAAGTTTGATGTCTAATTATATGAGTTTATTGAACGAAGATAAGGCTGATTTACATGCAGCAGACGAGAGATTATGCTGCCCAAGTCACCGATTTAAAGATATAAATACATATTTTTAAAAATAAAATTCACTATTTTGACTCATTTCTCGGCAATGGCATGCAACCGGTCGCCATCTTCATTACTTTTAGAGCTGATTTTTTTCGATACTTTTCGGGAATATTGAGGGAGGGCGGGAGTATACTTGTCTTCGTTCAATAAACTCATATAATTAGACATCAAACTTCACAAGGTAAGTTCGTTTGATTCTTAATTATACTTCGTTTATTTCACGAAGACAAGGCTGATTTACATGCAGGATGTTTAGAGCATCGAAAAAAAAAAAATTAAAGATATTAAGGCATATTGCCTATCTATATACTTAATAAATTCTTGTTTACTCTTTATGCATTACAACTACAATTATTTTCGGTTCTGTAATGGCAGAGATATACGTGGCTCTCTGCGGTATCTCTAGTTTCCAATTTTCAAACAATATAGAAATAAAGACTCTGGGATTGTTGCTTAACACCTCAAAAACAAAAATTCTGACTAACAGCGCAGAAAGAGAAATTACAATACAAGGGGAAGTAATAGAATATGTAAAAGAATATTTCTACTTAGGTCAAGCTATTTCCTTTGAGGATCAGACAGGTAAAGAAATAAGTAGAAGGATTGCATTATCTTGGCGGAAATATTGGAGCTTAAAGGATGTAATGAAAAATAAGGACATTGATATAGAAGTGAAAAGAAAATTGTATGAGGTATCTATACTCCCATGCCTGACGTATGGTAGCCAAACATGGGCCTTGAGGAAGCAAGACGAAAAAAGATTGGCTATCCATCAAAGAAAGATGGAGAGAAGTATGCTGAGTATCCATTTATCACAAAAAATTAGTTGTAAATCAATTAGAGAAAGGACAAAAGTTAGTGACATAAAAATAATAAGACTTTTAAAATGGAATTGGGCAGGACATGTTTGCAGAATGACCGATGACCGATGGACAAAGAAGGCTACAGAATGGATACCTCGTGACGGGAAAAGGAAGAAAGGCAGACCTTTACGATGCTGGGATGATATTTCGAGCAAAGAGGCGAATCAGATTGGATGAGGAAAGCACGGAATAGGGAAGTTTGGGGAAAATTGGGGGAGGCCTACGCCATTGAGGCGACTTCCGTATTGTAGAATATATAAACAAAAATAATAGGTATTAAAAAAGATAAATAAATATTTAGTAATGAATTTTATTGTAACCTACTTGATACTGATTATTATTATCAACTATGAACTAATATTATTGTATAGAATCATATAGAAAAAAATAAATTATATAGAAGATTATTGCATGTAATGATTTATAAATTAATTTAATGAATACGGTAGAATAAAGGCTTTTTATTTTTTTTATTTTAATTTTTTATTTATGAATTGATTGATGAGCTCAGTAGCACTCATGTAGGATGCCATATTGATGATGTTTGTTTAAATAACTTAAGTTGTATGCTGATGACTTGGTGCTGCTGAGCCCATCAATCTGTGGAATAAGAATATTGCTCACAATCTGTGAAAGATATGCTGATCAGCATGGGCTGAAGTACAATGCTAAGAAGAGCGAACTATTGGTTTTCAGAGGTAGAAATATAAGTCCTTTGCATGTCCCTTCTGTAAAACTTAACGGTTCACTATTACAGAGAGTGTCTCAGTTTATGTATCTGGGTCACATTGTGACCGAAGACTTAAAAGATGACACTAATATGGAAAGGGAACGCAGGTCATTGGCTGTGAGGGGTAATATGGTGGCTCGTAGGTTTGCTGAGTGCACAGTTCCAGTGAAAATTACACTGTTCAAGGCATACTGCCAAACATTTTATACCAGCAGCCTCTGGGCCAATCATACCCAGACTTCTGACAATGCCTTGCGTATTCAATATAACAATACCTTCAGGACGCTGTTGAGGCTTCCACCTTACTGTAGTGCGTCAGGCATGTTTGCGGATGCGCTTACTGACGACTACTTCGCAATTATGCGTAAAAAAGTCGCATCAATAATACGCAGGGTGGGGGAGAGCACCAACGGTATCCTCAGGGTGTTTGCGGAGAGGCTGGATGGGCCTACAAGGGTGTCCCAACATAGTGTGTGCGTGTGTGTGTGTGTGTGTGCGTGTGTTTGTGTGAATTCGTGTGTGTGTGCGTGTGTGTGAGTGTGAGTTTATGTGCGTTATTTAAGTGTTTACATGTACAGTCAGCAAAGTTGGCGCTAGTACATGTCGGCGTGGCGTCATGGTGCGGATATTCGGAATTAATAACGCACAGATCTTCCAAAACTCTGTATTATCATATGAAATATAGCGGCACAAGAGATGTTTACACTTCGAAGAATTTCAAACGACTGTTCCCGTTTTTAACAATATTCGCCTTTTATATAAAACAAAGTACTTCCATAAACAAACATATTTTAGTATGAATTAAACAAAATTGCATGATAATAAATCACACATGTTTTTTAAATATTGTATTACAATTTATTTTCGTAGAATAATTTATATGCCGGCACATCTTTATTACGAGATGTCAATTGTCATGTTTGACGTGACGCCATGACATTAGTTCGGGTGATTGGTTGACAATGACATAACAAGTGTGATGGTTGGAAAAGTAGTATGGTTATGTTTGATGATGATCGTAAATTATAATAGAGAGTCTATCGTGATATTTCCTAGTGAATGAGTGAGGTGTAGCATTGAGTCCAGCGTGAGGATCCGGACGAGAGTCTATGTTCAGTTATTCGGGAAACGATCAGTGGATATTGAGAGCTAAGTACTTTGTAGAATGAACACAGTCTAGTCTACACAGTAGTTCGTGCTGTGAGTCGTATATAGCTTGGGATCTCGTGAGAGTCAGCATGGTGATCTCGTAGAGAGTAGTTTGTATTGCGAGTAGTCTAGTTTGGGATCATGTGACAGTCAGAGTGATGATCCCGTAGAGAGTATTGCGAGTAGTAGTGTGGGATCTTGAGATAGTTGGTGCGGTGACCCCGAAGGGAGTGATTTGTCCTGAGTGATCTAGTTTGGGATGTCGTGACGGTCTGGTCGGTGGTCTCGTACAGGGTTGCTTGTATTGGATGTGGTCTAATATCACTGTGTGCGTGAAGGATCATGTCATCATACAAGATGATGACATGATGAGGTGCCAGGGTGTCAGGTCCAAGCTGTCATATGAGATGACAACTAGTCGAAGGGACGCCTTAGCCAGTGGTGGTTTGCATGAGGTCGAACATCACTGTGTGTGCGGAGGGTGAAGTCATCATACGAGATGATGATATAGCAAGATGTCAGGTTATCAAGTCCACGCTGTCATATGAGATGATCAAAGGGAAGCCTTAGTTGGTGTGGGATTATTTGTTAAGTGTGTGTGTGTGTGTGTGTGTGTGTGTGTTATGGTCCTTATGTGAGGTTCGCTGGGCAAGACGGTTACAGTGGCTTCCTTGAGGGACCAGCTGGGCAAGATTGTTACACCAGTGTGTGTCTGTGTGTGTTACTGTGTGTTGTGGTCCAAATGTGAGGTTCGCTGGGCAAGACGGTTACAGTGGCCTCCTAGAGGGACCAGCTGGGCAAGATTGTTACAGTAGTGTGTGTCTATGTGTGTGTGTTAGTGTTTGTTGTGGTCTTTATGTGAGGTTCGCTGGGTAAGACGGTTACAGTGATTGTTACAGTTGACAGATATGAAAACAGGGATTGGTAAGACAGAAGAGAGTCTACAGTGAAGGTCGGTGTTGGTGAGCTAACGTACTGCAGCTGTTGGTTTAGATTGTGATAGTTTCCTGTGAGATTTCATATTGAGTAGTTGTGCGATGAGTTGTCCTCTCTGGCGCGTGTAGTCCATTTATCTAGTGGTTGCAATCTACATTCCGGTGGGTTTGGTTACTAGGTTGATAGAAGGTCGAGATAGGAAGCGGTCGGTCAGGGGTGGCTGTAAGGGGCAGGTGGAGGCCACTCTAGGTAGGTAGGTAGGGCTTCAGTGCGTATTCGAGACCTTATGCCGGTAGTTTACTCGTGTGTTATTCTAGTGTGCATGAGTGAGATTGTGTTTCTGTGTTCAAGTGATCATGTAAAGTTTAAAAAAAAAGGATGTTAAACGTGTTTCCGACATATATAATAATAACCAGGAATGATTCCTAAACAAATGACAATCATATTTGCGTTTGATTTTACAAAACAATCTATTTAAATTTATATTCAGATTTGAGCGTATAAACAAGATATTAAATTTATTAATTGACTTATTTAAGTAATCTCTGCAACTATCAAATACTTTACTCTTTTTATTGCATTTATATTATCGCGCATATGACGTCATTTTAACATTTAATCATTAAAATCAATACAGCGCCAATATACACTTTGCCTTCAAATTCGCTTAAACCAGGTTAAACCCCAAACCCCGCCCCTTCATACACCTCCACCAATTAGAACGTTTCATTTTCAACACGGACGCTAAACAATAGTTGTTTACTTCATTTCACATTAGTTGCAATTTGCATTTCGCCTATTGACTACGCGCTCCGGTTCATCTCTGTATTTACTTTTATTTACGATCTTGCCATAACGTTGACCTACGCTGTTTCTACTGGACTGCTGATTGTTTTACTGATACCCGTGCTGTGTTTAATGGACTCGTGATTATCTTTGTGCTTACTTTGCGTGATAACTGGACTAAAAGGATGCCCCAAAATTGAACTAGAGAAGAGAGATTTCACAAATATCGCAAGAATTAAATGTTACGGTAAGTAACTTTAACATTCAGTTTATTGACACAATTTCACTATCTTTGATGCCAATATTTATTTTAATATTATGAGTCATATCTTAGAACTATCTATCCTAAAAATCTATTTTATAACCAATTTTCTTGAGCGTTTATAATAGTTGCGTAATGACAGTTTGCTATATCAACTATATAACAACATGTATTCCTTAACAACATGTAGACCTTGTCCTTGAACATTGTGGAAAGCAATAAATGATATGAATATGAATATTCAATAAGTATTTAATTGTTTTAATTCGATACTGTTTATTTTTTATATTTGTTTAGTAATTTTGATGAGTTTTACGACACTGTTAATTAGATAATATCTTGTGAATGTTTAAACCGTATTGTAAACACATTGGTAATAATGGTAAAAAAAACATATTTGATAAGCAGTTTATATAAATATTATATACACGTTTAATACACGTACTGTGCTTTTTTATACTCTAGTACGCCGTGTTTTGAAAAATAACTCATTTATTAAAATAACTCCTTTCAGTTGCACCAATAAACAGTAATTACATAATGTTCAATAGCCATGATATATTATAATATACCATAGCATGATATATTATATACAGGATTGATCAATAGTATCGAGGACCCTATGAATTTTAAACGAGCACAATAAGTAATATTGCAGAAAACTAATCGGATTGTTTAAGAATTATTTTTTCGGCACCTAAAAGGGATTTAGAACAAAGAACCACACCGCCGCTGATAATAAAACACCTGGTGTAATGAATTTTAAGTTTTACTATCTTAGTATTTCGTTATTAGTTCACTTCTTTCGCTTGTGTTGAGGTTAATAATTACACTTAATGATATTATGATATTATTAAAATATGCCTATTACAAAAAAAAACACCAAGTATTAAATTTCTTAAATTTATACAATAGAAATTCGGTTTTTCCTAAAAACTGAAGTTTATGAGTGCTCTATACTTTTGGCCAAGGCTTTACTCAATGGACCATTACTGCACCCTTTATGCCATTTCATTTATAACGCAATAAAATTTTAGAATTCTGACGATTTTAAAACAGGCCGGAAAAAACATATTACATTAAAATCTTTTTACGGAAGGAAAAGTGAATGTAATAGTAATTAGAATTTTTGGATCCATCGTGATGCTGATGAGGGATCCATTGCTGACCGACATCACGATCACTCTCGTCGTATCCTGACCGAAGATGAAAACTTTGTAATATTACAACTGTTTCAAATGTAAAAAAAAAAATATTTGATTTTATTTTCTTTACAAAATATTTGATTTGTAAGTTTTTTTTTATTATTACTAAAAACTTGTTTCTTCATAGCATTTATCGTGGATTATTTAATCACCCATACATGAAAATGAGACACATATTCCACTCATCTGTTATACTACAAATACTTCCACTCTTGCATCAACAGTATAAAAACATTTAAAAAAATAAGGTACATAAACGGTCTATAAAAAATTGCTAAATTTAACATTATCATCTACTAAGTTTTATTGGTCAGTCAGTAAAATGTTAACAGTTTTTTGCTCTTGCACTGCAGTACTATTGTTGTGTTTTAATGAATAGTGATATTTTTGCCATTTACTAACGGCGCGGCGATTCCTTTGATCACTAAAATAGATGATGATATATTTACAGATTTTTGAATAATTTTATTCTAAAATTTACATCTTAAGAACTAGAAATAGCATTTTTAAGACACGTAAATTAAAGCGAAAAGAATTACATAATGTAATATTTACCTTTTTTTTGTGACGCGGGGAAATCTTCCAACGATCCCCGGGAGCTGTGTGGCTCGACCAGGGTATGTAGGATTTTTACCCACTAAAACCCCCGCGGCTGTCGCATCGGCACATGATAGGGACCCTGGTCTCTCTAGTGGGATCTGCACCAGGAGCCCCCCAGTGCCTTGCCTTTGAGCCCTTTCACTGGGGGGCGCCTTGTAGCCCCCCGGGAACCAGTCAAGGTACTCACGGGGACGGAGGTCGTAACCCCGCCGCCGTCCTCCTCGGAGTCGCCGCCATACTCAATGGACGTTCTAAGAGCCCACACCCCGAACGTCCAGCGACTCCGAAGGAATTTAATACATATTTACCTACCAGCAATGCAACACTATTTTTATTTTGTAAATCAAAACAAAATAAATGGTATAGTATCGATTAGCGATTTAAATTGTTGCAGTCTTAAGACTAATGACCGTAAGTGGATTTTAATTTGTTATTGATTTCATTTTAGCTTATTATTCAAATGTAACTTATATAATTTGAAGTGCCCGTTAGTCTAGTGGTTAGACACCCTACTCACTACCCAATATATCATGGGTGCGATTCCCACCTTGTGTCTGTTTGTTATCTATAAGTATAGTCTTGGCTAAAAATATTGAGCACCCTACGAATTTTAAACGAGCACAATAAGTGTTGTAGAAATCTAATCCGATTGTTTACGAATTATTTTTTTCGCGTCTATAAAGGGATTTACAACAAAGACCTACACCGCCACTGGTAATAAAACATCTGGTTTAATGAAATATGAACATTTACTATTTTGGTATTTCACTATCATGTAACATCCAGTGTTGCATTGGTATTTTCAATATTTGCCCTTTGTAATGTCGTTTCTATATTATTATGCCTAAAATAAATTTCAAACAACGTGCGCAGATACAGCTTCAGCATGACCAAGGGAGGAATTTAATAATAGAGACGGTTATATACCGTGCCCAATCACAATAATGTTTACATCATCATGTCGTCAAGCTTAATATGTGTGTCAAATTCCACCCATTATCAATAACGAGAACAGGTTCAACATTTATTTGCAAGGTAAACCTAATATTAGTATGTTATGAAGTGAAACCAAAGAAAAGCCTGTTTAAATATACTTATCCATATTTCTTTGACTCTTATCAGTTATAAGTATACAATCTCATATAACGCGTAATAACAATCTCTGTTGTGTGTAGCTATTTTAAAATTATTTTAAAGCAGCGACGGGATATCGCTTTGAACATTTAAAAAATTCAAAAGTCCTTTATTTAGTGTAATAATGGGCCACGCACACGCAATCAGTTTGAAACTGTGCGGGGTACTAGGCGCGGAGCTCCTGCCGACAATGTTTGCACGGTGCAAGCGAAAATCGCCTAACGATGGTCGACCGCCAACTTTGTCGATTGTTCCACAGAATACATATAATAACAGAAGATGCACTGCTTTGATGGGAATGCCGCCGTTTTAATAGCCTACAAAATTTACAGAGCACTGCGTTCATTCTAAATAGTACCTTACCGCCACGCGCACTAGAGCGCTATTTCTTTGTGTTCAGAATTTACCTACACCATCGTTCGATCGTCAGGGGTTTCAAGCAAAGTAAAATAAAATACCAACAAAATTATTACAAACATATATTATATTTACAATTGTTTTATTTTTATGTAGTGTTTTGTAATATAATAATGTCTATGGGGTACGGACGTGGGAATATATGTTACCATCTATCCTGAATAGCTTACCCATCAAAATATGCAATGCACTAAATGCTAAAATTTTTAAAAACGTGTTAAAGGAACATTTCCTAGGTTTATATGATACTTAAAAAAAAATGTTAAACTGTACCGAGATTGTGACTAATTATACCACTGTTAAACCCACGATGGTTTGTGTGGTATATTCGTGTGTAAACGTATATATATATTATAGTAACTAGCTGTAGCCCGGGGCTTCGCCCGCGTTTACTTTGTTACTCAAACGTGTTTTGAATTATGGATCGAGGTTTTTTTAAAATATCGTTTCCACTAATGTTTTATTTTATTTACGAGAATGCTAAACATTGAAATCAAACTATTTACTACGGATTTAATCGCGGTTTATTTTAGCTTTTACTATCCCGACGTTTCAAATGCTGTGCAGCACCCATGGTTACGGGAGGACTGAGATGTTGTACGTCCTTTTGCACAATTATGCCGGTGTATCCTCAGGTCTTCTTAGTTATTATTGTAGGTCCGACATTCAGACGATCGATTTCAATATTATTCACACTTTTAGTAACTCTGATCTAATAGGTATCAAGTATGTAGCCTGTCTTTTTGTGTATCATAGCTCCTATTTCTTAAATATTTACTTCGTTATTTAAAAGATAGATACTGTACTTATTTTGCAATTCCATTAAAACACTTATGAGGTTGTTAAGTGGAACCATTGGTAGATGCCCTTAGCGGTTGATTTTCGAAAAATGTTGGAAATTTGTTTATTCAATAGTTTTATTTAGTACATTCACTGAGTTTCTTTACCATAGTTGCATTATAGCATAACGTAAATGGAGATCTGTCTTCACGAAAAATTTATTTATATTTTTTGGAACTCAATTGTACGCTTTTAGGGATAAACTTAAAAAATAATTACATGGATTATGGAATGTATCCGCAAAGTGGCATCCGTGCAGCATGATTTTTTTTTCGCGTTTGATACTCAAGAACCGTGCTAAAACCCCGTTAAGGTTTGATTTTCAAAACAAATGTGTTAGACGTGTTTCTCAATTTTTTGATGACAAAGTTTCGTGTCTATGATTTTTTTTAACATACATATACAAGTGAGAATTACATAAACCAATAATTGATGTGAGGAACTACTTGCAGTCGATGTTTCTCCCACTAACTCTCTCAACGCAGTAAATGACTTTTTCACTACTGTTGGGGGTGCACTTGCCGATAAAATCCTTAACAAAATAAAAACCAGTGAATCCAGTCTAGCACGCCTAGCTAAAAGAGATGATGCACCTTTAAGATCGTTATCAATTATACCAACAGATCCACATGAAGTGAAAAATATTGTTTTAGGATTAAAATCGCATACAGCACCTGGGTGGGATAAAATTACGTCGATATATTAAAACAAAATATTGGTTCACTTGCCGTACCTATTACCTATTTATGCAATCTTAGTCTAGAAACTGGCATTTTCCCGTCCGTCTTTAAAAAAGCTGTGGTTTGTCCGATATTTAAGTCTGGAGAGAAGCATGTTTTGACTAACTACCGTCCTGTTTCTCTTTTAACAACTTTATCAAAAATTATAGAAAAAATTGTTAATAAAAGAGTAATTAACTACTTGGAAAAAAATAAACTGCTTAGTAATTGTCAATTTGGTTTTAGGGAAGGTAAATCCACAGAGGATGCCGTTTTGAAACTTGTCACAACTCTTGTATCTTATTTAGACAAAGGAGATAAATGTATGGGCGTCTTCTTAGATCTCCAAAAAGCATTTGACACAGTTTCTATTCCAATTTTATTAACACGGCTTGAGAATATGGGAATAAGAGGTGTGGTTCTGGAATGGTTTACAGACTATCTATCGGGCAGATCACAGCGTATAAGAGTAGCGGGATATGAAAGTGAGGACTCTTTCTGCAAATATGGTGTTCCGCAAGGCAGCACACTTGGCCCCACGCTGTTTTTGATTTATGTGAATGATTTATGTAAAATAGCGGATTTGTGCAATCTAGACTTACTTATGTTTGCAGATGACACTGTTTTGATCTTCCACGGAAAGACCTGGGATAACGTATTTCAACTTGCAGAAAATAGTCTTGCAATTGTCACAGGTTGGTTAGAGAACAGTCTCTTATCCCTTAACACCGACAAGACAAAGTATTTGTGTTTTAGTAAGACAGTCGTCGGAAAACCTACAAACCATCGTCACCTTAAATTGCACACATTCCCATGTAATCAAAGAGAAGAACGCTCCCACTGCACCTGTGTAGAACTAGTACGAACGGATTCAATAAAATATTTAGGAGTGACAGTTGATGACCAATTAAACTGGAAAAAGCATATACTACTAACGGTTGCCAGAATTAGGAAAATGATTTTCGTGTTTAAAAACCTACGCACAGTAGCTAATATAAAGCTTCTAATACAGACTTATCAAGCTCTTTGTGAATGCATTGTTAGGTACTGCATTT
Organism: Furcula furcula; assembly: GCA_911728495.1. Lineage (NCBI taxonomy): Eukaryota > Metazoa > Arthropoda > Insecta > Lepidoptera > Notodontidae > Furcula > Furcula furcula. The sequence goes on from OU452242.1 coordinate 58,690,957, forward strand.
GTGCCTGGGGAGGCGCAAGCAAAACTATCATTATAAATGCAGAAAGAGCCCAGCGCGTAGTATTGAAAGTACTTTTGTGTTTACCTTTCAGACATCCTACAGCCACCCTTTATGAAAAAGTAGGTGTATTATCTATTAGGAAAATGTTTGTGTATGAAGTGCTTAGAAGATACCATAAAAAAGTTATTCCAACCCTACCTGTATTGCAAAAACGAGTTGACAACTGCCCGGTTCCGCGAGTCAAATCCTCTCTTGGGCAGAAACACTTTTTTTTTTTTTTTTTTTTTTTTTTTTTTTTTTTTTTTTTTTTTTTTTGTATGAGTAGTACTGTTGGCCGCAGATGGCCATTACAGCTTCACCGGACAAGAGGGGCGAGCGCTTTGAGCGCTCCAGCCCGGAAAGATAGGTAGCGACTAGCTCAAGGGCACCTCAGGGAGGCACGGCCTCGGCTTGGGCTGCCGCTTAGAGAGTGTGCGAGTTTACCACCGGTTCACAACGCGCCCCCGCTGAGAAGAACCGGCAAGAAACTCAGCGAGGGGATGCATGTCGAGGTCGCATGTGTACGATCCTTCGGCCTCGCCGGCGAGACCGGTGTCTGTGTGTAGGTGTGTGTACGACTCGTGACGTCGTTGTCGGTGTAGGTGTTGGTGTTGTGTCAAGGTCCAGGAGGACGGACATCGGGTCGGGTGGGTCGAGCAGTACATGCCGCGGACGGCGGCGATGTACGGTAGGTCGACGATCTGAGGGACCAGGACCAGGGTCGGGGTCGGGGATATAGTCGGCAGCGGCGCCGATGAGCGGGTTCGGGTGGACGCATGCTTTTTCAAAGTAATGTTCGGACATTTCTTTGAAAAATTTGCGGATAGGGACTAGACCGAAGTCGGAATGAAGGTCGACATTCCGCATGTACCACGGGGCACCGACGGCATGTCGAAGGAATCGGTTTTGAATAACCTGGAGGCTATTGATGTGGACGGGAGCCGCGTGTGCGAATACGGCACTGGCGTAAGATAGGATGGGACGGATGCAGGTTTTGTAAAGTGTCAACTTATTCCTAAGCGACAGTTTACTCCGCCTGCAGATCATGGGGTAGAGCCGGCCGAGGACGAAGGCCGCTCGGTTGCGTACTGACCGTATATGCGGTCCAAATGTCATGCGGGAGTCTAGGGTGACGCCTAGATATTTGACCTTTTTGGTCCAAGGGATGGGACGCCCATAGAGGGTGATCTGACCTAAACGACTCCTGGGATGGCCCGCAGTGTGGGATCTGGTGCTCCGGGAGAAGAGCACCGCTGCGCTCTTTTCCGGGTTCACCGCGATCAGCCACTTTTGGAACCATTCGCCTAGGGCGTTGACGGCGACTTGAAGAGTGCGCGTCAGAAAAGCCTTATTTCTGTGTGAGAAATACAGTGCGGTGTCGTCCGCATATAGGGCTAGTTGCACCCTGTCCGAACGAGGGATGTCGTTCGTGAACAGGCTGAACAGGAGTGGAGAGAGCACGGAGCCTTGAGGGACTCCGGCCTGAATAGGGTGGGAAGTGGATCGCGCACCTTCGACACGATATCGAAAGGTGCGATTCCTGAGGAAATCTCGTATGATGAGGACCAGACGGTCTGGCACGCCCATGAGGTAGAGCTTGTGAAGCAAGCCATTGTGCCAGACCTTATCGAATGCCTTGGCGACATCGAAGAATAAGGCTCCGGTGTATATGGGTCTGGGCTGGTTGAGCCCGGAGAGGACGTGCTCCGTGATGCGGTGCACTTGATGGACGCAGGAGTGTCCGGCTCGAAAGCCGAACTGCTCGTGTATGAGTATGCCCTTCGAGATGACAAACTCTTTGAGTCTTGCGAAAAGCAAGCGCTCGTAGAGTTTGCCCAGGGCGCTAAGGAGACTAATGGGACGGTAGCTCGTGGGATCGTCACGTGGCTTACCGGGTTTGTGAATGCCGATGACGTCTGCTTCTTTCCACTCCGAAGGGAATATAGCGTGCGTCATGGCGGCATTGAAGATGGCTACCAAGAGGTAGATCAAGTGGTAGGGAAGGATTTTTAGTACGCGGTTCGAGATGCCGTCAGGGCCGGGGGATTTCTTAGGCTTAAGGCCTTTGATGAGGTCTTCCACCTCGGAATGGGTGACCGGGGTGAGAGTGTCGGATGGCGGGACAGAAGCCCTGCGCTCTACTTCCCTATCTACGTGATCGCGATGGGGTGGGTCGGAAACTGAGACACTAGGAGAGCATTGTCTCTCTAGAGAGTCTGCGAGGACCTCGGCTTTTTCCTCGTCGTCAAAAGCTGGAGGGGCGCCTGAAGGGCGGGTCAGGGGAGGCATGGTGGCTACCGTGTCGGACTTGAGAGCCCTCGCTAGCCGCCAGTAGGCTTGGTGAGAGGGAGTGATACCCTCGAGAAAACCGTCCCACCGGTCCCCCCGGAGTTCCGCGATGCGGTTCTTTACGTCCCTCTGTAAAGCGCGCATGCGGATCCGGTTGGCTTCGGTGGGGTAGGAGTCGTGAGCGCGGATAGCCGCGTTTTTGGCTCGGACCAATTCTTTGACGTCGGCCGGCAGTTTGAAGCGTTGGACATAAGGGTCCACCGCTTCAACCTGCCGGGAAGATTGGCTGATGGCCGATTGGAGGTTGTCAGTGAAAGCACTGACGGCTTGTTCGGTGTCCTGAGGGGACGAGAGGTGGACTGGGATACGAGAGAGCTGTGGCGTGTCGGCATTGGCCAAGCAGGTGCTCAGCCGCTGCCAGTCCACCACGCTCTTCATGACCGGTTCCGGTGAGGGAGGTGGTCCGAGCTCCATGAGAACGGGACGGTGGTCGGAGTCTAGTTCATGGAGCACTTCTAAGGAACGCAACCGAAGCGTTACGCTCTTTAGAAGTGCCATGTCTAGGACATCGGGGCGGTGGCCGGTGATAACGGGAAAATGGGTGGGGCGCATTGGTGCAATGACGTCAAAGTCGAGAGTATCGACTAGAGCGTCGAGGCGCACGCCGTTATAATTGGTGGTGTGACAGTTCCACCTGACGTGTTTGCAATTAAAGTCACCGCCAAGGATGACGGCGCTATCCATGTCAAGAAGTGCTTCGATGTCACTTCTGAGAAGTTGCTTGTCAGGTGGAAGGTACACCGAGACGAGAGTGACAGGGGGATGACCCGAGAGAGAGAGGCGGCAAGCCGAGGCCTCGATATTGGTGAGCGCAGGGACGTCGAGTGGGATGCAGTGCAAGGATTTCCTATAATAGATGACAGTGCCGCCTCCGCGGGAGGCAGTTCTGTCATTTCGCACGAGATGGTAGTTGGCGATGTTGGGACTCCTATGAGCGGGTTTGAGGAATGTCTCTTGCACTAGCATGACGTCAACTTGGTGATCCCTAAGGAATTCACCAACTTGATCGCGTTGAGGAGAGAGGCCATGGGCGTTGAAAAACGCCAGGCACAAGGAGCGGGGCTTGATTCGTTTTGGGTGTAAATCCATAATCAAGGATAAGATTGGGTGGTGGGAACCACTGACAGGGAACTGAGCACACTCTCGTGCTCGACAAGGGCCATGGTGCGTTCGAAGTCGTTTTTGGCGACTCGAAGCTTGTGCGCGAGGGCGCGGATGGCGGCAATGTTGAAATTGCTCATGGTGTTGCGGATCAGTTGGATGTCCGACACCAGGGTGTTTTGTGCTGAGGGCACTGGGGTGAACCCGGCGTGAGGCGCCGGGGCGCTAGTCGCAGGGTGCATGGGCGCGCTGGGAACATGGGTGTTCCATGCGTTGGGACGGTTGAGCCGTGGGTCGCGGAGCGCAGAAGGCGCGACGCCTTGTGGAGCCTGCGGCACGAAGGGTGCCGAACTTGACGGGACTACTTTTTGCGCAGAAGGCGCAGGAGGAGTAGGGGGCACAGTGGGTGCCGAAAAGATGGGCGCTGAAGGCGCTGGATTCCTGGGCGCACGGAGACCGTTGCGCCTCGCCACTCGGCGATTCCTCTTTGGGGCCCTCGAACATCCGCGATAATTCGCGGGGTGTCCGACGGTCCCGCAGAGGACACAGCCGGGAGGTTCGGTCGCGGTCTCCTGCTTGCGAGAGCAGGTGGAGGTCGGGTGGTCCCCGATGCATTTAACGCATCGGGGAGTGGCGTGACAATTTCGGGCCGAATGGCCGTATAATTGGCAATTGTGGCACTGCCCGGGAGTGCCACGTTTGTGGGGGGGTTCGACGTAGAAGCCCCCGGTGAGGTCTAGGAGATGAGACAAGTCGAAAATACGCTTGCCTTCGGGGGTACGGTCGAGAACGACTGTCACCATACTGTATGGGACCTTGGGACCGCGGCCACTCGCCATGCGGTGGACTTCTTGGGCGGGGAATCCTTGGGACTGAAGGTCCTCAAGGATGAGAGAGGGCTCGAATTCCTTCGGAACTCCCCTGATGACCACTCGAAGGGTACGGTCCTCTTCGAGGGTGTAGGTGTGGAAGGAGATCTTCTCCTTCCTCAAGTGGGACGTGAGTTGACGGTGGTCGTCAGTCGTCATGGCGGACACACTGATGCCGTTGGCCGTGTTCGAGGCCTTGGTATACCGGATGTTTTTCGCTTTAAGAGCGTTAGTGACTCGCGGCCATGCGGCTTTGTCCTGTATGATTACAGGAGGAGGAGGGCGGGGCTTGCGGCCTTCGGGTTGGCTCACCGGGGCGGCTGATGCGCGCGGAGTGGGTGAGGTGCGAGGGGACGGTGAGGCACTCAGGGAGTTTGGGGAGGACGCACAGGCCTCCTCCTCAACGCACTGGTGCTTGGACGGGCGCTGGTCCCGGGGTTGACGCGCCCGTTTCTTATCGCGGACTAGCGTCCACTCGTCCTCCGAGGAGGAGAAGGGTCGCTTGGCGGACTCGAGTTCGACCTCCATGTCCGAGGCTGACTGAGGGTCGGCCTCGAACCCCGGTGGAGGGAACTGGGTTGGCGCATCCAGGTGCGCCGGGGTGGGCTGCGGCGAGATAATCGCGGCGGAAGGTGGCGGGGTAAGCGCCGCTGGGGTCGGTGCGGTAAACGCGTCGGTGGGCTGCGACTGAAGGTCGGGAGGGGTCGGCGAAAGGGTTTCGCTCGAGGTGGCGGCGGCGTTCATGGCCGAGATTAACTCCGTCAAGATCGTCGGATACTTGACGGAGATAATCTCCACCAGTCTCACCGCAAATTCGGGAGGCACTGCGGAGAGTGCGGGGGACGACATTTTTCCGTCCAAAGGGAAACTCTTCGGACGGAAAACGGGTGAGTGATCCTCCCCGCCGGTAAGGCGGGGAGTGGGTGAGTGCCTAACGTGTGGCCCTAATGTGTGTGGGTGTGTAGGGTGTGTAGCCTAACAGCCCTGGGGCAGAGGAGACGAGACCGGCAAGCCGGCGGTTCGAAACCAAACAGCACCCAAGGAATAGGAATTAGGAGGCGGAAGGGTGGGAGGGCGACGATCAAGATCGACTAGGGGGTCACTCCCAGGGCCGGTTGCCTTGATCCCGTCCGAGTTGCCGTTTCCTGAAGGGAACCGGCGAGCGCTCGGGTCACGCTCCGCCTAGGTGCGTTAACACCGCAAGGATCCCCTAGGCGACCACTAAAAACACGTGGTTTTTAAAACGCGGAATGACTGCTTTGTTATTTGGAAACAGGAACCTGTTTTCAAGTAACAAAGAGTCACTCACGGGCGGGTGCGCGCGACGCAGGTGTGCGGCGCGCGGGTGGCCGGCGAGCAGGTAGCCGGCGGCGCAAGCCGCGGCAAACCAAACACGCGGCGGGTCGGTGGGCCGTCACGAAGCGACGGCGGTGACGCCTGGCGGCGAATCTGTGAACACACAAACACACGGAGCGTGAGAGAGCGTAGCGAGTGCGCACGTCCGATCGGGACCGGAGCGCGCAGCGGAATGAGAAACACTTTAATTTTCTAGCGCCACTTATATATAATAAATGTAACAAAATATTAAAAATAAAAAAAATATACAAATAAGGAAGTAAAGAAATTAATATTTACCTGGTTAAAATCATTGGACTACAGTGCTGTTGAAAGGCTTATAGTCGTTGATTGCACGTAAAAAACGCATTTAGTATACACACCCAAAACACACACACACACACACTTACACACACACATACACACACACACACACGCATACAAACATTTTTAGTTTTTTTTTATATCAATATAAATAACGGAGTTTTTTTCTATTGTATTCCTTAGTTGATTAGGTAGATTATGTACCGGTCTGTATAAACAAGACAAACTGTTTGGATGTAATAATAATAGTGTTCAAAAACATAGGGATGACACTGGCTTCTGTAACACAGTATTTACTAGCGCAGAAGTCAGGGAATTCTCATCATGGTGTACAACATTTATGAAATAAAGGAATTATTGTATTGTATTGTATAGTAATTATTATGATAGTGGACATAGGGATCTAGAATTTATAATGTTAATCTGTATTACCACCTATTATCGATCAGTCAAATGATCTTGTAATCTTATTATATAAAACTAATGTTTGACGGGACGTATAATGCGGTGGCTAGGTTAAAAATTATAGTCTATCAATTGAAAACTGTAATTGGTTCGGTTATACGAACAGCTGGAAGCGTAAGGGCTATTTAACTTCCTTGGAAAATACAGGCTTGAAGACTAGGCATCTAGATATTCTGTATTGTCGTATTGGGAACTTGCAAAATCATAATATCATGTGGCCAATATTCTCTTTTAGGATAAATAAAAAAGAAAAAAAGGATAATTTTATGTCACTGATATAGTAGGTATCACTGATATATTAACTATTCCAAATGGACGGTGGATGGTTTAAAAAACGATATCTTATTTACTTTTTTTGCGATATGCGCGCGCGCCCTGGAGGGCCCCCCAGGGCGCGGGGCCCATAGCATTTGCTGACCCCTGCTATATGGCTAATCCGGCACTGGGCATACTTTACTATATCTCGGTCTATGCGCTACCTCCTCAGTTGGTGCATACCTAGCTGGGGTTCAGAAAATCCATATCTAGCAGTATGAGCATGATAATTTGATATTATGTGTGGTACTATACAATGCATCAAAGATTGTTATATGTATTAACTTGATACCATCGGAGCTATATACGGTATACGTGGGAATCCGACAAAAATACATATTGCAAGGTAGTTCGATGTCATAAGACCCATAACCAGTTTAAGTAAAGATCAAACAATAAATAAACTTTGTAAGGTATTTTGATGTGATAGGAACCATACACAGTGTACGTGAGGATTGAACAATGTAGGAGTAGTACTGTTGGCAGCAGATGGCCATGACAGCTTCACCGGTCAAGAGGGCGAGCGCTTAAAGCGCTCCAGCCAGAAGGGTTTGGGTAGCGACTAGCAACACGTTGTAAGATAGTTACACGCCATAGGACCCATACACGATTTACGTGAAGATCAATCAATAAACACATATCGTGCATTTTGTCACAGGACCCATGCACGGTTTACATGAGGATCAAGTGAGTACATATTGCAACGTAGTTGTATACCTGATACTTACACGGCATACTTACACGATGTCCATGAGGATTAAACATTGAATGCACATTGTAGTGTGGTTGGACGTCATATGATCCATACACGATTTACGTGAGGATTAAACGATGAATGCGCCTCGCAGTGTAGTTAGACGTCAAATGATCCTTACACGATTCACGTGAGGATTAAACGATAATTGCGCCTCGCAGTGTAGATAGACGTTAAATGATCCTTACACGGTCCACGTGAGGAATAAACGATGAATGCGCCTCGCAGTGTAGTTAGACGTCAAATGATCCTTACACGCTTTACGTGAGGATTAAACAATGAATACACATCATAGGTAACATTGTATAGGCACATATGTCATATGATCCATACACGGTTTACGTGAGGACAACACGACTAACGTCTCTTGACCAAATCCGATGACGATGACAGCTTCTAGCTATTCATAAACACCACACAAAAAAGACATCACAGAAAAGTATGGTTATAATTATATTTTATTATTTCATGGCACCTTCCGTACACTATATACGTGTATTGTGTATCCATGTTGGTAGAGTATGCATAAATATTTTCATAACATTGAAATTGTGAGATCGAAATGGTTTATCTGATCTAAGATTAATTTGTGGGTTCAAATAGGTAAATATCCTATGTCACACCATCCCCACGCAGAATACATACGTTGGGACATCACGATTACATCATACGATAAGCATCGAATAGAATATGGTTCATGATAGGTACCTACCGTAATTATTTATGTTTTTTCCAAATGCCAAAGTATACAAAAGCGCGCAAACGCCCGATACTATGTTGGGACATACATACAATACACGTTTTGTGATACTGAGCATTTACGTACGGCATACATTATCGTATTTATGATTGAGATGTTTTAATCACTATGTAGATTATTTAATTAATATAAAAATATAATAAGTGGGTAGTTTCAAAAAAGACAAATATTTGTCTGTACTTTGAGATATAATTTTGTACTCACCTTGAAGTTTTATAACAACTACAACAAGTAAAGAATTTACCAATATTATGTTGACACATCTTACGACGATACAATATCTTCACTAGCGGAAATTTATTTAAGTGGAGGTAAATTTACGTGTGACTCGGGCATCACAAAATCACGTAATGAAGATGGCGACCGGTTGCATGCCATTGCCGAGAAATGAGTCAAAATAGTGAATTTTATTTAAAAAAATATGTATTTATATCTTTAAATCGGTGACTTGGGCAGCATAATATCCCGTCTGCTGCATGTAAATCAGCCTTGTCTTCGTGAAATAAATGAAGTATAATTGCCAGAGCCATGCGCGAACATACATAGAAAAAAAATATATGTACAGATAAATTGAGAACCTCCTCCTTTTTTTAGTCCGTAAAAAATGCTGAAAATTTGTTTGTTAAATTGTTATGTTGAGTTTACTTACCGAGTTTCGTGACTGTAGCTGCATTATACCTTCTGCATAAAATCCGTCTGCATATAAACATTGAAACCATTAATTGACCTTAGGGGTTGTTTTTCGATGAATGTAAGAAACAGGTTTCTTAGATTATATACATAAAATAAATATGTTAAAAAAACATGATTTGGGGTCAATTTAAAAAAAAGTTGCGCATGGATTTCTTTAATTTCATGAATGCATCCGCAGTGTCATCAGTGCAGCATGATGTTTTTTTTCTGCATTTATACTAAAAAACCGTGCTAAAACCTTGTCAAGATTTGATTTTTAAAACAAATGTGTCAGTCGTGTTTCTCAACTTCTTTTGATGACAAAGTTTTGTGTCCGTCTCATGAAATCATTTTTTTTGCAAACTTTGATACCCTATTTGACCCACTTAGGGGTTGATTTAGTTGAAAATTGGTTTGTTGTTATGTTGAGTTTATTTAATGAGTTTTGTGACTGTAGCAGCATTATAGCTAAAATGAAAATCCTTGTTCATGTAAACTTTGCAACCTCATAAAATTACCTTAGGGATTGCTTTTTGAAGAATGCCTGAAATGTGTTTCTTAGATTATTGTGTACAATGCATAAAATAAGTCCTGTGACTGTAGGACAAAAAAAAAACCTTTTTTGCACCGAATTGGACCCTTTTAGGGGTTGATTTTCAAAATAAGTTATTTTAATTTGATGAATTTATTCACAAAGTTTCATCAGTGCAGCATAATTTTCATTCCGCGTTTGATACTCAAAAACTATGCTTAAACAAACCCGCTGAAGGGTTGATTTAAAAAAATAATGTGATAAACGTGTTTTTTTATCAGTTCACTGATAAAATTTCGTGTCCATACGATGAATAATTGTTTTTCCATAGTAACTTTTATACCTCATTTGGCCCACTTAGGGGTTGGTTTTCAAAAAATGCTGAAAATTAGTTTGTTAAATTGTTTTGTCTATGCATCTAGGTACCGAGTTTCGTTACTCTAGCTGCATTATAACATTCATGGAAATCGTTCTACTTGTAAACTTTCTAACCCCATTATATGACCTTAGGGGTTGTTTTTCGCTAAATGCCGGAAATGTGATTCTTAGATTCTTGTGTGCAATACATCAATTAAGTCTTATGACTGTAGGACAAAAAACATTTTTTGGACCCCAATTGGACCCCCTATAAAGGTGATTTTCAAACAATGATTGTTAATACAATAATTGCTTTAGTTTCATATATGTATTCGCAAAGTTTAATCAATGCAGTATGATGTTTTTTTTCCGCGTTTCATACTCATAAACCATGCTAACACCCCTTTACGGGTCGAATTTGAAAAAGTTGTGATACACGTGTTTCTTAATTTCATTGGCTTAGTACATTGACAAAATTTCATATCCGTGTGATGAAAAACTATTTTTTTCTATACTAAGTTTAGGAGCCCATTTGACCTACTTAGGAGTAGATGTTACAAAAATGCTCAAAATCAGTTTTTAATCGGTGTGTTGAGTTTATTTACTGAGTTCTGCATATTATGTATATCTGCATCATAGGATGAAATGGAAATCCTTCTTTGTGCAAACTTTGAAACCCCATTAAAAGACCTTAGGGGTTGTTTTTCGAAAAATGCCGGAAATATATTTTTAAGATTGTTGTGTACAATATATAAACTAAGTCTTATGACTGTAGGTTGAGAAACATTTTTGGACCCCAATTGGACCCCTTTAGGAGTTGATTTTCAAAATATGATTGTTTGTACTTGGATTGCTATATTTTGATTAATGTATTCGCAAGGTTTCAGCAATGCAGTATGAATTATTTTTTCCGCGTTGCATACTTAAAAACCATGCTACAATCCCTATATGGGTCGATTTTCAAAAAGTGTGTGTGTGTGTGTGTGTGATATACGTGTTTCTTTATTTCTTTTGTTTAGTATACTGAGAGTTAAGTTTCATGTCCGTGTGACGAAAAAAATTTTTTTTCCATACAAACTTTGGGAGCCCATTTGACCCATTGAGGTATGGAATTTCGAAAAATCCGTTATTATTATTCACCTAGACTACTTGAATAATGTTGGTTCCAAATTTCAAGATTGTACGTTATATGGTTTTTGCTGTATCGTGATTCCTAGGAAACACCCTGCTCTTTTATTTATATAGTAGATAAATAATAAATTTAAAAAAAAAAATTGTCATCCCCTACATATCTATTATTAACTTTAGAGTGGCGAAAATTCGTAAGTCCCCTGCATTTTTTTTTTGGGAAGACAGTAGCTGATGGCCATTACAGCTTCACCGGACAATAGGAGGCGAGCGCTTAAAGCACTCTAGCCTTAACGGCAGAAGTAGCGACGAGCCTGAGGTGCCCTTAAGGGCACCTCAGGGAGGCACGGCCTCGGCATGGGCTGTCGCTTAGAGAGGGCTGATTTTACCACCGGTTCACAACGCGCCCCCACTGAGAAGGACCGGCAAGAAACTCAGTGGGGTGATGCTCGTCGTTGAGTTCGCATACGTACGACCCTTCGGCCTCGCCGACGAGACCGGTGTCTGTTTGATAGTGTAGCATACGGTTGTCGGGGAGGGGCAGGCTCAATGCCATGGTCCAATAGGGCCGACATTTGGTCCTGGGGGATCTATCAATACGTGCCGCGGACGGCGGCGCAAGTCTGAAGGACTAGGAGCATAATCAGCGGCAGCGCGGATTAAACAGTTAGGGTGCTGAGACGCGCTTTCAAAGTTGCGTTTCGACGCTTCTTTGAAAAACTTTCGAAGGGGATCTAAATCGAAGTCGGAATGTAAGTCTACGTTCCGTATGTACCACGGGGCACCGACGGCACGTCGGAGAAAACGATTTTGGATAACCTGGAGGCTATCGATATGAGTGCGGGCGGCGTGCGTGAAAACTACACTCGCGTAGGACATGATAGGGCGAATGCAGGCTTTGTATAATGTCAACCGCCAGAGTAGTGACTTATATACGCATTCGGTGCGTTCGATCATTGTACCATTCTACCGTACATTTTTTTATTTAGGTATTACAGTATTTACAGTTATCTAACAATATAGTACCGACGTTCAATAGTGTGTTTCATTTGCCCCCCTATTACGTACCTTACCTATCTCGTTTCAAAACTAAAGTGATGATCACTATAGCAAAGTGACCATCAAATAACTTTCAAATGTTTTATTTGGCATTTCATAACTTGAATGACCAATAAATACCAAACACACTTTCAGTTGACATCAAAGTTCGGTGGATAACTGAAGCTTGATAGTCACTTGGGTGGCTAAAGATAAGCAATAGCCCTGCTGGTAGGTAATAGCTGTATTTACTATTGGCTGATCGTGAGGAGGTTGTATGTTGTCCTTATCGGCGGCATGCTTGCTAGACGTCTTGTTATATTCTGTCTACGTGCTCGTGTATAGCGTCATTTCTGTCCTTATCGGCGGCATGCTTGCTAGACGTCTTGTTATATTCTGTCTACGTGCTCGTGTATAGCGTCATTTCTGTCCTTATCGGCGGCATGCTTGCTTAGACGTCTTGTTATATTCTGTCTACGTGCTCGTGTATAGCGTCATTTCTGTCCTTATCGGCGGCATGCTTGCTAGACGTCTTGTTATATTCTGTCTACGTGCTCGTGTATAGCGTCATTTCTGTCCTTATCGGCGGTATGGTTGCTAGATGTCTTGTTATATTCTGTCTACGTGCTCGTGTATAGCGTCATTTCTGTCCTTATCGGCGGCATGCTTGCTAGACGTCTTGTTATATTCTGTCTACGTGCTCGTGTATAGCGTCATTTCTGTCCTTATCAGCGGCATGCTTGCTAGACGTCTTGTTATATTCTGTCTACGTGCTCGTGTATAGCGTCATTTCTGTCCTTATCGGCGGCATGCTTGTTAGACGTCTTGTTATATTCTGTCTACGTGCTCGTGTATAGCGTCATTTCTGTCCTTATCGGCGGCATGCTTGCTAGACGTCTTGTTATATTCTGTCTACGTGCTCGTGTATAGCGTCATTTCTGTCCTTATCGGCGGCATGCTTGCTAGACGTCTTGTTATATTCTGTCTACGTGCTCGTGTATAGCGTCATTTCTGTCCTTATCGGCGGCATGCTTGCTAGACGTCTTGTTATATTCTGTCTACGTGCTCGTGTATAGCGTCATTTCTGTCCTTATCGGCGGCATGCTTGCTAGACGTCTTGTTATATTCTGTCTACGTGCTCGTGTATAGCGTCATTTCTGTCCTTATCGGCGGCATGCTTGCTAGACGTCTTGTTATATTCTGTCTACGTGCTCGTGTATGGCGTCATTTCTTTCTGACCTCAGCAGTCCATAGACAATTTGTATTAAATCGTTCATTCTTTTCCGCACTATTTGGTTTTGTATTAAGCATTATTTAAGCATGTACAGCGTAGGTCACAGTAATTTTAAGAGTAATGTGAATATAAGCTCAAAACAAAATTCTTTTTAATTAATGTTAAGTATGTTAGTTGTCCTCAAAGGTATTAAGTTAATTACAGCCAGAAACCTGTAAGCGTTTTTGATCTTCATAATAAAACATATTGAAAATAACACGCAAGCTCCATACCAAAGCAATTTATCTTCGATAAGAAATACAAGATTCAACTGTATGAAGACTACCAGAGCAAAGGCTCTAGTACCAAGGAGCTAAGGATCTTCACAGATGGATCTAAGACCGATACAGGAACTGGTATCGGGATTTTCTCGGAGGATCTCGATATCGATATATCTACACCTTTAGGAACCCATAACATAGTTTTTCAGGCTGAATGTATGGGAATCTACATATCATATATGGCAGCAGTAACTATCATGAATCGGGGGTAGAGGATCACTGTATTCGTATACTCTCCGACAGCAGGTCAGTTCTACAAGCCCTAAAAGGATACATCGTCAACACTGGGCTACTATACGAATGTCACCAAAAACTTAATCAGGTAGGCAATCTAAATGACATAACCATTCAATGGATTAAAGGACACAGTGGCTCCCGCGGTAATGATGCCGCGGATGAGCTCGCCAGAAGAGGATCAGCCATGGATGCTGTAGGACCTGAACCTATAGTGCCAATTCCCTCGGACACTTACGCACCCTGGTAAGACAGCGCACTAGGGCAAAACACAACGACCACTGGACGTATCATGGTGAGTGCAGACATGCCAAAGAGGCGCTTCCAGTCATAGATTGTCGCCTCACCAAGCAGCTGCTTCGATTACCAAAACAACGGTTACGCATAGTCACGGCAGCCATTACCGGACATGGTTCATTCAATAAACACCTTTTCACTATAGGAGTTAGACAGTCCTCTGTGCAGAGTGTGCATGTAGGAGGAGGAAACGGTGGCCCACGTGCTACTGAGATGCCCGGAGGTCGCTGCATACAGGGCTAAGTACTTCGGAAACCCGAGTACTCTCCAAGAGATCGGCATCAAGCGGCATCAAGCGCTTGCTGGCCTTTCTCGAGGAGTTAGGGTGGATCGAATAAACCCATTCCCACCCTCACGCAAACTTAATTACGTGTCTGTGGTGCAAAGTGATAGATTTGACGGGCCCGTTGGTCTAGTGGTCAGACACCCTGCCTGCTAACTGATGGGTCGTGGGTTCGATTCCCGCCAAGTGTCTGGGTGTTGTTTATCTATTTAAGTATGTATTTACAAAAAAAAAGTATATAAGTATTAGTATCAGTTGTCTGGTTTCCATAGTACAGGCTCTGCCTAGTTTGGGATCGGATGACCGTGTGTGGATTGTCCCAAAAACAAAAAAAAACAAAAAAAAAAAAAAAAAAAAAAAATTGGATTTGTGCAGTTAAAATCGAGGTAAAAAACCGGTGCTTAATTTTCATAAATTTGTTCATGCCCACGGACTGTAGTGATAACTTACCGCAGTTAACGGAATGTCTCAGTGAAATGTATTCTATAATAAGTTGTAATGATATTGAACCAGGGTTTGTACGTGGAGATTTCAACGCGCACCCAGGTGAGTCTTTTTGTAATGAACTTCTTAATTTTTGTGCCGAGCAAGATTTATCATGTGCGGACATCAACTATCTTGGTATGTTTTCGCAAACATATACATTCATCAGTGACTCACATGGGTGCAAGCGTTGGCTAGATAGACCACTGTGTCGCTACACAGTTGGCGGCTAAAACAATTGTAAATATTGAAGTTATTCATGACTCATTCTGGTCAGATCATTTTCCGTTGAAGTTAGAATGTAATATAGCGGTTATTAGACAAAAAATCTGTAATATTCAATTTGCTTATAATGGTATAAAGGGGGAAAAGAACTGCAGAAGAAATAGACAAATACTCTTCTCTGTGTAAAAATAAATTAGAAAATATGATTATATATGATTAGTCTTTCTTACATGTGCTGATAAATTTTGCGATAATTCGGACCATAAAATTGTATTAAATAGAATGTATTCAGATATTGTATGTATATTATCTGAGGCGGCTAGAAGTAGTAAAACCTCAGGGAGCGTTGTAGGAAAAAATAAGGGTATTAGAGGCTGGAATAGGCATGTAAAGGACTTTCACGCCCAAGCTCGGCTTAAGTTTAAAATGTGGATGGACTATGGTCAGCCCAATAGTGGGCCCTTGTTTGAAGATATGAAAAACACACGTAAATTATTTAAATCCAAATTAAAATGGTGCATTAAAAACCAAGACAAAATTAAAATGGATATTTTGGCTTCTCATCATTCTAATAAATGTTTTACTTCATTTTGGAAATGTACCAAAAAGCTAAATAACAAGCCAAGTCTCCCTGTAAATGTGGCGGGAAAATCCTGTACCGAGATAGCGGGACTTTTCAAAAAACAATTGAAGGTGAGCTCACCTCTTCAGCCAGTGATGACGGTGAACTATGCTGAGTGTTGTCGATCAGGGGCACCGTTGCAATTTACTTGTGATGAAGTATCAGCCGCTATTAAAATTATGAAAAGGGGGAAATCCCCCGGTCACGATGGGCGGCTCAGCATCGAGCATCTTCAGAATGCTGGAATACATCTGCCCAGAGTGTTGACTGTGTTCTTCAATCTATGTTTGGGGCATTCGTACTTACCACCAGTGCCGGATTAAGCCAGCGCGGGGCCCGTAGCAAAAAAGAACGCGGGGCCCTTGATTTGCATAGGTTTCTTGGTTATAGAAAAGTCATTCAGACGTTGAAAGAAGACAAAAATTTGCTATACGCTACACTTCACTAGCTTTTTCACTCGATATTAGAGGTAGTTCTTGCTTGACCGCAATCCCCCACCTGATGGCAGGCGGCGATTCAATCTAGGGTGGTAGGTAAAGCACTCTAGCTTATAAAACCCTATTTTATCTAGCCTTGAAAACACATACTACTATTTTATTGCTTAGGCTGTTGCCTAACAGGAATAACGCTCCATTTCAGTCCTTATTTGCTGGTACATATTGTAAATGACGAAATAGATCGCTTTGTTCATTCAGACAGGACGTTAACAACATAAGAGTGCGTAGCTTCGCCGTGTACTCGTCCCGCCAGCGGCTATTCGCCTATGAGGCCCCGGAAGGTGAGCATGCCGCATTTCCGATGCACTCAGGCTTTTACGACCGGCCGCACCACCGATATGCTCGTGCGACCACACAAGGGCATCGTCTTGTGCTTCCCTTCACCTTCGCTAAACTTCATCGGGCTCTCCGGTGGGATCTGCACCAGGGGCCCCTCAGTGCCTTGCCTTTGAGCCCGCCACCGGGGGGTGCATTGTAGCCCCCCGGGAACCAATCACGGTGCTCACGGGGACGGGGGTCGCAACCCCACCGCCGTCCTCCTCGGAGTCGCCACCGCCATACTCAATGGACGTCCTAAGGGCCAACACCCTGAACGTCCAGCGACTCCGAAGAAGCGAACTAAGTGCCCACCAACCAGGTACCAAAACAGTTGGCTTTTAATTAACAAGCCTTCCAAACCCTATGCGCCGAAGTACCTCCGTGTTAGCCACATGGTCTTGCCATCTCAGCCTTAAAATAGCGCGAAGGCATTTTTAATGAAAGATGTCAAGGCGTTTAATATCTTTCCTGTAAAGGCACCACGTTTCTGAGGCGTACAACAGTATAGGAAGCACAATAGCTGTGTACACGGCAATGTTGGTCTTGAGTTTCAGCTAGTACGATTTCCAAACACGTTATCTTAATTTTCCAAAGGCTGCAGCAGCTTTCGCGATTCTGGCAGGTATATCAGAATCAAAACTTTTTTTTGTATTAGTAGTAGGTACTGTTGGCCGCAGATAGACAAGAGGGCGAGCGCTTAAAGCGCTCCAGCCAGAAGGGTTGGGGTAGCGACTAGCACAAGGGCACCTTAGGGAGGCACGGTTTCGGCTTGGGCTGCCGCTTAGAGAAAGTGAGTTTACCACCGGTTCACGACGCGCCCCCACTGAGAAGAACCGGCAAGAAACTCAGCGAAGGGTTGCATGTCTAGGTCGCATGCGTACGACCCTTCGGCCTCACCGGTGAGACCGGTTCAGAATCAAGACTATTGTCGTTGCGCACTAGACTTCCATCCAAGATACCGAAAGGCTAAAACTTCATCTAGTGGCTTTTTAGCAAGATCTACTGCAGCTTCATCTGCAGATTGACCTTTTACAGGTTGTTTCAAAACTTTCAAAATCTGAGTTTTTGACGTATTGATAACTAAACCGAATTTTTGACAGGATTCGTCGAAACAGATTTCGTCTAGTTATCCTTGCAAGCACTGCAAACTGTCAGCCATAAGGCAGACATCATCGGCATAAACAGTTTACCTGTTGGATCTTACTTTTAGCTTTAAAGTGAGTGAGGTCAAAAGCGCCCTTGTCCATTCGCACATTTAATGTGATCTGCCCCCTGTAATGAATCTGTGATTACGTATCTTGTTTGACAACTAAAGTGATGATCACTATAGCAAGTGACCATCAAATAGCTGTCAAATGGTTTATTCGGCAAAAGCCTAACTTGAATGACCAATAAATTCCAATACTAAAAGACTTTTAGTTGACATCTAAGTTCGGTGGACTACTGAAGCTTGATAGTCACTTGGGTGGCGAAAGATACGCAATAGCCCTGATGTTCTTCCTAATAAAAAAGTAGCCAATAGTCTATCAACTGAAAACTATTGTACCTAAATGGTTCGGCTATCGGAACAGCTTGAAGCGTAAGGGCTATTTAACTTCCTTGGAAAATACAGGCTTGAAGACTATATAGGCATCTAGATATTCTGTATTGTCGTGTTGGCAACTTGCAAAATCATAATAATTATGATGCGGCCAATATTCTCTTTTAGAATAACTAAAAAAGAAATATAATTTTATCTCACTGATCACTGATATATTAGCTATTCCAAATGGACGGTGGATGGTATAAAAAACGTTATCTTTTTCTTTTTTTTTTCTTTGCTATATGCGCAGGACGCGGGGCCCGTAGCATTTGCTGACCCCTGCTATATGGCTAATCCGGCACTGCTTACCACAGCAGCTACTAGATACAATAGTTGTACCTATTGTGAAGAATAGGACAGGAGATATAGCAGACACGGGTAACTACAGGCCAACTATTTCTTTAGCGACTGTGATGGCCAAAGTCTTGGACAGTGTGCTCGATTCTCATCTCAGTAGATACATAAAGTTACATGATTCACAGTTTGGTTATCGTGCTGGTTTATCTACGGAGAGTGCCATTTTCGCACTAAAGCACACTGTCAAATACTACACGGACAGAAAAACCCCAGTGTATGCATGTTTCCTGGACCTTTCGAAAGCATTTGATCTCGTTTCCTACAACGTCCTCTGGGGAAAGCTTCTAGGGTCTGGTGTCCGAAATGCACTGGTGTCCATTCTAGCTATATGGTATAATAAGCAAAGAAACTTTGTAAGGTGGTCGAATGCTTTGTCCGAGCCTTACACACTTGAGTGTGGAGTTAGGCAGGGAGGCCTTAGCTCTCCGAGGCTTTTTAATGTTTATATTAATGAAATTTAACTCACTTACGTTTCGCTGATGATATTGTAGTGTGCGCGGAAGACTTCAAGAATTTAGAATCTATGCTTCAAGACATAGTAAGAGAAAGTAGTAAGGTGGGATTGTTGCTTAACACCTCAAAAACAAAAATTCTGACTAACAGCGCAGAAAGAGAAATTACAATACAAGGGGAAGTAATAGAATATGTAAAAGAATATGTCTACTTAGGTCAAGCTATTTCCTTTGAGGATCAGACAGGTAAAGAAATAAGTAGAAGGATTGCATTATCTTGGCGGAAATATTGGAGCTTAAAGGATGTAATGAAAAATAAGGACATTGATATAGAAGTGAAAAGAAAATTGTATGAGGTATCTATACTCCCATGCCTGACGTATGGTAGCCAAACATGGGCCTTGAGGAAGCAAGACGAAAAAAGGTTGGCTATCCATCAAAGAAAGATGGAGAGAAGTATGCTGAGTATCCATTTATCACAAAAAATGAGTTGTAAATCAATTAGAGAAACGACAAAAATTAGTGACATTATAAAAAGAATAAGACTTTTAAAATGGAATTGGGCAGGACATGTTTGCAGAATGACCGATGACCGATGGACAAAGAAGGCTACAGAATGGATACCTCGTGACGGGAAAAGGAAGAAAGGCAGACCTTTACGACGCTGGGATGATATTTCGAGCAAAGAGGCGAATCAGATTGGATGAGGAAAGCACGGAATAGGGAAGTTTGGGGGAAATTGGGGGAGGCCTACGCCATTGAGGCGACTTCCGTATTGTAGAATATATAAACATAAAATCTTTTTTTTTTTAAATTGAACCGACTTCAATATCACTGAAAAGTATAAAATAATTTAAATATTATTGAAGTTGGTGTTAGCGTACCTGCTGTGTATATTTGGCACCAACTTCAGTAATTAAATTATTTTATACTTTTCAGTGATATTGAAGTCGGTTCAATTTTTTTTTAAAAAGATTTTATTTTAAACATTTTAGTGATATTTTCATATATAAAGATTGAACCATCGAAAACCGTAAAATTATCTAGATAGGTTATGATCACATTATCGTCTACATAGTTTTACATAATTCATGTTTCTTCAGAAAAAAATATCCGGTCGTAATGAAATTTGCATGGAAACGTCATAGTAGTTTACTCTCTCGAATAAAAAAAGAATCATCGAAATCGGTTCATAATTGTCAGAGCAATGTAATGGAGAACATCAGTTTTATGGTTTTTACCAGATAAATTCCTCCACATCGTTCATGGTCCTCCAGGAAGTTCTTATCCGGTTGTAATAAAATTCATACAGATTCAATACAGTGGTTTCTTCTTTCGAATAAAAAAAGAATCATTGAAATTGGTAAATATTTGCCAGAGTTATGACCATTTTTGTCCGACCGAGCGAGTCCGAGCGACTAAAACGTCATCTATATAGGCTTTCTTGCAGCTCTCAGTGCGCAGTCACCATTCTTGTTTTTTCAGGAACTACTTATTACGAAGCAATATTTTTTTTATGGGACCCAATTAACGGATTAAAGAATGGATGGAAGAAAGATTTTTTCAAATCGGTTCATAATTGCCAGAGTTATGCGCGAACATACATAGAAAAAAAAATATATATATATATATACAGACGAATTGAGAACCTCCTCCTTTTTTGAAGTCGGTTAAAAAATAATAGGTATTAAAAAAGATAAATAAATATTTAGTAATGAACTTTATTGTAACCTACTTGATACTGATTATTATTATCATTTTTGAACTAATATTATTGTATAGAATCATATAGAAAAAAAAAATTATATAGAAGATTATTGTATGTAATGATTTATAAATTAATTTAATGAATACGGTAGAATAAAATCTTTTTAATTTTTTTATTTTATTTTTTATTAATGAATTGATTGATGAGCTCAGTAGCACTCATGTAGGATGCCATATTGATGATGTTTGTTTAAATAACTTAAGTTGTATGCTGATGACTTGGTGCTGCTGAGCCCATCAATCTGTGGAATAAGAAAATTGCTCACAATCTGTGAATGATATGCTGATCAGCATGGGCTGAAGTACAATGCTAAGAAGAGCGAACTATTGGTTTTCAGAGGTAGAAATAAAAGTCCTTTGCATGTCCCTTCTGTAAAACTTAACGGTTCACTATTACAGAGAGTGTCTCAGTTTATGTATCTGGGTCACATTGTGACCGAAGACTTAAAAGATGACACTGATATGGAAAGGGAACGCAGGTCATTGGCTGTGAGGGGTAATATGGTGGCTCTTAGGTTTGCTGAGTGCACAGTTCCAGTGAAAATTACACTGTTCAAGGCATACTGCCAAACATTTTATACCAGCAGCCTCTGGGCCAATCATACCCAGACTTCTGACAATGCCTTGCGTATTCAATATAACAATACCTTCAGGACGCTGTTGAGGCTTCCACCTTACTCTAGTGCATCAGGCATGTTTGCGGATGCGCATACTGACGACTACTTCGCAATTATGCGTAAAAAAGTCGCATCAATAATATGCAGGGTGGGGGAGAGCACCAACGGTATCCTTAGGGTGTTTGCGGAGAGGCTGGATGGGCCTACAATGGGCAGGGTTATTAAGCTGCACGTCTTACGTGGAGCTAAATAAACCTCCCAACATCGTGTGTGTGTGCGTGTGTGTGTGTGCATGTGTTTGTGTGAATATGTGTGTGTGCGTGTGTGAGAGTGTGAGTTTGTGTGCGTTATTTAAGTGTTTACATGTACAGTCAACAAAGTTGGCGCTAGTACATGTCGGTGTGGCATCATGGTGCGGATATTCGGAATTAATAACGCACAGATCTTCCAAAACACTGTATTATCATATGAAATATAGCGGCACAAGAGATGTTTACACTTCGAAGAATTTCAAACGACTGTTCCCGTTTTTAACAATATTCGCCTTTTATATAAAACAAAGTACTTCCATAAACAAACATATTTTAGTATAAATTAAACAAAATTGCATGATAATAAATCACACATGTTTTTTAAATATTGTATTACAATTTATTTTCGTAGAATAATTTATATAATAATAACCAGGAATGATTCCTAAACAAATGACAATCATATTTGCGTTTGATTTTACAAAACAATCTATTTAAATTTATATTCAGATTTGAGCGTGTACAAGATATTAAATTTATTAATTGACTTATTTAAGTAATCTCTGCAACTATCAAATACTTTACTCTTTTTATTGCATTTATATTATCGCGCATATGACGTCATTTTAACATTTAATCATTAAAATCGATACAGCGCCAATATACACTTTGCCTTCAAATTCGCTTAAACCAGGTTAAACCCCAAACCCCGCCCCTTCATACACCTCCACCAATTAGAACGTTTCATTTTCAACACAGACGCTAAACAATAGTTGTTTACTTCATTTCACATTAGTTGCAATTTGCATTTCGCCTATTGACTACGCGCTCCGGTTCATGTCTGTATTTACTTTTATTTACGATCTTGCCATAACGTTGACCTACGCTGTTTCTACTGGACTGCTGATTGTTTTACAGATACCCGTGCTGTGTTTAATGGACTCGTGATTATCTTTGTGCTTACTTTGCGTGATAACTGGACTAAAAGGATGCCCCAAAATTGAACTAGAGAAGAGAGATTTCACAAATATCGCAAGAATTAAATGTTACGGTAAGTAACTTTAACATTCAGTTTATTGACACAATTTCACTATCTTTGATGCCAATATTTATTTTAATATTATGAGTCATATCTTAGAACTATCTATCCTAAAAATCTATTTTATAACCAATTTTCTTGAGCGTTTATAATAGTTGCGTAATGACAGTTTGCTATATCAACTATATAACAACATGTATTCAATAAGTATTTAATTGTTTTAATTCGATACTGTTTATTTTTTATATTTGTTTAGTAATTTTGATGAGGTTTACGACACTGTTAATTAGATAATATCTTGTGAATGTTTAAACCGTATTGTAAACACATTGGTATTAATGGTAAAAAAAAACATATTTGATAAGCAGTTTATATAAATATTTTATACACGTTTAATACACGTACTGTGCTTTTTTATACTCTAGTACGCCGTGTTTTGAAAAATAACTCATTTATTAAAATAACTCCTTTCAGTTGCACCAATAAACAGCAGTTACATAATGTTCTATAGCCATGATATATTATAATATACCATAGCATGATATATTATATACAGGATTGATCAATAGTATCGAGGACCCTATGAATTTTAAACGAGCACAATAAGTAATATTGCAGAAAACTAATCGGATTGTTTAAGAATTATTTTTTCGGCACCTAAAAGGGATTTAGAACAAAGAACCACACTGCCGCTGACAATAAAACACCACACACAACCTGTTAATAATTACACTTAATGATATTATGATATTCTTAAAATATGCCTATTACAAAAAAAAACACCAAGTATTAAATTTCTTAAATTTATACAATAGAAATTCGGTTTTTCCTAAAAACTGAAGTTTATGAGTGCTCTATACTTTTGG
This sequence comes from Furcula furcula, assembly GCA_911728495.1. Classification (NCBI taxonomy): domain Eukaryota; kingdom Metazoa; phylum Arthropoda; class Insecta; order Lepidoptera; family Notodontidae; genus Furcula; species Furcula furcula. The sequence continues at coordinate 58,714,439 of OU452242.1, forward strand.
CCAAGGCTTTACTCAATGGACCATTACTGCACCCTTTATGCCATTTCATTTATAACGCAATAAAATTTTAGAATTCTGACGATTTTAAAACAGGCCGGAAAAAACATGTAATATGTTTTTTTCCGGCATTAAAATCTTTTTACGGAAGGAAAAGTGAATGTAATAGTAATTAGAATTTTTGGATCCATCGTGATGCTGATGAGGGATCCATTGCTGACCGACATCACGATCACTCTCGTCGTATCCTGACCGAAGATTAAAACTTTGTAATATTACAACTGTTTCAAATGTATTTCGTCAAAAATATTTGATTTGTAAGTTTTTTTTTATTATTACTAAAAACTTGTTTCTTCATAGCATTTATCGTGGATTATTTAATCACCTATACATGAAAATGAGACACATATTCCACTCATCTGTTATACTACAAATACTTCCACTGTTGCATCAACAGTATAAAAACATTAAAAAAAAATAAGGTACATAAACGGTCTATAAAAAAATTGCTAAATTTAACATTATCATCTACTAAGTTTTATTGGTCAGTCAGTAAAATGTTAACAGTTTATTGCTCTTGCACTGCAGTACTATTGTTGTGTTTTAATGAATAGTGATATTTTTGCCATTTACTAACGGCGCGACGATTCCTTTGATCACTAAAATAGATGATGATATATTTACAGATTTTTGAATAATTTCATTCTAAAATTTACATCTTAAGAACTAGCAATAGCATTTTTGAGACACGTAAATTAAAGCGAAAAGGATTACATAATGTAATATTTACCTTTTTTTTTGACGCGGGGAAATCTTCAAAAGATCCCCGGGAGCTGTGTGGCTCGACCAGGGTATGTAGGATTTTTACACACTAAAACCCCCGTGGCTGTCGCAACGGCACATGATAGGAACCCTGGTCTCTCCAGTGGGATCTGCACCAGGAGCCCCTCAGTGCCTTGTCTTTGAGCCCGCCGCCGGAGGCCGCCTTGTAGCCCCTCGGGAACCAGTCAAGGTGCTCACGGGGACGGGGGTCGCAACCCCACCGCCGTCCTCCTTGGAGTCACCGCCACACTCAATGGACGTTCTGAGAGCCCACACCCCGAACGTCCAGCGACTCCGAAGGAATTTAATACATATTTACCTACCAGCAATGCAACACTATTTTTATTTTGTAAATCAAAACAAAATAAATGCTATAGTATCGATTAGCGATTTAAATTGTTGCAGTCTTAAGACCAATGACCGTAAGTGGATTTTAATTTGTTATATATTTATATATTTAAATTGTTATGATTTCATTTTAGCTTATTATTCAACTGTAACTTATAAAATTTGAAGTGCCCGTTAGTCTAGTGCATAGTTCCCCAAACTTTTTTGTGTCGTAGACCCTTAGCCATGTTTTTCCGTGTTGGGTAGACCCCCCCCCCCCCCCCCTACTTACCTGATATTGATTTCCTGTAAATTTCTAATTGTAGTGAAGTTTAGTGTTAAAAACTTAAAGTAAAAACACAATTTTTACAAGTTCATAATGTATTGCGACCACAAAGCGAATACCAACATCCTACAACTTACACAATTTTATAAACATATATAATATTTTTTTTACTTCATAGGTACTTGAATAAATAAGGTATATGTCATGATATTATATAATAGTATGATGTAAGTAAATAGGTGCTATCAGTGTATGTGTTAAGATCCACTGTCGTGGAATTCAATTTTCATTTCATGGAACCCCAAATTTTTTTTCGCTGACGTAGACCCCTTGCAGGTTGTCATAGACCCCTAGGGGTCGATATAGACCACTTTGGGAATCACTGGTCTAGTGGTTAGACACCCTAATCACTACCCAATATATCATGGGTGCGATTCCCACCTTGTGTCTGTTTGTTATCTATAAGTATAGTCTTGGCTAAAAATATTGAGCACACCACGAATTTTAAACGAGCACAATAAGTGTTGTAGAGAGTTAGATAATCCGATTGTTTAAAATTATTTTTTCCGCGTCTATAAAGGAATTTACAACAAAGACCTACACCGCCACTGGTAATTAAACATCTGGTTTAATGAAATTTGAACATTTACTATTTTGGTATTTCACTATCATGTAGACATCCAGGCATTGGTATTTTCAATAATTGCCCTTTGTAATATCGTTTCTATATTATTATGCCTAAAATAAATTAATTATAGTATCAAACAACGTGCGCAGATACAGCTTCTGCATGACCAAGGGAGGCCACATGTAGAGATTTCCAAAACTGCAATGTGTGTGGATAAATGCATTACCACAGATCGTAAGGACCGGAATTTAATAAGAGAGACGGTTATATACCGTGCCCAATCATAATAATGTTTACATCATCATGTCGTCAAACTTAATATGTGTGTCAAATTCCACCCATTATCAATAACGAGAACAGGTTCAACATTTATTCAAAGTCAAAGTCAAAATATCTTTATTATGTATAGGCCCCACGGAGGCACTTACACAAAAATCATTTTTACAAACTACCACCGGATCGTAACGCGGCCGCTACTGAGAAGATCCGGCAAGAAACTCAGCGGGCTTGTCTTTTTTTGTCATTTTTTTTAAAACAATTTTACAAATTATACATAAGTCAGCCTTAAACTTCTAAGCTTGCATGAGTTGAGCAGTTCAAGCCCACGCAGCTTTATCCTCCAGGTAATCCGAGATTTTATAATAAGCCTTTTTTGACAATCGGCTTTTTATCAAAGGTTTAAATTTCTTTATTGGAAGATCTCGGATATCCTGTGGCAGTTTGTTATAAAAGCGTATACTTTGGCCCATAAACGATTTGCCTATTCTGTGGAGACGCGTGGCATGTACAACAAGATCGTGTTTGTTCCGGGTATTATTTATTCCGGGTATTAGTATTATTTATTATGTATTTGCAAGGTAAACCAAATATGTTATGAAGTGAAACCAAAGAAAAGCTTGTTTAAATATTCTTATCCATATTTCTTTGACTCTTATCTGTTGTAAGTAATACAATCTCATAAACAAACGCGTAATAACAATCTCTGTTGTGTGTAGCTATTTTATAATTATTTTAAAGCAGCGACGGGATATCGCTTTGAACATTTAAAAAATACAAAAGTCCTTTATTTAGTGTAATAATGGGCCACGCACACGCAATCCGTTTGAAACTGTGCGGGGTGCTAGGGGCTGAGCTCCTGCCAACAATTTTTGCACGGTGCAAGCGAAAATCACCTAACGATGGTCGACCGCCAACTTTGTCGATTGTACCTACTAACATAGTCATATAAGAAATTGTACTAACAAAATATGGGCCTAGCGCCTGAAAATAAAAGAATTCTTTTTTTTTAAGTCACCTAAGCTAGAATTTGCACTTCAATAAAAGTGCTGTCCAAAAAATTCTAACTATATTTTGGTATATTATGATCGGTTTGTTTACCTTCCGGTGTATGGATTCTATTGGGGACTGATGTCTAGGACGCTCGTCCAATCAGAGACCGGGGCGGAGCTCTCGGAGGCCCCTTAGACTCGAGGCCCGGGTCTGACCACCCCTTCCGCCCCCCGTTGGTCCGCCACTGCGTATAGCGGCGCGATTTCGGACTGAGCCGAGCTCGAGTGAATCGAGACGTCTAGAGTAGACTAGTGATGTTATGAGACTGAAATGAGACTGACTCGGGCCGCGCCAGTGGCAGGCCTTATATCAGTGTTAGGTGCTGACAATGTATGACGGATATAAGGTCGTGTGGCACTTTCTGGCTGGGCCACGGTGCCTGATCTTAATTCTGATTGAACAGGGATTTAGTCGCTAATTAGTCGAAATTAGTCGTAAAATTTGAGAATTAGTCCGTCCGTGGTTTAAAAGTTATAGGGGTACCCCGGTGGTCCTGCCAGGGAGGACTCTTTCTGGCAGGGCCACCGCTGGATCTCGACAACCAAAACACCCCACGAAAATCTAACGACGCTCAGATTTAGTCGTTAATTAGTCGAAATTAGTCGTAAAGTATTGGAATTAGTCGGTCAGTGGTTTAAAAGTTATAGGGGTACCCCGGTGGTCCTGCCAGAGCGGACTCTTTCTGGCAAGGCCACCACTATATCTCGACAATCAAGCACCTTGCGGAAATCTGCCAGCACGTAGATTTAGTCGTTAATTAGTCGAAATTAGTCGCAAAGTTACAGAATTAGTCGGCAAGTAAATAATAAGATATTGATGAATACTTTTTCTCCATACATTGGGTACAGGCGAGTAGAAAATACTTTTGTATAACCTACTAAGTATTTGATGAAATTAAATATACTTCCTCTGGCGCCTCCGTGGCGCAGTGAGAAACCGCTTGCTTTACAAAGAGGAGGGGCGGGGCAACAAATTTATGTAGTTGGTCCTTGTTATCCCTACTAATGAAAGCCAACGATTGTGACCCATAATTATTATTATTTTTTATTTATAGTTATGGTATGATGTCCCTTTCTTGTTATTTAATTTTGTACAGTACTTTATGCATTTTCTACCTACGTATGGCGGGATTTTGTTTGATTTTCAAATGCACCAATCACTCACTACCCTAAAATTAACTGTTATTTTTATTTTTTATTACTGATCTTTCCTTTCAATTTTCTTTTGTTTTTTGCTTGGCATTCCGTGATGCCAGTTTTAGGTACTGCCAGAATATCAGCGCGGCTCTATATACTCTATAGGGCAGCAATATGCTGAGGCAGAGCCCTTTTTGTCCCCACACAATATTGAAGATCCATTATTATTTTGTTATTTTTATATGTGTTAAGTGTTGGGCAAATAAATGCTTTTCTTCTTCTTCTCTTCTTCTTCTTACCAACTTGGATAATGCAGTCCGATCACCTGATTGTAAGGTAAGTTGATCCCGGGGTCGGATGGTCATGTAAAAAGTTGGTCCTGCGCTTGACCTCCCCCCGGTTGTGCAGGTCTTCAGTCCCTTCAGATTGTGAGAGGTAAAAGGAAGAGACTGCACTTGTGTCTATGCAAGCACTTGTGCAATATTATATTTCCTGCGTACATAGCTGATCTTGTTAAAGATTGGTCGTTGTGGAAGTGTCGGCCAGGCGGACATTATTATTATTTTAAAGAGGTCTCCGTGGTCCGGCGCAGCGGGAAACCGCTTGCTTTGCAAAGCGGAGGTCACAGATTACAATCCCGCGGCAAGCAACTACTTTGTGTAGTTGTCCCTTACTAACTAGGACAATGCTGGCCCATCACCGGATTGTCTGGAGTTTCTTTTTATTTGGGACAATACACACCCGGTTATCTGATCCCAAACTAGGCAAAGCCGGTACTATGGAATCCAGATAACTAATACTAATACTTAATCGATTCCCACCAAGTGTCTGGATGTTTTATCTATAAATATATAAGTATTTACAAAAAAAATATAAGCATTAGAATCAGTTGTCTGGTTTCCATGATACAGGTTCTGTCTAGTTTAGGATCAGATGCCCGTGTGTAGATTGTCCCAGAATACTATCGTTATATTATTACTATCATTACCTACGTATATACTTTTTTGTAAATAAATACTTAAATAGATAAATAGCACCCAAACACAGGGTGGGAATCGAACCCACGACCTATTAGTTAGCGTCCAGGATGTCTAACCACTAGACGAACAGATCCTTCAACTTAAATGATTCATCTGATGGACATGTAAAAAGCCCCACTTGGTTATGTGAGTAAAGGACTCTTCCTTTACTCACATATCCAAGTGACAAGTGAATTAGACAGAAATAGGTACATCTCTATGTACTTCTGTCTACGAAAGCTCTTGTGCAATATAATGTTTCTCGCGTAGATGGTTGATATTTTGCAGCTGTGGTCGTATTGGCCAGGAGAACTTATTTTTTTTAAGGTAAATACGTAAGTATTAAAGTACTACGCATACTTTACCGCATAACCAGTAAGTAAAAAACCTGTCAAGTGTGAGTTGGAGTCGTGCACTGTTCCGTACCATGTTGACATTATAAAAGTTACTTTGTTATTCTTCTAACACCCCCAGATATGAAAATATCAAAACCGCACAAGTGTTTGTATTTTTTCTAAAATAAGTTTTTAGAATTTAGATTACATTCCCTTTACTCCTTGCCATAAAAGACTGGCATTATTTTTTTAAGGAAATATATTTACAGTGATTAACGTAATGACAGTATCATTTTATTTGCTATCCTATATTTCTGATACACAATTGCACACGACTGTACGTTTAAAGAAGATGGCGGCGAATAGTCTAGGAGTGGGAATAAATTAACTAACGGCAAAATTTTTATCACTTTCGCTTGACTCTAAAATACAATAATGTCAAGTTCAACGGTCTATTTATAGCCGGTTTGTATGCCAGTGACGCTTTAAAATTGTAGCCACCAGGATATTAAAATTACTTTTCCGTGTTTATGCATTCATACGAAAAGTAATCCACTCTGGCTCTTAGACTACTCCTAATAAAAAACAATGCTTTATATCTTTTTAACCAAGATACGACCAAATCTGTAATTTCACGACTAATTTCGACTAATTAACGACTAAATCTACGTGCTGGCAGATTTCCGCAAGGTGCTTTGATTGTCGAGATCCAGTGGTGGCCCTGCCAGAAAGAGTCCTCCCTGGCAGGACCACCGGGGTACCCCTATAACTTTTAAACCACGGACCGACTAATTCTCAAATTTTACGACTAATTTCGACTAATTAGCGACTAAATCCCTGTTCAATCAGAATTAAGATCAGGCACCGTGGCCCTGCCAGAAAGTGCCACACTATAAGGTCATGGCTTAAGGAATGTGTAAGCCTTATTGCTTACATAGCCAGGGTATAAAAGAACGACTTTCGCGTCAATAAGAACCTCAGCACAAAATCATGGCAGAGAGGCGACAATTGTTAAATGGATTAGCACTATGCTACAGGAACGTGTTATTGAAACAAGCTTATTATGTGATAAGGTTACCGTAAAGGCAACTAAGGCTGAGATGGAAAGGTGGGCGAATCACCTTCAGACTTGACGCGTGGTAAGTTTCTTACTAAAAATGTCAGGGGTTGCCAAGTGTTTCCACATTGTTGCTGTAGACATGTACCCACGTGTGTGAATGAAGCATCTGTAAACAGGCACAGAAGTGTAGTCTCTGCCAGGTGATCCTTACACTGTTGAAATGCCATTTCCAGATCTTGAGTTATTTCCAGATCTTGAGTTTCTTGCCGGTTCTTCTCAGTGGGGGCACGTTGTGAACCGGTGGTAAAATCAGCCCTCTCTAAGCGACAGCCCAAGCCGAGGCTGTGCCTCCCTGAGGTGCCCTTGAGCTCGTCGCTACTTCTGCCGCTAAGGCTAGAGTGCTTTAAGCGTTCGCCTCCTATTGTCCGGTGAAGCTGAGGATAAATTGACGGTAAAAGTTAATCATCCCTAAAAATCTGCAGAGGGTCTCTGCAGTCTTTGGTAATTCCTTAGGGCTTCTATTCTTTCCTGGGGAGGAGGACGGAGGAGGGAGGACGTATGCCATCTTGTGAAATGTGGTAGCCCAGGAAAGTAACCTCATCAGGGACAAGCATACAGCTGTAACACAGGTATTTTATTGAAGTGAAACTTCATGCGACTTCCAAAAATGTTATCATTTAACGCGTTAGACGTTATGCGTTAGACGTTAAACGCAAAATTTGTTAAGGTTATGAAAGCGCTCATGTGATGTGACACCGTCAGTGAGTGAGTGAGTGAGTGAGTGAGTGAGTGGACGAGAGGGTGAGTGGGCGAGTGGGCGAGACGGTGAGTGGGCGAGAGGGTGAGTGGGCGAGTGGGCGAGACGGTGAGTGGGCGAGTGAGGGAGTGGGCGAGAGGGTGAGTGGGCGAGTGGGCGAGAGGGTGAGGAGGGTGGGGAGAGGTGTGTGAGTGTGTGTGAGTGTGTGTGAATGTGCGTGTGTGTGTGTGTGTGTGTGTGTGTGAGTGAGTGTGTGAGTGTGTGAGTGAGTGAGTGAGGGACCGACCGACCGACCGACCGACCGACCGACCGACTGACTGACTGACTGTAGAAAGAGACAGAATGAAGTTTCATTTCTTCCGCGCGGAGGGACTCCACGCACGCACATTTTTGAAGTGAAACTTCTTATGCGACTTCCAAAAATGTTATCACATAACGCGGTAAACGTTAAATGATAGGTGATAGACGTAAAGTCATAGACGCCGTCAGTGAGTGAGTGGGCGAGTTGGCGAGTGAGTGGGCAAGTTGGTGAGTGAGTGTGTGTGTGAGTGAGTGAGTGAGTGAGTGAGTGAGTTGAGTTGAGTTAGTGTGTGTGTGTGTGTGTGTGTGTGTGTGTGTGTGTGTGTGTGAGAGAGTGAGTGAGTGAGTGAGTGAGTGAGTGAGGGACCGACCGACCGACCGATCGACTGAGCGAGAATGAGGTTTCACTTCTTCCGCGCGGAGGGACTCCATGCACGCACTTTTTTTTTTCATTTACACAGAATTACTAACATAGTTTTCACTTTGATTAGCAGTCCATTTTGTTCTGTGCAGTAACCAATGACATGTACATTCTAATTTTGGTGGATAGCTTAAGTAAATGTAACGGTGTGGCATTGAAGCTTAGAGCAGTAATTTAATGTTCCAAGCATTGAAGCCACACCGTAAAAGCCAGTTAGCCAGCCAGTCGGAGATTGGAAATTTTTCCTTGTCTTCTTCGTTTATTTCTAGTTGCTGTGTCAGGACGGACGGAACTTGAACTGACAACATACCGCTGACCTCTTGTCTGCAGTTATCGCTGATAGGGTATGGCGTAGAGTGGTAACACTCGTAAGTGCTGAATATTCTTTTCTTTTTTTTTGGGAATGATAGACGCTGTTGACCGCAGATGGCCATTACAGCTTCACCGGACAATAGGAGGCGAGCGCTTGAAGCGCTCTAGCCTTTACGGCAGAAGTAGCGACCAGCACAAGGGCACCTCAGGGAGGCACGGCCCAAGCCGGTGAGACCGCAAACAGTCTTCAAATTGAAGATCTGCTTGCCCTCGTCGGAGCGCACGAGATGGACCAGAACCATCTCGTACGGTTTAAGCGGGCGGTTACCAGGGTGCATACGGTGCACCTCCATCACCGGTAGGGACTGCGACAGAAGGTCGTCTTTAATAAACTCACTACTGAGTTGGGTAGGGACTCCGCTGATTACGGCGCGGATGATACGGTCCTCGTCGAGAGTATAGGTATGAAAACCTATCTTCTCTGCTCGGAGAAACTTGGACAACTCGCGGTGCTGGTCCGCGGTGGACATGATTACCCTAATACCAAGGGGCGTGTTCATCGCCTTGGTATACGAGATTTTACGGGCGTAGATCGCCTTACTGACTCGCTCCCACGCGGCCTTGTCTTGAACTACAATGGGTGGGGGCGGGGGTGACTTACGCGGTGGCCGCGTGGGCGGAGGGGACTTGCGGGGCTCGGGGGCCGGAGAAGCCATCGGCGAAAAATACGTCGGCGGCGTTTTCTTTTAATAATATTCGATTCTTGCTTTTAGTTCCCGCGTCGAAGTAAATGCGCGTTTACTATCCTTGCGGGAAACTTTACCGTAACGAGAGCCCCACCGAGGCAGCCACTTTAATTTTATTTTCACTATAAAATCTGTACATTTCTGCTTATTCTACTTACGCTATTCTAGTCACATACATGAAACCTATACCGTTAGAAAGTGCATGTAAGCATCTTTCTAACGGTGTACATAGAGTTTATCTATCTAATTATATTAGGGAACTACAGTCCGATAAATACTGAAAATAGGGGCGCGACGACTAAGTATTGGCCGCTTGTCGCTTCGCCTGCGCCTTGCTCGTAGCATCCACATGCCCACAAATAGTACCGATAGATAGCCTGCGACGTGTACTATCTGTGTACCTATGATCTAGACCACCTAGGGGCCTAGATCATAGAAAAACACTAGTAACATGAACTGTGATAGAACATTTGCCTGTAACACTGTATATATGTACAGTAGTGGTTAGGCAGTTAGACCCACCAAGGCGGACCCAAATCTAGGTCCTGAGTTGGTTCCTAGAATTGGGACCAAACTGAAAATAGTTATTTGCTGTGTGTGTGAACAGACCCCTATTAAGTAATATAATAGGTAGGTTAACGAACATACTAAAATCCCAATGATCCCATTGGTCATTCATTTTTTACGTATTGCCGTCCCGTCCGAGGCTATATAAGCGGCGATTTTGTATTTACATATTATTATACTAAACGTCGGAGTCGGAGTCGGGAGTCGGGCAGTCGGGCGGGCCGTTGGATTATCGTTTTTTTTTTGTTGTTTAATTATTTTAGAATAAACTTCTCGCGTCTTTACATTCCAACCAAGACCCGTGTGTACGAAGAGAAAGAAGAAGAAGAAGAGATCACCATTCGACGGCTACTGAGACTGTAGGAAACGACTTGAACGAAAATACATTGAGAGTGCAATTCGCCGTGTCGTGAAATTTATGTTAGCCCTGAAAAGGGCTTTTTGGTATGGCGCGCAGCGTAGCATCCCCCCAACAACACGAGGAGTGGGGTGGCGGCGTGGTGGTGGTGGTCGTCGTCGTCGTCGTCGTCGGCCCCATCGCGTGTGAGGAGTGTGCTTGAGTGCGTGCGTCTTTCCGTCGCCGGCTCGCGCCCGCCCGCCGGTCTGTCTGTCTGCCGTCCTGCTCCGTCTTACTTCTTGGCGGCGGAGGTCTTCTTAGCGGCTGGCTTAGATTTCGGTGTGGCGGCGGCCTTCTTCGGTTTGGGCGCTTTCGGCTTCTTGGTCGGAGGCTTAGCGGTCTTCTTGGCCTTGGGGGCGGCCTTGCCCTTGGCCGGCGCGGCGGCGGCCTTCTTGGCGGCCGCGGCCGGCTTCTTCTTCGCGGCGGCCGCCTTCTTGTCCTTGGCAGCTGCGGAACCGGACGACGCCTTCGATTTGGACGGCGATGCTGCCGCGGCAGCGGCGGCCGCAGCCTTCTTGGTCTTGGCGCCGGCGGCGGCGGCGGTGGCGGCCTTCTTGCCGCCCCTGGCGGTGGTCGCGTCGCCGCCGGATTTCGCCGATGCCGCGGTCTTTTTGGTAGCCGCGACGCCGCCGCCGCTGCCGCCGCCCGACTTCGTTTTGGATTCAAGTTTGAAAGAACCCGAAGCTCCCTTGCCCTTCGTCCTTATAAGGGCGCCCGAATCGACGGCGCTCTTGAGATATTTCCTGATGAACGGTGCCAGTTTCTCCGCGTCCACCTTGTAACGCGCAGCGATGTATTTCTTGATCGCCTGCAGTGACGAGCCGCTACGCTCCTTGAGCTCTGTTATAGCGCTGTTGACCATTTCAGATGTTTTCGGGTGCGTCGGCTTCGCCTTCGGCCTCTTGCCGGCACCGGCGCCTGTCGCGGCGGCGGCGGCGGCTGCGGCGGCTGCCGCTGCGGCGGCGCCTCCGGCCTGCCTCGGCTTCTTCGCCGGCGTCGCGGGGGCCGGTGCTTCGGTAGCTACTGCGGTATCGGCCATGATGATCAGGTTTGTTTGTTTTATTGTATTACGCACAAAAAAAGCCACACGACACGAGAGTAGGTAGATAGTTATGAATGTTTTGTACGTGAGAGATGGAGCCACTGTGCGGTTCGTTAGCTATACCGAGCGAGACTTTACCGTAACGAGGGCCGCGATGTCGTGAGACGTTTTCTCGTATGAACACTTGTAACTTTTCACTAACACCTATCTAATAAAATAAATATTTCTCATCCTTTTCTAGGTAAAACAAATAAAATTATTCGTCTATCGGATACGTCATGAACGCGACCACGGTCCTGTCGAAAAATATACACGTAAATGTTAACGTATTAATTTCTGTTACGTTTTATTTTCGTCGCCGGTTGAGATGCGTACCCTGGGTCCCGTTTAAAACACATATTTCTCTTAATAGCGCATAGTATGCCATAATTTCGTTCGATTAATAAACGCCTAGGGTATCGAGCTTGTAACGTAACAGGATTTCCAGTTTATTATTGTACTCTCGGAACGTATCCTCGGCCTACAAGTGAACCGTCGTAAAACAGCCGACGCGAAGTGTCGAGCCCGAAGGGAAACACACTCTGTCTGTCGTCTCGAACGTACTACTGTGGTTGTGTGTGTGTGTGTGTAATAATTATTACATTTTTTCAGCGATCATGTTATTAAATAGATAAATATATGTAATAATATTAAACGTATCAAAAAAAAAATAATTAGAGAACATCTCACCCGGAACGCTCATGTACGACAATGTGTCTGATTGTCTTAGGCGCTCATTCGGCATAACATTAATAGCATAACTGTTGCTCTCGCAATACAAACAACTGATAAAGTTTCTAGTAAGTGCTTATAGGTCCTATAGGTATGTATATGCATATATAATATAATATACGGTACCTACCTACCTACCTACCTACCATAATATCATATTAATATAAATTAAGTAAGTATATATATAGTATTATACAATACATTGATATAATAATTTATAATTATGTACCTGTAGTAAGTAGGTACGCGCGTCAGTGCTGAACAGAAAGACATAATACTTCATTCATTCTGAATGTATGTATCCAACAGTCACTACCTATATAGTACGAGTACCTATTTATGTATTTAATCCATCCATCTACACATTTAGTAATAAGTACATACATACATAAAATATATTATTAGATATAAGTAACACAATCATCAGTCATAATCTTTGTCTCATAACACGATACATACAAACAAACAAACAAACAAACAACCAACACCATCTAATAATAACGATCATGCCAAAGGAAACTGTTAAAAGAAGAGTCACACGACTCGTTGGGAACCATATGCGGCCCTGAAAAGGGCCTTTTTGTTGTGTGTGTGTCGCCGTTGCAACCGCTTTCGGTCGGTCTTCACTTCATCAGCACTTAACCACCGAAGCCGTAGAGAGTGCGGCCTTGACGTTTCAGAGCGTAGACCACGTCCATAGCGGTGACGGTCTTCCTCTTGGCGTGCTCCGTATAAGTGACCGCGTCGCGGATCACGTTCTCGAGGAACACCTTCAAAACGCCGCGAGTCTCTTCATAAATAAGACCGGATATACGTTTCACGCCGCCCCTGCGCGCCAAACGACGGATAGCCGGCTTCGTGATGCCCTGGATGTTATCGCGGAGTACTTTCCTATGACGCTTGGCTCCTCCCTTCCCCAGACCTTTACCACCCTTGCCGCGACCGGTCATAGTGTTGTATTATGAACAAAATAGCACGAACGAGAGAAACCGCACACGGCACGACCGTCGCACGCTACGCACGTAACGAGAATGAACCTCGAGTTTGAATTCCATTTCGATTTATATTTATACCCGATATCCACGGCTCGCCGCACGGATAGTAGAGAACTTCTCTCTCTCGACCATACCGATATGGGGGGCGCTGTAATTGTTGTTTGTCCGTCCGTCTAGCGTTTCTTTCTTTTTCAATAATATTTATTCATTTATTTTACTTAGATTCTCTTCTTGTTCTTCTTATGTGATGTAAATATTAATTAATTAAATTAATAATAATAATAATAACAACAACAACAACATAACGTGGGTCATGTCGCATCATAACACAATAATAATATCATTCATTATGTTACAACCACTTTTTTTTTTTTTTTTTTTTTTTTTTTTTTTTTTTTTTTTCTCTCGACTAGGTAGGTAGGTAAGTACGTAGTAGTCCTCGTAACAATTATCACATGCACGGGTGGCATCCACCTACTAAATACTAAAATTAATTAAGTACCTATATGTACGCACCGCCTAGTTGGTCTATTCACATATTATGTACGTGTCTGTCCTCTAGCTAGCCAGCTATATATATATATATATATCTACCAGTACCTAACTAACCACAATTATATAGTGATTCAAACGGTCATAAGATCGATCTGTCCAAAGGAAACAACGTTATCTGTACGCATTACGATTCATATGTGGCCCTGAAAAGGGCCTTTTGTTCTGGTGGCGGCGGGTTTGCGTCCGAAAAACCCAAACAATTTAGGCGCGTTCACCGCGAATCCTCCTCGCCAGCTGTATATCCTTTGGCATGATGGTGACGCGTTTCGCGTGAATGGCGCAAAGGTTGGTGTCTTCAAACAGACCGACGAGATACGCCTCGCTGGCCTCCTGCAGCGCCATCACAGCGGAACTCTGGAACCTGAGATCGGTCTTGAAGTCCTGAGCGATCTCGCGCACCAGACGCTGAAACGGAAGCTTGCGTATCAAAAGCTCTGTGCTCTTCTGGTAGCGGCGGATCTCGCGCAGAGCCACCGTACCGGGCCTGTAGCGATGAGGTTTCTTGACGCCACCGGTGGCGGGCGCGCTCTTGCGCGCAGCCTTCGTTGCGAGCTGCTTCCTCGGCGCCTTACCGCCGGTCGACTTGCGAGCGGTTTGCTTGGTACGAGCCATCTTGAATTTGTTTTTATTCAAACGATATTTTAAATTAAACGAATAACAGATAACGAACGTGCACACGCGACGACGGCACGGGACGCAGTGGGCTATAATTTTGGTTGCGTCGACTCTTTATATAACAATTCGTGGTGTGGAGGGCGCGCGACGCCGCGCCGCCTTTTTTTTTTTTTTTTTTTCTTTTTCTTCTCTTTACAATAATAATATATTAGTTTCGCGCTTTCAAGAATTTATAATTAAGTAAGTATATTGCCTATTATCTTAGTCTGAGTATACCCAATAATATACAGATTGACATTTATTATTATTAATATAATAATTAATTAGTATAATATTAATAATATGTAAATACACAATATTATAATATGCGCGGCATTCGTTCGTTTATAAACTTGACGATGCTTGATCCGGCTCTAGGTAGGTAATTAATTAAGTAAGTAAGTAAGTACTTAATAATTATTATGTAACAAGTACCTAATCACCTGCCGCTGGTAAATATTATTATTATTATTATTACGATATATACCTATATCGTCGTGATGAAGAAGAACAACACAAGCAACTATACGCGTCGCGTCGGCTGGAAGCGATTGTATTGGATAGCATACATACATACACCCATCCATCCGGTCATGTCTAATCGGAAACACATTTATTTGTATAACTTTGAATGAAATTTGTGGCCCTGAAAAGGGCCTTTTATGATGATCGGCTCGATCGAGTGCGAGCGGTGCGCGGGCGGACGCGAGCGCAACACAGGCTCTCACTTCGAGCTGGTGTACTTCGTGACTGCCTTGGTACCCTCGCTGACGGCGTGCTTGGCGAGCTCGCCGGGCAGCAGGAGTCTGACAGACGTCTGCACCTCCCTGGATGTGATCGTGGAACGCTTGTTGTAATGCGCCAGACGCGAAGCCTCGGCGGCGATGCGCTCGAATATGTCGTTCACGAAAGAGTTCATGATCGACATCGCCTTGCTGGAGATACCGGTGTCGGGGTGGACCTGTTTCAGCACCTTGTAAATGTAGATGGCGTAGCTCTCCTTCCTCTTGTGCTTCTTCTTTTTCTTATCGGTTTTGGAGATGTTCTTCTGGGCCTTGCCGGACTTCTTGGCCGCCTTACCGCTGGTCTTGGGCGGCATTTTATTTATATAAGTATAAGATAGATAGACGATATAAATTCAACTGAAGCGACACAGGCGCGACCGCAACGCAACGTACGTACAAACAGAATGAGGTTCCAAAAATTTTTCAACCATCTTTTATATAACGGGCGAACGGGCGTTACGCTAGTCGGTAACGGGACCAGTACATTTCCGTCGAACGACCCAATCGCGAAGCGCGTCGTCTGTGAGCGTGGCGCAGGTTCGCGGGGTGGTGGGGGGGAATGTTCGTTACATGCTGTATACAAAAAAAAAAAAAAAAAAAAAAAAAGTATGTACATAATATGTGGCAATAAATAAATATATAAACGAATAATATTATTGAATTAAACCTAAGCCTACCATCATTTTTGTCTTCTCTGACTGGCCAACGCGGTAATAACGGTAATTAGTACAATACACATTGTATATAATTAATTATTAATATTATGCGTGTAGTACGGCGGTGTTGTTATTTAAATTTTATATCTTAAAAGAATTAGGTACACACACAAGAAGATCACGTGGTGCTCGCCGGCCGCTGCCGCGGCCGTCTCGCACTTCCTGGTCGCAGTTCCAACCTAACCTAACCGACCCGATACGAATCCAGCGGCTCGTATGCTGCGAGCTCTACTTACTTATTAATAATACATGTATGTATGTATGTACTACTTACTTACTGCTGCTACAATTAATGATGTTATGCGTGTACGGCGTTGTTATTTAAATTTTATATCTTAAAATAATTAGGTACACACACGAGAAGATCAAGTGGTGCTCGCCGGCCGCTGCCGCGGCCGTCTCGCACTTCCTGGTCGCAGTTCCAACCTAACCTAACCGACCCGATACGAATCCAGCGGCCCGTATGCTGCGAGCTCTACTTACTAATAATTAGTACAATATGTACTACTGCCACAATTGCTACACTCTGGCACGACTGCTTTTGTTTTTTACATTATTTGCTTGCTTGCTTGCTTGCTACAATATATTATTATTATGATAATCATGCTAGTCGCCCCCATATTTATGACGAATCCTGTGTCTCGGGAAACTGTCGTGACAACAATAAATGTAGAGACTGAATCATATTGTGGCCCTGAAAAGGGCCTTTTTTCTTTTGTGTGCGTGTGTTCTCCTCGCATGCTCTGCATGGTCACTAGGCGTAGCAACCAGCAGCGACACCTACGACGACGACGACGAGAACAGCGGTACGCGCGCCGCGTTTATGCCTTCTTCTCGGTCTTCTTGGGCAGGAGCACGGCTTGAATGTTCGGCAGAACACCGCCCTGCGCGATGGTCACGCCGGACAGTAGCTTGTTCAGTTCCTCGTCGTTGCGGATGGCCAGTTGCAGGTGACGCGGTATGATTCTGGTCTTCTTGTTGTCCCTGGCTGCGTTGCCAGCCAGCTCGAGCACCTCGGCGGCCAGGTATTCCATTACGGCGGCCAAATAAACCGGCGCACCGGCGCCCACGCGCTCCGCATAGTTGCCGTTGCGCAACAATCTGTGTATACGCCCCACGGGGAACTGGAGACCGGCACGGTTCGAACGAGACTTCGCCTTTCCCTTGACTTTGCCGCCCTTGCCGCGACCGGACATTTTTCTCTTTCGGTTTGTTTACGTTTTTCTTGTTATAATATTGAAAACGAACGCCCGCGTCGACACGAGCGAACGGCAACAGATTAATTTTTTTCCGCCGCTCGCATCGAATTTTATATAGAGAGAATCTCGTACGTCGAACGGTGGGGAGGTCAACGAGCGAAACGCTAGAACGAGACGGCTATATACGATTAGATAATACGAAATAACGGACTAGATGTCGCTGCGCGAAAAATTTACATGCGTACGATGATCGCACCTTCGTTTTCGTATAAATACAATGATTTCTTCGAGTTTTTTTTTTTTTTATTATTATTTTTTTTTCTTTTTAATCTTTTTTCTTTCTTTTTTTTTTAATGTTTCTCACTCACCCCTCTAGCCAGCTGTGTAGATGTGCGTGCGTTCGTGTGTGTTTGTGTGTGTACCTACAATACTTGTAAAATGTCCCGATGAACCTACTGAACAGTTAAATAAAGTAAGGTAAATGTCACTATGTAGGTAGAGGTAGATGTAGATGTAGATGTAGAATGTAGAGAGATTGATCATCTATTATGTCGTATGTAAGTAAGTATAAAATCCACGTAGATAGATATATACTTAATAATAATAATTATACATTACCTATAGCTAATAGTAGTAGTAGTAGAGTAGTAAGTAAGTAGCCAACTCGTAGCTCTCTACAAGACGTACCGTACCTAAGTGTATTTATTATATATTGATAGGTAGGTAGGTTGGTTGTAGTACGTCTAAATAAGTAGTAAATTACCAAAAATCGATGTATGTATGTATGCATGTATGTATGCATGTATGTAGGTAGGTAGGTAGGTAGCTAGCTTCAGCTAGTATGAATGAGTAGAGTATAGAGTGATTGAGTGAGGATTGGGTGAGTCGGGCAGTCGGGCGGGCCGTTGGATTATCGTTTTTTTTTTGTTGTTTAATTATTTTAGAATAAACTTCTCGCGTCTTTACATTCCAACCAAGACCCGTGTGTACGAAGAGAAAGAAGAAGAAGAAGAGATCACCATTCGACGGCTACTGAGACTGTAGGAAACGACTTGAACGAAAATACATTGAGAGTGCAATTCGCCGTGTCGTGAAATTTATGTTAGCCCTGAAAAGGGCTTTTTGGTATGGCGCGCAGCGTAGCATCCCCCCAACAACACGAGGAGTGGGGTGGCGGCGTGGTGGTGGTGGTCGTCGTCGTCGTCGTCGTCGGCCCCATCGCGTGTGAGGAGTGTGCTTGAGTGCGTGCGTCTTTCCGTCGCCGGCTCGCGCCCGCCCGCCGGTCTGTCTGTCTGCCGTCCTGCTCCGTCTTACTTCTTGGCGGCGGAGGTCTTCTTAGCGGCTGGCTTAGATTTCGGTGTGGCGGCGGCCTTCTTCGGTTTGGGCGCTTTCGGCTTCTTGGTCGGAGGCTTAGCGGTCTTCTTGGCCTTGGGGGCGGCCTTGCCCTTGGCCGGCGCGGCGGCGGCCTTCTTGGCGGCCGCGGCCGGCTTCTTCTTCGCGGCGGCCGCCTTCTTGTCCTTGGCAGCTGCGGAACCGGACGACGCCTTCGATTTGGACGGCGATGCTGCCGCGGCAGCGGCGGCCGCAGCCTTCTTGGTCTTGGCGCCGGCGGCGGCGGCGGTGGCGGCCTTCTTGCCGCCCCTGGCGGTGGTCGCGTCGCCGCCGGATTTCGCCGATGCCGCGGTCTTTTTGGTAGCCGCGACGCCGCCGCCGCTGCCGCCGCCCGACTTCGTTTTGGATTCAAGTTTGAAAGAACCCGAAGCTCCCTTGCCCTTCGTCCTTATAAGGGCGCCCGAATCGACGGCGCTCTTGAGATATTTCCTGATGAACGGTGCCAGTTTCTCCGCGTCCACCTTGTAACGCGCAGCGATGTATTTCTTGATCGCCTGCAGTGACGAGCCGCTACGCTCCTTGAGCTCTGTTATAGCGCTGTTGACCATTTCAGATGTTTTCGGGTGCGTCGGCTTCGCCTTCGGCCTCTTGCCGGCACCGGCGCCTGTCGCGGCGGCGGCGGCGGCTGCGGCGGCTGCCGCTGCGGCGGCGCCTCCGGCCTGCCTCGGCTTCTTCGCCGGCGTCGCGGGGGCCGGTGCTTCGGTAGCTACTGCGGTATCGGCCATGATGATCAGGTTTGTTTGTTTTATTGTATTACGCACAAAAAAAGCCACACGACACGAGAGTAGGTAGATAGTTATGAATGTTTTGTACGTGAGAGATGGAGCCACTGTGCGGTTCGTTAGCTATACCGAGCGAGACTTTACCGTAACGAGGGCCGCGATGTCGTGAGACGTTTTCTCGTATGAACACTTGTAACTTTTCACTAACACCTATCTAATAAAATAAATATTTCTCATCCTTTTCTAGGTAAAACAAATAAAATTATTCGTCTATCGGATACGTCATGAACGCGACCACGGTCCTGTCGAAAAATATACACGTAAATGTTAACGTATTAATTTCTGTTACGTTTTATTTTCGTCGCCGGTTGAGATGCGTACCCTGGGTCCCGTTTAAAACACATATTTCTCTTAATAGCGCATAGTATGCCATAATTTCGTTCGATTAATAAACGCCTAGGGTATCGAGCTTGTAACGTAACAGGATTTCCAGTTTATTATTGTACTCTCGGAACGTATCCTCGGCCTACAAGTGAACCGTCGTAAAACAGCCGACGCGAAGTGTCGAGCCCGAAGGGAAACACACTCTGTCTGTCGTCTCGAACGTACTACTGTGGTTGTGTGTGTGTGTGTGTAATAATTATTACATTTTTTCAGCGATCATGTTATTAAATAGATAAATATATGTAATAATATTAAACGTATCAAAAAAAAAATAATTAGAGAACATCTCACCCGGAACGCTCATGTACGACAATGTGTCTGATTGTCTTAGGCGCTCATTCGGCATAACATTAATAGCATAACTGTTGCTCTCGCAATACAAACAACTGATAAAGTTTCTAGTAAGTGCTTATAGGTCCTATAGGTATGTATATGCATATATAATATAATATACGGTACCTACCTACCTACCTACCTACCATAATATCATATTAATATAAATTAAGTAAGTATATATATAGTATTATACAATACATTGATATAATAATTTATAATTATGTACCTGTAGTAAGTAGGTACGCGCGTCAGTGCTGAACAGAAAGACATAATACTTCATTCATTCTGAATGTATGTATCCAACAGTCACTACCTATATAGTACGAGTACCTATTTATGTATTTAATCCATCCATCTACACATTTAGTAATAAGTACATACATACATAAAATATATTATTAGATATAAGTAACACAATCATCAGTCATAATCTTTGTCTCATAACACGATACATACAAACAAACAAACAAACAAACAACCAACACCATCTAATAATAACGATCATGCCAAAGGAAACTGTTAAAAGAAGAGTCACACGACTCGTTGGGAACCATATGCGGCCCTGAAAAGGGCCTTTTTGTTGTGTGTGTGTCGCCGTTGCAACCGCTTTCGGTCGGTCTTCACTTCATCAGCACTTAACCACCGAAGCCGTAGAGAGTGCGGCCTTGACGTTTCAGAGCGTAGACCACGTCCATAGCGGTGACGGTCTTCCTCTTGGCGTGCTCCGTATAAGTGACCGCGTCGCGGATCACGTTCTCGAGGAACACCTTCAAAACGCCGCGAGTCTCTTCATAAATAAGACCGGATATACGTTTCACGCCGCCCCTGCGCGCCAAACGACGGATAGCCGGCTTCGTGATGCCCTGGATGTTATCGCGGAGTACTTTCCTATGACGCTTGGCTCCTCCCTTCCCCAGACCTTTACCACCCTTGCCGCGACCGGTCATAGTGTTGTATTATGAACAAAATAGCACGAACGAGAGAAACCGCACACGGCACGACCGTCGCACGCTACGCACGTAACGAGAATGAACCTCGAGTTTGAATTCCATTTCGATTTATATTTATACCCGATATCCACGGCTCGCCGCACGGATAGTAGAGAACTTCTCTCTCTCGACCATACCGATATGGGGGGCGCTGTAATTGTTGTTTGTCCGTCCGTCTAGCGTTTCTTTCTTTTTCAATAATATTTATTCATTTATTTTACTTAGATTCTCTTCTTGTTCTTCTTATGTGATGTAAATATTAATTAATTAAATTAATAATAATAATAATAACAACAACAACAACATAACGTGGGTCATGTCGCATCATAACACAATAATAATATCATTCATTATGTTACAACCATTTTTTTTTTTTTTTTCTCTCGACTAGGTAGGTAGGTAAGTACGTAGTAGTCCTCGTAACAATTATCACATGCACGGGTGGCATCCACCTACTAAATACTAAAATTAATTAAGTACCTATATGTACGCACCGCCTAGTTGGTCTATTCACATATTATGTACGTGTCTGTCCTCTAGCTAGCCAGCTATATATATATATATATATCTACCAGTACCTAACTAACCACAATTATATAGTGATTCAAACGGTCATAAGATCGATCTGTCCAAAGGAAACAACGTTATCTGTACGCATTACGATTCATATGTGGCCCTGAAAAGGGCCTTTTGTTCTGGTGGCGGCGGGTTTGCGTCCGAAAAACCCAAACAATTTAGGCGCGTTCACCGCGAATCCTCCTCGCCAGCTGTATATCCTTTGGCATGATGGTGACGCGTTTCGCGTGAATGGCGCAAAGGTTGGTGTCTTCAAACAGACCGACGAGATACGCCTCGCTGGCCTCCTGCAGCGCCATCACAGCGGAACTCTGGAACCTGAGATCGGTCTTGAAGTCCTGAGCGATCTCGCGCACCAGACGCTGAAACGGAAGCTTGCGTATCAAAAGCTCTGTGCTCTTCTGGTAGCGGCGGATCTCGCGCAGAGCCACCGTACCGGGCCTGTAGCGATGAGGTTTCTTGACGCCACCGGTGGCGGGCGCGCTCTTGCGCGCAGCCTTCGTTGCGAGCTGCTTCCTCGGCGCCTTACCGCCGGTCGACTTGCGAGCGGTTTGCTTGGTACGAGCCATCTTGAATTTGTTTTTATTCAAACGATATTTTAAATTAAACGAATAACAGATAACGAACGTGCACACGCGACGACGGCACGGGACGCAGTGGGCTATAATTTTGGTTGCGTCGACTCTTTATATAACAATTCGTGGTGTGGAGGGCGCGCGACGCCGCGCCGCCTTTTTTTTTTTTTTTTTTTCTTTTTCTTCTCTTTACAATAATAATATATTAGTTTCGCGCTTTCAAGAATTTATAATTAAGTAAGTATATTGCCTATTATCTTAGTCTGAGTATACCCAATAATATACAGATTGACATTTATTATTATTAATATAATAATTAATTAGTATAATATTAATAATATGTAAATACACAATATTATAATATGCGCGGCATTCGTTCGTTTATAAACTTGACGATGCTTGATCCGGCTCTAGGTAGGTAATTAATTAAGTAAGTAAGTAAGTACTTAATAATTATTATGTAACAAGTACCTAATCACCTGCCGCTGGTAAATATTATTATTATTATTATTACGATATATACCTATATCGTCGTGATGAAGAAGAACAACACAAGCAACTATACGCGTCGCGTCGGCTGGAAGCGATTGTATTGGATAGCATACATACATACACCCATCCATCCGGTCATGTCTAATCGGAAACACATTTATTTGTATAACTTTGAATGAAATTTGTGGCCCTGAAAAGGGCCTTTTATGATGATCGGCTCGATCGAGTGCGAGCGGTGCGCGGGCGGACGCGAGCGCAACACAGGCTCTCACTTCGAGCTGGTGTACTTCGTGACTGCCTTGGTACCCTCGCTGACGGCGTGCTTGGCGAGCTCGCCGGGCAGCAGGAGTCTGACAGACGTCTGCACCTCCCTGGATGTGATCGTGGAACGCTTGTTGTAATGCGCCAGACGCGAAGCCTCGGCGGCGATGCGCTCGAATATGTCGTTCACGAAAGAGTTCATGATCGACATCGCCTTGCTGGAGATACCGGTGTCGGGGTGGACCTGTTTCAGCACCTTGTAAATGTAGATGGCGTAGCTCTCCTTCCTCTTGTGCTTCTTCTTTTTCTTATCGGTTTTGGAGATGTTCTTCTGGGCCTTGCCGGACTTCTTGGCCGCCTTACCGCTGGTCTTGGGCGGCATTTTATTTATATAAGTATAAGATAGATAGACGATATAAATTCAACTGAAGCGACACAGGCGCGACCGCAACGCAACGTACGTACAAACAGAATGAGGTTCCAAAAATTTTTCAACCATCTTTTATATAACGGGCGAACGGGCGTTACGCTAGTCGGTAACGGGACCAGTACATTTCCGTCGAACGACCCAATCGCGAAGCGCGTCGTCTGTGAGCGTGGCGCAGGTTCGCGGGGTGGTGGGGGGGAATGTTCGTTACATGCTGTATACAAAAAAAAAAAAAAAAAAAAAAAAAAGTATGTACATAATATGTGGCAATAAATAAATATATAAACGAATAATATTATTGAATTAAACCTAAGCCTACCATCATTTTTGTCTTCTCTGACTGGCCAACGCGGTAATAACGGTAATTAGTACAATACACATTGTATATAATTAATTATTAATATTATGCGTGTAGTACGGCGGTGTTGTTATTTAAATTTTATATCTTAAAAGAATTAGGTACACACACAAGAAGATCACGTGGTGCTCGCCGGCCGCTGCCGCGGCCGTCTCGCACTTCCTGGTCGCAGTTCCAACCTAACCTAACCGACCCGATACGAATCCAGCGGCTCGTATGCTGCGAGCTCTACTTACTTATTAATAATACATGTATGTATGTATGTACTACTTACTTACTGCTGCTACAATTAATGATGTTATGCGTGTACGGCGTTGTTATTTAAATTTTATATCTTAAAATAATTAGGTACACACACGAGAAGATCAAGTGGTGCTCGCCGGCCGCTGCCGCGGCCGTCTCGCACTTCCTGGTCGCAGTTCCAACCTAACCTAACCGACCCGATACGAATCCAGCGGCCCGTATGCTGCGAGCTCTACTTACTAATAATTAGTACAATATGTACTACTGCCACAATTGCTACACTCTGGCACGACTGCTTTTGTTTTTTACATTATTTGCTTGCTTGCTTGCTTGCTTGCTTGCTTGCTACAATATATTATTATTATGATAATCATGCTAGTCGCCCCCATATTTATGACGAATCCTGTGTCTCGGGAAACTGTCGTGACAACAATAAATGTAGAGACTGAATCATATTGTGGCCCTGAAAAGGGCCTTTTTTCTTTTGTGTGCGTGTGTTCTCCTCGCATGCTCTGCATGGTCACTAGGCGTAGCAACCAGCAGCGACACCTACGACGACGACGACGAGAACAGCGGTACGCGCGCCGCGTTTATGCCTTCTTCTCGGTCTTCTTGGGCAGGAGCACGGCTTGAATGTTCGGCAGAACACCGCCCTGCGCGATGGTCACGCCGGACAGTAGCTTGTTCAGTTCCTCGTCGTTGCGGATGGCCAGTTGCAGGTGACGCGGTATGATTCTGGTCTTCTTGTTGTCCCTGGCTGCGTTGCCAGCCAGCTCGAGCACCTCGGCGGCCAGGTATTCCATTACGGCGGCCAAATAAACCGGCGCACCGGCGCCCACGCGCTCCGCATAGTTGCCGTTGCGCAACAATCTGTGTATACGCCCCACGGGGAACTGGAGACCGGCACGGTTCGAACGAGACTTCGCCTTTCCCTTGACTTTGCCGCCCTTTGCCGCGACCGGACATTTTTCTCTTTCGGTTTGTTTACGTTTTTCTTGTTATAATATTGAAAACGAACGCCCGCGTCGACACGAGCGAACGGCAACAGATTAATTTTTTTCCGCCGCTCGCATCGAATTTTATATAGAGAGAATCTCGTACGTCGAACGGTGGGGAGGTCAACGAGCGAAACGCTAGAACGAGACGGCTATATACGATTAGATAATACGAAATAACGGACTAGATGTCGCTGCGCGAAAAATTTACATGCGTACGATGATCGCACCTTCGTTTTCGTATAAATACAATGATTTCTTCGAGTTTTTTTTTTTTTTATTATTATTTTTTTTTCTTTTTAATCTTTTTTCTTTCTTTTTTTTTTAATGTTTCTCACTCACCCCCTCTAGCCAGCTGTGTAGATGTGCGTGCGTTCGTGTGTGTTTGTGTGTGTACCTACAATACTTGTAAAATGTCCCGATGAACCTACTGAACAGTTAAATAAAGTAAGGTAAATGTCACTATGTAGGTAGAGGTAGATGTAGATGTAGATGTAGAATGTAGAGAGATTGATCATCTATTATGTCGTATGTAAGTAAGTATAAAATCCACGTAGATAGATATATACTTAATAATAATAATTATACATTACCTATAGCTAATAGTAGTAGTAGTAGAGTAGTAAGTAAGTAGCCAACTCGTAGCTCTCTACAAGACGTACCGTACCTAAGTGTATTTATTATATATTGATAGGTAGGTAGGTTGGTTGTAGTACGTCTAAATAAGTAGTAAATTACCAAAAATCGATGTATGTATGTATGCATGTATGTATGCATGTATGTAGGTAGGTAGGTAGGTAGCTAGCTTCAGCTAGTATGAATGAGTAGAGTATAGAGTGATTGAGTGAGGATTGGGTGAGTCGGGCAGTCGGGCGGGCCGTTGGATTATCGTTTTTTTTTTGTTGTTTAATTATTTTAGAATAAACTTCTCGCGTCTTTACATTCCAACCAAGACCCGTGTGTACGAAGAGAAAGAAGAAGAAGAAGAGATCACCATTCGACGGCTACTGAGACTGTAGGAAACGACTTGAACGAAAATACATTGAGAGTGCAATTCGCCGTGTCGTGAAATTTATGTTAGCCCTGAAAAGGGCTTTTTGGTATGGCGCGCAGCGTAGCATCCCCCCAACAACACGAGGAGTGGGGTGGCGGCGTGGTGGTGGTGGTCGTCGTCGTCGTCGTCGTCGGCCCCATCGCGTGTGAGGAGTGTGCTTGAGTGCGTGCGTCTTTCCGTCGCCGGCTCGCGCCCGCCCGCCGGTCTGTCTGTCTGCCGTCCTGCTCCGTCTTACTTCTTGGCGGCGGAGGTCTTCTTAGCGGCTGGCTTAGATTTCGGTGTGGCGGCGGCCTTCTTCGGTTTGGGCGCTTTCGGCTTCTTGGTCGGAGGCTTAGCGGTCTTCTTGGCCTTGGGGGCGGCCTTGCCCTTGGCCGGCGCGGCGGCGGCCTTCTTGGCGGCCGCGGCCGGCTTCTTCTTCGCGGCGGCCGCCTTCTTGTCCTTGGCAGCTGCGGAACCGGACGACGCCTTCGATTTGGACGGCGATGCTGCCGCGGCAGCGGCGGCCGCAGCCTTCTTGGTCTTGGCGCCGGCGGCGGCGGCGGTGGCGGCCTTCTTGC
Source organism: Furcula furcula (assembly GCA_911728495.1). Taxonomy (NCBI): domain Eukaryota; kingdom Metazoa; phylum Arthropoda; class Insecta; order Lepidoptera; family Notodontidae; genus Furcula; species Furcula furcula. The sequence goes on from OU452242.1 coordinate 58,741,016, forward strand.
CGCCCCTGGCGGTGGTCGCGTCGCCGCCGGATTTCGCCGATGCCGCGGTCTTTTTGGTAGCCGCGACGCCGCCGCCGCTGCCGCCGCCCGACTTCGTTTTGGATTCAAGTTTGAAAGAACCCGAAGCTCCCTTGCCCTTCGTCCTTATAAGGGCGCCCGAATCGACGGCGCTCTTGAGATATTTCCTGATGAACGGTGCCAGTTTCTCCGCGTCCACCTTGTAACGCGCAGCGATGTATTTCTTGATCGCCTGCAGTGACGAGCCGCTACGCTCCTTGAGCTCTGTTATAGCGCTGTTGACCATTTCAGATGTTTTCGGGTGCGTCGGCTTCGCCTTCGGCCTCTTGCCGGCACCGGCGCCTGTCGCGGCGGCGGCGGCGGCTGCGGCGGCTGCCGCTGCGGCGGCGCCTCCGGCCTGCCTCGGCTTCTTCGCCGGCGTCGCGGGGGCCGGTGCTTCGGTAGCTACTGCGGTATCGGCCATGATGATCAGGTTTGTTTGTTTTATTGTATTACGCACAAAAAAAGCCACACGACACGAGAGTAGGTAGATAGTTATGAATGTTTTGTACGTGAGAGATGGAGCCACTGTGCGGTTCGTTAGCTATACCGAGCGAGACTTTACCGTAACGAGGGCCGCGATGTCGTGAGACGTTTTCTCGTATGAACACTTGTAACTTTTCACTAACACCTATCTAATAAAATAAATATTTCTCATCCTTTTCTAGGTAAAACAAATAAAATTATTCGTCTATCGGATACGTCATGAACGCGACCACGGTCCTGTCGAAAAATATACACGTAAATGTTAACGTATTAATTTCTGTTACGTTTTATTTTCGTCGCCGGTTGAGATGCGTACCCTGGGTCCCGTTTAAAACACATATTTCTCTTAATAGCGCATAGTATGCCATAATTTCGTTCGATTAATAAACGCCTAGGGTATCGAGCTTGTAACGTAACAGGATTTCCAGTTTATTATTGTACTCTCGGAACGTATCCTCGGCCTACAAGTGAACCGTCGTAAAACAGCCGACGCGAAGTGTCGAGCCCGAAGGGAAACACACTCTGTCTGTCGTCTCGAACGTACTACTGTGGTTGTGTGTGTGTGTGTGTAATAATTATTACATTTTTTCAGCGATCATGTTATTAAATAGATAAATATATGTAATAATATTAAACGTATCAAAAAAAAAATAATTAGAGAACATCTCACCCGGAACGCTCATGTACGACAATGTGTCTGATTGTCTTAGGCGCTCATTCGGCATAACATTAATAGCATAACTGTTGCTCTCGCAATACAAACAACTGATAAAGTTTCTAGTAAGTGCTTATAGGTCCTATAGGTATGTATATGCATATATAATATAATATACGGTACCTACCTACCTACCTACCTACCATAATATCATATTAATATAAATTAAGTAAGTATATATATAGTATTATACAATACATTGATATAATAATTTATAATTATGTACCTGTAGTAAGTAGGTACGCGCGTCAGTGCTGAACAGAAAGACATAATACTTCATTCATTCTGAATGTATGTATCCAACAGTCACTACCTATATAGTACGAGTACCTATTTATGTATTTAATCCATCCATCTACACATTTAGTAATAAGTACATACATACATAAAATATATTATTAGATATAAGTAACACAATCATCAGTCATAATCTTTGTCTCATAACACGATACATACAAACAAACAAACAAACAAACAACCAACACCATCTAATAATAACGATCATGCCAAAGGAAACTGTTAAAAGAAGAGTCACACGACTCGTTGGGAACCATATGCGGCCCTGAAAAGGGCCTTTTTGTTGTGTGTGTGTCGCCGTTGCAACCGCTTTCGGTCGGTCTTCACTTCATCAGCACTTAACCACCGAAGCCGTAGAGAGTGCGGCCTTGACGTTTCAGAGCGTAGACCACGTCCATAGCGGTGACGGTCTTCCTCTTGGCGTGCTCCGTATAAGTGACCGCGTCGCGGATCACGTTCTCGAGGAACACCTTCAAAACGCCGCGAGTCTCTTCATAAATAAGACCGGATATACGTTTCACGCCGCCCCTGCGCGCCAAACGACGGATAGCCGGCTTCGTGATGCCCTGGATGTTATCGCGGAGTACTTTCCTATGACGCTTGGCTCCTCCCTTCCCCAGACCTTTACCACCCTTGCCGCGACCGGTCATAGTGTTGTATTATGAACAAAATAGCACGAACGAGAGAAACCGCACACGGCACGACCGTCGCACGCTACGCACGTAACGAGAATGAACCTCGAGTTTGAATTCCATTTCGATTTATATTTATACCCGATATCCACGGCTCGCCGCACGGATAGTAGAGAACTTCTCTCTCTCGACCATACCGATATGGGGGGCGCTGTAATTGTTGTTTGTCCGTCCGTCTAGCGTTTCTTTCTTTTTCAATAATATTTATTCATTTATTTTACTTAGATTCTCTTCTTGTTCTTCTTATGTGATGTAAATATTAATTAATTAAATTAATAATAATAATAATAACAACAACAACAACATAACGTGGGTCATGTCGCATCATAACACAATAATAATATCATTCATTATGTTACAACCACTTTTTTTTTTTTTTTTTTTTTTTTTTTTTTTTTTTTTTCTCTCGACTAGGTAGGTAGGTAAGTACGTAGTAGTCCTCGTAACAATTATCACATGCACGGGTGGCATCCACCTACTAAATACTAAAATTAATTAAGTACCTATATGTACGCACCGCCTAGTTGGTCTATTCACATATTATGTACGTGTCTGTCCTCTAGCTAGCCAGCTATATATATATATATATATCTACCAGTACCTAACTAACCACAATTATATAGTGATTCAAACGGTCATAAGATCGATCTGTCCAAAGGAAACAACGTTATCTGTACGCATTACGATTCATATGTGGCCCTGAAAAGGGCCTTTTGTTCTGGTGGCGGCGGGTTTGCGTCCGAAAAACCCAAACAATTTAGGCGCGTTCACCGCGAATCCTCCTCGCCAGCTGTATATCCTTTGGCATGATGGTGACGCGTTTCGCGTGAATGGCGCAAAGGTTGGTGTCTTCAAACAGACCGACGAGATACGCCTCGCTGGCCTCCTGCAGCGCCATCACAGCGGAACTCTGGAACCTGAGATCGGTCTTGAAGTCCTGAGCGATCTCGCGCACCAGACGCTGAAACGGAAGCTTGCGTATCAAAAGCTCTGTGCTCTTCTGGTAGCGGCGGATCTCGCGCAGAGCCACCGTACCGGGGCCTGTAGCGATGAGGTTTCTTGACGCCACCGGTGGCGGGCGCGCTCTTGCGCGCAGCCTTCGTTGCGAGCTGCTTCCTCGGCGCCTTACCGCCGGTCGACTTGCGAGCGGTTTGCTTGGTACGAGCCATCTTGAATTTGTTTTTATTCAAACGATATTTTAAATTAAACGAATAACAGATAACGAACGTGCACACGCGACGACGGCACGGGACGCAGTGGGCTATAATTTTGGTTGCGTCGACTCTTTATATAACAATTCGTGGTGTGGAGGGCGCGCGACGCCGCGCCGCCTTTTTTTTTTTTTTTTTTTCTTTTTCTTCTCTTTACAATAATAATATATTAGTTTCGCGCTTTCAAGAATTTATAATTAAGTAAGTATATTGCCTATTATCTTAGTCTGAGTATACCCAATAATATACAGATTGACATTTATTATTATTAATATAATAATTAATTAGTATAATATTAATAATATGTAAATACACAATATTATAATATGCGCGGCATTCGTTCGTTTATAAACTTGACGATGCTTGATCCGGCTCTAGGTAGGTAATTAATTAAGTAAGTAAGTAAGTACTTAATAATTATTATGTAACAAGTACCTAATCACCTGCCGCTGGTAAATATTATTATTATTATTATTACGATATATACCTATATCGTCGTTGT